>BTHU01000004.1:113637229-114237229 GCA_036184795.1 Tokudaia tokunoshimensis
GAAGGTGAGAGACTCTCAGGACTCATTGGAGGTGATATTAGCCAAAGTGCCCAACACTGGGGACATGGAACTTAAAGAATCCACCTCCAGTAGATAGACATGGTCTCAAGTGGAAGGTCAGGGTTACTAACCCACAGTCTAAATTTCTCACCCAGAATTGTTCCTGTCTACAAGACAAAGATGGAGAAGAGACTGAAGGATCCATCTCATAGGGTTGGGGAGCAACAAGGCCTGACACTATTATTGATGCTATGGTGTGCTTACCGATGGGAGCCTGACACGGCTGTCCTCTAAGAGACCCTACTAGCAGCTTACCGATGCAGATACTTATACCCTACTATTGAACTGAAGTCGGGGACCCCTATGGTTAAATTAAGGTAAGTATTGAAGAAGCTGAAGGGCGGGTGATCCCATAGGGAGATTGGCAGACTCAACTAACCCAGACTCCGGGGAGCTTCCAAAAACTGAGCCCCCAACCAGGGGCATATACGGCCAGTCCCAGGCCCCTGGAACATATATAGCACAATTCTGCCTGGTCTGGCCTTAGAGGGAGAAGATGTGTTAATCTTCTAGAGATGTGAGTCACTAGGGAAGGGGGAGGTCTGGTGGGTGGGGGCACTGATTCAGAAGCATGGGGGAAGAGGAATGGGATGAGGAAATGTGGGAGGGGGCACCGATGGGAGGGACAATGACTAGAATATAAATAAATGAAATAACTTAAAAAAAGAAACATGCTTGTTCAAAAATAAAGAAAGAATATACATGTAAAGCTAAAAACCCTAAGTTAATGAAGACAACGAGTATAATACACAGGTTGTCAATATCATCTAACAAGAAAAGCCTAGATTCAGAGTAAAGAAGAGAAGAAAGCCATATTATCTGTCTAGCTCTGAAGAAAGTAACAATATAATCTCATCAAATGAGGGGTTATGTTCATAGCAGCCCTATTTATAATAGCCAGAAGCTGGAAAGAACCCATATGTCCCTCAACAGAGGAATGGATACAGAAAATGTGGTATATTTACACTATGGAATACTACTCAGCTATTAAAAACAATGAATTCATGAAATTCTTAGGCAAATGGGTGGAACTGGAAAATATCATCCTAAGTGAGGTAACACAATCACAAAAGATCACACATGATATGCACTCACTGATAAGTGGATATTAGCCCAGAAGCTCGAAATACCCAAGACACAATTCACATATCAAATGATGCCCAAGAAGAAGGAAGGAGAGGCCCCTGGTCCTGGAAAGGCTCAATGCAGCAGTGTAGGGGAATACCAGGACAGGGAAGCGGGAAGGGGTTGATTGCAGAACAGGGAGAGGGCTTATGGGACTTTTGGGAGTGGAGAACCAGGAAAGGGGAAATCATTTGAAATGTAAATAAAGAATATATCTAAGAAAAAAATAAAATATTGTGATAAATTATGAGCCTGTGAATTTCTTATCCAAAACATATGACTGAAAAAGGTTGAAAAGGGCTATTGTTGGATTCCTCACCTCTCTTTCAAACATTTTCAGAATTGTGCTGAATCAAAGGTCTTTTTCATCACACAAACTGAAAAGTTCCCAAAGGGCACCTATAAATAAAATTCTACCACAACTATAACACATGAATACATTGAAGAAGAAAGGAGAAAGGTTAAGAACAAAAGGCAGACATGAGAATGTACATCAAATGAATTAATTTAGATAGTAAAAAACAGATAAATATTTAATCATACATTTAAAAAGCAACATGAGCAGTAGTGTTGTAAATTAAAAAAAAAATGATCACACCCTCGGCTGCAACGGTCAAAGTCTATGATATTAACCATCATATAACACTGTAAAATAATAAGGAAACTAAGAATGAAAGGAAAAAAAGATACAGAAATTAACACACAAAGTCAGATACTGAACTGAGCCTTGTGATCCAGGTACATATGCCACCTTCTGCAAATGATGGAGCAGGAGAGTCAGGACCTCAGTACCTACCTGAACTACACAGTAGGTTCAAGGTCTACCTGAGTAAGTTAGCATGGCCATGTTTCAATAGTTTTAAAATATGCAAATGATTGAGCATATCTTGCCAGACAAGTCATTGTAGCTTCCAGAGTTCACAGGCGGGTAAGATTGATGATTTTTTTCCTCTAGTAGCATGCATATCACATCCAAGCCTAAAAAGATTACTCATTAGATCTGAGGTTTCTGGGTATGTATCACCTTGATTTCTTCATTTTCTATGACACATTTATGTGATGTTTTCAGCAATAGGGCCTTGCTCTCAAGTTTTATAGCAGTGATTCTCAATCTGTAGACCATGACCCCTTTGGAGCTCGAACTACCCTTTCACAGGTGTCACATAAGATCACCAGATAACACAGATACTTACATTATAATTCATCACAGTAATGTAAGTACAGTTATGAAGTAGCAACGGAAATTATTTTGTGCTTGGTGGTCAACACCACATGTGGAAATTTATTAAAGGGTCACAGTATTAGAAAGATTGAGAACCACTGTTCTAGAGGGTAACCATGAACAATTACAAAGGCCTGCAATGTTTGAGGTTCTGTGGGAATTCACTGGTCAACAACTCCAAGATAGGTAGCCCAATTCTGGCACTAAATTTTGTATTTGTTAGCCTTATGTGTTTGGTAGGAGTATTGTTGACCGTTATGGATAATTCCATTTAAATTTTGCTTTATGTATATGATTCATATGTTTGTACATGTGTGTATTTATGAATGTTTATATATATATATGTGTGTGTGTGTGTGTGTGTGCGCAGATATACACACATGAGTAAAATTTCTGCAGTAGCAAGTTTCCATATGAATTTTTCTAAGTTTCTAAATATTGTGTATCTGTCCATATAGTCTTTCTTAAGCCCTGCCCTCCTATAATCATCTTCATTTAACCTATCCTGTTACAATATTCTCCTTGAACCCTTTATCTACTGCATTTTATTTGAAATCCCTCACACATAGCCCTTTACTAATTTTCTGGCTTTTATAAGAATTCCAAATGGAACGTACATAACTCAAAGCTAACACTTCACAAATGAGAAAAAAATATTGGTCATTTGTCATTCTGGGTCTGGGTTACCTCAACCATAAAGATTGTTTCCAGTTCCATCTATTTACATGAAAATGTCATAATTTCATCTTTTTCTTAGCAGATAAGTACTGTGCCATTTTGTAAATGTATAGCATTTCCATGTTCTATTCATCAGTTGATGGACATCTAGGCTGCTTCATTTTCCTGACTATTGTGAATAGAGCAGCAAGAAACAAGGGTGAGCAGGTATTATAGTAGATATATACCTAAGAGGAACATAACTAGATGGTGCTGTATATCTATTTATAGTTCTTAAAGGAATAGCCACACTGATTTCTAAAGTGGATGCACCAGTTTTTATCCCCACCAGCAGTGAATAAGTGTATTCCACATCTATATCAGCATATACTGTCTTCAGTTTGAGTTTTTTTGGGTTTTTTTTTTTTTGTTTGGCATGCTGTTTGCAGTACTACGAAATCTCAAAGTAATTTTAACTCATATTTCCCCAATAGAGCATAGATCACATGTGAGTAACCTATAACTTTCAGCTTAGATTTAAAACCTACACCAAAAGTCAACATCCATATCTTGTACTTATACCGTGCCCCACAACCTGCAGGCATTAAGAGAGATCCTACTGCGTTTACATTTTTATAAATGGACATAGTATTAAGATGTCTCCTAATTATAGACTCTTCTTTTTGTAGGAGATGGTAATTAACACAAAAACCAACAACTGATCAAGGTTCAGAAAATAAGAGACTGTAGAGTGCTCAGTCCCAAATAGGACAGCTATATCACAACCCTGGCAGTTTTGAATGTACACTTACTAATTCAATATGTGAATTTATCTGTATGAATTCACAGTAGTTGAAACAGTATGAACAGCTGTTCAAGCTGAGGCCAGACAAAATTCCAGCATGGAGAATGAGGTAGGCAAGAAGTTCCAGACACAGTTAAATAGCTATTGGCAATAGATAGGGATAAGAAGGAGTCAGTTTTCTTTAAGGTATGGCCCCTGGTGGGTAGACCATGCTCCACAGGAAGATCATACATCCAAGAGTATATGGTTAGAACTAAAGGTACATGATGGGTTAACAAAAGGGAAGGGCAATGTTGTATTGGTAAGGAGAGAGGTGACTGAGAAGGGTGAGGCAAGGGACTGAATGTCAAAACAAACACATTATGTGAACTTCTTCAAGAAATACATTGGAAAAATATTGGAGGTGTAACTCAGTGATAAAATGCTCCCCCAATATATGAGAGGGTCTGGGTTCAATCTTTAATAGCAGAAAAATTAATGAAGAAATTGAGACTAACAATGCTGCTAGTCCTTAATATTTGTGCTTTCTATGTCTGATGATCTAATCAACTTCAGGTTTAAAACATTTGGAAAGTATATTGAAACTGAAAACATATAGATGCTCTTATTTCTGAAACAAAATAGTATAGCAGTGTTATGTAAAGTTTTTATTTCTCTATTTTGCTATTTTAAGTACTGAAGTGATTATTTACCCTATGTGGGACAGAGTTGGTAGGTCATACATAAACAACAACATCTTATAAAAGAAACTGAAACTTTAAAAAATATCACTGTAGCAGAGTAAAAGGTGGGGCTAGAGAAAGGTAGTGGAAATCATTCCCCATAGATATGAAAAAATAATTGTAAATTCAAAGATTGCTTTGATTTTGAGAAATCAGACAGACAAGGTATTAACACATTAAAAGAGCAAAGCCAAAAATCTCAAACATAATTCAAAAGAAAAATAAGAACAAATAATGAGCTAAAAATCAGAAGATACTACAAAATAAAAAGGAACAGCTTGCTAAAACACATAAATGCATTTGAAAGCATACTTAAAATAGAAAATATAAGTTATTTCAAAATGACTTTGTATGCACAGACAATATTAGCAGTCTTGTAGCTGTCAGCTTAAGTTAAATCCCTGTGAAGAAATGTTGAAGTTCACATTTGATAAATACACTCATATTCTGGAAGGTCATGTGTTCAATTCTATTAATAATTCGGGTAATATTTAAAAGTATTTAAACTTTCATAGAAGTAGAAAAAATAGAATGTTTTCAGTATTTCTCTTTAAGGACAGTATTTATGTCACCCCAGGTCCCAAAGTAAAAATAATACATAGAACCATGTAAGATTCCCATCTAATGTCAATAAGAAATCAGAGGGATCCCTTTCATCTAAAAGATACCACTCTCTTCGCACTCAAGTGATTCACCCTGTTCTGTTTGGTAACTTCTTCCTTAGATGTTCCTTATATGACTTAGGGTTTCTGTTATTGCAATGAAACACCCTAAACCAAAAACATGTTGGGGAGGAACAAAATTACATGATTATACTTCCACATCACAGTTGATCATCACAGGAAGTCAGGACAGGAACTCAAATGGGGTTGAACCTGGAGTCAGAAGCTAATACAGAGGCCTTGGAGGGGTGCTTCTTACTGGCTTGCTCTTCATGACTTTCCTTAGCCTGCTTTCTTATAAAACCTAGGAACAGCACTCGGATGTCACCACCCACAAGGGACTGAGCCCTTCCTAGTCAATCATTAACTAGGAAAATGCTGTATGGCTCAATCTTATGGAGGCATTTTCTCAATGAGGTTAAATCCTTTCAGATGACCCTAGGTTGTGTCTAGTTGAAATAAAAGTAGCCACAGTACCTATGTAAGAATTTTCCTCTAGATGCCTTTCACTAATGCCTTCCTTCAAAACTGTAAAACCTCACCACTATTACATGAGGTATAATATATTAACTTCTAATCATTTTATCAAAATTATCAACTAGTTCTCCTATCTTCCTCAGATCTTCAATTCCCCCTCTTAGCTTGACTATTTCTGACAGCTCCTATTACCTGGTGCCAAATTGTGTATAGGACCGGATTATTTTCAGTATTTGATCTCCTCTTACAAGAGTCTATAATGGAGAAAAAATGAATTATTTTGACTTGGTTTATGATAATAAATCCTTCCTATTTTGATTCTGGCTTCCATTTTTCATTATTTTATTTTATATTTGGTAGTTTCATACACATGTACAGTATTTACATTATATTCATCCCTCCCTCTTCCACCCCAATTTTCCAATGTCCCTCAACCATTTCCTTTCAAATTCATGACATCTTTAATTATTATTGTTTTACACACACACACGCACACGCACATGTGCACATGCACACGCACACGTGCGTGCGTATGTGTGTGTGTGTGTGTGTGTGTATAAATGCAGCCTACTGAGTTCATTTATTGTTACTCCAATATATATTTTTTAGAGATGATAATTTAGAACTGTATGACTTATTAGTGGGATAAGTTCATGGGGAAGAATTATTTTCCTTCTCTTAGAAGTAATTAATTGCTTCATCTATAATAGGAAGATCTCAGTGAGATTTTTCCTGTATCTATGTTGATATATTACCTATTGTAATGTATTGTAAGTGTTGTCATCTTGTTTAGGCAACCACATTTTTGATATTTCATGTGTACTATTTCTCTTTCAGTTTCAGAAGACACTATCTCACGTCAGACATCCTGGTCTTTTGGATTTTAGTCTTTGAACCTTAATTATAGATGTACAAACTGGAGATGGAAACCCCATGATCACTTATTTTTTGTGTTTCAACTAGTTGTGTTATCTTTGAATATTCTTCATCTGCTGTGAAAAGAGCATATTTGATGAGGGGAAAGAGCCACACTTATTTTTGGGCATGGAGATAAGTAAAATATAATTAGTTGTATACGTTTAGAAAACTGACAGTCATTGGGTATATAGCCTCACTAACCATGGTTAGTTACACATCAAGCATAAATGATTTTTCTATTGATAAGCCCTTAAGTCTAATAAGACAGCTGTTGGGTATTCTTAAGACATAGGGGACAGTATTTTACTATCGGGAATACCTTGCCAGGGTGGTCACTATTGTGGACTATAAGCTGTACTTTCTCCTCTACTTTTTGAAAGAATTTTTAAAAATTGTAATGTAATTTATTTTAAATTTTTTAAGAAGTCTGTAATGCATTGTGATTTTTTTCTTATGAACCATTTGTTCCTAAGTGCCACATTTCATCTGTCTGAAAAATATGCCAAATAAGAGATTCTTAGACATTTTTCCATTTTATAATTATAAATGTAGACAAAAAGCTGATAGTGGTGAAATTCTATTGGGATTATGAATTGGTACAGAGGAATCTCCGGCCTTTCATTTTTATATTCTCTAATACTATTTAAATCTTTTATAATATGCATATATTGCTTTTATAATATTAATGAGAAGAAAGGGGAGGAGGAAGAGAAGGAAGACATTAATTAGATAAGCACTTTGACCTTTGACCGATTCATTTATTATACTTCTGCAGTGCTGAGCGGAGGAATACCCTTAATAATGGCACAAGCTCAGGCAAAATTCAGGTTTCATCAAGCAACTTAATGTCCCTCTGCATTCTAAAGTAGCTCTTCAATGCATAATTTAATATGTCTGTAATGAGTTCTGCTAACCAGTGTGACTACCCATCCTTATATTCTCTACTGAACAGTAGAACTGCAGTGAAAGATTTTAATATAGTCTGGGACATATTCATCTCCAGTAAGGTTGCCTGTGTCTTGCATGGCATTGTACACCTTCTTTAGACTATGATGCAAAAATCTTAAAGGTAACCTCTCAGTTGTCCTTAGTGTGACTGATGGCCCTGGAAGGCATAGGCTGAATTTTTAAAATTTCTGCCATAACATTTTAACTTTTAAAGATTTAATAATACTTTATGATTTCTCTCTCTTGCATAGCATTTTATTTCAAAGTGCCATATCTTTATCTGAGGAATAAAGCAAGTGTGGGATTTTTAGCCATTTTGCCACTTTATATTTATAAAAGCAGACAGAAAACAGATAACACTGAAATTCTATTAGAGGTATGAACTTATAGAGAGGAGTCTCTGGCCTTCATTTTTTGTTCTTTAATATTTATTTTAATCTTTTATAATATTCCCCACCCTGTGGTTTTTTTGTTTTGTTTTGTTTTGTTGGAAAACATGAGGTGATAAACTGAACCAACATTCTATTCTCAAAGAAGTACATGCCTAGAGAAGGGGGCGCCTAGGGAACCATGTTTTGCAGTCTGGGGCATGCCTGCATGTACTCCTTCGTTTTTGTTTTGTTTTGTTTTGCTTTGCTTTGTTTTGTTTTGTTTAGATCAAATATAGGTATAATGTTCCTGGCTTCACCCAATCTGCATTGTTTGTCTTCCCTACACTGTAACTACCAAAACCAAACCAAGCGCTTGGTTGATTTCACGTTCTACTTCCAAGAACTCATGCTCATGACTGCTGCCATGGATTTCTTTATTTTCTGCTCATTAGGATTTCTGATAAGAAGTTGAATCCTATCCCCTTTTCCCATACTCTGGCCTTCCTCTTATTCTGCTACCTATAGGCCTCAGCTTTACAAACCTAATGTTAATCCTAAACTTCCCATCACTCCTTCTGTTTGTTACCTGCATCTGAATTTGTAGTGATATTTCCTTCATCATCTTTGCATAAATGGCTATCTGTACAGCTGGCAATGTAGATAATGAGAGCCCTTTCTTAAGATGCCTTCTTACCATCAAGTAACCAACAAAAACTGATTTATTTCTTTTTATTTGTTGCATGTATTTATCCCTCCAGAGAGAGTGTTTGTGTTCCCATGGAAACCAGAGGATAGTTTGTAGTTATTCTCTTCCTACCATGTAGATTCTGGGAGTTGAACTCAGTTCTTCCAGATTGGTAGCTGGTAGGTTTGCCCACTGTTTGGTTTATCGGCCCCCAAATCATGATTTATTCTAGCTCTTCATTTATTTAAAAAAAAATCAAAGTAATATATGAGAAACATCACTTTGACCATGGAGGATATTTTGATGAAGTAAAAAGTGAAGTTTGACTGCTATCATGGAGCCTATTGCATTATAAATCTTCTAGTAGCACTGGAACTATTTCTTCATAAGGAATTTCTCTTTAAACATATACTTTTGAGTGTTCAAACAATATCCAACACAGTAAGAAAGAAAGTCAAGTTATAATAGTTAAGGACTGTCTATTACAGGAAATTGGTGGCAATATTATGTCTTTAAAAATAATACATGTTTCCTGTTAGGACATTTATAATTTTCTTCACAAGTTCGTTTTTAGCAGAAAATGCCTTAGACTTGATATCAAAAAGTATGGTTCAAAATTTGTTTCTTCTTTTTATTATAGTGACTTTTTTTTTTTTGCAAATTATTTTACCATTCTGAGACTTGCTATTGCCTGCTCTTTACAAATGAGATTCCATTACTTGTTAAGAAAATATGAGAATATATGAGAATATATATGAGAAAATCTATATTTGTTTTACTGCTTATGTAAGCATGGTACAAAGCAATATATATATATATATATATATATATATATATATACATACATATATATATGTATACACACACATACACACACACACACACACATACACACACACACACACACAGTCTTTCAGTAGATATGGTTAACTGTTTTGCATTCTCAGTCCTTAATGTCAACAAGAAAACATCCATATCCAGGACCTACCTCTTGAGAGTAAACTGGACCAATGAACTATGGCAAATGGTAAAATGAACCTACCCAGCTCCATGGTCAACAGTCTGCAAAATGATTTTCTGGTATTCCTGATTCACTAAGTCCTTCATGGGAGTCATTTTGTTATGCAATAGCTATTTCTCTTCTGCCATGGAGTATTTTGAATGTAGGTAAATGGTTACTTCTAGTGTTCTTTAAATCATAAACTTCAATGTCTGCAAGGAAATGTTGACAACATAGACTTATGAGGAGTGTAGTAAATGGGAAGGTTGAGGAATGATAGGAAACATTACACGTGATTGTGCTGATGTTGACCGAGGATATGTATATGCATTTTATACATACTTAAATCACTTTTCACTATTATAAAAATGAATTATATTGTTTCCACAAAAGCAGAGGAAGACAATCTACTAGATACAAAGTAAAAGACACATTAAAATGATGGCATTTGTTGTCATTTAGAGGGGAAGGAGGGAGAAGACACAAGACGTAAATCAGGAGCCTCCTAAAAATCTACTTGTGTTGGAGTTCAGATAGGGTCATTGATGAAAACAGCTTATTGTAAAACTTCTAAAAGTTACTTTAAAATACATTGCCATACGGGTGCCTAACATCTCTGGGAGGAAAACATAGTCTCTGGGGAAATGTCTTAGTTTTTAGTTAACATTTAAACGGTATGTTACCCATGTTCATTCACTCCCTAGAACCATGAAGTTACCGTGTGGAATCATTTGGAGATCCTAAATAAGCATGTTTTTATCAGCTATATTCTCCCTGGGAATTAAAAAAAATACCAATGTTTTTGTTTTCTAAGTAAGTTCAAATTATACTATACTTTTGTGATCAAAAGTATGTTAGGAACATATTCTCTCATTTTCTTTTTTAAAAAGCATATTTTATTCACAACAATTGATATAAGGTGATATCTTTTTCTGTGTCCTCATGTATTTGATGTGAGACAAAACCCATTTTCCTCTTCTAGTTATGTCTATTTACTTTAGAAAATTACTTGAACTTGAACATTCTAGTGTGATTCATTGTTCTTTACTCTCTGAACTACTGTATTTACTTTCCTAAATAGTCACTACATAACGAATTTAATACAAAGTATCTCAGCATACTGTTGGTTATCTATCATTAAGCTAAGCTTTAAACTTTGGTAAAAGTCTGTGGATAACTGTGTTACTTTGAATAATACGTACTAATTACTATTCTTTTCAATATTATTTATGTAAATGTGTTTCATTTATATTCAAAATTATAAAGACTTAAAGAAGTACTAAAATTAGTGGTCCATATAAACTCATAAATTCAGAATAATTATTAAGACTTCTACTGATGTCAAAAATTTGACAATAAGATCCAATTACTAAAGAAGAGTAACATTGAAGCTTTAATGAGCAGCCAGAATCATTACTCACATAATTGTCAGGAAAACATCAGATAAATTCCATTTTAGTTTCTCAAATCTATTTGTTGAAGCAAATGCTTTATGACACAAGAGAAAAGTATTTAAGCTAGAACTTCAGAATCCTTAAGATATAGATGAGCTTTTGGCGACAGAAAATACAGTTTAAAATCAATGCTGAACCTTTCAAAATATTACCATGGTCATCATAACACCCTCTTCCTACCCCCAGATCAACATCTTATAATTTGTATAATGCCAGAACATCCATACCACACTATGACCTGGTATCCAACCAACTCAAACGTATTCATTCATTGGGTCCTGAATGAAATATTTGTTATAATGAAATAACCTACATATAGTGTGACATCTTCTAATCTGTACTTGTCTTGATAATTGGTAATTTTAAAAGCTTTTTAATATGCTAGGTGGCCATTTATATATCCTTTGTGCAAAAGTAGCTCATGCTTCTTTTTTTACTGCTAAATTAGGCTGTTTGTATTTTGTGTTCATGCTGTTTCTGTTTGTATTGCTGTGACTTATTGAATGTCATTTTTTTGTATTTAGCATCTTAAAGATAAATGGTTTTCATTTATTTATTGATTTACTTTTGGTGTAGGTTGGTCTTCTTCTATGGTCAAAGCATCTTTTACTATACAAAGATTTCTGTTTTTATAATTACCTCACAGTTACTATTACTCACTTGTGCTGAAAATACTGTAAGTCATTAATTAAGCAAGGGATATGAATTGTCTAGGATGCACATACAAATCCTTACTCAGAGGATGAATTTCTAAGACATTATAGGTGAAGGCTAAAAACCAGAGCATGCAAGAGAGGGAGTGACAGGAACATCTGTGAAAAGAATGTCATTGCCAAGGAAACTTTAAATTTAAATTTTATTAGGGGCTTACAGTTACAGAGGTTAGAGTCTGTGACTTAGGGAGCATGGCATCAGGTAGGGAGGCTTAGCATTGAACCATAGTGGCGCACGCCTTTAATCCCAGCACTTGGGAGGCAGAGGCAGGAGGATTTCTGAGTTCGAGGCCAGCCTGGTCTACACAGTGAGTTCCAGGACAGCCAGGGCTACACAGAGAAACCCTGCCTCGAAAAATAAAAAAAAAAAAAAAAAAACAAAAACAAAAACAAAAAAACAAAGAGTACATATTTTGAGATGATATAAGGAAGCAGGGGGAGCTAACTGAAAATGTCATAGGCTATGAAATAACAAAACCCACCCGCAGTGAAACACCTCATAAACCTTCCCAAACACTTCCACCAACAGTAGACCAAGTTTTCTTTGTGTGTGTGTGTGTGTGTGTGTGTGTGTGTGTGTGTGTGTAAGTAATTTTTTTTTATTTTCTATATTTTTTTATTTACATTCCAAATGATTTTCCCTTTCCCGATTCCTCCCTCCCCGAAAGTCCCATAAGCCCTCTTCCCTCCCCCTGTTCCCCATTCAACCCCCTCTCGCTTCTCTGTCTTGATATTCCCCTACATCGAGTCTTTCTAGGACCAGGGGTCTCTCCTTCCATCTTATTGGAAATCTATTGATATGCGAATTGTGTCTTGGGTATTCTGAATTTCTGGGTTAATATCCCCTTATTAGTGACTGCATACCATGTGTATTCTTTTGTGATTGGGTTACCTCACTAAAGATGATATTTTCCAGTTCTGAACATTTGCCTAAGAAATGAATTCATTGTTTTTAATTGCAGAGTAGTATTCCATTGTGTAAATATACCACAACTTCTATATTCATTCCTCCGTTGAGGGACATCTGGGTTCTTTCCAGCTTCTGGCTATTATAAATAAGGCTGCTATGAACATAGTGGAGCATGTGTCCTTATTGCATGCAGGGGAAGCCTCTGGGTATATGCCCAGGAGTGGTATAAGAGGATCCTCTGGGAGTGTCATGCCCAGTTTTCTGCTTTTTTTTTAACTAATTTTTTTTTATTTTCTAAGTTTTATTATTTACATTCCCAATGATTTCCCCTTTCCTGATTCCTCCCTCCCAAAAAGTCCCATAAGCCCCCTTCCCTCCCTCTGTTCCCCATTCAACCCCCTCTTGCTTCTCTGTCCTGGCATTCCCTTACATCCAGTCTTTCCAGGACCAGGGGTCTCTCTTTCCATCTTCTTGGAAATCTATTGATAAGTGAATTGTGTCTTGGGTATTCCGAGATTCTAGGTTAATATCCCCTTATCAGTGACTGCATACCATGTGTTTTCTTTTGTGATTGGGTTACCTCAGTAAGGATGATAATTTCCAGTTCTGACCATTTGCCTAGGAATTTCATGAATTCATTGTTTTTAATTGCAGAGTAGTATTCCATTGTGTAAATATACCACATCTTCTGAATCCATTCCTCCACTGAGGGACATCTGGGTTCTTTCCAGCTTCTGGCTATTATAAATAAGGCTGCTATGAACATAGTGGAGCATGTGTCCTTATTGCATGCAGGGGAAGCCTCTGGGTATATGCCCAGGAGTGGTATAGCAGGATCCTCCGGGAGTGTCATGCCCAGTTTTCGGAGAAACCGTCAGACTGCTTTCCAGAGTGGTTGTACCAACTTGCAATCCCACCAGCAGTGGAAGAGTGTTCAAATATACGAGCACATGGGGGTGGGGCATTATCATTCAAATCATCACAAGTGGGAATATTTGTGATATGTTCAAAGTAACAATTAAAAAAAAAGAAATCTTAAAAGAAATAAGTATATCTGGCAAGACAAGACTTTCTTATTCTCTCTCACCCATCATAAGCAGGTGATAAGGCATTACACCTGAGAGGAGACTTCTCCTTGTCCCTAGGAAAGGAACACCCTTATTTCAGAAGACATACAGTGACACAGTGACTCAAAGAATATGAACAAGCAGACCTTCCTGGAATCATCTTTTCCACATTTGTTACCTTTGGGCCCTCCAGGTTTGTTTCTCTCTGATTTCCCACTATCTATCAAATCCAAAATAAAAAAATAAATAAATAAACTGTTCTATTCTGTGCATATTCATTTCTTTTTTTTTTTTTTTTTTTTTTGTGGTTTTTCGAGACAGGGTTTCTCTGTGTAGCCTTGGCTGTCCTGGAACTCACTCTGTAGACCAGGCTGGCCTCGAACTCAGAAATCCTCCTGCCTCTGCCTCCCAAGTGCTGGGATTAAAGGCATGCGCCACCACCGCCCGGCCCATATTCATTTCTAAGTGCTCCCTCAAAAGTCCTATTAAATAACCTTGTAATAAGATACTTTTGATACAATAGAAAGGTATTAGTTTTCCATATAGATATTAATTTTTCCATATTTGATAGTGAATGAGATGAAAAGACTTCATATGGGTCACATTAGAGGTATTATGTGGGATGCCTTAAAGGTTAACTGAATTGATAGGATTAATAATGTCTGAGTGACTTTGCTAACTCCTAGGAACCCAAACTAGAAGCAAGGATGATATGAGCAGGTGATAGAAGTTAGTGTAGAGAGTCATTGTAATGCCATATATCCTGATAGTCAAATTCAGCTGCCTGCATTCTTTACTTACTCAGAGCTCAAGAATCCCAGCCACACCTCCCTCCACCTGACGGAGCCGGCATAGCTCCAGGAACAAGCCTTTTGTCACACCTCAGCCTCCAGCAAAGCAACAGACCCTATGGGGTCAGTTTCCTCGAGGAACCTTGGCGCCAAGGGCCTGCTGAGAAGCGCTGAAAAGACTCTTCGACTTTGGGAGGGAGGGTCACGCCCACAGCACATATATTGTCGCTCTTATCCCCAAAGAAGAAAGAAAGATTTTGTACAGCCATGCACTAATGTCTCTGTGTGTTCTCTTCTCTCGACCCCTGTCATTTCATTCTTCATCTCTTCCTCCACGTAGAACCCACTTGTGAGCAATTCCCGGGAAGCTTCAAGTTAGGACAGGAAAAGGAATCAGAATCTACTTGTTTCAGTGGTATGTTGTTTGGGATTCAATGAGTTAAAAGCAAATGGGTGAATTCAATTGACACAAGAGCTTTTTGCTTGAACAACAGAATAATGTTGTTGGGAATCAGTAAGACGTTGGGTAAGCTTGGAAAAAACGAGAATAAGAACAACATATTAACATTTTATATTTGAAGTTTCTGCTAGACATCAAGGGGAAGATGTTGATTACAAATGTAGATACTGACAACTAAATCAAGAGGATATTAAAATTAAGAATTTTATACAATACATGTTTTGAGAAGCATGACGTCTCATGAATCAATGAAGAATTGACAATAGAAAAGTAAAAAGGACCAGGACTTGAAATCTGAGGCACCATTTATATACCATATTATATACCATATGAAAGAGCTATGAAAGAAGCCGAGAAATGAAAGCCAGGAATATATATATATATATATTTAGTCTGTGTGTATATGTGTGTGTGTGTGTGTGTGTGTGTGTGTGTGTGTGTGTGTGTGTTGGGTACAAAAATGTGGCCACCTGTCATATCAAGCAAAAATTTTCATTTAACAATATGAAAATTACAAGTGATCTCAAGAAATGCAGCTCTCAAAATATGATGTGGGAAACCTGATTACAGTACCCTCACAAAAGTTTGACTATACGAAATTGGGTTTATCAAGGACAGATACTCAGAAAAAGGAAATTTTGATATATAGTTGATCAAGAAATAGGTCAATGATTGTAGAATGAGTAGACATCAAGAAAGAAATTTTCTTTTCTTCTTTTTTAATATTGATTTATTTTATGTATATGAGTACAATGTAGTTTCAGACATACCAGAAGAGGACATCAGATCCCAGTAAAGATGGTTATGAGCCACCATGCGGTTGCTGGGAATAAATTCAGGATCTCTGGAAGAACAGTCAGTGATCTTCATTTCTGAGCCATCTCTCCAGCCCAGAGAGAGAGAGAGAGAGAGAGAGAGAGAGAGAGAGAGAGAGAGAAAGAAGTTTTCTAACCAAAGAAGGATATTCAGGCAACAGAAATGACTCAATTGAGTTGGAGACTGAATACAACCTTAGCAATTTTCACACTGCAGGAATATATAGGTAGCAATAATGAAATGTGATATGCAGTAATGGTGAGGATTTCTTTCCAAACTAGACTCAGAATTACTTATAATATAAAACCTGTACAAAAATTTTCTTGTTTAAAAATATTATCCATCCAATATCTCAGATTAACAGAAATGCATGCATTTTTAAGAAGATACCTGCAAATAAAATGTGATAACATATCGAGAACACTTAATTTCTTGAGATCTTTGTATGTTTTGGATATTAGCCCTCTATCAGATATAGAGTTGGTGAAGATCTTTTCCAAATCTGTAGATTTTTGTTATATCCTATTGACAGTGTCCATTGCTTCACAGAAGCTTCTCATTTCATGAGGTTCCATTTGTCAATTTTTAATCTTAGTGTCTGAGTCACTGATGATCTGTTCAGGACATTTTCCTTTGTGCCATTGCAGTCGAGGCTATTTCCCACTTTCTCTTCTATTAGATGCAATGTATCTGGTTTTATGTCAAGGTTCTCAGACTTGAGCTTTGTACAAGGTGATAAATATGAATCAATTTGCATTCTTCTACAAGCAGACCACCAGTTAGACCAGCACCATTTGTTGAAAATGATTTCTTTTATTCTACTGTATGGTTATGGCTTCTTGTCAAAGTTCAGGTGTCTGTAGGTATGTGGGTTTATTTATGGGTCTTTAATTCTATTCCATTGATCAACTTGTCTGTCTCTATACCAATACAATGCAGTATTTATCATGATTGCTTTGTAGTACAGCTTGAGATCAGGGATGATGATTCCCCCAGAAACACTTTTATTGTTGAGAATAGTTTTGGGTATCCTGGGTTTTTATTGTTATTCCATATAAAGTTGAGAACTACTCTTTCAATGTCTGTAAAGAATTGATACTACCTCCAGTCGATAGACATGGCCCCCATTTGAGATATGGGACCACATACCCATATTCAAAATTATTGACCCAGAATTGTAACTGTCTAAAGGAAATGCAGGGACAATGAGCAGAGAAACCGAAGGAAAAGCTATTCAGAGATCAACCCAATTTGTGATCTATCCCATATGCAGAAATTAAACCCTGATTCTATTACTGATGCCATGTGTGCTTGCAGACAGGAGGCTAGCATGGCTGTTCTCTGAGGGAGTCTTCCAGCAGTTGACTAAGACATTATATCCAACCATAGGGCTGAGATTGTGGACCCCTAAGGAAGAATTATGGGAAAGACTGAAGGAGCTGATGGAGCTGAAGGAGATTGCAACCCCTTAGGAAGAACAACAGTATCAACTAACCCAAACCCCCTCATAGCTCCCAGAGGCTTCTCTGCCAACCAAAGAGCATACATGGACTAGTCTGTGGTCCCCTCTACATATGTAGCAGAGGACTGCCTTGTCTGGTTCCAGCGGAAAAGGATTCACTTAGTCCTGTAGAAATTTGATGCCCTAAGGAAGGGGTATGCTAGCAGGGTGAAGTGGGAGTGGGTGGGTTGGTAAGTGATCACCCTCTCAGAAGCAAAGTGGAGGGGAGTTGGGGTGAAGAACTCATCATCAGGAGACCAGGAAGGCAACATTTGGAATCTAAATAAATAAAATAATTAATAAAGTACAAGTTTAAAAATGTAAAGAATAAATGGTCATGTATTGAGGGACAAGGGAAGAACTGAATGAATGAGGCAGGGAGAATGATGCACATATAGTACACAAATAAAATTCTCAAAATAAATTTTACAAAGTTTTTTAAAAAAGAAAAAAAAATAAAATTTAATATGACCAAGATAGTTTCATCCCAAAGATAAAAAATGTTTGTTCAGTATAGGTAAGTAAATAAACTTAAGACAATATATAGACTAAAGAAAACAAATCCCATGATTATCTCAATAGATTAAGAAAGGGCATTTGATGCTTCTGGTCTGAGCCAGTGCCCTGAGCAGACCTTGGGCACTAGCTGCACACCTGGTAATCCCATGCATCCTATCAGATCACCACAGACTAAGGCTAGTCTCCAATAACAACAAAAACAATGGTAAGCCCACATATACATGGAAACTGAACAACACTCTACTCAATAACATCTTGGTCAAGGAAGAAAAAGGAAAGAAATTAAAGATTTTTTTCAAATTTAATGAAAATGAAGGCATATCATACTAAAATTTATAGAACACATTGAAAGCAGTGGTAAGAAGAAAACTCATAGCTCTAAGCACGTTCAAAAAGAGACTGGAGAGAGCATACACTAGCAGCTTGAAAGCATATCTGAAAGCTCTAAACAAACAGAAGCAAATGCAACAAAGAGGAGTAGACTGCAGGAAATAATAAAAGTTGGCTGAAACCAAGTGGAAATAGGCATCAAAAGGAGATCCAAGGAATACAAATTGGGAAGGTGGTCCTTCAGTCTGCCATTTGCAGCAGGGAACCAGACAGCTCCACAGCCTTCTGTGTATGGACCCTGCCAGAAGAGAGTTGGTCGCCCAGGAGTACAGACACAGGCTTACAGGCCCATAGGAGGGACAAGCTCCAGCCAGAGACAATAAGACCAACTAACACCAGAGATAACCAGATGTCGAAAAGCAAGCTCAAGAACCCCACCAACAGAAACCAAGGCTACTTGGCAATATCAGAGCCCAGTTCTCCCACCACAGCAAGTCCGGGATACCCCAACACCAGAAAAGCAAGAGTTAGATTTAAAGTCTCATCTCACAATGCTGTTAGAAGACATTAAGAAGGACATAAATAACTCCCTTAAAGAAATACAGGAGAATATGTGTCAAAAGGTAAAAGCCCTTAAAGAGGAAACACAAAAATCCCTTAAAGAAATACAAGAGAACATAAGTGAACAGGTAGAGGCCCTTAAAGAGGAATCACAAAAATCCCTTAAAGAATTGTGGGAAAACACAAACAAACAAGTGAAGGATCTGAACAAAACCATCCAGGATCTAAAAATGGAAGTAGAAACAATAAAGAAATCACAAAGTGAGACATCTCTGGAGATAGAAAATCTTGGAAAGAATTCAGGAGTCATAGATGCAAGCATCAACAACAGAATACAAGAGATAGAAGAAAGAATCTCAGGTGCTGAAGATACCATAGAAAACATTAGCTCAACAGTCAAAGAAAATGCAAAATGCAAAAAGCTCCTGAGCCAAAACATCCAGGAAATCCAGGACACAATGAGAAGACCAAACCTAAGGATTATAGGTATAGAAGAGAGTGAAGATTTCCAACTTAAAGGGCCAGTAAACATCTTCAACAAATTATAGAAGAAAACTTCCCTAACCTAAAGAAAGAAATGTCCAAGAACATACAAAAAGGCTATAGAACTCCAAAGAGACTGGACCAGACCAGAAAATCCTCCTTGCACATAATAATCAAAACACCACATGCACTAAACAAAGAAAGAATATTAAAAGCAGTAAGGGAAAAAGTCAAGAAACCTATAAAGGCAGGCCTATCAGAATTACACCAGACTTCTCACCTGAGACGATGAAAGCTAGAAGATCCTGGGCATACAGATCTCATACAGACCCTAAGAGAACACAAATGCCAGCCCAAACTACCATACCTAGCAAAATTCTCAATTACCATAGATGGAGAAAACAAAATATTCCATGATAAAACCAAATTTGCTCAATATCTTTCCACAAATCCAGCCCTACAAAGGATAATAGATGGAAAACGTCAACACGAGGAAGGAAACTACACCCTAGAAAAAGCAAGAAAGTAATTATTTTCCAACAAACCCAAAAGAAAGTAACCACACAAACATAAAAAGAACACAAAAAAAACCAGGAAGCAACAATCACTATTCCTTAATATCTTATAACATCAATGGACTCAATTCCCCAACAAAAAACATAATCTAACAAATATTTTTCATGTAAATCTTCAATTTTATCAGAAAATGTTTGTGATTCCTCTTTCAATCAATTTAGCAATTTTTTTATGTCTACCATTTTAACTGTATTATTTTCCATGATAATCTTTAATTTTAACATTTTTTTCTATATATTTTTTCAATTTTATCAGAAATATTTTCCTTGTAAATCTTCAGTTTTATCAGACAAGGTCTATAATTTTACTTTCAATCAACTTAGGACTATTTTTATACCTACCATTTTATCTGTATAATTCTCCATGAAATAGTCAGTTTTAACGTGTTTTTCTTTATATTTCTTTAATTTTATCAGAAATATTTTCCTTGTAGATCTTCAATTTTATCAGAAAATGTTTATAATTCCACTTTCAAACCATTTAGGAATATTTTTACGCCTACCATTTTATCTGTATAATTTTTTTCATGAAATATTCAATCCTAACATGTTTTTCTATATATTTCTTCAATTTTATCAGAGATATTTTCCATGTAAATCTTCATTTTTATCAGAAAATGTTTACAATTCCACTTTTAATCAACTTAGAAATATTTTTATGCCTACCATTTTATCTGTATAATTTTCGAAGATAATCTTCAATTTTAATGCTTTTCTATATATTTTTTCTACAATTTTATTAGGAATATTTCCCATGTAAATCTTCAATTCTATCATAAAATGTTTCTATTTCCTTTCTCAACTAATTTAGCAATTTTTTTTATATCTAACATTTTACTCTTTATTTTTCCACGAAAATTGTCAATCTTAATGTGTTTTTCTCTATGATTCTTCAACTTTGTCAGAAATATTTTCCATGTAAATATTCAATTTTATCATAAAATATTTTTACTTCCTTTTTTAATAAAAAAAATTCGGAAGGAGGAAGTCAAGGTATTGCTATTTGCAGATGATATATAGTATACATAAGTGACCCAGAATAATCTAGGAGAGCAGTCCTATAGCTGATAAACAACTTCAGCCAAGTGGCTGGTTGTTAAATTAACTCAAACAAATAAGTAGCTTTCCTATACTCAAAGGATAAACAGGCTGAGGAAGAAATTAGGGAAATGAAACCCTTTACAATAGTCACAAATAATATGAAATATCTTGGTGTGGCTCTAATCAAGCAAGTGAAATATTTCTATGATATGAACTTCAAGTCTCTGAAGAAAGAATTCGAAAATCTCAGAAAATGGATAGATTGCCCACTCTCATGGATTGGCAGGATTAATATAGTAAAAATGGCCATCTTGCTGATAGCAATCTACATATTCAATGCAATCCAAATCAAAATTCCAACTCAATTCTTCATAGAGTTAGAAAGAGCAATTTGCAAATTTATTTGGAATAACAAAAAACATAGGATAGCAAAAACTAGTCTCAACAATAAAAGAACATCCCTGACCTCAATCGGCATTACAGAGGAATAGTTATAAAAACTGTATGGCATTGGTACAGAGACAGGCAGGAAGTTCAATGGACTAGAAATGAAGACCCAGAAATGAACCCATACACCTATGATCATTTGATATTTGACAAAGGAGCCAAAACCATCCAGTAGAAAAAAAAGACAGCATTTTCAACAAATGTTGCTGGTACAACTGAATGTCAGCATGTAGAAGGATGGAAATCAATCCATTCTTATACAAAGTTCAAGTCCAAGTAGATCAAGGACCTCTGCATAAAACCAGAGACACTGAAACTAATAGAGGAGAAAGTGGGGAAGAACTGCCAACACATGGGCACAGGGGAAATTTTCCTGAACAGAATACCAATGGCTTATACTCTAAGATCAAGAAGTGACAAATGAGATCTCATAAAATTGCAAAGCTTCTGTAAGGCAAAGGACACTGTCAATAGGACAAAATAGCAACAAAAAAGATTAGGAAAAGATCTTTACCAATCCTACATCCGATAGAGGGCAAATATCCAATATACACAAAGAACTCAAGAAGTTATACTCCAGAGAATCGAATAAAATCAAAGTTTTAATCCACTTAGAATTGAGCTTAGTGCAAGGAGATAAAACCAGACACACTGAAACTAATAGAAGGGAAACTAGGGAAGAACCTTGAACATATGGGCACAGGGGAGAATTTCCTGAACAGAACTCCAATAGCTTATACTCTAAGATCAAGAATAGACAAATGGGACCTCATTAAATTACAAAGTTTTTGCAAGGCAAAAGACACTGTCAAAAAGACAAAGCGGCAACCAACTAACTGGGAAATGATCTTTACCAACCTTACATCCGACAGAGGGCTAATATCCAAGATATACAAAGAACTCAAGAAGTTAAACTCCAGAGAGGCAAGTAACCCTATTAAAAAATGGGGTACAGAGCTAAACAAAGAGTTCTCACCTGAAGAATATCTAATGGCTGAGAAGCACCTAAAGAGATGTTCATCATCCTTAGTCATTAGGGAAATGCAAATCAAAACAACCCTGAGATTCCATCTCACACCAGTCAGGATGGCTAAGATCAAAAACACAGGAGACAGCAGTTGTTGGCGAGGATGTGGAGAAAGAGGAACACTCCTCCACTGCTGGTGGAATTGCAGGCTGGTACAACCACTCTGGAAAGCAGTCTGGCGGCTCCTCAGAAAACTGGGCATGACACTTCCGGAGGATCCGGCTATACCACTCCTGGGCATATACCCAGAGACTTTACCTGCATGCAATAAGGACACATGCTCCACTATATTCATAGCAGCCTTATTTATAATAGCCAGAAGCTGGAAAGAACCCAGATGTCCCTCAACGGAGGAATGGATTCAGAAGATGTGGTATATTTACACAATGGAATACTACTCTGCAATTAAAAACAATGAATTCACGAAATTCCTAGGCAAATGGTCAGAACTTGAAAATATCATCCTTAGTGAGGTAACCCAATCACAAAAGATCACACATGGTATGAAGTCACTGATAAGGGGATATTGACCCAGAATCTCAGAATACCCTAGACACAATCAGCATATCAATAGATTTCTAAAAAGATGGAAGGAGAGACCCCTGGTCCTGGAAAGACTGGATGTAGGGGAACGCCAGGACAGAGTAATGAGAGGGGGTTGAACGGAGAAAAGAGGGAGGGAAGGGGGCTTATGGGACTTTCGGGGAGGGAGGAAACGGGAAAGGGGAAGTGATTTGGAATGTAAATTAAAAAAATAAAATAAAATAAAATTAAAAAAAAAAAATCAAAGTTTTAACCCCTATTAAAAGTGAGGTACATTTAATGAGGTCCCATTTGTCAATGCTTGATCTTAGAGCATAAGCTATTGGAGTTCTGTTCAGGAAATTCTCCCCTGTGCCCATATGTTCAAGGTTCTTCCCTAGTTTCCCTTCTATTAGTTTCAGTGTGTCTGGTTTTATGTGGAGATCTTTGATCCACTTAGAATTGAGCTTAGTGCAAGGAGATAAGCATGGGTCAATTTGAATTCTTCTGCATGTTGACCTCCAGCTGAGCCAGCACCATTTGTTGAAAAGACTATCTTTTTTTCCACTGGATGGTTTTAGCTCCTTTGTCAAAGATCAAGTGACCATAGGAGTGTGGATTCATTTCTGGGTCTTCAATTCTGTTCCACTGATCTACATGTCTGTTACTGTACCAATACCATGCGGTTTTTAACACTATTGCTCTGTAGTACAGCTTGAGGTCCGGGATACTGATTGCCCCAGAGGTTCTTTTACTCTTGAGAATAGTTTTAGCTATTCTGGGTTTTCTGTTATTCCAGATGAATTTTTGAATTGCTCTTTCTAACTCTATGAAGAATTGAGTTGGGATTTTGATGGGGATTGCATTGAATCTGTGTATTACTTTTGGTAAGATGCTCATTTTTACTATATTAATCCTGCCAATCCATGAGCATGGCAGATTTTTCCATCTTTTGAGGTCTTCTTCAATTTCTTTCTTCAGAGACTTGAAGTTCTTGTCATACAGATCTTTCACTTGTTTGGTTAAAGTCATGCCAAGATACTTTATATGGTTTGTGGCTATCGTGAAGGGTATCATTTCTCTTACTTCTTTCTCAGCCTGCTTATCCTTTGAGTATAGGAAGGCTACTGACTTGCTTGAGTTGATTTTTATATCCGGCCACTTTGCTGAAGTTGTTTATCAGCTGTAGGAGTTCTCTGGTGGAGTTCTTTGGGTCGCTTAGGTATACTATCATATCGTCTGCAAATAGTGATAGTTTGACTTCTTCCTTTCCAATTTGTATCCCTTTGACCTCTTTTTGTTGTCTAATTGCTCTAGCTAGAACTTCAAGTACTATATTGAAAAGATATGGAGAGAGAGGGCAGCCTTGTCTAGTCCCTGATTTTAGTGGGATTGCTTCAAGTTTCTCTCCATTTAGATTGATGCTGGCTACCGGTTTGCTGTAAATTGCTTTTACTATGTTTAGATATGGGCCTTGAATTCCTGATCTTTCCAAGACCTTTAGCATGAAATGATGCTGAATTTTGTCAAATGCTTTCTCAGCCATGTCCCGGAGGATCCGGCTATACCACTCCTAGGCATATACCCAGAGGCTCTACCTGCATGCAATAAGGACACATGCTCCACTATGTTCATAGCAGCCTTATTTATAATAGCCAGAAGCTGGAAAGAACCCAGATGTCCCTCAACGGAGGAATGGATTCAGAAGATGTGGTATATCTACACAATGGAATACTACTCTGCAATTAAAAACAATGAATTCATGAAATTCCTAGGCAAATGGTCAGAACTTGAAAATATCATCCTTAGTGAGGTAACCCAATCACAAAAGAACACACATGGTATGCAGTCACTGATAAGGGGATATTAACCCAGAATCTAGGAATACCCTAGACACAATTCGCATATCAATAGATTTCTAAGAAGATGGAAGGAGAGACCCCTGGTCCTGGAAAGACTGGATGTAGGGGAATGCCAGTACAGAGAAACGAGAGGGGGTTGAATGGAGAAAAGAGGGAGGGAAGGGGGCTTATGGGACTTTTGGGGAGGGAGGAAACGGGAAAGGGGAAATGATTTCGAATGTAAATAAAAAAAAACTTAGAAAATAAAAAAAAATGAGGTACAGAACTAAAGAAATAATTTTCAACTGAGGAATATGGAATGGCCAAGAAGCACCTAAAGAAATGTTTAACATCCTTAATCATCAGGGAAATGTAAATTAAAGCAACCCTGAAATTCCACCTCACACCAGTCAGAATGGCTAAGATCAAAAACTTAGATGACAGCAGATGCTGGTGAGGATGTGGAGAAAGAAAAACACTCATCCATTGTTGGTGGGATTCCAAGCTGGTACAACCACTCTGGAAATCAGTCTGGTGGTTTCTCAGAACATAGTATTACCTGAGGAGCCAGCTATACCACTCCTTGGCATATACCTAAAAGATTCTCCTACACATATCAGGGACACATGCTCCACTATGTTCATAGCAGTCTTAGTTATAATAGCCAGAAGTTGGAAAGAACCCAGAGAAATGGATAAAAAAAAATGTGCTACATTTACCCAATGGCGTTGTTAAAAACTGAATTCCTCAAATTCTTAGGCAAATGGATGGAACTAGAATATATCATCCTGAGTGAGGTAATCCAATCACAAAAGAACACACATGGTATGCACTCACTGATAAGTAAGTATTAGCCCCAAAGCTCAGAGTACCCAAGATACAATTCACAGACCACATGAAGCTCAAGAAAAAGGAAGGCCAAAGTGTGGGTGCTTTGTTCCTTCTTAGAAGGGGGAATAAAATACTCATGTGAGCAAATAGGGAGACAAAGTGTGGAGCAGAGAATGAAGGAAAGGTCATTCAGAGACTGCCCCACCTGGGAATTCATCCCATATACAGTCACCAAACCCAGATTCTATTGCATGCAAGAAATGCATTCTGACAGGAGCCTGATATACCTGCCTCCTGAGATGCTCTGCCAGAGCCTGACAGAGGCAGATGCTCACAGCCAAACATTGGACTGAGCAAGGGGTCCCCAATGGAAGAGTTAGAGAAAGGACTGAAGGAGCTGAAGGTGTTTTGAATCCCATAGGAAGAACAACAATATTAACCAACCAGACACCCCAGAGCTCCAAGGAACTAAACTACCAGCCAAAGTGTACATGGAGGGACCCATGGCTCGAACAGCATATGTGGCAGAGGATGGCCTTGTTGGGTATCAATGGGAGGAGAGTCCCTTGGTCCTGTGAAGGCTTGATGTCCCAGTGTAGGGTATGCGAAGGCAGGAAGGCAGGAGTATGTGGATGGGGGAGCACCCTCATAGAAGCATGGGAAGGGGGGATGAGATAGGGAGTTTCAGAGGGGAACTGGGATAACTTTTGAAATCTACATAAGAAAATATCTAATAAAATTCCTAAAAAAAAAAAAACTAAAGAAAGAAAGGACGGAAGAAAGAAAGGAAGGAAGAAAGGAAGGAAAGATGAAAGGAAGAAGGAAGGAATGAAGAAGGAAGGAAGGAAGGAAGCAAGAAAGAAAAAAGAAAGGAAGAAAGAAAGAAAAAAGAAAGAAAGAAAGAAAGAAAGAAAGAAAGAAAGAAAGAAAGAAAGAAAAGAAAGGGCATTTGACTAAATTCAGCATCAGCATCATTTTATGGTAAAAATCACTGAAGAATGTGAAATACAATGAGCATACATGATACTAATAAAGGCTATATATGACAAACTTATAGCCAGTACTTTACTAAATGAGAGAAAACTAAAAGCTTCACCACTGAAATCGAAAGCTAGACAATGATGCCCACTTTCAATATTGTTTCTTAAAAGAGTATTTGAAGACTTACCTAAAATAATAAAACACAAGAATGAAATAAAATTTCTAACACAGGAATGGAAGAAACTGAAGCATCCCTGTTTCCGGTAGGCATGGTCCCATGTAAAGGATCCTAGATAACCTACCAGAAGAGACCTGATACCTTTCTCAAAGAATCAGGAAATAAAATGAATGTACAAAAGACAGTAGCAATCCTATATGTATCAATAATGAACTTGACAGAAAAAAATCAGAATGAAACAACGCTATTCATAATAGCTTTGAAGAAACAAAATACTTAGGAATAAACCTAACCAATAGAATAAAAAGCCACTAAAACAATGTTAAATATATTGAAAAATACATTGAATAACACCCAGAAAGACAGAAAGATTTCCTGTTTATGTTATAATTATTATTCTGAAGTAGTTACATTGACAAAAGACATATATAGATTTAGTTCAATCATAATCAAAATCCCAATGGCATTCTTTATAATACTAGAAAAACAACTCAGAAACTCATATGGAAGCATGAGCCCATAATAACAAAAATTGAACCTAAAGAGAAAAAGAAATGTTGGAGGCATCACAAACCCTAGTCATTATTATTGCAGCATAAAAACATATACACAAATGGAATAAAATAAAATTTCAGGAAAAAAAGCCTGCACATTCTGAAGAATACATTAAAAACATGCACAGGGAAAAATCATCTCCAAAATGGTGTTAGAAAGCTGGAGTTCCATGTGTGAAAGACTGAGACTTGATCCTTGTCTCTCATCTGGCAGAAAACTGCATTAAAAATGGATGAAAGTCCTTAATGTAAGACCTGAAACTTGTAACCTGTTAACAGAAAACAGTGAAAACATTATGTGGAACCTACCAACTATATTAAGATGCTTATGTAGGCAAGCTTTTTCTGAAAAGGACATCCATAGCACAGGTAAAAATGGCAAGAATTTAGAAATTGGATTTGTAGGATCTTAGAAAACCTTTTACGCTTTGAAGGAAACAATCACCAATGTGAAGAACTTATCAAATTGGATAGGTTCCTTGCCAACTACATATCAGATAAGAGAATGGTATCCAGTATATGTAAAGAACTGTAATTAAACACTGAAATTAAAGCCATTGAATCAATAAGTAAGTTAATGAACTGAATAGGCACTTTTCAAAGTAGGAAATAAAAATGACCAGTGAATATTTGAAAAGCCACTCAACGTTCTTAGTCATCAGTTAAATACCAATTGAAATTGCTTTTGAGATCCCACCTGACCTCAATCAGAATGGAGAATGTCAAGAAAAAGATCATAGCAAATACTGGTTAGGATGTGGGGAAAGAGGAAGCCCTTCTTCACTCTTGACAGGAAAGAAATTTTGGGAACCACTATGGAAATCAAAATGGAACTTCCTTTAAAAAACTAAAATTCAACCATAACATGACCCAGCAATATTATTATAGAGCATATTTCTGAAGGATTCTAAGTCAACATACAATAGAGATACTTGTAATTATGTTTGTCAAAAACTGTTCAAAAAGTTAAGGCTGGAACAAACCTAGATGTCCATGTACAGCTAAATGAGTAAATAAAATGTGGTACATTGAATTTCATTCAGCAATGAGGGAAATGATTTACAGGACATTTACAGGAATTTGGATGAAAATAAAGAGTGGTCATTATGTTAAGCAAAATAAGCCAGATACAATTTTCCCTCATATAAAGGTGTGTGTGTGTGTGTGTGTGTGTGTGTGTGTGTGTGTAGAATGAGGGCAAGGAGAAGAAGAAGAAATTAAAGAGGAAAGAAGGGGGATGGCAAGATGGGAGAAATAAAATACACAGGACATAAGAGAGGAAAGTGAGACTATTTGGGTGGAGGATGAAACAATCAAGTGGGAGAAATAGAGGTTCACAAGGGCAGGAAGGCCAATGGTGAAGGAAACCAATCATGTAATCACAGATTTTTCAAGTATGATTGCCTGTGATCCTTAAAAGCCACTTAAAATCTTAGAGAAACGGAATCCATATTAAATGTAATCTTTCCTTAATATTCTGATAGTATAAATATTGAATGTAAGTTTAGAATGAATAGCCTTGTTAGTCTTTAAAGTAATTTCAACTTTCAACAAACTGAGTTTTCAGTGTCAAGTCCTGCGAAGTGAAGTTCCTAAATGTTCTCTTTCATTGACTTGCTTTTAAAGTAATCTCATGAACCACGATGATCTTGTGAATCAGAGATCAGTTATATTAGGGTGCCACAGAAGATTTGATCAACAAGGACTGTTATGAACTTTTAGTATCCCAATCAGAATAACTCATGTTAGAGGTCCAACATTCCAAGGAGCTTTAATTGGTCCTCAACATAGTAACAGAGAAAAAGGAATATAATCTAACCTGAAGCTTTTTAGAACTACTTCCTTTCTTTATCCTTAATATATATATGAGTTTTATATTTTGTTTTAATATTCAAATTCAAATTCCAAAAGATCTTACTTGTACTAGATTCTGGGGCCAGGACATTGTGCTGTGGTTTGGAGTCTGTCTTCCTCTCAGGTTCATCTATTTCATTAGATCCTCAGAACCATTTATGTCCCTCAAAAATCACAATGAAATTCATCAAGTGGAGACAAGAAGGGTACTTCTTGAATCCTCCAAATTAAAGTACTATGGTGTCCATTTTGTTTTCCTTTTTCTCTTGGCAGTTTGCTACAGACAGTGCATCCTACACTCCAGATCTGCACGGTCCACTCCTAGACAGTTCATGTAGTCCAACACCACCTCAAAAGCCACTGTCCAGCCTATGTTATGTGAACACTTCTGACACTTGTTAATGTTTTGTATTTTTTTAACAAAGGCAATCTCTACTAGAGGGGTCTGCTTTAAGCAACCTCCTCTCAGTATTGGTGGAAAGCATGCAAGTATTTACTGCAGAATGGCTCTTTTTTGGCTTGAGAAGAAAACTCAGTTCCTACTAGTAATTTGTGATGCAAAGCTCTTCTTGCTTTTAGGGTCTAAACAATTGTGTAACTGCCATTTGTTTCATTTGAATTTTGGCTGTCATTTCCTGTCATGAGGAAAACAAGAGAAACTCTGCATACAAGTTCATCCTCTGATTGCCTGTCAGCCTCACAGGCAGGAGCATCTCACAATTTGTCCCTGCCCAGGCACTTCATCTTCAAACAGAAACTGCATCTTAATTATAGCCTTTAATGGGCTGTTGCACTCCAGGATCAATATGTCTGACAAAGCCCAAGCCCCGCTAAAAGCTCATTAATTCACATCCGACTAATTCTGGATTTGTGATGATTTTGGCAGGAAGCTAGCTGGAGCTTACCTTTTGTACTGCTGCTGACAAAGGTTGAGCTTGGCCAGTTAATTAGGAAGAACGGAATTGCCAGGGAAGTATTTACGGAGCTTCTATTTGCATGAAGATAATGGGACTGGAGCTGGAAGATTGCTCAGTTCCCACCCTATGACTCCAGCTAACTGTTACTTTGCAGTAGCACTCTGGTCATAGACATGGAAAGTCACGATCTCAAAACCGAAAGACCTAAGACTTGAGACCTTACATCTCAAGTATTTAGTATCTTTAGTATTTCCTATCAGAGACCTAATTTACTCTCTCATTTCAGGTGTAACTATGGTAGACATAGTTTCTAGGTGGATGCAGATACCTGTATATCCAGATCATACTTTGACCATGACTGTTTAATTATGCATCTCTCTTCTCTCTTCTTCTTCTTCTTCTTCTTCTTTTTTTTTTTTTTAACCCCAGGAGCATCTATATTCTATCTACACCTAAGCTCACGTCAGGACTCTGAAATCAAACTTTGAGACCCTGGACTCTTAACTATTTCTTATGCCCAAGGCCCTTTGACTCAATCAACCCCCTCTGCTTTCAACCATTAATCATCTCCACAGCTGGTACATAAGGGCAGGCTGCTCAGCTTAGTCCTTTGCAACTCTGAGGATTTGTCTCTGTAATTCTTCTTACATAGGTAGTAGCCAATCATCAGTAAGGAATGAGAATATCTTCTTGTCACTTCTCCAGCGCCATCTCTGAACTCAGCATTGTCAAGTCGGAATGGTAGAGATGGATGCCTTCAGAGATCATCTCAGTTTTCTTCTCCTGTTTGTTGCTTCTTGTATCACTTCCTAAATGTAGTTACCCTCCAGTCTCACACTGTGTTTTCAGAAGTCAAGCTAGCCAGCACCCACTCATTTAAGTACACACACACACACACACACACACACACACACACACACACACACACGCTCTGCTTCTTGCCTTGCAGTTTTGTGTTTTCTTTCTGATGTTTTTGGGCTCCAACAGTTTTCCTCACATCCTTCTGTTTAGTTTGAACCTGGCTGCTCTGGTGAGCTTCCTTTTCTTGCTCGCCCATCCCCCAGTAGCTCTTCAGGATCAGCGTAAATTTTCCTATCAGAAGTCCTAAACTTGATCACTGTCTTTATCCTGAGAAAAAGTTTTCTGCTGTCTAATATGGTGACAAGGTCAATGTCAAAGTTTTATGTGATTTTATATTACCCTTGGATGGTAGTAAGTAATTAGTTGACCTGGGAGTTTGCAAACAACAAGGTGTCCCCATTATTACACAGACCATGTTGAGATTGGTTATCTGCAGATATCCCAAGCCTTACCTTCATTGAACTATCATTTTCTTGCTCTCCCTATGATATTCTTAAATCCTCTTTTCAACATTGATCCTTTTTTAATCACTCAAAAAACTATACAACTTAAAAATAACATATAAACCTATAAAAGAGTTACATTAGCAGTAGACTAATAAATCAATTTTATTTTATTTTTTATTGGTTATTTTGCTTATTTACATTTCAGATGTTATCCCTCTTTCCAGTGGTTTCCCTTCCACAAACCCCCTATCCCATCCCCCCTCTCTCCTGCTTCTATGAGAGCACTCCCCGACCCACCAACCCACTCCTACCTCACTGCCCTAGCATTCTCCTATGCTGGGGCATCGAGCCTTCACAGGACCAAGAGTCAGTTGTGACTAATAGTGTTTTGCTTGATCCCTAGACCTATTTCTCATTGTTACTTTCTAAAGTCTACCAGAAAATGTCTGTTCCCATTGCCTCAGCTATGGCTTATGAATGATGACCACATCAATGGCTTTGGTTTTCTGCTAAAATCTATCCTCCAAGCACCGGCAGTACTTGCGGGAACAGTTAGTTGCTCACACTAATCTATACTTGTATGTTATTGAGACTTGTGTTGGTTGTGCTCATACTCTCAAGAGGACAACTAGCATTAACAGGAGTTAGAGAACTTTATCAACTGGAGTGGGTTTAGAACTGACACAGGTAATTTCATGTTGCAGTATTCTTGAGTTAATCTGATCTACTGACACAAATTAATGAATCCTGTAACTCTGAGTGCCACTCCCCCAAATAACTTTGGAGTAAAGGCTTTAGTATCCTTTCCACTTCACTCGCATGGCAAAGCCAGATCTCATACTGCTAGAGACATATGCAGAGGTGTAACTTACTGGGAATTGCTCCAGACTACAAGGAACTAGTCTATTCAGAGGCTTGCCCCTTCTCTAGGCAGCAACCTTAAGACAATGGTAGAGACCGATGAAGAGATGTAGAGTTTCTGTACCTTTGTCTCAAATTCAGATCATTCCAAAGGGCTCCTTCTATCTTTGCAGTGCCCACATGGCCAGCAGAGGCCTCACTCACAACTGCAATTGAGATCAACCTTCTCTGTACTCAGTACCTCCTTCATTGTTTTCCTGAGTGTACTTCTATACATCCCTCCTACATGGGCTCCATGGCAACTTGACATAAGATCCTGCTTTTCCTTCATCTCTAACTAAATAAAGGCATCAACATTGTATTAGTCAGGGTTCTCTAGAGTCACAGAACTTGTGGAATGTCTCTCTATATAGAGGGAATATATTGTGATGACTTACAGTCTGTAGTTCAACTCACCCAACAGTGGTCAGCTGTGAATGGGAAGTCCAAGAATCTAGTAGTTGTTCAGTCCCATGAAGCTAGTTGTTTCAGCTGGTCTTCTGTAGAAGTAGGCTCCAATAGATGTGCTGGCAGGTAAATGCAAACATGTGAAGAAGAATGAATCTCCTTTCTTCCAATGTCCTTATGTAGGTTTCCAGCAGAGGGTGTGGCCCAAATTAAAGGTGTGCACCTCTATGTCTGGGTCTGGGGCTTGCTTTGTCCCAGGTTGGCCTTGAACTCAGAGATCTCCTTGCCTTAGTCTCCAGGGATTAAAGGAGTATACTACCTTGCTTGGGCCTAAGTTTTTCATGGCGACTGTATCTCAAGATTGCCATGGCAAGATCCATGTCAGAAACTCGTGTCTTCCATCCTCAAGATCTGAATCACAAGTGAGCCCTCCAATTTTGGATTGTAGTTCATTCCAGATATAGTCAAGCTGACAACCAGGAAGAACCATTACAAATATTATCATCTTGCCCCAGCCAGTCAACTGAATGATTTTTCACTCCTCTCATTGGAAACTAAATAACAGAATGACAATCTTTCTTTTCCATCTTTGTGATGACTATCCTACTTGAATTTTATCCATCTCTCACACAGGTAACTATAATAGTCTTCTTGCTTATTTCACATGATAGTCATAATATTCTTTTCATTTATAGTTCTTCAGTGGCCTTCAATTTTCTTGGTTTAAAAATTAACCTTTTCAAGACATTGATTTGGATCACTCAGCACAAGGATTTCATCCCTCAGCCTGTTCACTGCAGTGTGTTACCACATGTGATCAGATTGTGGGCACATGTAAAAGTCATGTTGCTGATGGTGCACCTGTGCTTTTCCATCTCAGCATTCTTATGGACTTTCACTTTGGTTAGCCAGAGCTAGAAGCTAGAATAACACTCCCCATGTACATCTACTCAATTCTCCTAAGTGGGTTATTCCTCCCACTCATCCATTCTAAATTCAGGAAATGAAATGGTATCACCATCGGCTTATGTATCTAACCTGTCACTTACCTTTGCTTCTTAAGAACAACCATTTAAACTTCAGGGCATGATGAACCATTAGGAATTTTCTAGGGTGAGTGGACAGCTAGAATTTACAACACTCTGCTGATGTGATTCTTTTTATGCAACCTGTAAATTTTAGTTATAGCTACACTCGTCTGTGGCTAGCTCAGAAAAGGCTGGCTCCTTTTTGCAATTTCATAAGTACAATAAGGTCATAAATTTCAAGCTGCCTTTTCTGACTTTTTTTTTCAGTAGCCTATTGCCTGAAGCATGAAAATGGAGTTTCAAAGGAAAATGTCAGCATTAATAGACAGGGACTCTAAGTGAGCCAGATAGCAGTGTTCCAAGGTGAGCTGAAGTTCATCTCTACCTCATAAGGGAGGGCCACATAGTGAGGAATTACAAAGGTGTGTTCTGTTACCAACCCTTACATTTTCCTCTAGATAAAAGACAAGTAATGTGACACATGACTATTCATAGTTGGTGCCATCCAGTTGCACCTGATGGCCAAAATTTATAGAAACATGCAAAGAGACATTAAGTCAGATATTTGATCAGCTGTCTCAGAAAACAGCTTCCTTTGAATTCAGAACTATATAAGTTTGTCTTCAATCTATGATCACTATAAAAAAAATAACTAAAAGATTGCAATGTTTAAAATGAACATTGCTAGAGTAGTTATAGATTTAAGAAAATATTTTAAATTTTTCAAATATCTTACCCACCCTTTCCAATTTACCTCTGGAATTGGTGTGATATACTTGCTGCAAACAATTAACCAACATTGCTATATTGCTAATCACAATGTAATAATTTTTCTTTGGAGATTTTCTTTTTAACATACCATTCGGCACCATTCTGCAATCCCATCCAGTTTACACTCAACGATCACATTCCCTTTTAGTGAAGTGACAGATCCTGTGCTCGTTAGTTTTTTTCTCAAGATGGCACCAACCAGGGTCACTTGGGGAGAGGAAACTTCAATCACAAAAATGATTCCATCAGATTGGCCAGTAGGCGAGCCTGTGGCGCATTTTCTTGGTTAATTATTGGTGTGGAATGAACCAGCCCACTGTACGTGGTGTCATCCCTGGACTGGTGGTCCTTGATTGCAGAAGAAAGCAGGCTGAGCAATCCACAGAGAGAATAAACCCACCAACAGCATTCATGATGGCCTCTGCATTAGTTCCCCATCCGGGTTTGTGCCTGAAGAATGTGGAACTTTAAAATCCCTTTCTTCCCTAAGTTGTTTTTGGACAGTGAGGTCAGTCAGTTTTGCTATGATAACAGAAACCAACTAAGACAAAACCTTAGTCTTTTTTGCACTTTGATGACCTTGGCAGTTTGGAGGCTACTACACATGAGAATTTTATAAATGACTCTGCACTCTGCCTTATCTGATGTTGGTTAAATTGAGGTTGTGGATGTTTGAGAGGAAGTGCCATTCATATTCCATTATGTCCAAATTACATGTACTTAACATGGTGCTCATGATGATATTATTCTGCTTTTCCCTCTGAGGTGGTTTTTGCCCGATAAATCACTCAGAAGTCAGTTTTTTTGTTGTTTATTTCTTTCTCCCTTTCCTTACTCTACGATTCAGAACAAATCACTGTGTGGAACCAGAGATAAGGAAGAGGAGTTATATTTCACTCTTTGGCAGCCAGCAACTACCTGAATAACTCAGGATTCTTCTGCAAGAGACAGGTAACATTGTCTCTAATTATCTGTTCATTTAATCAATTATTGTGGCAATAATCTCTCCTAGATTTTAAATCTGGCTTTGCATTTCACTTCTAGTTTTACTTATTACTTACCTTGTTTCTTACATTGTGTCAGACATAGTCTCAGGGGCTATTTCAGTTTACGCTTCTACGTTTTGTTTGTTTGTTTGTTTTTAACAGAACCTAGTCATTAGTAGTCATTTGGACTAGTGGGTTTGTTGGTTGGAAAAAATCCACATTTCCCTGCCCTGTAAAGTTTCCAGGGTCATTGTCCCCATTCCTAGAATTAATATTTATCCAAGAGTCTCTAGTTCTTTTTGAAATAAGATTACATTAGAAACCAAAACCTAGTTGAAGGTCTGCTTATAAATGTTGCAATATAGCTGCATCTGGATCCTCTCTCCTACTCTCTTAGTGAATGCATGTCTGTTTAAGAAGCCATGCATAGACACTTACCTATAAATATTTCTAGATATAGCCATCCACATCTTCATTAAGCTAAATATGAGTTCATATTGATGTCTCCAGCTCTAGTCCATTAACACAAATTACCTACCCTTCTCTTGCTGGTTAGAAACCCTGTGCTCCAACAGTGAGAAACCCAGCTCCCATTCTCCGTCATCAATCTACCTAATTTTCCACTTGAGAACATGTGCGGTAATATTAGCACTGTTAAGCTAGAAAATCACTTTGTTTAGCAGAGTGCAGAGCTCATGTGCAGTTTCATTTGCCTTTAGTCTTAGAGACTACTAATTTTCAAAAATACTTAGGTAAGCATCTACCTCTCCCACAATCCCCTTCAGTGAAGTTCTTTCATGTTTGCTATAAAGTTAGAATGTGTTGTTACATTTTGCATTCCACCCTGGGAATCCTTAAACCTCCTTAGTGCTTTCATTTTAATTTGCATACCCAAAGCTTCACTTTTGTGTTCTAAAGTCTTTGGAGGTTTAACTGAAATTACCAACACTCTTCACTGCAATAGAACTAAGAGTAGCTTCACTAACCTAAACAAGTGTCTCTGCCTTCTGAGACATGGTGGCACAGTCCTGTAATCCTGGTACTCAGGAGAATGAGGCAAGAAGATCATGAATTTAGGATTGCCTGAGCTACTTAGCAAGATCTTGTCTTAAAAAAATAATTGTTTCCCATGCCCATCTCTCAACTCAAGTCTAATAAAAAGTGATATTTTGCCATTACTGTAATTTTCTTTTTCTAGTTGCTACATAATTTGAATCACAAAATACATGCCTAAAACTGTCTTCTTTCATTGAGCAATTTGCGTTTAAGATTAGTTCATGTCAGCCGGGCGGTGGTGGCGCACGCCTTTAATCCCAGCACTTGGGAGAAAGAGGCAGGAGGATTTCTGAGTTCGAGGCCAGCCTGGTCTACAAAGTGAGTTCCAGGACAGCCAGGGCTACACAGAGAAACCCTGTCTCGAAAAACAAAAACAAAAAAACCAAAAAAGATTAGTTCATGTCTTTACTTGGATTGATAGTTACATTTCCTTTTGTCACTGAATAATATTGCATTGTAGTGATGCCACTGTTTGTTTATGTACACACCGATGGAAGGACAGACATACTAGCTGCTTCCATTTCGGGGAATAATGTTTAACCAACATAGTGATGCTTGATTAAAGAAGATAGTTTTGTTTGTATATAAGTTTTCAAATCAAATAGGATAAGCATAAATACTGAATTGTCTAATAAGAAACTACTGGGCCACCTTCCAAAATAGATACCACAAATTTTATTTCTACTAGGCATAGACATTATTTTTAACTCTATCATTCTGTCTCTCATCTCTCTTTCTATCTCTTTATTTCTCTATCATCTATCATTTATCTACCATCTATCCCTATCTCTCTATCTGTTTATCATCTATCTATCCTCTTTTTGTCTATGTGTCTGTCTGTTTATCTATCTGGCATGTCTTTTACTCTTTGTGTGTGTGTTGACATTTCCTATTTTGCTCATTTGCTCTCCACCTTACTTTGTAGAACAGGGCTTCTCACATAACCTGGAACTCAGTGATTCAGTTAGACTGGCTACATACCAGTGCCCAGGAATCCTTCTCTTCCTCACCAGCAGAGATTACAGATGCATGATGATACATGTGTGGTGTCATACATCTGAACTCAGATACTTGAACTTTTTTCTTTCTTTTCTTTTTCTTTTCTTTTCTTTTCTTTCTTTTCTTTTTCTTTTTTCTTTTCCTTCCTTTTCTTTTCTTTACCTCTCTTTCCTTTTCTCTTTGCTTTGTTTCTCTTCTCTTTTTTCTTTTCTTTCTTACTTTATTCATTTTACATCCTGATTTTAACCTCCCTTCTCTCCTCCCAGTACCACCCTCACAAACCTCTCCAACCATTACTCCCTACCCTTCTCTGAGGAGAAGGGGAAGTCCGTCGTGGGTACCAACTCACCTAGCACATCAAGTCCTGGCAGTACCAAGAATATCTTCTTCCATTGAGGCCTTAACAGGAAATCCAGCTAGGGGAAGAGGATTCAAAGGCAGACAACAGAATCAGATACTTCTGCTGCTCCAACTATTAGGCAACCCACACAAAGACTAAGCTGCACATCTGCTACAAATATGTAGGGAGCCTAGGTCAAGTCCATGCATATGCTATGCTTGGCAGTTCAGTCTTTGTGAGCCCCCATAGGCTCAGGTTGGTTGACTCTTTAGGTCTTTTTGTGGGGTTCCTTGACTCCTTCAGCTCCCTCAATCCTATCCCACACTCTTCCAAAAGAATACCTGAGCTCTGCCTGATGTTTGGCCATGGGTCTCCATATCTATTTCCATCAGCTTCTGGATGAAGCCACTGAAAAGACAGTTGTGCTAGGCTCTCATCCTTACACATAGCAGAGTATTAATAGAGACATAGGTTGGCTTTCAATCATGAGATAGCTTCGAAGTTGAGTCAGTCATTGTTTGGCCGTTTCCTCAATCTCTGCTCCATCTTTATCCCTGCATATCTTGTAGGCAGGACAAATTTTGGGTCAAAGATTTTGTGAGTGGCTTAATGTCCCCTTCTCTCTACTATAAGTCCTACTGTTCCATCCGGCTACATTTCAGTCTTCATATCTCCAGCTTCTAGGAGTTCCATGTAGGGTCACCCCATAGACTCCCAGGAACCTTTCTTGTCCAAAGTCTTCAGATCCTACCAGAGATGGTCCCTACCAATTTTTCTCTCTCCCATATTTTTCCAACCCCACTGACCCAAACCTTATCCCCATATTCTTCCTCACTTCCTTTCCAAAGAGTGTCTTCCCTCCATCTACCTCCAAAGTTTGTTTTATTTCCTGTTCTGAATGAATTTCAAGCATCCACCCTTGGGCCGTCCTTGTTGCTTAACTTCTTTTGGGTCTTTGTATTGTAGTATGGTTATCCTGTACTTTATGGCTGATATCCCCTTATAAGTGAGTACATACCATGCATGTCTTCCTGGGTCTGGGTTATCTCACTCTGAATGATATTTTCTAGTTATATCCACTTGCTTGCAAATTTCATGATGTCTTGGTTTTTAATAGCTGAGAGTAAATGTACCATTTACTCCGTTGTATAAATGTATCACCTTTTATTTATCTATTCTTCAGTTGAGGGACATCTAGGTTGTTTCCAGCTTCCTGGCTATTCCAAATAAAGCTGCCTTGAACATAGTTGAGCAAGTATCCCTGTGGTATAGTGAGACATATTTTGGGTATATGTGTGCCCTGGAGTAGTAAAACTAAGTCTTGATGTAAATCTATCCCAAGTTTTCTGAGAAACTACTAAATTGATTTCTAAAGTGTTTGTACAAGTTTCACTCCCACAAGCAATGGAGGAATGTTCACTTTGGTCCATATCTTCACTACTTTGTGCTATAACTTGAGGTTTTGATCTCAGCCATTCTGATGAGTATAAGATGGAATTTGAATATAAGATGGGTTTTGATTTGCATTTTCCTGATAAAGTGTTTCTCAGCCATTCAAGATTTTCTGTTGATATTTCTCTCTTTAGCTCTTTACTCCAATTTTCACTTGAGTTATTTGGGTTGTTGGTGTCTAACTTCTTCAGTTATTTATAAATTTTGGATAATATCCCTCTGTTAGATGTGGTGTGGATAAATATTCTTTCCCAATCTGTAGGCTGGTGTTTTGCCCTATTGACTGTGTACTTTGCCTTACAGCAGATATGCAGTTTCATGAGGTTCCATTTATCAATTGTTGATCTTAGAGTCTGAACCACTGGACAACAGGAAGTTGTCTTCTACACTAACGAGTTTAAGGTTGTTCTTCTGGCATCTTTTTCGGTTTCTTTCTGCAGTCATTTAAGTTCTTGTTATACAAGTCTTTCACTTGCTTGGTTAGAGTTATACCAAGATATTTTATATTATTTGTGACTATTGTAATGGATGTTGTTTCTCTAATTTCTTTCTTGGCCTGTTTATCATTTATATAATGGAGTGCTACTGATTTTTTAAAATTAATTCTGTATCTAACCACCTTACTAAATGTGCTTATCAGCTGTAGGACTTCTCTGGTAAAACTTTCGAGGTATGTATACTATCATATCATCCATGCATAGTAACACTTTCATCTTCATTTTCAATTTGTATTCCCTTGATCTCCTTTAGTACTGTATGAATAGATAGGGGATCATGTGCGGTCTTATCCCTGATTTTAGTGGAACTGTTTTAAGTTTCTCTCCATTTAATTTCAAGTTGGCTATTAGCTTGCTGTATAGTGCTTTTTATTATATTTAGATATACAATGTGTATCCCTGATATCTCTAAGAATTTTAACAGGAAAGGGTATAGGATTTTGTCAAAGGCTTTTTCAGCATCTAATTAGACCATGTGATCTTTTTCCTTCAGTTTGTTTATAGGGTGGATTACATTCATGGATTTTTATACATTCTACCATTCCTGCATCTCTGGGATGAAGCCTACTTGATCATGGTGGATGTTTTTTAATGTGCTCTTGATTCCATTTGCAAGTATTTTACTGAATATTTTTACCTCAATATTCATAAGACAAATTGATCTGAAATTCCATTTCTTTGTTGAACTTTGTGTTTTAGGCTTCAGGGTAATTGTGGCCTCATAGAGTGAATTAAGTAGTGTTTCTTCTGTTTCTATTCTGTGAAATAGTTTGAGGAGTATTGCTATTAGCACTCCTATGAAAGTCAGGTAGAATTCTACACTAAAACCATCTGGCCGTGGGCTGTTTTGGTTTGGGAGACTTTTATGACTGCTTATATTTCCTTAAGGGTTATGGGACCATTCAGGTAGATTACCTAATTTTGATTTACCTTTGGTAATTGGTATCTGTCTAGAAAATCATCCATTTCATATAGATTTCCCAATTTTGGGGAGTAGAGGCTTGCAAAGATTCTACTGATTCTTTGAATTTTCTCAGTGTCTGATGTTATATCTCTCTTTTCAATTCTGATTCTGCTATTTGGGTACTGTTCTCTCTGCCTCTTTAGTTAATTTGGCTAAGGGTTTGTCTATCTTGTTGATTTTTCTCAAAGAACTAGCTCTTAGCATCAATGATTCTTTGTATTATTTTCTATATTTCTAATTGATTGATTTCAGTCCCAAGTTTGATTATTCCCTGCCTTCTACTCCTCTTCAGTGTGTTCGCTTCATTTTATTCTAGATTTTCAGGTGTACTTTCAAATTGATTGTATGAGAGTATTCTAATTTCTTTATAGAGGCATGTAGTGCTATAAACTTTCCTCTTAATATTGCTTTTATGGTGTACCAGAAATTTGGGTATGTGATGCCTTCATTTTTATTGAGCTCTAGAAAGTCTTTATTCTCTTTTCTTATTTCTTCCTTGACCAAGTGATCACTGAATAGAGGGTTATTCAATTTCCATGAGACTGTAGACTTTCTTGTGTTTCTTTTGTTGTTGAAGTCCAGCTTTAATCCATGGTGGTCAGTTTTCTTGTATCTGTTGAGGCTTGCTTTGTGGAATAGTTTGAGGAGTATAGTATTAGTTATATGGTCGGTTTTGGAGTCAGATCCATGAAGTGCTGGGAAGAAGGCATAAACTTTGTGTTTGGGTGAAATATTCTGTAGATATCTGTTAGGTCCATTTGATTCATAATGTTGGTTAGTTTCAATATTTTTCTGTTTAGTTTTTGTCTGGAAAACCTGTCAATTTGTGAGAGTGGTGTGTTGGAGTTTCCCACTATTATTGTGTGGTGTTTGATGTGTAATTTAATCTTTAGCAATATTTCTTTTACAAATGTGTGTGCTCTTGTATTTGGGGCACAGATGTTCAGAATTGAGCTATCATCTTGGTAGATTTTTCCTTTGATGAGTATGAGGTATCCTTTTCCATCTCTTTTGGTTAATTTTGGTTGAAAGTCTATTTTATTAGATATGAGAATAGCTACTTCAGCTTGCTTCTTGGGTCTGTTTGCTTAGAAAACTTTCCAGACATTTACTCTGAGGTAATGATTATCTTTACTGATGAAGTATGTTTCTTATATGATGCAGAATGATGAGCAATGTTTTTGCATCCATTCTGTTAGTCTGTGTCTTTTTATTGAGGAATGGAGTCCATTGATGTGTGTGTGTGTGTTTGTGTGTGTGTGTGTGTGTGTGTGTGTGTGTGTGTGTTTATGTATGCTTCCCTTGTTTTTGCTAGTATGGAATCAATTATTTCCTGTGTTTTCTCGAATGTAATTCCTTGGGTTGAAGTTTTTCTTCTGGTATTTTCTGTAGGGCTGGATTTGTAGATAGATATTGTTTAAATTTAGATTTTTCTTGAAATATCTTGTTTTCTCCATCTATAGTGATTTACAGTTTCGCTGGGTATAGTTGCAAAAGTTGGCATCTGTGGCTTTTTAGAGGTTATAAGATATCTATACAGACTCTTCTAGATTTTAGAGTATCTATTGAGAAGTAAAGTATAATTCTCATAGGTCTTCCTTTGTACGTTACCTGCCCTTTTTCCTTTTCCACTTTTAATATTCTTTCCTTGTTCTGTAGATTTTGTGTTCTGAGTATTATATGGTGGGAGAATTTTCTGTTCCATTCTAATGGGTATTCTTGTATGTTTGTCTCTTTAGTTTGGGAAAGTTTTCTTTTAAAAAATACTTTGTTGAACATATTTTCTAGGTCTTGAAGCTGGGACTTTTCACCTTCTTCTGTTCCTATTGTTATTAGGTTAGGTATTCTCATGGTATCCCAAATATCCTGGATTTTCTGTTAGGAACTTTTTAGCTTTAACATTTTCTTTGACTGATGTATCAATTTCTTCTATTGTATCTTCTATGCCTGAGATGTAGTGGACAAAATATTGTGGTTTTATTTTTTAAACTGTTAAATGTTTTATTCTATAATTGTCTTGCTTACATAGTTCCAAAGAAAATACTTAACCTAATTCACGCTCTTAGTTTCTTTGAGGTAATATGTTTGGATCTTCTTTAGCTTACCTTAAGATTTTTTTTTTCTTAGTCTAATTTTTGTACTTTGTATACCATAGTTTTGAGAAACACATTCTATTTTGCTTCATTTATGTTTTTCTGCTTGGTGTTTCAAGCTTATAAAATCTGCAATTTAGTGTCTGCTTTGATTTCTTAATCAAAATATTCTGCTCTAGTCTTTCTTTACTTTCAAAAGTCCTATTATATGTATGTTAGATTTTACTGTCCAAAAGCTTTATTTCCTTTTTTCTTAATTTCTTCTTCTGTTTGTTTTTCAGAAGTTTTCTATTTATTAGAAAGTTTTGATTGATTTCTAAGAAGATGGAAGGAGAACCCCTGGTCCTGGAAAGACTGGATGTAGGAGAACGCCAGGACAGAGAAACGAGAGGGGGTTGAATGGAGAAAAGAGGGAGGGAAGGGGGCTTATGGGACTTTCGGGGAGGGAGGAAACAGGAAAGGGGAAATGATTTGGAATGTAAATTAAAAAAAACTTAGAAAATAAAAAAAAGAAAGTTTTGATTGACATATTTTCAAGATTACTGATTCTTTTCTCATCTATATCAAATTGACAGAGAATCTTATCAGAAGCATTCATTGCAGTAATTTAAATCACCACAGACTTAGCTTTTTTCTTCCTTTTTTGTTGTTTGTGGTTATTGTCATTTTATTTTTGTTTGTTTGGGTTTGGGGGGAATAAGGAATTTCATGTATTTTTTAACTATCTCTTTTTTCTTGTATGTTGCCTACCTTTCATACTTTATCACATAAACCATTGAATTTAGGCTTTGTCATATCTGTTTCTTTTTTATTTTATTTTATTTTATTTTTTTAATTTACATTCCAAATTCCTCCCCGAAAGTCCCATAAGCCCCCTTCCCTCCCTCTTTTCTCCATTCAAACCCCTCTCGTTACTCTGTCCTGGCATTCCCCTACATCCAGTCTTACCAGGACCAGGGGTCTCTCCTTCCATCTTTTTAGAAATCTATTGATATGCGGATTGTGTCTAGGGTATTCCGAGATTCTGGGTCAATATCCCCTTATCAGTGACTGCATACCATGTGTGTTCTTTTGTGATTGGGTTACCTCACTAAGGATGATATTTTCAAGTTCTGACCATTTGCCTAGGAATTTCGTGAATTCATTATTTTTAATTGCAGAGTAGTATTCCATTGTGTAGATATACCACATCTTCTGAATCCATTCCTCTGTTGAGGGACATCTGGGTTCTTTCCAGCTTCTGGCTATTATAAATAAGGCTGCTATGAACATAGTGGAGCATGTGTCCTTATTGCATGCAGGTAAAGCCTCTGGGTATATGCCCAGGAGTGGTATAGCCGGATCCTCCGGGAGTGTCATGCCCAGTTTTCTGAGGAACCGCCAGACTGCTTTCCAGAGTGGTTGTACCAGCTTGCAATTCCACCAGCAGTGGAGGAGTGTTCCTCTTTCTCCACATCCTCGCCAACAACTGCTGTCTCCTGTGTTTTTGATCTTAGCCATCCTGACTGGTGTGAGATGGAATCTCAGGGTTGTTTTGATTTGCATTTCCCTAATGACTAAGGATGATGAACATCTCTTTAGGTGCTTCTCAGCCATTAGATATTCTTCAGGTGAGAACTCTTTGTGTAGCTCTGTACCCCATTTTTTAATAGGGTTACTTGCCTCTCTGGAGTTTAACTTCTTGAGTTCTTTGTATATCTTGGATATTAGCCCTCTGTCGGATGTAAGGTTGGTAAAGATCATTTCCCAGTTAGTTGGTTGCTGCTTTGTCTTTTTGACAGTGTCTTTTGCCTTGCAAAAACTTTGTAATTTAATGAGGTCCCATTTGTCTATTCTTGATCTTAGAGTATAAGCTATTGGAGTTCTGTTCAGGAAATTCTCCCTGTGCCCATATGTTCAAGGTTCTTCCCTAGTTTCCCTTCTATTAGTTTCAGTGTGTCTGGTTTTATGTGGAGATCTTTGATCCACTTAGAATTGAGCCTAGTGCAAGGAGATAAGGATGGGTCAATTTGCATTCTTCTGCATGTTGACCTCCAGCTGAGCCAGCACCATTTGTTGAAAAGGCTATCTTTTTTCCACTGGATGGTTTTAGCTCCTTTGTCAAAGATCAAGTGACCATAGGAGTGTGGATTCATTTCTGGGTCTTCAATTCTGTTCCATTGATCTACATGTCTGTTACTGTACCAATACCATGCAGTTTTTAACACTATTGCTCTGTAGTACAGCTTGAGGTCCGGGATACTGATTCCCCCAGAGGTTCTTTTACTCTTGAGGATAGTTTTAGCTATTCTGGGTTTTCTGTTATTCCAGATGAATTTTTGAATTGCTCTTTCTAACTCTATGAAGAATTGAGTTGGGATTTTGATGGGGATTGCATTGAATCTGTGTATTACTTTTGGTAAGATGCTCATTTTTACTATATTAATCCTGCCAATCCATGAGCATGGCAGATTTTTCCATCTTCTGAGGTCTTCTTCAATTTCTTTCTTCAGAGACTTGAAGTTCTTGTCATACAGATCTTTCACTTGTTTGGTTAGAGTCACGCCAAGATACTTAATATGGTTTGTGGCTATCGTGAAGGGTATTATTTCTCTTACTTCTTTCTCAGCCTGCTTATCCTTTGAGTATAGGAAGGCTTCTGACTTGCTTGAATTGATTTTATATCCGGCCACTTTGCTGAAGTCGTTTATCAGCTGTAGGAATTCTCTGGTGGAGTTCTTTGGGTCGCTTAAGTATACTATCATATCGTCTGCAAATAGTGATAGTTTGACTTCTTCCTTTCCAATTTGTATCCCTTTGATCTCTTTTTGTTGTCTAATTGCTCTAGTTAGAACTTCAAGTACTATATTGAAAAGATATGGAGAGAGAGGGCAGCCTTGTCTAGTCCCTGATTTTAGTGGGATTGCTTCAAGATTCTCTCCATTTAGATTGATGCTGGCTACTGGTTTGCTGTAAATTGCTTTTACTATGTTTAGATATGGGCCTTGAATTCCTGATCTTTCCAAGACCTTTAGCATAAAAGGATGCTGAATTTTGTCAAATGCTTTCTCAGCATCTAATGAGATGACCATGTGGTTTTTTTCTTTGAGATTGTTTATGTAGTGGATTACATTGATGGATTTCCTTATATTGAACCATCCCTGCATCCCTGGGATGAAGCCTACTTGATCGTGGTGGATGATCGTTTTGATGTGTTCTTGGATTCGGTTGGCAAGAATTTTATTGAGTATTTTTGCATCGATATTCATAAGAGAGATTGGCCTGTGATTTTCTTTCTTTGTCGGATCTTTGTGTGCTTTTGGTATTAGTGTAATTGTGGCTTCATAGAACGAGTTGGGTAGTGTTCCTTCTGTTTCTATTTTGTGGAACAGTTTGAAGAGTATTGGTGTTAGGTCTTCTTTGAAGGTCTGATAGAATTCTGCACTAAAACCATCTGGACCTGTGCTTTTTTTGTTTGGAAGACTTCCAATGACAACTTCTATTTCTTCAGGGGTTATACGACGGTTTAGATGGTCTATTTGATCCTGATTTAATTTTGGTACTTGGTATCTGTCAAGGAAATTGTCCATTTCCTCAAGATTTTCTAGTTGTGTTGAATACAGGTTTTTGTAGTAGGATCTGATGATTTTTTGAATTTCCTCAGTTTCTGTTGTTATCTCTCCCTTTTCGTTTCGGATTTTATTAATTTGGATACTTTCAAAAAGTCTTTGATTTCTTTCTTTATTTCCACCTTGACCAAGTTATCATTGAGTAGAGCATTGTTCAGCCTCCATGTGTACGTGGGTTTTCTTTTGTTTTTGTTGCCATTGAAGACCACCCTTATTCCATAGTGATCTGATAGGAGGCATGGGATTATTTCTATCTTCTTGTATCTGCTGAGGTCTGATTTGTGACCAATTATATGGTCAATTTTGGAGAAGGTACCATGAGGAGCTGAGAAGAAGGTGTATTCTTTAGCTCTAGGATGAAATGTTCTATATATATCAGTTAGTTCCATTTGGTCCAAGGCTTCAATTAGATTCACTGTGTCCCTGTTTAGTTTCTGCTTTCCTGAACGATCCATTTCAGAGAGCGGGGTGTTGAAGTCACCCACTATTATTGTGTGCGGTGCGATGTGTGCTTTGAGTTTTAGAAAAGTTTCTTTTACGAATGAGGGTGCCCTTGCATTTGGAGCATAGATATTCAGAATTGAGAGTTCTTGATGGTGGATTTTTCCCTTGATCAGTATGTAGTGGCCTTCTGTGTCTTTTTTGATGACTTTAGGTTGAAAATCAATTTTATCCGATATTAGGATGGCTACTCCAGCTCGTTTCTTGGGGCCATTTGCTTGTAAAATTGTTTTCCAGCCTTTTACTCTGAGGTAGTGTTTGTCTTTGACACTGAGGTCCGTTTCCTGCATGCAGCAAAATGCTGGGTCCTGTTTACGTATCCAGTCTGCTAGTCTATGTCTTTTAATTGGGGAATTGAGACCATTGATATTAAGAGAGATTAAGGCATAGTGATTATTGCCATCTGCCATTCTTGACGCTATCTTTTTGTTTGAGTGGTTATCTACTTTTGGGTTTGATTCAAGAAGGTTATTATCTCATTTTTTCCAGGGTGTTGTTTCTCTCCCTGTATTGGAGGTTTCCACCTATTATCCGTTGCAGGGCTGGATTTGTGGAAAGATATTGTGAAAATTTGGTTTTATCATGGAATATCTTGGTCTCTCCATCTATGGTGATTGAGAGTTTTGCTGGGTATAGTAGTCTAGGCTGGCATTTGTGCTGTCTTAGTGTCTGCATGAGATCTGCCCAGGATCTTCTGGCTTTCATAGTCTCTGGTGAGAAGTCTGATGTGATTCGGATAGGTCTTCCTTTGTATGTTACTTGGCCCTTTTCTCTTACTGCTTTAAGTATTCTTTCTTTGTTTAGAACATTCGGTGTTTTGATTATTATGTGACAGGAGGTATTTCTGTTCTGGTCCAGTCTGTTTGGAGTTCTGTAGGCTTCTTGTACGTTCATCGGCATCTCTCTCTTTAAGTTAGGGAAGTTTTCCTCCATAATTTTGTTGAAGATGTTTACTGGCCCTTTAAGTTGCAAATCTTCACTCTCGTCTATACCTATAATCCTTAGGTTTGGTCTTCTCATTGTGTCCTGGATTTCCTGGATGTTTTGGGTTACACGTTTTTTGCATTTTGCATTTTCTTTGACTGTTGAGTCGATGCTTTCTATGGAGTCTTCAGCACCTGAGATTCCTTCTTCCATCTCTTGTATTCTATTGTTTATGTTTGCATCTATGACTCCTGATTTCTTCCCAAGGTTTTCTATCTCCAAAGTTGTCTCCCTTTGTGATTTCTTAGTTGTTTCTACTTCCTTTTTTAGTTCCTGGATGGATTTGCTGAGATCCTTCACTTGTTTGTTTGTATTTTCCTGTATTTCTTTAAGGTATTTTTGCATTGCCTCTTTCAGGATTTCTTCCTGATGACCCACGTTCTCCTGCATTTCTCTGAGTGATTTTTGTGTTTCCTCCTCATGGGAATCCATCTGTTGATCCATTGTCTCCTGCATTTCTTTAAGCAGTTCTCGTGTTTCCTTTGTAAGGGTATCTAACCGTTGATTCATTTCTTTAAGCAATTTTTGTGTTGCCTCCTTATGGGCATCCGTCTGTTGACCCATATTCTTCTGCATTTCTTTATGCAAATTTTGTGATTCCTTTGTGAGTGCATCGACCCATTGATTCATCTCGTTAAGCGATTTTTGTGTTGTCTCCTTGTGTGCCTCCATCTTTTGATCCATGTTCTCCCGCATTTCTCTAAGCGATTTTTGTGTTTCCTTTGTAAGGACTTCTAACCGTTGATTCATGGTCTCCTGTAACTCTTTATGAGATTTATTTGTGTCCTTCTTGTGATCCTCTAAGAGCATCATGAGAAGTGATTTTAAATCCAGATCTTGTCTTTCGGGTGTGGTGGGGTATCCAGGACTTGCTGCTGTTGGAGAGTTGGGTTCGGATGGTCCCACATTACTTTGATTTCTGTTAGTAACATTCCTACGTTTGCCTTTTGCCATCTGCATACCTCTGGTGTTAGTTGGTCCTGCTGCCACTGGCTGTTGGTTGGACCTCCTGTGAGCCTGCAAAGCTATTTCTGCCCCCCCTGGATTGCCAGGATTCCCCTGGCACCGATTTCTGGGGCCTGCCTGCTCCTGAGTGACTTTGGAGCCCTAATGTGCCTTGCCCCAAGTGATCTTATATTGGGGAGGCCTTGCACATCCAAAGGCTCAGCCTAGTGGATTCCTGGAGCAGAGGTCGCCAAAGGGAGGCTGGTAGGCTCCTGCCCTGTGCAGGGGTGAGTGATCTCTCCTGGGGGGGGAGGGGGCGTCCCTCTGCCAGGCAGAAGTCCCACAGCAGAGCTGGCTCGCTGGTTACTGCAGATCAGTCCCGCACTTGGGAGCTGCATACACACAAGCCGCCCCGAGACCCAAGCGATATTATGCCTGTCTGTCTCAGAACCTGGCTGTCCCAACTTCCCAGTCACTGGAGCAAAGATGGCGGAGTGCAATCTGCACTCTCTCCGTGGTGCCGCTCACCTGCAGACGCGCTGGCCTGCAGATCTGGCACCCAGACGACCACAGCGCTGACCCGTTCTCGGGCACAGACGGAAGCCCCAACAGGCCGTGTCCCAAGTGATGTTATATTGGGGATAGGGAGTTTGGGGTACCTGTCTCTTCAGTGCAGTCTGCGGGAACAGAGGTCGCGGAAGGAAAGCTGGTAGGCTCCCGCCCAGTGCGGGGTCCCTCTGCCAGGCAGAAGACCCACAGCAGAGCTGGCGTGCTGGTTACTGCAGATCAGCCCCGCACTTGGGAGCCGCATACACAAAAGCCGCCCAAGACCCAAGCGATATTATGCCTGTCTGTCTCAGAACCTGGCTGTCCCAACTTCCATCATATCTGTTTCTTACTCTTGGTATGTATCTTCACAAATATATAACACACAGAAAAAGACAGAGACAGAAAGAGATGTTAGCCTTCAGCATGTCTTATAACATTTTGTTGGAAACATATTTTATACAATAATAGATATTGAAGTAAATTAGCTTCAGTATCAGGTTGTTTGTCTGATAAGCATGCTCTGTGTTTAATATTTGCTGTAGCTGCATTGCTCTGTTGATTTTACCTTTTACTAAGTTCTTCTCCAAAGACTTTCATCTTGCAGCTCTTATACTGTGAACTACTCTTAGGACCCAGGAGCCCCATTGTTGTCATGCTAAAGTGTGGCACAGGGCTGCCTCCTATGATCTTATGATTACATCTTAATCTTTGTGGAGGCTTATGTAGTTTAGCTCTTTATTATTGTCATTTCTTTTGCTTAAAGTGAGACAGGATGGAGAGAACAGACAAAGGATGGTTTGTAGCTTCACTGTGGCAAAGCTCTAACAAGTCTACTTCCCTGGAAAGGAGGCCTTCCTATGGAAGTTGCTGCATGCTCTAATAACTCTCCCACCCAGTGCCAAAATAGAATCATGAGGGAAACATTTGTGACTCTTTACTGTGAGAACTTTGTATAATGTCTAAAGGTAAATCTCATAAAACTATAGGGTTTGCCCTAAGAAAACAGCTACTAGAAAGGTTTTCTTTTTCTATTAAGCCAGACAAATTTCTTCAGTTTGTTAAAATTTCATTACAATTCTGTATTATGGCTCCCAAAGTTTTTGGTGTAGATAGGAAGAAGCTTGTTTTACCTCCTTGGGTTTCCTCCCTACACTGTTTTATGTTGTAATTTTCTCTGTGAACCTCATTTCTTTGAAAGCACCAAGAAAATGCTCTGAGTTTTAGTTTTGTTGATTTTTTTCTTGTGGCAAATATAGGACTGACATTTTCTATGACTTTTACCAGTCAGAATTATAACTGCATGTTAAAAGAGTCGGGATGACTCAGAACACCTGTACTTCATTTTCATGATTATCAGCTACACAGTCAGCCCCATATTAAAAGCAAGCAAATCAATACTCTACAAACATTTTCACTCAACTCTATGAAAGGTATAAGTGTCACAAGTAAGCCTGAGTAACAGCGGTTTTAAGATTTTTTATCAGGGCTATTTTCCTCTATGTATCTTGTCACAATGTTTACTTTTAATTTTTCTAACTACTCAGCAAACTCATAAAGTGTTCTTAAACCACATATTAAGTGAACAGTTGTCTTTATTCAACATACAATACATAAACTCAGATAAACTGAGCTGCCTAGTCTTTTATATGCTAACGGTAGATCAATAGTCAAGAGACTATTTTGAAAATCAAAAGGAAGACTTAATCATATTTATCAGTATCCCAAAATATTATCATTCTAAAGAAAAGAAATACAGAATTGCAGGGTTGAAAATGAGAACAAAAACTAGCATTATTACACTTATTTATATTAGGCAATGCTTATATAACAGATATATTTTTCTATGTATATTAAACAATATTGAAAATAAGTACAACAACATAGCTACTTAACCCAGAAGGTACTTTTTCCAGGGAGATAAGAGTATAAGCAAGTGAAATCATGTGAATATTATGTGAATAGTTTGCTTATCATGTAAGTCTTTTTGTTCAAGATTCCCACAGTTTTCTTAGCAATTCAAAACCATTTTGTCATAATTTTTGTAGTACAATTTATGTATTTGAAATAAAGCAACAAAGTCTTGAGATTTCTTTTAAGACATGGTCTCACTATTTACTCCTGGCTACCCTAGAACTTACTATGTAGAGCAAGCTGGCCTCAAACTCATAAACATATATCTGCCTCTGCCTCTGTTCTTGATCCCCTGCATTGGGATTAAAGACATGTGTAACACACCTAGTTTTAAGTAAATTTTAAAATGCTATATTCAAATCTTATGAGGTATCAAATGTGGGTGCTGGCAACTGAACCCAAGTCATCCTCAGAGGTAATTAGAACTCTTAACTTCAGAGCCATCTGTCAAGTGTCTGTATATACTCCCCATACTTCTAGAATAGAGACTCACTAAGTCCTATAATGGTGAGTTTTATCTTTGCTAGATTGTGACCTTAGGTTTTCTTAGTTAATAGATTTTTTATCTTTTTAATGACTAATAATTGCTCAAAAAGAAAGTTCAATATGAATTTTATTATAGTCTAATTTTCTCCTCTTCTCTCAACAATACTGGGAACTTAACTAAAGGACTACTTGATGGGGAAGTGCTTTACTAACAAGATATATCTTTATCCTGGTTTCTGTTTATTTATATTTTATACTTTGGGGTAGGACCTCAATTAGTTGCCCAAGGTGTTCTATAATTCATAACATAGTCCAGGCAGACCTTAATCTTCAAATCCTCTTCTTAGCCTTTAGTATAGCTTACCTCTTTTTTCCTTTCTTTTTTTTTTTTTTGGTTTCTCCAAGGTATTTAGTTCTCTACTTCTCTGCTGCCAAGAATCACACAACTGAGGCTATAGACGGTACCAATGACTCAGTGGTACCATGATTACAATAAAAATGGAGGCATAGATATCTCTCTACTAGGAACTGAGATGAGTCCCCTACTCAGTCTATCTAAGTTCCACCTCCCCTCAGGTTACTCCGAGTCAAAAAGTTTGTAGTCAGCTGGCCTCCTTGCATGATCTTTAATACATTTCTGATTACAAGACTGATAAGGCAAATAAATGGTCAGTGATGGGTCTGGAGGTAAGCCCAAGTTTGGAAAAACAATCACATTTTTAGCAGTCTATAAGGAGATATACATAGCACTAGAATAAGTCTTTAGTCCCCAAATTTTAAGGCAGATTTTTTTTTTACACACAAAAAAAATCCAAACCTTCATTCATGCATCATGCTAGTTTCCTTTTAGCTAATCCTTTGTCATTTTACAAAATTATTAAAAGCAAAGTAGTTATAATCCTATGTATATACTGTAAATTACATTCACATATATAGATATAAAAATGTAAAACTTATACCCAGAGGTCAGTGGAAGATCTGGAACAGTCATATAAACATAAATTAGTGAAGGGGTAGACAGTTTTCAGTCACAGGATTCTTGGAGATCTCAGTTCAGACATGATGTATGCAATGTTGTCCAGTGTGTTGGACAAGACCTGTTTAGGACAGCCATTCAGTTCAGATAGTTGTGTGGTCAGGCATGCCAAAGGGCCAAGAACACAGATAATGGAATCCAGGAGCATTGACAAGCGCCCAGACACTGCTACCATGCCTTCTGTCTCCTGCAGGCAGTGTCCAATGAGGCTGAGGGACTCTCCCAACAACTGGAGATAAACAGCAACATCAATAGGCTCTGTTTCAGGGGCTTTGGCTAGTGAGGCTGGCAAAAGCATTGTAGTGGGTGGGGACTTCTATTGGGGTAGCAATATTCCCACAGAAGAAGCTCTGAATTTCATGGAACCTTCTGCAATAGATGCTTTTCTTTTCACAGTTGTGGCTTTAGCTTTGTTCTGTTTATGCTGTAGATACTGAGCCTTTTGCTTCCAGATCAGTTTGCCTTTTTCTGGAAACTACTTCCATACTTCAGCCAATTTTTTACTAAGTTCCCCAAAACTCTATAACTGGATGGTCAGCCACAATGGTTACCCAGTACTCCTTACAGAATACCTGGTAGACAGACATGTTCTTCATTTTTGACATTGAGACAACTGGCCACACACGCAGCTCTGTAGATGTAGAAGACAGTAGCTCTCAGCTGGTGGATGTTTGCAATAATCTTTTCAGGTTCTATAGTGTAGGACCATGAAGAGCAGCCTGGTTCCTGGTTGAGCTAAGGCTAGAAACCCTGGTGACCCTAAAGGGATGGCAGGTGTTTCACCTGATTCCCAGACACTTGGCTCCTGGCTTGAGACCGCAGTCCTACATAGATTTGTGACCAGCAGTCACATAAGGGCAACATCCTAAGGCCCTCCACAGGTAGAGGACCTGACCTGTGGTCAGGTAGCCTCAAGGCAGAGCTCCATTTTAATGAGGCACCTAAACGCCTGGAGGGCTTAGTCAATAAAATGTCCTTTCCAGACATGCCTCCCTGCAAAAGGTATTTAACCTCAGACCCTCCCTGTGAAGTGGGGTACAGTTTTACTCATCCACTTTCCACCATGACAATGAACTTAAAACTATGGACTGCCTCTTTTCATCATAATCTGCCATAGGGAGCCATAGAGGAGGCTTTTACCTACAGAACCCTCATCTAATCTCCCATAGAAGGCTTCTCTGTGCTCCCAGCCACAGCTGGCACAAAGCCCGCCACCACTGACAAGTCAAAGACTCTCCCCAAAGGACCAACCTGAACTCCCCCCTCTTCCCCCTCACCCTGTCCTGGCCTTGGACTAGATCCACCCTGCGGGACCCCCACTCCCTTCTCAGCTCTTTACCAGCTCCCAGCAGTGCCTGGGTGTATGAGAGCCTGAGAACCAGATGGTCCTGTCCTCCCTTCAGGCCCGGGACCCCCAAGACAGCTCTGCCTATCTCGTGCCTCAGACTGTGCTCTCCCACACCCAGAGCTGTGTCCTGTGGTTTCCCCATAGCCCAACCCATGCATGGCAACAGCGTGGGGTAAGCACAGTCAAAACTCCCTTGTCCTGCCTCCCCAGCCATTGATCCCTGTGGCAGAGCAGAAGGGGGACCGCACTAACTCTACACTATATGTAGAAGTGCTCTCCTCTTCTTTTTGTAAAAGGTATTCTACTAAAAACCTCTTTAACAGGAAAAAATGCTGTAACCACTTCCATATTTTATTTTAACAAGCATGTCATTTTTTTTCTCTTCTTGACTAAAAAACATCTTCTTTTTAAAGCACCATTGGAATGCTCCCCATAGTTTCCTAAAGTTCCTATAATAACATGCTTTTAATGTATACTTCCCTGAAACATGTAGTCAATAGTTCTTTGTGTGAGAAATTTAGAGAAGGTAGTTTATGAATGTTGTAACATATTTAACAAAATAAATATTTCCTTAAGTATCTCAGAATTTACCTAAATACTTCTAACAAAATCAAAGAGCAAACTAATGGTGTTCTGTGTTTTCAAACTTTGCTATTGATAAAAATTCTAAAATATTATTTGAGCTTAGTATAAATTAACTAACAAACCACAGTCCAAAGCTGATAAAAACTGTTGAACTCTCTGTTGACTTATCTATTAGCCATCATACTGATAATTTATATGGGGAATAACCTTGGAAAGTATTTTCCTGGCTATAATTTTACAGCCTTATGACATAAAGGATAAAGCATCTTAAAAAGAAAAAGAAAAGGTAAATTGTGCTACACCTCGGACAGATGTTTCCTGTTTTTCTTTCTTCTGTTTTTTCTATTGTGAAAACATATACATACATAATACATACATGTGATTTGTCTGTGTGTGTGTGTGTGTGTGTGTGTGTGTGTGCGCAAGCATGTCTAAGGAACCTCAGATTTGCCAATACCTGACTTCTCTGGGTCATTGTTAGGTAGCTAATAAAAATAAGCTAATTACATGAAAAGCTTATGATAAGTAAAGTCAATCAATATCTATCTATCTATCTATCTATCTATCTATCTATCTATCTATCTATCTATCTATCTATCTATCTATCTATCTATCTATCTATCTGTCTATCTATCTATCATCTGCCTTTATCTGGAAGGAATCTGATTGTATGACTAACAGTGTAACAGTTAGAGAAATGGAATAAACACTAAGTCAGATCTTTTGAAGGTGGCTTTGGGAGGAAGTAGGCTTTCCAGTGGAGATCAGCAATAAGCATCTTTGAAACTGACACTTCAGCTTAAAAATCCAGTACCTTTATTGGATTTATAACAGCTATTCAGAATATTGAATTTTAATTAAAAAGACCATCTGCTTCTGATGAAATGCTTGCAGATTTCTAATATCAAATACAGGGTAAGCTTTATTCCAGAGAAAGTAATGACCTTATTCAAGTCTACATATGGACTTGCACCTTTCTCAGAGATTCCTCGAGTTATCTTAGAACCACAGGTATCTCTGCTGTCAGCCATATCTTTTTCTTCTCTTTCTGTTATCATCCTATCTGTCTATACATCACCATCATACATTTTCCTAATATATGGTCTATTTATTGGAACTCCATCTACCTACTGAGTTACTCTCACAACTGGACATTTATGGTCCCAACTTGATGACCTTCTGTCAACTATGCTGTCTGAACACAACTTCAGCAGATATTTCTTGACTATCAGTTCCACAGTAGTATCTTCCTAACAACTTCATCACTTTCATTTTATCCTGGTTTTCACTGAATCTGCATAGATTTATTATGTATGTGCATGCACATTCTTGTGTATGCATGCACATGATAATATATATGAATATATATGAATGTTCCAGCTTGTTCTGACTCCACTAATGTGATGTGTCTTGTTAAACTATTCTAGATATGTTCTCAACCTAAATCACTATTTCTCTTTTGAAATTTTTTTTAGAATTAAAAGAAATACTTCATTCATACATATATTTGGAGACAATATTTTATGTGTACATATTAAGACATGTGTGTGACTTAAATTTTTAACTTTACTTGGCATTAGTAGTAATAGAATATGTAATTCTCTCATAAATAGTTTAAATCCTATGTTGGCAACTTCAGTTATATGTTGATTGCAATACACATGATTTTCAAATTTGTAACAACAGGGGCTAGAGGTAATGGTGTTGGGGTACAATGAGACCGTCACTCTTTTACTCTCTACCCTCACAAGTAATTCAGAGTAGGTTACCCACTGTTAACTTTAGGGGGCTCTGACTTTTTCCCTTCAAAGATTTTGTTGTGTTAATTTCAGAACTAGTATTGCTTTAAATAAAATTAAATGAAGGATAAAGTCAACTAGTAGCTGAACAAGGGAATAGAAATCAATAGTTTTCTATGGAGCAACAAGAAAAATCAATGAAATTGGAGGAAGAGCTCATTATGTACGTTCAGAGTAATCAGAGTTGAGAAGGCTTCTGCTATGGTTAATTGACAAGGACAAACAAATAGGCCTCACAAATGGGATTGTTATTTATGATTTAGTACTTGAAGGACTCTTGCATCAAAACTTCCAATTATACAACCCAATAGAAATGTACATCTCTACACAGATTATTTCAACTGACTTTGGTCTTTAAGCAGAAAATAGTAGTAAATTCTATCAAAAGACTTAAACTTCTGGTCTACCTAAGCTCAATAATACAGTTAATGATATTTTCTCTTTCTGCCATGTGTTTCAAATGTTATGAAAAAATACATAGCTTGCTTTAATAAGATGAAACAGCAGTTTCTGTTTAGTCCAAGACTCTGAAAGAATTTACCAGCCAGAGAATTCATGTACCTATCCATGGCTGATCACATCGGTCTTAAAGACACAGTGATAAAATCAGAGTCATGGATGGTTGATGGAACCCCCAAAAGGTTTATGATCTTAATTATTGTATTTCATTTTTAGTCATATGTATATGTATGTACACATGTATGTGGGTATCTGAGGAGGCTAGAGCCATCAAATGCTAAGCTAGATTCAGGTGTGCTGTGAGCTGCTTGGCCGTGGTGATTGGAATTGAACTCAGTCCCTCTAAAGTGTAACATTCACTCTTATCTGCTGAACTTTTTCCACAGCCTCAGGTTTATGCATCCAATCTTTGAATTTAGGATAGTCTTTCCATGGAGAAGGACTTCTAAAAGAAACTTCTTTTAGGTATCACACTTCATCTATGTCCTAAAACTGAGAAACAAAAGATCTTTGGTATAAAAGTTGACCTACAAGATGGAGAAAGTGTTTTGGTTGCTAATTGGTACTGCTGGGCAAAGCAACAATAAGCTAATTTTGTAAAGTGACAGTGTTATTGTCTCAGTATAGGATTCTAATATATATTAGTGTCAATATGGTACTGTTTCTGACTAACATTTTAGTATAGAAGGAATAGAGTTAATGATGCTAATAATATAACTAATACCATGAAATTTTGACTTGATTTAATTAAAAAAATGCCCAGTAGAGTTCTTTTCTATAGAGACAATTGGATTATATATATGATACAAGTATGTATTGTAATATAATACAATTTTATCTGTAGTGTAAATCATAAAATTATTTCTAATAGAATAGCTTTCTTAGATACAGGTTTAAATTCTGAATCTTTTGAATAAGGCAAATAGATTTTTTTTTATTCTGGTTCAAATCCATGGCTTATAGCATATGAAGTAAACACCACACTACAAAGGTGAATATATATATACTCCTTCAACATATCAGAACCTGAATAAAATTTATTTTTTTGAAAACACCAGAGTACTGTTAAGATAAAAACACATACAGCTAACCTTTGTATAATAGTCAGTCATTCTACATCCAGAATAATAGTATTACAGGGAAATAGAGAAAAAAATGAATGTAGGATTCAATTCGCTAGAAGTTTATGTTCTAAAGGCAAAAGGTATGCCTAATATGTCAGGAGAAAAAAAAATCAACCAAACCAAATATGCTTAAAAAACATTTATTAATAAATGTTGAGAAAACAATATGTAGTTCCTGAAAAGGTATGTATACACACATCTGTAAAGCTATATCTATATGAGACAGAGAAGCAAAAGGAGAAGAGAAAGAGCAGGAAGGAACAAATGAACGAATGAAAGAACAAAGGAAGGAAGGAAAGAAAGCCAAAGGAGAGCTTTGGCTCATCAGATACAGTATAATGGCTTATTTCTATTTCATATCACAAGTACTGTGCTCTGAGAATTCAATCATGGATAGAAGTCTCTGAATTTTTCCTTCTTTACCCTCTGCATCCTTGAAAACATTGCTTTTCACTTGGATATTTGTGAGAGAGAACATGTCAGATTTCAGAGAGTGTTTTCTATGTGCCATACACATTAAAAGCATAGATGACTTCACCCATATTCCACTGTCCTGAATACAGTCTCAGATCCCACAGTGATCTGTACTTCTTGCATACATGCCCTGTCTAGTCTATTCTTACACTACATCTAGCATACACGATAGCATGTTTATTAAGTTTTTTGCATCCATCTTGAGATTAAGTCTGTCTTGGATCACTCACCCTGCAGAAACAAAGTTGCTGTTGGCAGTCCTGTACAATGGTCTTACTAGGAATCTTCTAGCCAGTCATCAGCAAGGACTTAATACCTACAATGTGGACGAGTTTGCAAGTAAATTCTCCAATTCTTGCTGAATCATGAGATGTCTGCAACCCCAACCAGCCATTTGATCATAATTCGTGAGAGACTCTTAGCCAGAAGCACTCAGTTCAGACTCCCTTGGTTTCCTAACCCCCAGGAACTATATGAGGTAATGACTGTGTTGTGATTTAAGCTCTTATGGTTTAGTTAATAAAACAGATAGAGATTAAGTAATGAGATGACATCATTTAACTGCAAGGCAGATTGAGAAATCTGTTTTATGTCCAGGAGGCAAGAGTGTGAGTTTAGTGTCCACACAGTTGTCTCTACCATACTCAATATCCATCTAGCAGAATCAAGAACTCTGGATAAGAAGAATTATCCCTTCCCAGATGCAGTTCCAACAGACAGTCAGACTGGTCCTTGCCCAAATAGAAATGCGAGGGTTTCTAAGTAGACAGAACAGGAAGGCTAGTGGCAGAAGATGTAGGTCCACCACTCTTATAACCCAGGAATTTCAAGTCACTAGATGTGTTTCCATGTCTGTAAATCAAGTAGAGTTGGGTAAATAATTTATAATCTCTTTTATTATGTATGCCAAGGTAAATGATATAGGCAAGTTGTTGTACATATACAGCAATTTTAATAGTGAAATTTGATTTTGCCCATAGCTTTTTCTCTGTAGCACCAAGGTTCTCTAATTTTGTGGATTGCAAGTTTTAAGCTTTTTATTTTTCTTGCCTTTTTTTTTTTTAGAAAATGGATATTTCTTTCACAGGGAGGAACTGTGATTTTCTTAAATTATTAAAAACTGTTTTAATGTGAGGTGAACAAAGACAACCACAAAAGACATACTAAAGTTTATAAGACCCATGGGGCTAGAACCCTATACACAAAACTATAGGCAACTTAGGAATGCTGAGTGTTGATAAAACAGTCTTCCCCAGGGAAGAGCATAACAATTGGTTTTCTAGTACCCCAAAGTAAGCCCTGCAAAGGTAAACAGGTAGCATTAAAGATACTGAAGAGGTTGTATTTATGTATCTAGGAATGTATTGATTTTTCTAATACATTTAATAGATTTAATCCATAGTGAACACAGACTAAAGAAAAACTAGCATTTATTGAATATATAGTACATTTCAATCATTATTGTTTTTTCCAAGCATCATTTTTTATGAAATTCTCTGAATAGCTCATTACCTATATTCACCAATGAAACTCAGCAATTTCTGTAGACTTTGCTGCTAGGAGACACAGAGACAGATTCATTCTCATATCTATCTTATAAAAAAGTCAAAGACCATGTTCCTTTAGGAAGCATGCACTGATCTATAAGGGTCTTAAGCAAGAGAATATTGGAATGTTTATATAATTTCCCAAGGGAACTACTTACAAAGAAGAAAACACATGGAAGCAGTAAATTTAGAGTAACTACTTTATACTTTCAACTTAACAAAAGCAATTGCAGCAAATTCTAACTGAAGGTTCACAAAAATGAGACGTACAGGGGACTACTGGACAGTAGCATCAAGGTCATAGGATTGTGAACTGGAAGTCACATTAAACTCATAATTGCTTGATTATAAAATCAATTTTTTATAATAGCTAAAACCTTAGTTACAAGAACTTGTAAAGTTTGCAATGTAAAACTCACTTTTCTGTAAGTCAATGTTTCTTAGCACTGGACATAGGATTTGTTAAAGAGGTGAGAGGTTTCTTTCCCCTTACATAGATTACATCACCACCAGGTAAATCTAGACAGCTGTCTCTAAAATTGTATCATTTTGTTTTATAAGAACCTCTAAATTCAAGGTTTATGCTCTATGATTGACAGATTATATTGTGAGGAATTATGCAGGTGCTTTGCGTGAAACAGTTTTAATCAACAGAACTCTTGCAGATAATAAGAATTCAGTTAGCCAAATAAGATTAGGATTAGGTTTTTCCTTTCACTGAACCATTGTTTCTTCATGAAATGAGTTTTAATTGATCACTTTAGTCAAAATCAGGCATGGCCATTTGTCAACTACTTCTGTAATGACCAGGGTGGTTTTATTATGTAATCACTGGGGTAGAATGACACTGTCTCTGATTCCCTTACCCTGTTCTTTTACATCCATCTTTGTGTATGAGATGCTTGTACCTGACTCCAAAACTTCAAGGCTACAGAATATTGGGTTTGGAGAATAGCGATGGTGAACACCTTGGCTGGGACTTTGTAGTAAATATTCATTTAGATGATTCTGTGCAAAACTTTGGTCATCTTGGAGGGTGTCTCAGTAAGAATTTTTATATGTCTGTGTAGGCAAAGTACTTAGAATTCACTTGGGAGTAAAATAAGCAAAAGCCCATATTCATTAGTAAGTGACAAATAAATCATCATATTTAACCTTCCTGAAAGAACTATGAAGTAAGCATGTGTTCTTTTACACATGAGGAAGATTTCAGAATGTGAGGAGTGTGCACACATCCTGAAAATTAGTAAGTGATGAATTCAGGAGTTAGTTTAGCTGTTATCTGACACAAATTTCATTTCTCAATGATTATGTCACATCACTGAGATAAAACGTATATTTTTAAACATAAAATTAAATCCCATCAATAAAAGAAAAATATCAACATGGCTTCATAAATCCGTCCTCGTACATGTGTAACCTTGCCAAACATGGTACAGTACTAATAGTTTGCGAGAGTACTGGGTTTGTGAGAAGAAAGAATCCTGTAGTTTTGACATGACTTTCTTATCTTTAAAGGAATCAAACTTCTCACTCATCACTTTTATTCTGTATTCTGTTATCATGAATTAAAAGTCACTATAAGTTTCCCTTTAACAACTAGCAAGCTACAGAAGGAAGGGCGCTCACTCTGTCAGTATGGTGTCCTGCCTTAAAACTGAACACTGTTCATTTCAGCCCCATTCTATGCTTTATTTGAGGAAATAGGTCCAGATGGTGGAGCCAATAATTTTTGAGTGATGAGCTAACACTTACTGAGCACTTCTGGCTTTTAAACTCTCACAAAATCTGCCCCAGGGAATTATCTTGATGACCTATTTATTTTCTACATAAGGAAGGTCAAGGATACAGTGATGGAGGGCCTGCCAAGCCCAACTCCCTGTAAGTGCACTGGATTGTAGTTAAGCAGAGTTGTTAGTGTGCTTTGCTACACTCCAATAAATCCTCCTGTATCTCACAAGTTTCTGAGGTGTGGGGATTGTACCTTAATGATTTTTGTTCTCCTAGATAAGTGTTTGATATCTGTCACATTATCTACATGGCATAAATATCTATATTTATTGATACTATTTGATACTATTCAACCTCCCTTCCTTAATATAAGAACTTGAAATTGTCCAAGAAGGCCAATGGTTTCCATTTGTAGCCAAACATAAGACTTCAAGGAAATGATTGTCACAGAATTTAGGAGCTCCGTTCCCTTTACAGAGAGAAAGCCCCCACTGGCAAAGGTGGGTGTATAGGATTCTGAGTTACAGATAACAATTTATTTCTTGATTCACACGATAGCCTTGCAAGTGATTAGCTGCTATTTTTTCCCTTAAAAACAAGTACTTTTCTGCATGCTTTATAACTTCATTAAATAGACATAGATGTATGAAAATTGTGCGTGAAGTAAATAGAAAAATATTGTTATAATTTAAAGAAAGTTATAAATCCAACTACCTCTGATACTACCAAGCTCAAAAGAAAAAGAGAAAAATATAAAGTGCCCCAATGTGAAATAATAACCACACTTAAATTCCAGTGTTGTACCATATAACCATTTAATTTGAGAACAGGAAAGCAAGAATTGCAAATGGGAAGAGATATTTTCAGTCAGATTGAAAAAAAAAAGAATAGCAGTGCTTGATCAATATGTTTGGCAACCACATACTCTATGCATATGAGAGATGGGGAGATGTCTCCACACAACCCAAATCACATATGATTCCCCATTATGAGGGAGACCTCATAATGATGACTCTTCTCATTTTCTCATAAAATAAAAGGGATGAGTAAAATCCATTATGAGTACAGTGAATGTTGGATAGCAGGATTCTTTTGATAATTTTTGAATATGTCTGTAGTATTATTTAAGTAAAGGAAAAGAGAAATACACTCTTGGCAAGTGTCATGAAAATATCATTGATATATTGATCATTTTTAAAGGTTACTACATTTATGAGTCAGGACCAATTTATTCTCATGAATTAATGATTTGCTGACTGATATTATCAAACGGCACCAATGTTCAGTTGGCATTTCTCCCTTTGTTCTTTAAGATGAATTATTTTATATAACAAGCTTATGTTTGTGAATTTTGGGGCTTTGAACTGGGTCAAAACAAAAGGACATCTTGCAGCACTGGAGCATCTGAACCATGCGCTGAGTGAATCCCTGTGGTTAGGTGACATTTCTGAATGAAATGGTACTGTTTGGAAAACCAATAGGCTATCACTGTTCTGCAGATGATCCAAATCCATGGTTAGGAATATTATTTTCCTTTATGAAGAATTTGCTTTGTTTCTTCCATGTTTAAATTCAGAAGACCAATGGAGTAGAAACATAAAATTAACCTGATTGCAACAGAAAGCATTCTGGATAGAAAACCTCTCATTCCTGTGGTCTGTCTTAATGGGGAATCAAATGTGATTTGGGTTGTGTGGAGATGATTACTGATGGATAATTAGTCTAAAACATCTCTTTTCAAATCCTTCGCATGGCAATCAAGGAAGAATGTGAGAGGTTAGGCATTACATTACTGGGGTTATCAGCAGCATATAATTTCTTAATTATGCATAAAACGCATAACAAATAGCTACCAATGGAGTTCCTGAATTTTCTTGTGAGATGAAGTATGAAGAACAGAAGAATCTCTGAGCCTTATTAGAGAGTGTGTGGTTAAAAAGACACTAGCAATGATTCTTTTTCCGGTTGTGTATAACAAAATCTTGGTTTTCTCTCATCTCTGAAACAGGAAAACCAATACTCATTTTGTTCTTAAGTTGCTGCATGGGTCACATTGTCTTGACTGTCATTAATAATATATAAATTAAAAGTCCAATGATTTGTCTATTTTTGGTCACACCTAATTCTAGCTAGAAGTAAGTTTAATAGAGATGTTTGCTACTTGACCATAGCATTTTCTAAAACTAACACAGATAATTAAAGCACAAACTCTAAACAGTGTTTGAGGGAAGGTCTGTCTTTTATTAAAAGTCTGATTTGGCTTGTGTTGTTATTTCTCAAGTTCCTTTAGAATGGCATGTGCTATTTGAATGTGTCAACCAGCTTAAAATGGATTAGCATATTTACTTACACATTCTCTAATTTTGGAGGAAAATATGTACATTTTGATCTATTGTGATGGATTGTCAAGAACAGATGAAAGTGTTATGAATGGTTACTATTTCTGCTATTTTCTCCTCTAAGCAAAAAGAGTACTTTGGCATTTTGCATTATTTCTAATTGTTATCAAGTAGAGCAGTTTGGAGATGGAGTGCTAAAGCCACAAGGTTTTTAAGGAAACAGAGGTATAGATCTAAAACCTTGAAATCACATTTATAGGGAGCAACAATCCAGAAAAAAATTTATCTCCATGGTTTTATTGCAAAACATCAACCTTCATGAAAGGGCACCTTTCAGAGGTCAGAGTAGCTGTGCATATAAGAAAATACAAAGGATATAGAGTCTAGTTTGAGGGTTCCCTCAGTTAAACACTTGCCATGCATTTGTGAGGACCTGAATTCAATTCATAGCACTTAAAGTAAAGCAAGTAGTGACTGCATACACCTGTAATTCCAGTGCTGGAGCTTCAGGGACAGGCAGACTCCTGAGGCTTGCTATCCAAGTGTCCAAATTGGTGAGCTTCAGGTCCCCTAAGAGACACACCTTAAAAAAATAAGGTGGACAATAATTAAGGACACCCTCAACAATAAATTCTGACCTTCACATGCATAAGAACATGCACATGTGAGCATGCACAAACACAGACACACACACACACACACACACAAAGAAAACCTATGAACTACTTCAGAAGAATACCATATTCCTAAAGGACACTCTGCACCATGATGATTGACTGTAGAAACACAGTATTCGAAAGCAGCATGACTTCAGATTGCATGTCACTCTGAAACTATACCAAATGTTAATTAATTTAATCAATATTTGGAAAATGAGGTGAGTATTTGCCAACAAGCAACTGAAGGCCATGCTTAGAAAACTGAATTCCAACATGTTCAATAAAATGCATTTGGGTCTAAATATTTTATTAAAATTTGAGGCAGCCAGAGTATTGTTCAGTAATACTAAACTTCCACATACATTATTGGTAAAATTAGCCCCTTCTAGATGATGGCATTGTTAATTATGACTTCATGGCAAAGAAATAATTTACATTTTACTTTCAACTCTATGTTTACTTGTTTATAACATAAATGAAAAAGTGATATTGTGGCAACTTCAAAAGTACAAATGCCAGGTAAGGAGACCCAGGCAGACAAATGCCTACGGCACTTCTATGTCCTGACAAGTTTCTGACACTTTTCTATACCTGGAAGGAAGAAAATAAGTATGGATTAAGGTACTTCGCACAGCTTGAGATTAAGTGGAAAATCCCAAAACATTTGAAAAGTTTGACAATGTTTTTTTCTACTAGCTTTCTGAAACCCATTTGTGCATTTATTCCAGAGGTATGGAAGAATCTATCCCATTTTTTTCTTTCAATTTTCTCCTGTTTCTATGCTGTAGGTGAGGGTCAAAACAAAGGGCATAGCAATTCTTTGTATCTATTGCAATTCTGCAAATTGGAGGCACTTGAAAATATATTGTTTCTGAGTGCTACAAAAGAATGGTGTCATGGGAACCCACCCCCATCTTCACTCAGGGAAAAAGGAGAGTGTGTGAGTCTTCATGCAAAATGAGCAGGCACAGCGACCCCTCACAGTTTAACATCTCTCTTTCATTTCAAGGTCAAATGAGTGGGGGAGGGCAGTTATAAAATCTCATTTTATCTTTTGGCAAGTTCTTTGGGTCCGTGAGTAAAGAGGAAGAAAAAAAATCACTTTCAAAATCATCTCTTAAAGACATTTTTGACAAATATATAGTGTCAGGGATGCTTCTTCCTGTGTGGTACAACTGAAGACACCATTCCTCAACAGAGCTACTTCATAATGTCAGGCACAGGTTCACAGGTTACTGTTCCAGATAAGACAGCACACATACATGGATATTATTACTTTAAGCCTTGAAACTATCATTTTCTCTGTAATCTTGCATATAGATGATTTACATACTTTTTGTTTGGCAGAAATCATGCAAGTTGTCATCAGAATTTAGATATCATTAACTTTTTATGCTGTGATATAAGCATAGGTTGGCCTAGGTCAGCCAATAGAGAAATTATATTTTCCACTTCTGTTCTTATCACATTTGCCCTCTTTTTCTTAGTTTCTAAACCTCTTATTGTCCAAGAGATATTTAGTGTCCATCTTCAGTAACATGTTAACCTAATTGAATACTCAATTTCTAAATGATCACACTGTTCATTGAACAAAGAGTTCAATGCCTTGGCAAAGGCATCAGGATGAAGACATTATGGTAAGACATATGGTGGTCACACAAACCATTGTCAAACTAGCCCTAGTACATACTATTAGACAATACTGGACAAACAGTTCGATCAAAAAGGGGTCTACATTCACTGCCTTCCATAGTCATCTGGGGATAGACATGCCTTCCACAGGTCTTAAAATCCTGACCATGAAAGGAGGTCAGGACTGTGAAAAGTCAAAGAATCTGTGTTTGACATGATGACCACTCAGGGTAACTATCTTCTTTCAGTTTTTCTCCAGCCATGCTGCTGTTTATATATTTAGCTTCAGACCTGGATGCAAGAAGAGCATCATACTTCTCACTTGAGCTCTGAAATGTTAGTATACTTTATTTCCTCAAGGAGAATTCCTCAATATCTCTACAATAATCTGCATCATTAATGGAATTTTAGGAAGAATTAAAAGGAGCAATGGAAAGAGTAATAATCACTTTTACTTGTGTCTCGATTATGAAATGTAGGTGCCAAAATGTGTTAGCGATTGTCATTTGTTTCAGTTATTATACAGGCCACTACTATCCTTGACAAAACTCTTATAGTTGCCTATAACTCCACTACTACCTCAAAACTTTAGGAAGTATTTCTCAGAACTAGACTTGTTCCCATCACACCATCTGGAACCAAAGCTTCTCTTAGAATCTAATTCCCAGAGTGGTTGTACCAGCCTGCAATTCCACCAGCAGTGGAGGAGTGTTCCTCTTTCTCCACATCCTCGCCAACAACTGCTGTCTCCTGTGTTTTTGATCTTAGCCATCCTGACTGGTGTGAGATGGAATCTCAGGGTTGTTTTGATTTGCATTTCCCTAATGACTAAGGATGATGAACATCTCTTTAGGTGCTTCTCAGCCATTAGATATTCTTCAGGTGAGAACTCTTTGTGGAGCTCTGTACCCCATTTTTTAATAGGGTTACTTGCCTCTCTGGAGTTTAACTTCTTGAGTTCTTTGTATATCTTGGATATTAGCCCTCTGTCGGATGTAAGGTTGGTAAAGATCATTTCCCAGTTAGTTGGTTGCCGCTTTGTCTTTTTGACGGTGTCTTTTGCCTTGCAAAAACTTTGTAATTTAATGAGGTCCCATTTGTCTATTTTTGATCTTAGAGTATAAGCTATTGGAGTTCTGTTCAGGAAATTCTCCCCTGTGCCCATATGTTCAAGGTTCTTCCCTAGTTTCCCTTCTATTAGTTTCAGTGTGTCTGGTTTTATGTGGAGATCTTTGATCCACTTAGAATTGAGCTTAGTGCAAGGAGATAAGGATGGGTCAATTTGCATTCTTCTGCATGTTGACCTCCAGCTGAGCCAGCACCATTTGTTGAAAAGGCTATCTTTTTTCCACTGGATGGTTTTAGCTCCTTTGTCAAAGATCAAGTGACCATAGGAGTGTGGATTCATTTCTGGGTCTTCAATTCTGTTCCATTGATCTACATGTCTGTTACTGTACCAATACCATGCAGTTTTTAACACTATTGCTCTGTAGTACAGCTTGAGGTCCGGGATACTGATTCCCCCAGAGGTTCTTTTACTCTTGAGAATAGTTTTAGCTATTCTGGGTTTTCTGTTATTCCAGATGAATTTTTGAATTGCTCTTTCTAACTCTATGAAGAATTGAGTTGGGATTTTGATGGGGATTGCATTGAATCTGTGTATTACTTTTGGTAAGATGCTCATTTTTACTATATTAATCCTGCCAATCCATGAGCATGGCAGATTTTTCCATCTTCCGAGGTCTTCTTCAATTTCTTTCTTCAGAGACTTGAAGTTCTTGTCATACAGATCTTTCACTTGTTTGGTTAGCGTCACGCCAAGATACTTAATATGGTTTGTGGCTATCGTAAAGGGTATTATTTCTCTTACTTCTTTCTCAGCCTGCTTATCCTTTGAGTATAGGAAGGCTTCTGACTTGCTTGAGTTGATTTTATATCCGGCCACTTTGCTGAAGTCGTGCAGGCTGGTACAACCACTCTGGAAAGCAGTCTGGCGGCTCCTCAGAAAACTGGGCATGACACTTCCGGAGGATCCGGCTATACCACTCCTGGGCATATACCCAGAGACTTTACCTGCATGCAATAAGGACACATGCTCCACTATATTCATAGCAGCCTTATTTATAATAGCCAGAAGCTGGAAAGAACCCAGATGTCCCTCAACGGAGGAATGGATTCAGAAGATGTGGTATATTTACACAATGGAATACTACTCTGCAATTAAAAACAATGAATTCACGAAATTCCTAGGCAAATGGTCAGAACTTGAAAATATCATCCTTAGTGAGGTAACCCAATCACAAAAGATCACACATGGTATGAAGTCACTGATAAGGGGATATTGACCCAGAATCTCAGAATACCCTAGACACAATCAGCATATCAATAGATTTCTAAAAAGATGGAAGGAGAGACCCCTGGTCCTGGAAAGACTGGATGTAGGGGAACGCCAGGACAGAGTAATGAGAGGGGGTTGAACGGAGAAAAGAGGGAGGGAAGGGGGCTTATGGGACCTTCGGGGAGGGAGGAAACGGGAAAGGGGAAGTGATTTGGAATGTAAATTAAAAAAATAAAATTAAATTAAATTAAAAAAAAAACAAAAAACATTGCATTCTACAAAAAAAAAAAAAAAAAAAAAGAATCTAATTCCCATCAATGAATGAGGCAAATGTGTTAAAAGTCTTCACTCCTGATAAGCCTCAGACATTATCCATCATCATTACACACATACTAAGAAAATGAAGACTGAAGCTGAATTTAGGAAAATAAGAAAAGGTAAAGCCTGCGATTATTTGATTGATTCACAGGAAACTATGAATAGAGACATCTCTACCCAGAAAAATGATGATAGTTCTAGATTTAGAAGGTAGTGAATTAGGTCATTCTAAAGAGAAAGTTCAGTGGTCAAAACCATTCTGGGGAGAATCTCCAGCAGCCTGAAGTTTCTTCCTTGGTTTCAAATGTTCCTACTGTTCTGTGAAGATTCATTGAGTTGTCTCCATTTGCTGGCCTTAAAGTCTCTAGAATGGGTAGGTGGTGAGCAGAATCCAAGGCAGACTGTGGAATGATTTGTTCACAAAGATATAGAAGAAGAGATTATTGTAGTTCAGTGGAGTAGTTAGAACATTGGGGATCTTATAGATTAGTTGGGACTCTAAGGTCTAGTGAATTTTGTTGGTTAAAAATAAAGTGGGGGACAGTATTGCAAACAGCAAACTTTCAGGCAGCTTTTGATTATTTATTTTTATTTTACATATATGGGTGTTCTCCTTTAGTGCAGGGCTGTGTACTATATATGCCTTGTGCATGAGGAAGTCAGAGAGAGCTGGATGAACTAGACTAAAGGTAGTACAATAAATAGCCATACACTGCCATGTGGGTACTGTAGTTGAGTTTGCCCTTAGGAAGAGCAGCAAGTGAGCCATCTTTCTAGCACCCAGAAAACCTTTCAAAATATGACATTTGAGGACTCTCCAGTCCCTTTAATGTTTACTATTAAGAAAATATGTAGAAATTGTTTTTATTTGCATTGTTTATAAATTAACATTGTAGAACAGAGCTAAGTAGTGAAATCTCTAAGTGCTACAGCCTGAAGTTCCAGGCTTACTTCTGTAAATCAGCATAGGATAAACTATACCTTTGTGCATCTTAAAAATAAAATTTATTTATTTTCATTTTTTGTACATTTCTGTTCTGCCTGTTCTCATAAATGTATGAGAGTGTCAGATGCCCTCATATTAGAATTACAGACAGTCATGAGCTGCTAGTGGATGCTAAAAATTGAACCAGGGTTGGAATATCAGCCAGTGCTCTCAACCATTGAGCTATCACTCCAGCCCCAACCTTCACATATTTTTAAGACACTCCCTCTATAGTTCATCCAGGTGTCATTTGTCTTTGAATCTTCCTTTGAGAAAAATTATTTTACAATGCTAATGCAGTCTACAATTTTCAGAATTAACTTTCTCTGAAAGATTCTACTCTTTTACATTGGATAATTTGGTTACAGAGATTCACAAGACTATACTACATACCCATCACCTAAAATCTCAGTCTTCTCTGAGAGCATTTCATAGTCCTTAGTGTATATTAGTCAAAATGTTTTAAACCAACAGGACCTGAGATGCACAGCAGTCTTAGTACCTCTCTGAGCAGGTTCCCTTGGCATCTTTGAAAAAAGGAAAAAATAAAGCTGTGTCACAGAGACAAAGCATGGACAATGGTTGGCTCTGTTTAGCAAGGGACACAAAGGTGTCCATTTTAAAGCATTTATTTCATTCCCCCATCATTTCATTCCATTTACAATATGAGTCAGGGATTTATTTTTTAAAGGGAAATGAAACAAGGTTAAATCAAAGCTATGTATAATCTGGGAATCTTTTACAACTGTCTTAGTATTTAAAAATATACTTACATATTCACATTACTATTAGGAACTTGCTTCTGACAGGTTATTAAGCAAACTAAAGTTTTTATAGACCTAAAGTAGAGCAGGAGAATGGATGTGGATATTGGAATCAGAAGAGGGTTTTGTTTTTGTTTTTGTGTTTGTTTGTTAGTTTGGTGTTGTTTTTTTTGTCTGTCTTACTACTCTGGTCTTATATTTCATCATATAGAGAATTATAATGTTGAGGACATAAAGTTGTTTTAAGGATAAAGTGTATACACCCATGAAATCCGTCATCATGTTTTATAAAATACTAACATGGGTATTATTATTCTGCCTATTGCCACCTATGGTACCTCTGTGGAAAATTATAGGATTCAGAGAAAAAGGAACTACATTAGGATCTGGAAATATGACCCAGTAGGTGATTTCTTGATACATAACTGAACTAAATGTATTCTGTTTTGATTAGCCTAAAATCTTTCATAGTGATAAAAAATCTATGAAATGCATCTTGTTTCAAAGTAGAAGAGACACATTTAGGATATAATGGTTGGTAAATATACAGAATTCAGTGTTTGAAAATAGCGTGAAGTAGTTCTTAGAAATCTATTCTAAAACACAGATTACACACATTTGAATAAGAAGGACTGTGAATATACAGCATATAAAAAGAGACTAGAAGAAGGGTTTGGATTTATTTATAATTCTATTCTTAACCAGGATTGTGATCTTCAGTAAGTCACTAAATTTTGTAACACACACTCACACACACACACACACACAGGATTAGCTAAGTGAACTTTTAGCTAGAAATATTATGCTTTCTGTTAAATCATCAAGACTATACTTTAGATAATAACTATTTTCACACACACATATACTTCAACATTTAATGGAGTCATTTAAAATTAGAATAAATCTAGTCTAGTTATGATATACTAGGCAATTACCTATGGGGATAATATCTAAGAACTTAATGTGCATCTTCTTTCTTTCATCTCCATGTTCTTGCATAGAAGTGTTCTAAGCAGAAAGCACTGAATAAAACAGGACTGATGTTGAAGTTTTGCTATAAGGGCACTGATCTGCATAACTGTAGCCAGTAATGCTGAAGACTTAATGTTGCTGAGTTTATTCCCTCTTAACTGATTCCTATGTTACTCTGCTCAGCTGAGCAATTATAAAGGGTTGAGTCATTAAGTCTTGCAGAAGGTCAGATCGTCACTATATTAGTGCCATGAAATTGGAACTACTTTGGTTTGATCCCTTACTGATTGTTGGCACAGCACCTACCATATAGCAAGAACTCAATGAATACTTGTAGACTATATGAGAACACAAAATGAAAAGCAAGTAATTCAGTAACCCAGCCCCAAGAACATTACCCCAGGGAGTTTACACAAATAAAATTGTGAAAAATTCTGCTTTGCCTGAATCTTTGTAGACACAGCACAATTTCTTCTAGGACCTGAAGGGTAATTACAATAATCATTCATGTCTCCATGCAGAAATAAGATGTAACAGTCATATTTTCCAAAGGTGTATTACAGCTCATACTTCATTTTGGAAAGATTTATATGGAAAATTATCAACTCCACTACAAGGATAATGAGGCTAATGGGGGGATATAGGTAAAATTTAATATATGAAAAATATATTTTTCTCCATTGAAATCCCACACATAGATCCATGCCACTACTACTACCTTGTTCCAAAAGTAGGTTTTCCCACTTTCTTTATTGAATTTCTTACCGTTAAATATGGATTTTGATGTATGAAACATGGAATACCTTGAAATGTTTTTACAAAATTGTGAGAAGGCTAAAGACTAAGATTTCTGAAATATGTAAGTAAAAAGTAAAGGGTATATACATCTTACACTGTAGTATATGAATAAAGCTTATGAAAGGACCATAAAACAAAAGGACAGGTGGCAGACTATTATGTCTTTCCTTCTTCAGAATTCATATATTTCCTCCTGGAAGAAAGAGGAAAGCTCATTAAGACAAAGAAAGCAAATGCTGTGTACAAGCTTCAGGAAGTAAATAATTTTCAGAAAGATACTGAAAATTACAAGAATCACCTGGCCCCTCCCAAATTTGCATAAATATTAATATGCTGGTGAGAAAGACTCCCCAATGTAACAACTGAACTCTTTACATTGGTCAGAGAGTGCCAGGGATAGAGCTTTGGGAATCACCAACATGCTGGAGTGTGATTTAGGCAATACACCTCTGTGTGATATTCATGCTCTGTAAGTAACCAGGTCCACATACTCCTGCAAACAGTTTCAATGAACTCACTGATTCATTCAGCCAGACTTGGGTTATTTATTTATTTATTTATTTATGTCTATCATCAATCAGGAGAGGTGAATAGGAGTATGCCCCAGAAGTCATACATTACTGCTCATTAGGAAAAGGTCATTGGTTGAAAAACAAAAGCATCACCACAAACTCCGTTCACCCAGTAACAAGACTGCTGTTTGAAAGATAATCAGAAAGACAAATAATCTTAATGTCCACCTGGGAAACTGAACCACATAACTCAGCTCTTTCTAGTTGTTTTTTTTTTTTTTTTTTTTTTGATCAATTTAGCTTGGCTGAAGAGGAAAAGAAAAACTGCCAAATTTCTACTAGGGTTTTAGGAAACATATAGACAAATCCTAGCAGTAACTGAGGATATGCATCATAAGTGAGATATTTCTAAAGGATGAAAAGTATACTTCAAGAAGAAATAGAGGCCTCCCAGGTTGTACTATTAGAAACTTTTCATCACACACAATTATGAAAATGTGTGCATCTGTTTATATAACCTACTTTGCTGCTATTATCTGCAACTCCTCAAATCCAGCTCCACTGCTGCCTCCCAGTTGAGTCCAATTTTGGCTCACACTCATCTTGGTCATCTAATAATGATGAAAACAGCATCTACCTACCACAGCATTTCATTTTATAGCTTACAAAACATTTTCAATTAATTATTTATATGAGACCTCTCAGAACCAGAAGAGGCTATCATTGCTATTTTTGCTTTAAAAATGTGGAAAGAGATAAACAAAAGACACGAAATTTTTAAAAAAGGAAGAAAATAATGTTAAACAAGGTTGGGAAGAGAAGGAAATGTTTCAGAAGAAGACTATAGGAAATGAAACTGTCCAGTAGAACTGAGAGATGGCTTGTTGGATAAGAGCACGGACTGTTCTTCCAGAGAACTTGAGTTCAGTTTGAGCATCTACATGGCAGCTCATGACCATCTGTAACTCCAATTCTAGGACCTTCTTTCAGCTTCTGCAGAAACCAGGCAATCATGCAGTGCACATAGAGATGTGCAGGCCAAACACCCATACACATTTTCTTTTAAAGTCTTTCCAATGGAGGGTTGTAATCAATTTTTGTACAAGTTCTGGACTTGAGGTTTGTCTCTTCTTCCTCAGGAGCCAAAAAGTATAGCTTATCACATTCCCACAAGCATTACTTATTTAAAAAGTAAGTGTCCATATCTTACTGATTACAGAATACTGTGTCTGTACATCACTACTCCTGAGTTCTTAAACCTTCATCTTAAATTAAGATCCATTTTTTTTTTTTGCTGAAGCACCCTTTCTTTCAGGAGAGAAACAAGGTAGGTAACAGTGAATAACAGAAGACTTCTTATTATAAGCAAACAAACAACAGAAATCAAAAACAAGGGGGGAAAAAACCAATTCAGGGAGTAGTCAAATTAACAAAGAAATCACAACCTGGATATCATTCCATGATCAAACATTCTATAAGTCTCCTGTTCTTTTAGACCCTGTTTCCAGCCAAATGGGCTTCTTCCTCATGTTTATTTCTTCCAATATCCTCAAACTGTTTAAGAAACTCATTTTCCTGTAAACACTAAGGACAGATGGTATCCAAGAAGCACTGGCTGAGCACTGGATAAAGCATGTAAATAGTGACCTGAAGCTTCCAGCTCTCGTGGACTTTGGGTTTTTTGTTTGTTTGTTGTTTGTTTGTTTGTTTTGTTTTGCTGTATTTTTTGTATTAATATTCATAGCTCATACTTACATTTCTGTTCCTATCATTCATGATACAGATGATATTAAATGCAGAAGAGCCTCTTTTCTCTGAGTTCCTGGTACATATTTGTTGTCTTGTACTTCTAGTTAAAAGAAACAGTTTAGAATAGAGGACTCCCTCCAGCAGGTCTTTCTCGCAGAGCCGGTTTATGTATTTATACAAAGGCAAAAGCGCTACTCTTGGACACTCTGTCCTTAATATTCCATCCCAAAGCACCTCTACCACAAGTGACTCACTATCCTTTGCTTCTAGGTTTTCATCCTTGCTTTCAGGCTACCTTTGTTCTTCTTCCACAAAGCCCCACCCCTGCCCCCCCGCCCCCCCGCCCCAGCTCCCCAGCCTCTCAGTCTGAAATATACTGTAAGCAGTCACTAGTGACAACCCAGGGGTTGATCCTGAAGAGGAGAGAGGAAGACTGGGAGACCTAAGGAGAATGAAACCCTCATAGCTCTTTGAGTTTGCATTGTTAGATGCCATAATCTTCTTAACTCACTGTGGGAAAAGGGGACGTATAGTAATGACAAGATGAGATCATGGGTGTAAAAGGAGTTTTGATAAGAAAACAAAACAAAACAAAACAAAACAACCCAATGTATCAGGACCCTGGAAAGTGGGGAAGTGAGGTGTCAAAAGGAGAAGGAACTGTGTGGCATATGAGAAAGGTGTTTTCTTGGGACAGAGTCTAGAAGCTAGACTTTCATTGGAAGTCATACTGAAAAATGCCACTTTGTCAATGAGTAAGTGGAGAATCCAGGTGAATTAAGGGCTGAGAGTGACCTGAGGCTTAGCTCAGAGCTCTGTTGCACTGTATAAATTGCAAATTGTATGAATTTATACAATTGTATAAATTGTATAAATTAGTTCCTTCTATTAATTATTTTTATTGATAATTATTGGTTTTCAGTCCAGATACTATTCTTAATGACCACAAGTTTTATATGTAGTTCTCTGTTGTTCAACTTTAACTAGCAGTAGACAAAGAAATTGAGGAAAAAAATCATGCTATGGTTATAATATTTCTATAGAACTATGAGTTACTAACTTCAAAATCTTCTTTCAATTTAAAGAATGAAAAGAAATGTATAAATTTTGAAATATATAAAACAAACATTGATTTTATGAAATAGAGAAAAAAATGAATCAGAATTATAGAGAAAAAGAAGTCTATTCCAAAGGTAAAAACAGAAGAACATGCATGAAGTAAAACAAAACTAGAAACCAGCAAGAAGAAATGATTACATGACTCAGAGACAAGATAAACATGGTTTTCCTCCTGTATCTTCCAGGTTGGAGAAGTGAAAAAAAGTCCCTTCAAAATTACTTTGTATTATTCTTCCAAATGTTCTTTCTTGAAAGAACACAGGCTATCCAGGAACTGGAGAGATGGCCCAGTAAAATTCCTCTCAGGCAAGCTTAAGCGCTTGAATTTGTATCCTTGGCACACAAGCAACCACTGAGCTAGGAGTGGGAGTGGAGTAGAGACAAGCAGAGACCTGGATCTTCAGGTTCAATGAGTGTGGGTCTCAAAAACTGAAAGTAAGTAGTGATCAAGAAAAGACACCCATTTTGTGAACACACCTATTCTAAGAAGTATATATACTTGCCACATAACATACACTTACAGATTTTTACAAAGAATAGTCTGCTCAGTAAGAAACCCTTCAATGCCTCAAATCTAGAAAAGGTGTGAAGTCAACAAATGTTCGAATATAAACACAGAAAAACAAAGCCATATGAAAGCAAAGTAAAGCAATGAGATTCTCCTGAACCACATAACTCCTCAACTCAACTCAAAGACACTGAAATAGGTAAAATGCTCGATGAATACTTCAAATGCTTTCCAACAGTAATAATCAATTAATTGAAAGAAGATGCAAACTCACAAATGAACTCAATCCAAAACCTTTCAGAAGACGCCAGCAGCAAAAAATCAAGTCAGCAAAGGATGAGAAACTCAACAATACAGATGAAAGTCAGTAACACAGAACAACAATTTAGGAGGGAATTAGAGGCTTTGTCTGGTCTCTCTGGGTACCAGGGAATGTGAACCTTAACTAATTTTACTCACCGTTTTGCTGTATACAAATATTTAAAAGGAAACACTCATACATATATGATAAAAATGAATCTCTAAAAATAGTGTAAGTAATGGATAAGACTAATTAAATACTGTATTCAGACAATAATACAGAAAAGTAAATGAGCATGATCATGATATTCAAGAACTCTGGGATAAAATCAAGAGACCAAACTAAACCCCCATGGGGAATAAAACATTTGAGACAAGTAGTAAAGGTATTGAGAAGCAACTTAATAAAATTAATGTAGAAAGTTCCTCAAATCTAGAGAAGAAAACAGACATATAAATACAAAAGGCCTTTAAATCCTTCCAAAAGTCTCACCAGAAAAGAATCTGTATATAACAGACTGTTCTTAAAACTACACGGCAAAGTGTGACTTTATATTAATATTAAGTGTGACTGTGAGAAAATACTAACTCACCTTCAAAACATAAACATTAGAATAGCATCAAATTTCCAATCAACAACCCTCAAAGCCAGTAAGTCATTGAAAAATAAACTTTAAACCCCAAAAGTAAGTACCTGCTCATTCAGAGTGCTACATTTAGTAAAGAGATCTTTTGCAAATAATGGGGAAACAAGAATATTTCAAAACAAGCACAAACTAAGGACAACAGGCAATCACTGACAATAGTTAAAGAAATAGCGTACACAGAAACAAGTATTTGTCCTCAAAATAGATCATTGATGATTTGGTCCAGTCTTATTCATCATCATCCAGAGACCCTTCTCTCCCTTCTCTCTCTCTCTCTCTCTCTCTCTCTCTCTCTCTCTCTCTCTCTCTCTCTCTCTCTCTCTCTCTCTCTTTCTCTCTCTCTCTCTCTCTGTGTCTGTGTCTGTCTCTCTCATTTTTCTTGTTAAGGAAGGTTTTCCTGTAGCCATAGTTGTCATCAAATTCACTACATAAAAGAAAATGGCCATGAAGTGATTGATGATCTTCATAAATCCTTTCCCTCCATTCTGGAATAAAAGGTGTGTGCCACCAAGTGTGCTCTGTTTGCTTACTTTTTATTTTCAAGATAGATGATGCTACATATCTATCCCTGAGTAGTCTTGAATTCATGATCCTCCTCCTTCAGCCTCCTGAGTGCAAGGATCCTATTACTTCACCCAACTGAAATGTGCTCCTGACCTGAACAAATCTGACCCTAAAAATCTCTTGCTATTGTCTGCCCTCCAGGACTTAGGATCATTTACATGGTTAAAAAACTAGACAGGAGAATTGAACCAGGAAAACAAAGAGGAACTCCAAAGGTCATCTGGAGTCTTGCTGCCCTTAAAGTTTTCATAGAGGAAAAATTCTGTACGCCAGACCCCTTGGGCAAAATTATCACTAAGAATTCCTGCTCCCACTCAAGAAGAGAACTGTGTGTCTGAGCCCAGAAAAGACTCATTGAGAATTCTCTAGACTTGTATCTGAGAAGGCAGGTGCTATGACATCCAGGCAAGCAGAAGGGAGATGGTATAGAGACACTCGCATGCAATTTGATCCTCATTTAAGTGGCCTTGCTAAGTGCATCTTCTCTCCAGGTAGTTGCTAAAGCTAATATATTATTATCTTGTCATCTTTCAAGTTTGGTTTATGAAATCATTCTGAATTTCCCTGACAAGCTGCTGATACAAAGTCAGAAGTGACATTTCTTTCTTAGGTTAAAGATGGATTCCCAACAAGCAGAAACTGGAATGTGGATTTAAACTTGTGCAATGAATGAAGGAAGTACTTTTAGGATAAGGGTGAGGAGAAGATCAGGATAGGGCAGAGGAGAAAGACAAGCATGAATTGAATTCAGCAGAGGGTGAGATGCAGTCTGATCCCACTTGATGGGAACCAGAGACTAAATTCCAACTTAGGCAAGGACTGTCCAAGTTACCTCTTTTCTGAATGAGTCTCAGCCTGTTCAAAAGCTGAGTGTAATCTCCTGGAAATTTGTTAATGAGTTAACTGCAGTGAACTACAAGTGATTCTCAGGAAAATGTCAATAGTTCCCTGGGAGGCAGTTGCTGAGTCTTAGTGTGTCACACAAAAGGTATCTCTGGATGCTGACTAGAGGTTATCTATCCAAGATCCTGTCTGTGGAAGAACACCCTATTTTTTTTTCAGTTTTCACTTTTTAAATTGGTTATTTATTGACATTTCAAATATTAGCCCCTTCCCAGTTTCCCCTACACAATCCCCTATCCGCTCCCCCTGCCTCTATGAGGCTGCTCTCACACCTGCCAACCCACTCCTGGCTTAGTGTTCTAGATTTACCCTATACTGAGTCATTGAACCTCCCCAGGACCAAGGGGCTCCCCTCTCAGTGATACAATCCTCTGCTACATATCCAGCTGGAGCCATGAGTTCCCCCATGTGTACTCTTTGGTTGGTGGTTTAGTCCCTGGGAGCTTTGGAGTGTCTGGTTGGTTGATACTATTGTTCTTCCTATGAGGTTGCAAAACCCTCAATTTCTACATACCTTGCTCTAACTTCTCCACTGAGATCCCAGAGCTCAGTTCAATAGTAAGCATCGACATCTATACTGGTCAGGCCCTGGCAGAGCCTCTCAGGATACCTCTATATCAGGCTCCCATCAGCAAAGTCTTCGTGGTATCAGCAATAGTGTCTGGGTTTGGTGTCTGCAGATCGGATGGATCCCTATGTGGGGCAGTCTCCAGATGGTCTTTCCTTCAGCCTCTGCCCTATATTTTGTCCCTGAATTTCCTTTTGACAGACAGAATTCTGAATTAATATTTTTGAGGTGGGTGGGTGGTCCCATTCATCAACTTGGAGTCCTGCTTATCCACTGAATATGGTCTCTATAGGTTCTATCTCCACTTTGTGGGTATTTTGGCTAATGTCCTCCCTGTTGGGTCCTGGAAACTTCTTGTGTCCCTGGCATCTGGGACTTTTTAGTGGCTAGCCCCAGACCCCCTTCTACCACTGCTACACACCTACTTTCAAATTCCAGACACACTGTACTTCTCCCCCATCTCCTCCATATCTGAACTGGCCCTCTTTTTTCCTATCCCTCTTCTCTCCCTCCTAGATTCCTCTCTCCCTCTACTGTATGAGGATTATTTTCTTCCCCCTTTTGAGTATGACTGTTGCATCCACATTTTGGTGTGAAATTCTTTCTGCTCGGGTTTCACAAGGTCTGTGAGTTGTACTGTGGGTATTCTGAGCTTCTTTTTGGCAAATATCCACTAATCAGTGTGTGCATACCATGTGTATACTTTTGTGACTGTGTTACCTCATTTGGATGATGTCTTCTAGTTTCATCCATTTACCTAAAACTTTCATTAGGTCATTGTTTTTAATAGCTGAGTAGTATTCCATTGTGTAAATATACCACATCTTCTGAATCCATTCCTCCATTGAGGGACATCTGGGTTCTTTCCAGCTTCTGGCTATTATAAATAAGGCTGCTATGAACATAGTGGAGCATGTGTCCTTATTGCATGCAGGTAAAGCCTCTGGGTATATGCCCAGGAGTGGAATAGCCGGATCCTCCGGGAGTGTCATGCCCAGTTTTCTGAGGAACCGCCAGACTGCTTTCCAGAGTGGTTGTACCAGCTTGCAATTCCACCAGCAGTGGAGGAGTGTTCCTCTTTCTCCACATCCTCGCCAACACCTGCTGTCTCCTGTGTTTTTGATCTTAGCCATTCTGACTGGTGTGAGATGGAATCTCAGGGGTGTTTTGATTTGCATTTCCCTAATGACTAAGGATGATGAACATTTCTTTAGGTGCTTCTCAGCCATTAGATATTCTTCAGGTGAGAACTCTTTGTTTAGCTCTGTACCCCATATTTTAATAGGGTTACTTGCCTCTCTGGAGTTTAACTTCTTGAGTTCTTTGTATATATTGGATATTAGCCCTCTGTCGGATGTAGGGTTGGTAAAGATCATTTCCCAGTTAGTTGGTTGCTGCTTTGTCTTTTTGACAGTGTCTTTTGCCTTGCAAAAACTTTGTAATTTAATGAGGTCCCATTTGTCTATTCTTGATCTTAGGGCATAAGCTATTGGATTTCTATTCAGGAAATTCTCCCCTGTGCCCATATGTTCAAGGTTCTTCCCTAGTTTCCTTTCTATTACTTTCAGTGTGTCTGGTTTTATGTGGAGATCCTTGATCCACTTGGAATTGAGCTTAGTGCAAGGAGATAAGAATGGGTCAATTTGCATTCTTCTACATGTTGACCTCCAGTTGAGCCAGCACCATTTGTTGAAAAGGCTATCTTTTTTCCTCTGGATGGTTTTAGCTCCTTTGTCAAAGATCAAGTGACCATAGGAGTGTAGATTCATTTCTGGGTCTTCAATTCTGTTCCATTGATCTACATGCCTGTCACTGTACCAATACCATGCCGTTTTTAACAATATTGCTCTGTAGTACAGCTTGAGGTCCGGGATACTGATTCCCCCAGAGGTTCTTTTACTCTTGAGAATAGTTTTAGCTATTCTGGGTTTTCTGTTATTCCAGATGAATTTTTGAATTGCTCTTTCTAACTCTATGAAGAATTGAGTTGGGATTTTGATGGGGATTGCATTGAATCTGTATATTACTTTTGGTAAGATGGTCATTTTTACTATATTAATCCTGCCAATCCATGAGCATGGCAGATTTTTCCATCTTTTGAGGTCTTCTTCAATTTCTTTCTTCAGAGACTTGAAGTTCTTGTCATACAGATCTTTCACTTGTTTGGTTAGAGTCATGCCAAGATACTTTATATGGTTTGTGGCTATCGTTAAGGGTATCATTTCTCTTACTTCTTTCTGCTTATCCTTTGAGTATAGGAAGGCTACTGACTTGCTTGAGTTGATGTGATTTTCAGCCATTCGAGATTCCTCAGTTGAGAATTCTCTGTACCACATTTCTTAATAGGGTTATTTGGTTCTCTGGAGTCTAACTTCTTGAGTTCTTTGTGTATTTTGGATGTTAGTCCTCTATTGGATGTAGTATTGGTACAGATCTTTTCCCAATCTGTGGATTGCCATTTTGTCCTGATGATAGTGTCCTTCACCTTACAGAAGCCTTGCAATTTTATGAGATCCCATTTGTTAATTCTTGATCTTAGAGCATAAGTCATTGGTGTTCTGTTTAGGAAATTTTCCCCTCTGCCCATGTGTTCAAGGATCTTCCCTACTTTCTCCTGTATTAGTTTCAGTGTATCTGGTTTTATGTGGAGGTCCTTGATCCACTTGGATTGAGCTGTGTACAAGGAGATAAGGGGTCAATTGTATTCTTCTACATGCTGACCTCCAGTTGAACCAGCATCATTTGTTGAAAATGCTGTCTTTTTTCCACTGGTTGGTTGTGGCTCCTTTGTCAAAGACCAAGTGACCAAAGGTATATGTGGGTTCATTTCTGCATCTTCAATTCTATTACATTGATTTGCCTGTCAGTCTCTGTACTGAAACCATTTGGTTTTTATCACTATTGGTCTGTAGTACAGCTTGAAGTCAGGGATAGTGATTCCCCCAGAAGTTGTTTTATTGTTGAGAATAGTTTTTGATATCCTTTTTTTTTATTCCAGTTAAATTTGAGAATTGATCTTTCTATCTCTGTGAAGAATTCAGTTAGAATTTTGACAGGAATTGCCATGGATCAGTAGATTGTTTTAGAAAATATGGCAATTTTCACTATGTTAATCCTGCTGATCCATGAGCATGGGAGATCTTTCCCTTCTCTGAGGTCTTCTTCAATTTCTTTCTTCAGAGACTTGAAGTTCTTATCATACAGATCTTTCACTTACTTGGTTAGAGTCACACCAAGATACTTTGTATTATTTGTGACATTTGTAAAGGGTTTCATTTCCGTTATTTCTTCCTCAGCCTGTTTTTCCTTTGAGTATATGAAAGCTACTGTTTTGTTTGAGTCAATTTAATAACCAGCCACTTTGCTGAAATTGTTTAACAGCTATAGGACAGCTCTCCTGGATTATTCTGAATCACTTATGTATACTATCATATCATCTTCAAATAGTGATATCTTGACTTCCTCCTTTCCAATTTGTACTCCTTTGATCTCCTTTTGTTGCCTAATTCTTCTGGCTAGAATTTCAAGTACTGTATTGAAGAGATAGGGAGAGAGTAGGCAGCTTTGTCTTGTCCCTGATTTTAGTGGAACTGCTTCAAGTTTCTATCCATTTAGTTTGATGTTGGCTATTGCTTTGCTGTATTTTGCTTTTATTATATATACACATGGACCTTGAATTCCTATTCTCCCCAATACTTTTAGCATGATGGAATGTTGTATTTTGTTGAAGGCTTTTTCAGCATCTAATGAGATGACCATGTGGGTTTTTTTTTTAGTTTTTTTATATAGTGGAAGTAGATAACATTGATGGATTTCTGTATATTAAACCATTCCTGCATCCCTGGGATGAAGCCTACTTGATTATGGCGAATGATTGTTCTGATTTTTTCTTGGAATTGGTTTGCAGAAATTCTATTTTTGCATCAATATTTATGAGAGAAATTGGTCTGATGTTCTCTTTCTTTTTCTGGTCTTTGAGTGGTTTAGGTATCAGTGTAACTGTGGCTTTATAGAATGTATTGGGTAGTTTTCCTTTTGTTTCTATTTTATGAAATAGTTTGAGAAGCATTGGTATTAGAATTCTGCACTAAAACTATCTGGTCCTGGGGATTTTTTGGGTGGGAGACTTTTTTTTATTAGACATTTTCTTTATTCATGTTTCAAATGTTACCCCCTTTCCTGGTTTCCCCTCCAAAAACACCCTATACCATCTCCTCTCCCTACGCTCACTAACCCATCTACTACTGCTTCCCTGTCCTGGTATTCCTCTATACTGGGCATTGAGACTTTTCAGGACCAGGGGCCTCTTCTCCCTTTGATGTAAAACAAGTCCATCCTCTGCTACATGTGCAGCTGGAGCCATGGGACACTCCATGTGTACTCTTGGGTTGGTAGTATAGTCCCTGGGAGTTCTGTCAGTATTGGTTTGTTCATATGGTGCATTCCTTTAACCCAACACTTGGGAGGCATAGGCAGGTGGATTTCTGAGTTCAAGGACAGCATAGTCTACAGAGTGAGTTCCAGGACAGCCAGGGCTACACAGAGAAACCCTGTCTTGAAAAGAAACCAAAAAAAAAAAAGTTGGGAGACTTTTAATGACTGATTCTATTTCTTTAGGGGTTATGGGACTGTTTAGATAGTTTATCTGATCCTGCTGATTTAACTTTGCTACCAAGTATCTGTCTAGAATATGATCCATTTCATTTAGATTTTCCAGTTTTTTGAGTATAGGCTTTTATAGTAGGATCTAATGTCATATGACCCTAAGAGAACAGAAATGCCAGCCCAGGCTATTATATCCAGCAAAACTCTCAATTACCACAGAGGGAGAAACCAAGATATTCCATGACAAAACCAAATTTAAACAATATCTTTCCAGCAATATAGCCTTCCAAGGGATAAAGAAGGAAAACTCCAACACAAGGAGTGAAACTACACCTTAGAAAAAGCAAGAAATTAATATCCTTACAACAAACCTAAAAGAGAACTGCACAAGCATAATTCTGCCTCTAATAACAAAAAGTAACAGTAAACAACAATCATTGATCCTTAAGATCTCTGAACATTAATGGACTCAATTCCCTAATAAAAAGACATAGACTAATAGGCTGGATATGTAAACAGAATCCAGCATTTTGCTGCATACAGGAAACACACCTCAGTAACAAAGACAGACACTTCCTCAAAGTAAAAGGTTGGAAAAAAATTTTCAAGCAAATGGTGCAAAGAAACAAGCTGGAGTAGCAATTCTAGTATCAATAAAATAGACATTCAACCAAAAGATATCAAAAAGATGGAGAAGGACACTACATATTCATTAAAGAAAAATTCTACCAAGAGGAACTCTTAATTCTAAACAACTGTGCCACAAATTCAAGTCATCCACATTTGTAAAAGAAACATTACTGAAGCTCAAAGCACACATTTTTCCTCACACAATAGTAGTAGGAGACTTTAACACCACACTCTCACCAATGGATAGTACATGGAAACAGAAACTAAACAGAGACTCAATGAAACTTACAGAAGTTATGAAGCAAATGGACTGAACAGATATCTACAGAACATTTCATCCTAAAACAAAAGAATATAACTTTTTCTCAGCATCTCATGGTACCTTCTCTAAAATTGACCATATAATTGGACACAAAACAAGCCTCAACCAGTACAAGAAGATTGAAATAATCCCATGCATCCTATCAGATCACCACAGACTAAGGCTAGTCTTCAACAACAACAACAGCAACAGGAAGCCCACATACACATGGAAGCTGAACAACTATCTACTCAATGACAACTTGGTCAGGGGAGAAATAAAAAAAGAAATTAAAGACCTTTTTGAAACTGGGCAAGACACTCCCGGAGGATCTGGCTATACCACTCCTGGGCATATGCCCAGAGGCTTTACCTGCATGCAGTAAGGACACATGCTCCACTATGTTCATAGCAGCCTTATTTATAATAGCCAGAAGCTGGAAAGAACCCAGATGTCCCTCAATAGAGGAATGGATTCAGAAGATGTGGTATATTTACACAATGGAATACTACTCTGCAATTAAAAACAATGAACTCACGAAATTCCTAGGCAAATGGTCAGAACTGGAAAATATCATCCTTAGTGAGGTAACCCAATCACAAAAGAACACACATGGTATGCAGTCACTGATAAGGGGATATTAACCCAGAATCTTGGAATACCCTAGACACAATTCGCATATCAATAGATTTCTAAGAAGATGGAAGGAGAGACCCCTGGTCCTGGAAAGACTGGATATAGGGGAATGCCAGGACAGAGAAGGGAGAGGGGGTTGAATGGAGAAAAGAGGGAGGGAAGGGGTCTTATGGGACTTTCGGGGAGGAAGGAAACGGGAAAGGGGAAATGATTTTGAATGTAAATAAAAAAAACTTAGAAAAAAAAGAAATATCTGTATAAGTATATAAATAATCAAAATGTAACTCAGAAATAAAAAAAAAAGAAAATGAAGGCACAACATGCCCAAATTTATGGGACACAATGAAAGCAGTGCTAAGAGGAAAGCTCCTAGCTCTGAGTGCCTCCATAAAGAAATTGCAGAAAGCATACACTAGCAGCTTAACAGTACATTTAAAATCTCTAGAACAGGAAGAAGCAAATACACTCAAGAAGAGTAGAGGAAAGGAAATAATCAATGTCAGGACTGAAATCAACCAAGTAGAAACAAAGAGAACTGTACAAAGAATCAACAAAACCAGGACCTGGTTGTTTGAAAAAATCAACAAGATAGATAAACCTTTTGCCAGATTAACCAGAAGGCACAGAGACAATATCGAAATTAACAAAATCAGAAATGAAAATGGAGGCATATCAACAGAAATTCAAAAAATTATCAGATCATACTTCAAAAGCCTAAACCCAACAAAACTAAAACTCCTTTTTCTGTATTGAAATCTGTGCCTAGTTATCAAGCCAAGGAAGAAATCTCTTCCAGTTTTCTGTATTAGGATGTTTTATTCAATTGTCATTAGGGATCCAGCTTGACATGAATATAACTGCTTTGTTTGTAACTCTGCCTTCCACTTCATCTTCTATACATGATAAAGCCATTTTCTTTTTTTTTTTTTTTTGGTTTTTCGAGACAGGGTTTCTCTGTGTAACCCTGGCTGTCCTGGAACTCACTTTGTAGACCAGGCTGGCCTTGAACTCAGAAATCCACCTGCCTCTGCCTCCCAAGTGCTGGGATTAAAGGCGTGTGCCACCACCACCCAGCAAGACATTTTCTTAAAACATTGGTATATTGATAGTTTTGCTGTGGTTTTGAGAAATTCTATATATACTCTAAGCAATTATCTTTATCTCTCCTCATTTGCCTGTCTGCTAGCCTTAGAATATAGGATCTGAGAAAACATTCTGCCCATTAAGTCTTTCCATAGTTTTGTACCTAGGACTAGTGTTTTCTTAGCCTTAACTTTTCATTTGCTACTTGGTACATGGAAGTTTTTCCATAATCATTAAGGTATTTTTTTGTTTGAAGTACAGATAATATTAACTCATGTAATGATCATAACATTATATTAACATGCTATTATTGTTTTTATTTTATTGAGAAAAACTTAAATTACAAAATTTCCATTAAAAATCAGTCTAAGTTACAGAGCAGTCAGATGTCAGTCTAGACTCTCTGACTCCAGATTCCATATTCCTATCTAGGTGCTGTCATCTGGGTGACTACCATCACAAGGGTAGATACATCAATACAAAACTTCATGTAATACTTGAGAAGCTGTAGGTAATCATTTAAAGATAATATTCATTTATTTTTTTGTGTGTATTAGTGTTTTACCTGCATGTATATAGGAGCACCACCACTCACACGCCTGGTACCCAGAGAAGCAGAGGAAAGTGTCAGATCCCTCTGGAGTATAGGCTTATGAGCTGCCACATGAAGTCTGGAAACCAAAGCAGGGGTCCTCTGCAAGAACAGTAAGCATTCTTAACTGTTGTTCCATCTTTCCAGTCCAGTGTAAGTATCCATTTTTTGTTGGTAAAACAAACCCGAATGAACCAAATGAACCTTAAGGACAGTATTGTGTAAAATGTGGTTCGTTTAGATCTTTTATGTGTTAGTATTGTTGGACAATAAACATCTGCCCAAGTTAATAACTTTGTAAAATAATCATTCAACTATCTTTCACATCTGTGTGCTAACAATTTAGCCTGTGAAAAGATCCATAGTTTCCTTGATCTAGATGTCTCCTTTCTATACTGTGATTACAGTTACTCCCACGTAGCACTACTTTTTGGGTCATTTGTCCGAGAGCTGGAGCAACCCAGTGAAATGGGTCCTACATCTCTCATTACCTGAATAACCACCATGATCTTTCTCACCATCTTGTGATGGTCTCACTAGAAAGAATTCAAGCATTCACAGAGTGTTGAAGTCTGAAATAATATATCCACACACCATCACAATTTCAGTCTGCAGTTGGTCAGAGCTAGCTGTCAGGACACCTGAAATTCGAATCTGAAAATAAATTTTCTATTTTTATTGGGTAGTACTAAAATCATACTGCAAAGGAACATGGAAGGCTAATAACTGGTGATCAATTTTATAACACATCTCATCCTATGTTTGTAGGCTACACCTAAATGTGAAACACAATCCCCTTCCTTATACCCACTGCTTTCTATAATGTATGAAATTCTGATGATATTGGATAAGAGAGTTTGGCAAGCATAACACTATTAATAAGTAGTTTAAAATGGTAATCAGGTGATCTAAAACATCAAGCTTGCCAATTGGTTTATGTTCTCTGGTCTCTGAAAAATATTATAAAATATCAGAAGAACTAACACTTGAAGAAATATTAAAATAGTATAGTAAGTTGTATAATAACCTTTGACTGTCCCACTCATTCATCCTAAAATCTAGAGTGACTCAGTGGCTTAATCGACATCAAAAGGCTTTTTATATATTTTCCAACAAAATTTCTCTGAACAGCAACTTTGTGCTGTCCACTTAGTACTGTAACATGAATGATATTATATATTACTTTAAACATTTGTACCTAACTTTTAAAATGCTATAGCGGTCCCTCTGAAGTCTACAGAAAGGATACAGTTAGTTTACTTTTATTTTATTTTATCTTATGGTATATTGTGTTATCTTATTTTGAGAAAGGGTTTCTTTGTGTAGCACTTGCTGTTGCTGGAATTAGCTTTGTAGATCAGGCTCCTGGATATGCTTCTTGCACTGCCTCCCAAATGCTGGGATTAAACACATGCGCTACCATGCCCAACCTGCAGTTTTATTTTTATATGGTTAATTTTGTTGCTTTTAGTTTCTTGTCTCAGATAGAGATGGTGACTGAAATTATTTACACACTTTTGGATTAATCTATGAATGTGTATGTAGGAAAATCTCTAAGTAGAACAAGTATACTAAACATGATATTTTCAAAACTAAATGGCATAGCTAGGATGAACTCTGTTTCAAATAAACAATGTATTAGAGCACTATTCTTCCATATACACATGCAATGGTAAGTACACATATAGAAATATGTTCTTGTCATACAGATCTTTCACTTGTTTGGTTAGAGTCACACCAAGATACTTTATATTATTTGTGGCTATCATGAAGGGTATCATTTCTCTTACTTATTTCTCAGCCTGCTTATCCTTTGAGTATAGGAAGGCTACTGACTTGCTTGAGTTGATTTTTATATCCGGCCACTTTGCTGAAGTTGTTTATCAGCTGTAGGAGTTCTCTGGTGGAGTTCTTTGGGTCGCTTAAGTATACTATCCTATTGTCTGCAAATAGTGATAGTTTGACTTCTTCCTTTCCAATTTGATTCCCTTTGACCTCCTTTTGTTGTCTAATTGCTCTAGCTAGAACTTCAAGTACTATATTGAAAAGATATGGAGAGAGAGGGCAGCCTTGTCTAGTCCGTGATTTCAGTGGGATTGCTTCAAGTTTCTCTCCATTTAGATTGATGCTGGCTACCGGTTTGCTGTATATTGCTTTTACTATGTTTAGATATGGGCCTCGAATTCCTGATCTTTCCAAGACCTTTAACATGAAAGGATGCTGAATTTTGTCAAATGCTTTCTCAGCATCTAATGAAATGATCATGTGGTTTTTTTCTTTGAGATTGTTTATATAGTGGATTACATTGATGGACTTCCTTATATTGAACTATCCCTGCATCCCTGGGATGAAGCCTACTTGATTGTGGTGAATGATCGTTTTGATGTGTTCTTGGATTCAGTTGGCAAGAATAAAAACAATGAATTCACGAAATTCTTAGGCAAATGGTCAGAACTGGAAAATATCATCCTTAGTGAGGTAACCCAATCACAAAAGAACACACATGGTATGCAGTCACTGATAAGGGGATATTAACCCAGAATCTTGGAATACCCAAGACGCAATTCACATATCAATAGATTGCCAAGAAGATGGAAGGAGAGACCCCTGGTCCTGGAAAGACTGGATGTAGGGGAATACCAAGACATAGAAGCGAGAGGGAGTTGAATGGGGAACAGAGGAAGGAAAGGGGGCTTATGGGACTTTCGGGGAGGGAAGAAACAGGAAAGGGGTAATCATTTGGAATGTAAATAAAAAAATATAGAAAATAATAAAGAAGGAATAATAACATAAGAAAGATTTGCAAAAAAAGAAATATGTTCACTTCATTCTTGTTCAACTAGTGCTCTCTTGAAAGCTGAGCATCATCACATGATTTAATTTATCTTTGTGAAACACAAAGTTCTATAAATTTCTATAAATTTATGCATAATTTGTATTTCATTTAATGAAATGTCATTTTAGTAATCATTTTCATTTTAATATGTTATCTGCCTTTGAGAAAAAGCTTGTATAAGCCTTTTAAATCATTAAGGAAATTAACCCCTTTGTTTGCAATAAGTGTTACCATTGTTTCATCGATTTGGCTGATGAGTGCATTATGCACAGAGAAAATTGCCCTGATCTTAAGTACACAGTTAAACTAATGTTGGCAATTACATTACATACACTCATGTAATCATCACACAAATAATGATATAAAGGCCTTAAGCTTCATCCTGAACACACACACACACACACACATGCACACACACTTTTTATTACTGCTTATCATTTTTATTTGACAGAGGCCAGCTAGGTAACCAGAACTTTCCTCTATCATCTGATCTTCCTGCCTCAGCTCCCTTGGTGCTAAGATTATAGATGTATGTCATCATGCCAAGCTTTGCTTTTTTAACAACACACAGAAAACAGACCCTAAGAGCTGAACATTACGGTACACACTCATAATTTAAACAACAGATATTTGAATCAGGAGGATCAAGGGTCAGCTCAAGGCCAGCCTTAATATATAGTAAGATTGTATCTCAGACAAAACAAAACAAATAGTAACAAATAAAATGAAATAAAAAAATAGAATATAGTAGTCCAGAAGTTTCTAAAGTCCTCCTAGACATGCACTTGTATATTTTTATCCAAAAATAATGGCAACATATTCAAGTACACAATATCAGATCATAAAACCAACTCCACTAATGAGATATTTCAGTTAAATTTATGTGTAAATAAAGGATTTTATTATTTTCTCCAAATATTATGGAGGAGGGATGGCCCCATTTCTAAAAGGATGTGCTACTCTTTCAAAGGACTCAAGTCTGGCTCCCAGTACCTATAACAGGTGGCCACAAACACCTCTAATTCTAGTTCCAGGAGACCTTAAATTTTCTCATGGTTTCTGTGTATAACTACACATATGTGGCATAGACAGACACACACAAATAAATGTAATAAAATACCCCTTTATGATAAAAATTCTGTACAGATTAGGGATACAAAGGATATACATCTACATAATAAAGGCAATTTACAGCAAGACTATAACAACATCAACTTAAAAGGAGAGAAACTCAACACAATTTCACTAATATCAGGAACAATGCAAGGTTATCTGTTCTGCCCATATTTATTCAATATATCAATTGAAGTTTTAGCTACAGTGATTACCTGAAGGAAATCACAGGAATACAAATTGGAAAGGAAGAGGTCAGAATACTCATTTGTAGATGACATGTTAGTATACATAAGTGACCCTAAAATTTCCACTGGGAAATTTCTAGAGCTGATAAATACTTTTAGCAAAATACCTAGATATAAAATTAACTCATGAAAATCAGTAACCCTCTTATAAATAAAAAACAAACTGTCTGAGAAGAAACTGGAGAGATGATGTCATTCACAGTAGCCTCGAATAATCTAATGTATCTTAGAGTGACTCTAGCCTAAACCGGGATAAGAATTCAAGTCACTGAAGAAAGAAACTGAAGAAAATATAAGAAGATGGAAAGATCTGTTATGTTTGTGGGTTGGTATGAGAAATAGGTAAATGGTCATACTATCAAAAAGAATTAATGTAATCCCCATCAAAATTCCAACACAATTTTTTAACAGACCTTTCTGTCTTCCTATGGAAAACAATCCAGAATAATAAAAGAACTACTGGAGGTGTACCATTCCCAATTTTAAGTTGTACTACAAAGATATAGTGATAAAAACAGCATGGTATTGATACAAAAACAGACATGTTATTGATTTGAATACCCAGACATAAGTCCACATTCCTACGGACACTTATTTTTTGATAAAGAAATCAGAAATACACACTGGAAAATAATTCATCAAATGTTGCTAGTCAAGCTGGATAGCTGCATGTCAAAAAAGGCAAATATGTCTATACTTATCACCACAAAAAAAAACTCAACTCCAAATGAATCAAAGACTTCAATATAAGATCAAATACAGTGAACCTAATAAAACATAAAGTAGGGAATTGCCTTAAACTCATTGGCATAGGAAAAAAGACTTTCTGAACAGAACACCATTAGCACAGTCACTAAGATCATCAATTAATAAATGGGACATGTGAAACTGAGAAACTTTTTTATGACAGAGGACACCATATTTGGACAAAGAGGCTGCGCAGAAAATAGAGAAATATTTTTACTAATTAACCATCTGAAAGAAGGCTAATATCTAAAATCCATAAAGAACCCAAGAAAGTAAGTATAAACAAAACAAATGAGCCATTTAAAAATGGGGTACATATCTAAACAGAGTTCTCAATAAATGAACCTCAAATGTCTGAGAAACACATAAAGAAATATTTTTAATCATCAAGGAAATGCAAATTGAAACTACACTGAGATTTCATCTCACAAAGTCAGAATAGCGAAGATCAAGAAATGAAGGGAGGCTCATTCTGAAAAGGATGTAGATTAAGAGGAACTTCCACCCGCAATCTACCTCCAATGTCTATTTTATTTCCATTCTGAGTGAGATTCACACATCCTCCCATGGATCCTCCTTATCACTTTGGGCCTGTGGATTGTAACACGGTTATCCTGCACTTTATCCTTAAAGTCTACTTGTAAGTGTGTACATACCAAGAATGTTTTCTGGGTCTGGGTTACCTAATTCATGACAATATTTTCTAATTTCATTCACTGACCTGCAATTTTCATTATGTCTTGTTTTTTTTAATAACTTAATAGCATTCCACTATGTAGATACACCACATTTTCTTTATCTATTGTTCAGTTGAGGGGCATCAAGGTTGCTTCCAGTTTCTGGCTATTACAAATGAACATAGTTGAACAACTGTCCATGTGTTATGGTGGACCATCTTTTGGGGATGTGCCCAGGAGTATTATAGCTGGGTCTTGGGTTAGAACTGTTCCCAGTTTTCTAAGAAAATACCAAATTGATATCCAAAGTGTTTGCACAAGTTTGCACTCCCACCAGCAATGGAGGTGTGGTTCCTTCTACATCTTTTCTACCACGTGCTATCACTTGAGTTTTTGAACTTAGCCATTCTTATAGGTATAAGATGGAATCTCAGAGTTGTTTTGACTTGCATTTCCATGATGATAAGGACATTGAAAAATTATTTAAGTGCTTCTGGTCCAATAGAAATTACTCTGTGTGGGAGAGGTGGTGAGGAGAAGAATGGAGCATGGTATCACTTCTTGGAGGGTAGCAGGAGAGGGCTGGAAGTGAGAACAGGAATAGGTAGGAAGCATCTCTGCAACTAGTTGGAGACCTGGGACATATGAGGCTCCCAGGAGTCTGTAGGAGTGATCCTAACTGAGACCTCTAAGAACTGGGGATATGGAGAGTGAAATGGTCACTTCCTGTGGCCAGGTAAGACTTTCAGTGGAGCAGCAGGGACATCAACCCACCACAGAACCTTCAATTCAAAATTTGTCTTGCCTACAACATGTACATGGACAAAGAAAGGACAGAGGTTGAGGGAACAGCCAATTAATAACTGTCCCAATTTGAGATCTATCCCATGCTAGAGAGTTAACTCCTAACACTATAAATGATATTCTGCTATGCTTACAGAGAGGAGTCTAGCATTACTGTCTCCTGAGAGGCTTCATCAGGCAGCTGATGGAAACAGATGCAGAGAACCACAGCCAAACAGGAAGAGATCAGGACTTCTTATATAAGAGTTGGGGATAGGATTGACAGAGCTGGTGAGGTCAAGGACATCACATGAACACCTACAGATTCAACAAACCTGGACCCATCGGGCACACAGAAACTGAATCACTAATCAAAGAGCACGCAGAGGCTGGACCTAAGCCTCCTATATATTTGTAGCAGATATGTAACTTGGTCTTCATATGGGTCCCCTAATAATTGAGGAAGCTATCTTTGAATCTCCTTCTCCTAGCTGGACTGCCTGATTGGGCCTCAGTAGGAGAGAATAAGCTTATTCCTGCCTCGACTTGATGTCCCAGGGTTGGGTGGTACCCAAAAGAGCCTTCCTCTTCTCTGATGAGAAGGGGAGGACATAATGGGAGGAGAGATTTGTAAGGACAGGACTTGAAGGAGAGGAGGGAGGAGGCTTTAATTGGGATGTAAAGTGAATAAATAAACACCAAAAATCATAATGCCACTTCTAATGCAGAGAAGAAAATAAATGAAAGATGACATTTGATTTGTGAGTTGAAAAACAAAAATGCGGAATATTCGTACATTACAAGTAGGAGTACAAACTTAGACATGCACTATGGAAATCAGTGTTTCTCAGGAAGATGGGAATTGATCTACCTCAAGGTTTTGCTGTACTGCTCTTGAACATATAACCCAAAGGATCCTTCCTTTGACCATAGAGACATATGATCAGCCATAGTCACTGATGATCTATTCACAATATCCAGAAATTGAAAGCAATTTCTATTATGTCCCTTAGCAGATGAATAAATAAAAAAATGTACTACATTTACACAGTGGAGTATTACTCATCTGTTAAAACAAGTGACATCTTGAATATTTAAGACAAATGAATGGAACTAAAAGAAAAATCATCCTGAGTGAATGAAGTGCTCCAAACCCAGAAAGACAAATAATGTATAATTTATTTATATGTACTTATTAGCTGCTAAGCCAATAACCATGCTACAATCCACAGAACCACTGAGGATGGCCTTTCTTTGTTCTTCACATACACTGTTTTGATTATTACAAAATGTGGAAATTTCCATTTCTGGACTCATCTCTTTGGTCTTTTGCATGTCTTGCAGACATCTATTGATGTCATCTTGATAGGCATCTATTTCCTTATATTATAAAAGTTTTTCTATGATTTTGTTGTAAAGATTTAATATGCTTTGGCCTATGCTTCTTCTCCTTTGTCTATTAACTTTATCAGAGGTTTTATCTTTTTTATAGTGTCCCAGAATTTCTGCATATTTTCTTGTAGTTTTTGAGATTTAACTTTTTCTTTGACTGAGTGATCCAAATTCTTCCACCTTCAAGACCAAATATGTTTTATCTTCTTTTTGACCCAGTCAATTCATGAGTCTTCCCCTGAAATTTTTATTTGTGTTCCTGAAATTTTCAATTTAAGTTTTATTTCACGTTACAGAAAGCTAGATGGAATTGTAGTCATTGGCTTGGTGGCTTGAAGTATATTTCTATAAAACTAGAAGTTTTAGAGTGGGAGAAAAATACTGTCTTGGCTTTTGAATTTATTTTTATGTTTAGAGATGTGACTTGGGCATGCAAATTTTTTCTTGGTTGTGTTTCTGATATGAGATTCAAGTTTGAATCAATGATGGGTTATTATAGAAATTGCATTGGCAAAGCTATTCCAAGAAGTGTTGAGATTGTGTAGCTGGACTTGATTCTTATAGATTCAACAGGGAAAACTGGTGTGCAAGATTTACATCTAGAGGTTTGGTTCTGGGTTGGTTTATCAGGAAAAGGCTGTACACAAAACGTGTTTCCACAGCTAGACCTGGAAATATGTAGATGACCCAAGCAAGATATACTTGTGTCTTATTTCTAAATTCTACACATTTAATATTTATTTTTGTGAGTATATCTTATTTTATTAGTATATTTCACTAAATATAATGATCTCTAATTTCATACATTTTCCTGCAAGTGACACCATTTCATTCTTTGTTGTGACTGAATAAAAGGCGATAAAACGGAAAATACATAGCACATTTTATTTTGTCTATTCTGTGTTGAAGGATACTAGACTGAGTTCATAATTTGGCTGTATAATACTGTCATAATCTCCATAAGCATGCATATTCAGGAATATCTAAGATTTCATCAAATATCTATCCAGAAAAGGAAGAATTATATATGGCAGTGCTATTTTTATTACATTGTTTTGAGCAACTCTATACTGATATCCATAGTGTCTTAACTAATTTGTATTTCTGTGAACAATGGGCAAGAATTTATTTTTTATACATTCTTTCCAACAGTTATTGTTTCTTTTTGTCCTGATAATAGCCATTCTGATTGATGAAAAACCCAACATAGTTTAATTTGTATCTCTTTGACAGCAAAAGATGTTGAACAATTTTTTATTTTCTAGTTGAACTTTTCACATGTAAGGCATCTATTCAGTTTACTAATTCATTTATTGACTAGATTATTTGCTCTTTTGACTTATAATATCTTGAGTTTTTATATAGTCTGGATATTGAAAATCTGAGTCTCTGACAAATATTTTTTCCTCCATTATGTAGGCTATCTCCTCATTTTGTTCTTTCTTTCTTTCACTGTACAGAACCTTTTAAATCTGATGCAATCACATTCACTAATACCTTCTATTATTTCCTGAGCCACTGGAGTCCAAGCCAGAAGGTTATTCCTAGTGCATCAATTTTAAGTGTACTTTGCTCTTTTGAGTTATCATTGCATTCAACTTTAAAAGCTTCTGGCCAAGGTTATCCAACATTTATTCTCCTCAAACTTTTTTTCATATATAGGCACATTTATTAGTATATGTAGACATCCAGGTAGTTTCCCTTTAGTCTATCCTAAATGAGTATAATATATATATATATATATATATATATATTATATAATATATTATACTATATAATATATCATACTATATAATATATATATATATATATATATATATATATATATATATATATATATATATATAGAGAGAGAGAGAGAGAGAGAGAGAGAGATTCCTAGAACTGGAAATAACATATTACTCAGAAACTCTATGCTTACATTTGAGAACCTTAAAATCCAGCCTGTTTTCCCATGAGGCTACACTATTTTGCATCCACACCACCAATCTATGAATGCTCTGATTCCTCTGTACCATAACCAATACATGGTCTTGACTCAGTACTATTATTTTAACTTTAGTGTGTACAAAATAAAGTCAAACCCTTGGTTTAATCACATTCTTCTTATGACTAACAACTTTGAGCATCCTTTCATGTGTTCATAAAGCACAACAGACTGGATTGTCACACACCAGTAAACCATAATATTTGTTAGAAACAAAAGATAAGAGTAGACAGAAAATACAGATAGTGTTATATTCACAGATACAACATTCATGAAATTTAAGCCAGTTGTAGGAGTATAATGTTATAGTATTCCATTTATATAGAGCAGGACCAGTGACAAATAAATTTATAGAAATAAAAAGTAGGATACTGGATACTGAGTAAGGGAGTTATGGGGTAACTCTTCAAGCTGATAATAGTACCCCATTCCTTCATCTCTAGATTACTGCATGAGGTAGTCACATGTAATGTGCCCTTGAGTGACAGATCAGAAATCAGAGCATCCTACTGCCCATAAGCTAGACTTCAACACAATTCTTTGGAAGTTTAAAAGTAGAAGATAAAACAAAGAAAAATTCCCTTGTCAAACAATCCAAGAGTGATAGGAATACAGAGTTAATGATGTATAGGATAAGAAATTTCAAAAAAAATAAATGCTGCCTAGACAAGAACATGATGCAGATTTTTCTAAGCAGTTTTTTTCCATCAGTTTTTGTCAGTTTCATTTGAATTAGTTATTTTCACATTATGGCAATTTGATTGCTAAATTGCTCTCTTAATTTGAAATCTCCAGATATATTGAAAGGCAGGAATGAAATAATTTCTATAATGAGTAAAAAAGAAATCAAGCTTATAAAGATAAGAGAGCATTAATGTAGGCTGTCTTTAACTTTAAAAGAACCCTGCATGGGCTGCAGAATTTTTCTATGTGATTTAATGGTTCAGAAAGAGTGTCCATGAATGGCACCCAGTGTGTTGCATGAAAGTTTAGGAGAAAATTAGACAGAGTAAGTAGTCTGTCCTGTATTAAAAATGTGACAGTAGCAATCAAAGTAAAAAAACTATCAACTTTGGGGGCTATTGAATTTGGAGGGAAGGCACCTGGGAAGGACTGGGGTGAGGAAAGGGATGGGGAAAAGTGACTAAATTCTGTTTTAGTTAAAAAAAATCATTTTTTAAATGCAAATGAAGAAATAATAAATGTATGTGAGAAAATATGTATGCATAACTATACTTACATAGCTCTTGGAATGTTTTATTGGCTCTTTCCTGTGACAAAATAGAGAGGAAAAGAAATGAAGAAGTCTAGATCACACAAAGTATCTCAGAAAGTCATGTGAATCATTCAATTCTTCATGTTCTCTGATGCAATCATATAAGTCTTGGACCTTAGAATAAATCTGTAGAGCCCAGGTCTGGGAGAATGACTCCTTTGCATGTGCTTTTCTGCAAAAGTGCTTACATTGGAAATGGGCAAAAGTTGGAAGGAAGGTGGATATAGGAATGAGAAGATGGTGCAGTTATGGCTAAGTATAGTTAGGAAGAGCTTCGCCTCCTTCTTGGGCGCTTGGGAGCAGGAACCAATCAGAGTTGCCTTAGCAGGAAGCAAAGTTAAGCACAATTATAAAGTATTAAATGAATCCATCCTATAATCCTGGCAGATCAAATGGGATGATGAAGATCTTATCAGCATTTTCTGAATTCTGTTCTCAGAGTCCCAAAATGTACTTTCTGTTTGTCCAATTTTAGCAAGCCTTCTGAATCAATTTAGTAAGACTATATCATCCTTTTTTCTTTTTCTTCCATATTTTAGTAGTGTTCATAGCTATGTAAATGATGGTTTAACTATGTTACTTACACACATCCAAGTGAAAGATCTGTATGATAAGAATTTCAAGTCTCTGAAGAAAGAAATTGAAGAAGACCTCAGAAGATGGAAAAATCTGCCATGCTCATGGATTGGCAGGATTAATATAGTAAAAATGACCATCTTGCCAAAAGCAATATACAGATTCAATGCAATTCCCATCAAAATCCCAACTCAATTCTTCATAGAGTTAGAAAGAGCAATTCAAAAATTCATCTGGAATAACAGAAAACCCAGGATAACTAAAACAATTCTCAAGAGTAAAAGAACCTCTGGGGGAATCAGTATCCCGGACCTCAAGCTGTACTACAGAGCAATAGTGTTAAAAACCGCATGGTATTGGTACAGTGACAGGCATGTAGATCAATGGAACAGAATTGAAGACCCAGAAATGAATCCACACTCTTATGGTTACTTGATCTTTGACAAAGGAGCTAAAACCATCCAGAGGAAAAAAGATAGCCTTTTCAACAAATGGTGCTGGCTCAACTGGAGGTCAACATGCAGAAGAATGCAAATTGACCCATTCTTATCTCCTTGCACTAAGCTCAATTCCAAGTGGATCAAGGACCTCCTCATAAAACCAGACACACTGAAACTAATAGAAAGGAAACTAGGGAAGAACCTTGAACATATGGGCACAGGGGAGAATTTCCTGAATAGAACTCTAATAGCTTATGCTCTAAGATCAAGAATTGACAAATGGGACCTTATTAAATTACAAAGTTTTTGCAAGGCAAAAGACACTGTCAAAAAGTCAAAGTGGCAACCAACTAACTGGGAAATGATCTTTATCAACCCTACATCCGACAGAGGGCTAATATCCAATATATACAAAGAACTCAAGAGTTAAACTCCAGAGAGGCAAGTAGCCCTGTTAAAAAATGGGGTTCAGAGCTAAACAAAGAGTTCTCACCTGAAGAATATCTAATGGCTGAGAAGCACCTAAAGAGATGTTCATCATCCTTAGTCATTAGGGAAATGCAAATCAAAACACCCCTGAGATTCCATCTCACACCAGTCAGAATGGCTAAGATCAAAAACGCAGGAGACAGCAGTTGTTGGCGAGGATGTGGAGAAAGAGGAACACTCTTCCACTGCTGGTGGGATTGCAAGCTGGTACAACCACTCTGGAAAGCAGTCTGGCGGTTCCTCAGAAAACTGGGCATGACACTCCCGGAGGATCCTGTTATACCACTCCTGGGCATATACCCAGAGGCTTTACCTGCATGCAATAAGGACACATGCTCCACTATGTTCATAGGAGCCTTATTTATAATAACCAGAAGCTGGAAAGAACCCAGATGTCCCTCAACGGAGGAATGGATTCAGAAGATGTGGTATATCTACATAATGGAATACTACTCTGCAATTAAAAACAATGAATTCACGAAATTCCTAGGCAAATGGTCAGAACTTGAAAATAGCATCCTTAGTGAGGTAACCCAATCACAAAGAACACACATGGTATGCAGTCACTGATAAGGGGATATTAATCCAGAATCTCGGAATACCCTAGACACAATTCGCATATCAATAGATTTCCAAGAAGATGGAAGTAGAGACCCCTGGTCCTGGAAAGACTGGATGTAGGGGAATGCCAGGACAGAGAAGCGAGAGGGGGTTGAATGGGGAAAAGAGGGAGGGAAGGGGGCTTATGGGACTTTCGGGGAGGGAGGAAACGGGAAAGGGGAAATGATTTTGAATGTAAATAAAAAAGAACTTAGAAAAACAAAACAAAATAAAGAAATACAACTCAGTAATTTTTATCGTAAAAAAAAAAATAAGATTGTTACCCGAACATACTGAACATCTGATCAGATTTCTCCACTCCAAACGTCCACTAGATCACCAGATCATGTCTAATCAGCATAGGTTTCAAAAAGTGTCTTGATAAGTTGCTTTAAACAGAATTGTCTCTAATCATTATCTTTTTCTTAGTAATTTTCTATCCACTGTCCCCTACATTAATTCTTTTGCTAAGAATGTGTATTTTTCTTGCTCGAACTCTGAATTAAGCCTATTTCTTTTCTGTTTTGTGAAATTTGCTACAATGTTCTATATACAAATCTAATATGGCCCCATGGTCTTAAAATGATTCTTATTCTTTCTTATTTATTTCAAAATCTTATTTATATCAAGAATAAAACTATATTTTCCATTTCTTATTTATTTATAGTCTCCCCTTTTCTTTTTCTTCCTCTTCCCTCTCCTCATTTCCTTTTGTCTACCCGTGTGTGTGTGTGTGTGTGTGTGTGTGTGTGTGTGTGTGTGTGTGTGTGTTTCTGAGGATGAAACCCATAGGGTCATAGTGTGTAGAAGGTCAACACTCTAACACTGACCAATCTCCTATCCCAATAAAGTTTTTTGAATGGAATTTAATATGTAAATACTTAAGATAGCAATGTACTGTTAAGTGGGACTCTATTTTCAGGAGCTAGAAATAGAAATGCTGACTGGATAAAGAGAACACAGTAGGGATGCCAGAAGCATCTTTGTATTTTCCAGAAGGTTAAAAACAGAGTATTTATTTTACTTAATTCATGCTTACCAGTGGTAAGTATTGACCTGTTTTTTTGTTTAATGAATGGCTATGATGCTATAAAAGTTTGGAAGTTTTATTCTGATAGCATCATTATTTAAAAATCATTTACTCAAAGCCTTACTCCGGAAGAACAGCTATAGCTATGTAATTGCTGTTGATAAAGGCAGAGTCGGTTTTCTTCAGAGGTAAGGCTCCTAAAAGCATAAAATATCCCAAGAGGACAGTCCTTAACTTATATAAAAATGATCAACACTAAATGAACTCATTAGATTATATTTATATATATATATACATATATTTGCAAGACTAATAAAGAAAAAGCAGTTATGAACTTAAAATGGAATTGGAGAGGCACAGGAGAAATTAGATGTGGAGATAGAGATGCAGAAATTATGTACATATAATACTCATACATGAAATTAATATAAATATTTTTCAAAAATTTAATCAATCTACCTCAAGACCCAGCTATACCACTCTTGGCCATACACCCAAGAAACACTCCATCCTGTCCCAAGGACAGATACTCAACTATGTTCATAGCAGCTTTATTTGTAGTAGCCAGAAACTGGAAACAACCAAATATTCCTCTATTGAAAAATGGATAAAGAAAATGTTGTACATTTATGCAGTGGAATATTACTCAGCAGTTAAAAACAGATAACATAAAATTTTCAGGCAAATGGAACTAGAGAATAATCGTCCTGAGTGAGGTAACCTAAACCCAGAAAGACAAACAGGGTATAGACTGATTATAAGTGGATATTAGCTGTTAAGTAAATGATAATCATGCTACAATCAACAGACCCAGACAGACTAAGTAACAAGGAGGGCTCAAGATAGGAGTTAGGAAGCGAAAATAGAAAAGATTTTGAGGGTGAACTTAGGGTAGGTGGTTATGGGAAAAAGAGAGATCAGGTGAGAGGGAGGGATAGAGGGAGAAAGTATGGGACAGACAACTGAAATCAGAGGGCATATGCGGGGGGGGGGCTATGTGGAAACCTAGTACTGTGGAAACTCTCTGGAATCTATGAGGGTAATCCTAGTGAGGACTCCTAGTAATAGAGGATACAGAGCCTAAACCAGACAAAGCTTCTAGTGCAGGAATGGGAACTACCTAGCCACAAAACCTTTGACCTACATTCTGTCCTGTCTGCAAGATGTGCTAGGGTAAAAGTAGCATAGAACTTGTGGGTGTGGCCAACCAATGTTTTTCTAATTTGAGGTCCACACCACACCAGGAGAGGGAGCCCATGTTGAACAATACCTAGAGGACCAGGAACCAGAGGCAGGATAGCCCAGAGACCTCAGATAAAACCAAAGTAACTGGAAAAAAGAGAGAGAGAGAGAGAGAAAGAAAGAAAGAAAGAAAGAAAGAAAGAAAGAAAGAAAGAAAGAAAGAAAGAAAGAAAGAAAGAAAGAAAGAAAGAAAGAAAGGAAGGAAGGAAAGAAGGGAGGGATAGAGGAGGGAGGGAGGGAAGGAGGGAGGGAGGGAGAGAGAGAGAGAGAGAGAGAGAGAGAGAGAGAGAGATATTCCTAATGATGCTCTACCTTGCTATATTCATAGATCAGGGCCTAGTCTAGACAGCTTCAAAGAGGCTTCCTCTGGCAGTTGATGGAAGCAGAGAGAGAGAGAGAGAGAGAGAGAGAGAGAGAGAGAGAGAGAGAGAGAGAGAGAGAGAGAGAGACAGAGAGAGAGACAGAGAGAGACAGAGACAGAGACAGACAGAGACAGACAGAGAGAGACAGAGACAGAGAGAGACAGAGAACGCCTAAGTTGGAAGTTTATATCTTACATCAGGTTCCTCTCCCTTGAAGTTTGGGGAAATCTGAAGAAGAGGGGAAGGAAGAATTGTGAAAGCCAGGGGTTAAGGACAGTGGAAGAGTAATCCCTACAATCAACTAAGCCAGGCTCATGGATATCACAGAGATGGAAGCAGCAACTGCAGAGCCTGCATGAGTCATATGTCCTTTGCATATATGTTATGGTTGCTGTCTTGGTGTTTCTGTATGACTCCTAAAAATGGAAATGAAGTGTGTCTCTGGCTATCTTGCCTGCTCTTGGGACCCCTTTCCTCCTATTGGGTTGCCATGCCCAGTCCTGATGTAAGGATTTGTCCCTGCTCTTATTGTAATCTGTTGTGACTGGCTGGGTTGATGGGCCTGGGAGTGAAGATAAGCTTAAAAAATACAATATACAAAAAAGTGAAATACAATATATAGACATTAAGTCCTAGTCCAAAGCTTGTAGAGCAGTAGTCTAACAATCTCTTTCCAATCTCTTCCATTCACAAAGAGGTACACAAGAACCTTCTTAAGAGCACTGTGTTAAGGCATGTCAAATGACATATCTATTAAAAGCTTGTCTTTATTTTGGTGTTTAACATTAGCCCCAAGAAAACAAAATCTTTACATTAAGATATAGCATTTGCAAGTTTCTATCTTTATATAACCATATAATGCAGGTATGTAGTGGCTAGAGTTAGGCCAACTTGACATAATATATAGTCATTAGAGAAAAGGAAATGTCAACTGAGAAACTGCCCCCATAACACTGGGCCATAAGCCAACCTATTGAGCATTTTTGTTAATTAGTGATTGACTTGGTAGGGCCCAGCCCATTGTGAGTCATGCTACCCCTGTGCCTGTTGGTCCTGGGTTTTATAAGAAAGCAGGCTGAGCAAGTCATAGGAATAAGTCAGTAAGTAGCATTCCTCCATAGCCTCTTCATCTCTTGCCTCCAGATTCCTGCACTTTTTGAGTTCCCATTCTGTTTTTTGTTTTTTTAGTGCTAGACATTAATTAGTATGGACATGTCATCACAAAAACCCTTTCCTCTTTGACTTGCTTTTTGATTATGGTGTTTCCTTTCAGGAACAGAAACTACTTCAATGTGTATGCAAATATATGTCAACTGACCCATGACTTGTTCTGGTAAAGGAAACCAGTATATTAGTTATCATCATAGTTAAACATACCTCTCATTTACATCAAGGCCTTCAGAGAAAGGTACACTAGAAAGACAAATGTTAATTATGTAAGGTTAGCAAACCATGGACCCGGCCTGAGAGTATGCAGGTGTAGATCTTAGAGAGATCAGGATATTAGTATTAGATACAATAAGAATGTTTGAAAAGTGACCTTGATTTCACAAGAAGTTTTAAAATATGGCTACTTTACAAATTTCAGTGATTAAGATTGCTTTTATTGTGCTTGCTGAGTTCCAGAATTGGAAAGGAGACAACATGATCATCATTGCTTTTAGTTCCATAAGTCTCTAATTGGATTTGTGTTATGATTTTTTACCATCAACAATCATCACGCAGATAACTTCTTAAAATAAAATTGGATGATACAGTGGAAGAAAAAAAATCATCATTAGTGAAAGCAAAGACATGTAAATCAAAAGAGAAGAACAGAAAATACATAAAAAAGCAGTCTATTGGTTTATGAGAAAATACTGAGTCAACTAGATGGCCAAAGGCAAAATTTTGTGATAAGGATGCTAGAGCTAGATATTATTATTAAGTGGAAAATAAACTTTGAAATTGCCTGATACGGCATACAAAAGGACTCAAAACTTAGGACTATCTGAAGTGAAAAACATAAAATTATAAGCTTTATATAATGTTGTAGGGAAGAAATTGAACCTGAGATAAGCGAAGATGATTAATTGCTTCCTAGATGAAAATGATGAACCATCGGATGAAAAGTAAAAACATGGAATTGCATTTTATTTAAAGAAAAGCCCTTTAAGAGCCATAATTAAGAAAACAAAATGTCAAGCCTCAGAAAGTATATGCTATATATCAGACAAAGGACTGTGTCCAGAATGTAGAAAACACATTCAGGAAGAAGATGCACAACCTAATAAAATTATGGGCAAACACTCTAATAGAAGCTTCACTTAAAAAGATATGCAAATGAACAATAAGCTCATGAAAAGATGTTCGATATCATTAGTCATCAGGGAAATGCAAAGTAAAGCCACAAAGAGATAACAACACAAACTGCAGACTATCTTGATTTAACTTTGGAGGCTTTCTGCTATATTTCAAAAACAGTTCTTTTCAGTTTTCAAGGGCAAATGTAAGCAGGAGTCATTAGCTACCCAACCCAACAGGGAAGGGGCATACATAATTTCATTACACCGATTTAAGAAAATGATAATTTTGCAGATGCTATTTTTCATTTCTTTCATAATGAACTTGGGAGGTTCAGAATGCTTAGCTATGAGTGTCATTTCAGACTGGGATAATGGGATCCCCTGGGTTCTGCGTCTGTGATGCATCCTCACTTTCAGGAAACAAAATGACACCATCTTGCATTCCTGGCCATCACACCCAGGCCTGAAGATGCTTTTATACAGATGATTCTGGAAATGGAGGGATTTAAGTGCAGCTGAAAGAATAATTGTCTCCAAGAAGCAGGGTATTTAGAGTTTGGGCTGGGAGGCTGAGAGGAGAAAGAGGATGAAGGGTATTGCTAAACAAATGTCCTGTTTCTGCTGTTGAAATGGATACATCATCATTCTGGCTGTCACCAGTCACCACTAAATGAGAGTACGTTTGTCATGCTTCATTTAGCAAGCTTTCAAGACTGGCTGGACTGAGTCTGGCCAGGATTATAGACTGTTTAATGTCTCTAAACCAGAGTTCATAATAAATCCCACCACAAAGCCAGGGCCAGGAGTGAAGGGAGCCAGGTTATTGCAGGGTTTTGTGAAAGGGATTAAAGGATCAATACTTCAGGAAGGAGCCCAGGAAAGGAAAGAAAAAAGGAACCCATTTTCCTGGGCTTAATCTACATGGATTTTTTTGGAGATTGTGTGAATCCTACTAACTGCAGGCAAATCGCCACCACCACACACATATTCATCATCAAGAAAAACCACAAAGCGTAAGTGGTGGGAGGCATTTTGTTCAAGAAGAGCTTGAACAAGAAGTACAAGGATTGCTGCCATGTCTTTGCCTTCTGAGCCTGGAAATACACAAGGCATTCTCCAACATATTCACTTTAACTTGTGCTTTTATACTTTTCAAAAATGTAAACCATTATTCTAATTACATTTATTATTTCCTTGAGTAACTCAATGTGGTGGGGAGGGAAGCATACATAAAGCAGGTCCAAGAACAACTTGCAGAGGTTGAATCTCTCCTGCTGTGTGGTTCCCACAAGATTCAACTTAGGTCTTCAGGCATAAAAGCAAGGATTTTCACCCACTAGACCATCCCATGGTTCAGCTCTTTTGTTATATGATAGACCTATAACAGTTTGGCTCATCAGAAACTTCCATGTTGGAATATTATTCTTTGTTTAAACTACTGAAACACATTGTATCTCCCGTGCTGACCAGAAACAGCCTCTAAAAATATACTGTCAACCAGGTAGGTGATCATGAAGAAAACATGATACTGTGCAGTGTATGAGATTAAATGAATTACATAAGAGTTTAGACACTGTATTAGAAAAGAAGCTTTTTCATATATATTTCCTATGTATTGCCTATGTTTATGTAAGTATTCTGAGCATGTTAGAAGTAGACAAGATATTAATGACCAGCATAGTATGGTTATTCAATGTATAAAACCTCTTACCAATTAACACCAAAATACACAAATCCATGGAAATGCAACAGAAAACATAAATATAAGCAATATAAACAAAATATAAAGAATATAAGGAATTACTAGTTCAAGTATTTAACACAAATATCAAGTATCTCCAAAATCGTCTAATTTGTAAAAAATAAAGTAACTGTGAATATTTTGTATCTACTAGGCTGAATAAATTCAGACTTTCTTAGTGAAGAACTCTAAAAATAGGTAGATAGGTACTAGTTTATATTTTTGATAAATAGAAGTCATCCCACCACTTTTAGAAGACAGTGTGGGGATATATAATGCATAATCCTTCAAGCCAGTAGTTCAACCATTAGAAATTGACAACACAGAGAAATAGTACATCACATTGTAAAGTAAGGATGCAGAAGAATGTTATTCCAGCATTAAGCTAGTCTCAAGAATTGCACACAATTTAAAACAGGGTTAGTCTAATCCCAAGTTCACACTGACATTTAAATTCCATTGTCAAAATATTATAATATTAAAATAATATATTCAGCAGTAGAAGAGAGTGAGTATGACACAGTGTCAGGAGATGACACTCCTGGACACTGGAATCACTGGACAGCAGACAGCCATGTAAAGATCTTCTGAAGATTAGCATCCATTGAATTTCTTTTTAGTCTATGAATGATTATTGAGAACAACAAAGAAGAAGCAGCATTTTATGGCTTGAGGAAGTAAAGGGTAAGCAAACACATGGGATGGTGCTGTCATAGAAGGAGGTAAAGAAAACAGAAAAGGTAGTTACAACCAAAATAGAGTGTAGGATGATGAGTTGTTTTGTTTTGTTTTGTTTTCAACATTTTGGTTGATTGTTTTTATTAGATATTTTCTTTATTTACATTTCGAATGTTATCCCCTTTCCTCATTTCCTTTCAGAAAACCCCTACTCCAATCAACCCTTCCCCTGCTCCCAACACTCCCCTCCTGCTTCCCTGTCCGGGCATTCCCTTACACTGGGGCACCAAGGAGTTAATGTATTAGGAGGCAGTATTGGCCTAGATTTGTGATAAGATGACTAATTACTATGTTGCACTTTCTATTATATTTGAGCTTTGGTTGATTATGATGTACTTTCAGCCCCAACTTATTTATATTCATGGGAAATCTAATTTCTATCAAAATCACAAAGTCTTTCTAGGTTTGCCTGTGATTTGTTGCTAATGAAAAATACCAATGACTGTAATACATATATTTCTTAGTTAGGGATTTACTTCTATGAAGAGACACCATAACCAAGGCAAGTCCTATAAATGACAATATCTATTTGGGGCTGGCTTACAGGTTCAGAGGATCAGTCCATTGTCATCAAGGCAGGAACATGGCAGCATCCAGGCAGGCATGGTGCAGGAGGAGCTGCGCATTCTACATTTTCATCTGCAGGAAGCCAGGGTATCCTTGGCAGCTAGGAGGAAGATCTCCAAGCCCACTCCCACAGTGACACACCTCCTCCAATAAGAGCACACCTTCTAATAGTGCCACTCCCTGGGACTAGGATATACAAACCATCACAGTACATAAAAGAAATTTTTGTTTGTTTTGTTTTTGTTTCATTTTTCATCTTGGATTTGTATGCTTGGGATTATTACACAGTCATCTTCATAGCTTTCATGATGTCATTCTAGTGAATGCCAACTCATGGCAGGAATATGTGACGGCTATTACTCATTGTCACCTTGACTACATCTGGAATTAACTAAAATCCAAAGAACTGGGCAACGATGTGACAGAGTTTTTCATAATTAAATCATTTGAAGAGAGAATACCCATTTCTTTGAGGTAGGAAGACAAACTTTTAATCCATCTTTTGACTTGGAAATGTTAAGTTTTAATCTGGATCAGACTTTCAGCTAGAAGCCTATATATAGGACATGGCAAAAGGAATCTCTCTCTCTCTCTCTCTCTCTCTCTCTCTCTCTCTCTCTCTCTCTCTCTCTCTGTCTCCCTCTCTCTCTCTCTCTCTCTCTCTCTCTCTCTCTCTCTCTCTCTCTCTCTCTCTCTCTCTCTCTCCAAGCCTGCACTCACTCTCAAGTCTATTTCTTCACTGGCATTAGAGTCTATTTTTCTTTGGGATTCTGGTATACCCAGAAGACCAACTGAGAAATCCAGCCTCATGAACTGAACAAATAATTACTATATTCTTTGACCTTACATTCACAGGTTGCCATTGTGGGTTAGCTAGACCATAGTCTGTAAATCATTCTAACAAATCCCTTTCATTCATCCATAGATGGATGGATGATAGGTAGGTAGATAGATAGGTAGATAGATAGATAGATAGATAGATAGATAGATAGATAGATAGATAGATAGATAGATAGATAGGGAGAGATAAGATAGATAGAAGTTTTTTTCCTCTAAAAAATTAGAAAATCTTGACTAATACGTGAATGTGATCACAAGCCAAAATAAAGACTTTTTTCTTTTCATCAGTTCCTATGGTACTAAGTATGGATCCATGAAAAATTTAACAATATTTTCTGAGAACAATTTCCCCAACCATATTTCCTACAAGATCCCCCTCATTAATGCATATACAACTATAACTTCTAGGTATTTGTTTACACACAGCCTTATCTTTCTATAGCTCCATATTCATATTTCATTCTCACTTCCCCACAATTCTTAGCAGTCATCACTTGTTCTCCTTAATATGCATATTTTCTTACACTAGAAATTCCATGTAAATGGAACTATGTACTGGGCGGCCTTTGGGGTCTGGCTTCATTCTTTGGTATTATATTTCCTAAGTATCTTCCCTGTAGTATTATCAAGATTTCATTCATGTTTATAGCCCCAATTTATTCTAGTGAATATATACATTGGAATTCCTTTACTGTTAACCAGTTAGACTTTGGATTGTTTATATTTTGTGGATCTTATGATTAAATCTGCTCTGAACATTCACATACAAGTTTTCATGTGAATACATACTTTAGCTTTCTAGAAGAGATGACTAGTAGTGTCATATGTGATAACATCTTTCATACTTTGAAGCATTGATAATTATTTTCACAAAATGTTTTATCCACTTTAACTTCCAATTAACAATGCATACACACTGTGCTCTCTCTCCCCATCTTCTTTTGTAGTTCTTATTATATGTTTGAATTACAGATACTAGAAATGAGGCACGCTGTCACTTATCTGTAGTTCTTATTTGTTTGAATTACACAAAATATAGACAATGCATGCTGTTATTTCATTTGGTTTGCATTTTTTCCTGAAGGTGGATGATGCTGAACATCTCTCCATGTCCTTATTGGCTGTTTATACACCTTATTTAAAAATAGGTGAATTCTCAATCTTTACCAAATTTAATTAGATTTATTTATCTTATTTATTATAGAGCTATACAAATTCCACACACTTTAATTGGGTGTTTTCTGTGGAGCAGATATCATTCCATAAGCTCTGGCTCCAAAGATGACAATATCAACAAACTACTGCTTTTACAAAGTTACATTCTAGTGGAGTTACAAATAACAAAAGTAAATGCATAAATAAGAAAGAAGCATGTCTGAGAAAAAAATAAAATACTGGGAAGTAGATGGGGGACATGACAGGGCCATAGGAAGATGAAAAAGGGGGTCAAAGTTGAGTTTGCTTTGCATGCAAAGAAGAGGCAGAAACCACCACGGATTTATAAGCTGTCTGCTGAAAACACATCCCAGGTCTTTATCGGCAATATAGTACAAAGGTATCTGTCCTTCAAAATAGTATGGAGGTGATGAAATTTCATGTTCATTTTGACTTGAAATATGTATTTATATGAATGATCACATTTTCCTGGGTTTACATATTATTCATTCGATCTAATTTTGCCTTGATATATTTTGAAATCAAATGTGTCTTTTGAATCCTGCTTCTCACAGTTTATTGGTGAAAACATATATTTATTAAGTATATTTTTTCAAAGCTTATCTTTACCAGTTTATAGTAATGAGACCAAAGGGCAAGGGGTAACCAAATCTTCCTCTTTATTAATAAACTAGATGTCAAGAAACAAGATCAGGTATTCAACCATGCAAGCAGTAAGTTTTACTTTGCCAATATTGAACTTTCCTTGAAATCATTTTCTAAAGCAAATCCATAAAATATGAGGTGACCGCGTTTCCTATTTGCAAACAATGCATAAAACATAAAGTAACAGGCACAATATTCACATTTCAAAAATGCAATTTGGAAAGTAGTGCTCTTTGCTTGTTTTGAAGCCAGCTGCCAGAGGATATGAATAACAAGATCAGAAAAATCCAATAAAGGCTAAGTGTGCTTGTGGGTAACTTCCCCTTCATTTGGGTGCAGTTTCACTTGGATGAAAGGCAGATACCTAAAACCACTGCATGCATCCCACCGGAATTTACGTTAAACAAAAATGACCCTCTGTTCAGAAACCCAAGGTAGTAAAATGTTACCTATTCAACTGAGCATCCAGCAATAACCCCTTATGAAAGCTGACACTTTGACTAAGCCGATTGAGATCAGAAACTTACATCTCACCATTAACAGTGACTCAGGAACAACTAAACTATGAACAGTGTTGTTATTGATAAATACCATATCTTGGATGATAAACAGCTATTAATTGGATACCCACCACCTCATAGTAAATAATATTTCCAGAGACACAAAAATGAGAAAGGGGATAACACCTTGATCTTCATGTTGACTTCTAATGGAGGAGATGGATAATCAGCAGATAACCAAGAGAATGGCAGAATGTACTAGATGCTGCAGGAAACAAAAAGATTGAGTGGCATATACTCCTAGAAGTACCTGAGAGGAATGAGATAAGATGACTAAACAGGCCTCTATATTACTGTAAAGATTCAACTTGATCCTTGTAATGCTAGGCCGGAAGGCATCCTATGTGGCATTTCATGTCATATGTGATTAAGTTTTGATATTATTCAAGTGAAATTCAGCTGTGTTCATCTCTTCTCTTGATCCACATCACTAATATTATACATGTTGAAACAAGCTTTCACAATTTATTAGGGAAATATTAGTATTGTTAAGACTATGCATAGATGCATATTTAAATAAGCTTTTAATATATTACTTAGAAACAGTGTATTTTAATTTTTCTATATCTGGTTATTCCTACTATCTTACACAAATTAGCAACCAGAGCTGTCTTGTTTCAATGCTGAAGAGTTTGCTGGTGTAACACCTGTTTCAGTCAGATAGCACCTTATTGGTGCTGTATAAGAAACTCTGAAACAGTCATCCATCAATTGCTCTGGTTCATGTGACTGTTACATGGTGATCAAAGATGGGTTCTTATGCTGTAGGCACAAAGCTACACATTGAGTAAAAGCTAACTATTCTGTTTTCTATCAAGAGCTTGCTTTAAAAATTCTGTCACTGGTCCCCTTTCTTCCCCAAGCACTTTTCTTTCTGATTCACAATGAAAACGTGTGCAGTCATCAGTGGTCAAGAGTAGCCCAACATGCACTGGGAAACCTCTAACTGAGAGGAATGTTTATTTATCATCTAGAGATGTCCAACAGGAGAGCACATTCCCATCATTCAGGATGATGAATGGAGAATCTCATTCAGGTACCAAAACAAAAACACAGAAACAAACACAAACTAAGAAAGGTACCCGGTGCTTGCTTCCACAGCAGAGGAAGTTTCTCCTGAGGTCTGACATGTTATCACTAAACAAAACAAACAGAAGCAAAGGTTTACAGTCTGAACTTCCTCAAGAGGGCATGCACCTCACTGTAAAATCTACTATTGTGCATTTGGAAATTTCCATTATAAAAATTATTTAAAACTGAGGAAGGCATAGGTCCTCAGAGCTAACAAATAAGATGTGCTTCCTGGGCAGAGTTAAGTTATCCATTACATTTAATTTGTGATTTTAAAAGGGCTTGCTCTAAACACTTAAACTGAACCCAGAATTTCAGAGTGAACCTGGCTTGTTTTAAACTCTTGTGTGGACAAAAGGTTCTTGTGGTCAACTCTTTTGAGGCAATATGTAGAGATAATCTCCTGTGCACTGTGGAAAAGCATTGACCTATCAATAAAAATTCTTCTTTATACATGGAAAAATTAACTTATAAGAGACTATGATGAAACTTGAGTCATATTTCAAGTTTCTGCTTTTATCAGCTGTGCTAACATGTCATATAGTAAAACACATCAAATGATCAAAGTTTAGTTTCAGGGACTACAGCCTGCCTAGCATGAGGTCTGCAGAAGGCTCAGAGCCCAACATGAATGGGGCACATAATCACTTCTCTCTCACAGGTAAAATCATAAACTAAAATTCTGCATCCTTCAATCACCAACTAAATAGCAATAATTTATTATATTCAAGGCATTTCTTTATGCATTGTGGGATGTAGAAAATAGAGCATACTCTATATGCAATGGCATACAGAATACAGGTAGAAATGCTTTTTCATTAGCACAAGGCGGCAAGTGAGAAGCATATTCTCAAAGAATTGGATAAAAATGTTTCAGGCATTCAGAAAGGAAAGAAATAATTTAAAACCTCTTTCTGATATAAATATTTATATGTAGAGAGAGTGATAGATACATACTTACTATTCATATCTGCCATACATGTCTATAAATTATCCTGCATGCAAATTTATTAGATATCAGGTGGATACTTAATTTTCTTTTTGTAGAAGACATCATCCATGCTCCATCATCCTCTCGGTATTCAGCATCATGTAGTCATCAATGTAGTTTCACTCCAAGAACCTGTAGTTTCATGTCTGAGGGCTTTGCCTGCCTCCTTCCTATTCACCCTGTTCATGGTTCTGGTTCAAATAAGCATAGAGTTGAAATTCTAAGAGTTCTCAGCTGGTGCTGGACTATAGCTGATGAGAAAATGCTTCAAGCCACTCCTTTGGTTCATTTGCGATTTCACAGTTGGATGTAATACTAGTCACAAAGAAGGCACTCTGTCTATTACCAAGCACTCTATTTGCCATCTCCCTATTCCTGCCTCATTCCTCCTACCTATGGGCACTGCCAGACTACCATCTACATTAATGAACATTTGTTGTGTTAAAACCCTTGTCTCTGGGTCTACTACTGAATAGCCCCTCAAAAGATCACAAAATGATACGAAACTACTCAAATGATATCAAGATTTATTAGAGATAGAAACATTGTGCCACAGTCAAAATGCCTTGAGGTATGCAGTGTTTCAGTTAGTATTGTTTCTGAGCTTTTAATGTGCGCTAGTTTCTATATAAAATGCAAATTTCCTTCCTTCAAATGCCTTTTGAAGCAAGGAAGAGAAAGGTAAATTTGAGTTATCTTAGTAAGCTATGGCATCCCCAGCTTCAGGGACTAAAGATAGAGTCTTATGTAAACAGCACATTATTCACCCGAAACTGATAAAACCCAAACCTTGCCTTTAAAATCAGATAATTTTGTTCTCAAAACTATTAATCTACAAAAATTTAGTGCAAATGTATTCCAAGAAAGATACTATTCTAATTTCTTGAGATTAAAACATCAGATTTAAGCCTGCTTTTGCATTTTTTGAATTAGTAATCCAGTTAAGCACAAGAGATGGAAGATTGTAAAAGCTGCACTGCAGTGCTGCCTACAGAAAGTGAACATTTAAGAAGCAAAGGAAACTCTTCTCTTTGTGTCCCCACCTCACCGCCATATTGTGATTGCTAAGAAAACACTCTATGATAAATAATGGGATACAGGTTGCAATGGGCGCTTTAAAAAGATAAAGAAAAATGTCTGGGAAATAAACACAAACAACACTTCAAACATGGGAATATACAATTATTCAATGCTCATTCTTTTACTCAAGGGAAGTTTTTGGGTTTTTTTTTGTTGTTGTTTTGTTTTGTTTTATTTTGTTTCATTTTAAGAAACAATATCTGTCACTAGGTACAACTTGGTGAAACTGGATCAGGAAACATTTCACCATGAATCCTGAGTCATTGTTATAGTTTTTGGGGTCAGGAATTGGCCCAAGTGTGCTGGGGGGGCGGGGGGAGGGCATGGAGACTAAAGCCTGGCAGCAGGAGGCCAACAGCTTCCCTGAATTCAGAGACCCAGGGAAAGCAGGTAAAGAGGCACAGCCATAACAGAAGAAAGAAATACAAGGAAACCACTTTTCCTCTGTGTCCCCAGACTCTCACCCCTGAGCTCAGAGGGAAGCACTTCTCTGCAGCCAGGAACATGCAGCAGGGGACCACTGCCACCAAGTGTGAGCAGCTATGGCAGACAAAACTAAAGCAGAGGGAAGCCCCACCCAGGATGGCCACATCTAGGTTTTTGTGTGGTGTCTATGCAAGTGGGAAAGAGTGACAACCACACCTTTGGAGACAACAACAAACCAAAGAACCCTAAGAGCCTGACTACCATCCTATCAATAATTAGAAGTTAAAAACGAGTACCTCATTACCCAAATTCACATTGTTTCTAACCAGCAAGCAAAAATGATGAGTAATCTTCCAGAACATTGTAAACACACATGTAGTGCTTTCAGATCTACGTGCCTTGGTATTTTGATCCTCTTTATATTTTGGATACTATCTATGTTACCTTCAAGGTGCTATTTCATTCCTTTCACAAGCATTCATTTACAACTTTGCTTTCTTTTTTCTTTTTAAACTTTTTAAATTTTTTTATTAGATATTTTCTTTATTTCCATTTAAAATGTTATCCCCTTTCCTGGTTTCCCCTCCGAAAACACCCTATCCCACCACCACTCCCTTCCACTGCTTACTAACCCACCCACTCCAGCTTCCGTGTCCTGGCATTCCACTATACTGGGGCATTGAGCCTTCTCAGGGCCAAGGACCTCTCCTCCCTTTGGCCTTGTTGGCCATCCTCTGCTACACATGCAGCTGGAGCCAAGAGTCTCTCCATGTGTACTCTTTGGTTGGTAGTTTAGCACCTGGGAGCTCTGGGGCTACTGGATGGTTCGTATTGATGTTCCTCCTATGGGGCTAGAAGCTCCTTCAGTTCCTTGGGTCCTATCTGCAGCTGCTTTATTGGGGACCTTGTGCTCAGTACAAAGGTTGGCTAAGACCAACCACCTCTGTATTTGACAGGTACTGCCAGAGCCTCTCAGGAGACAAGCTATATCAGACTCCTGTCAGCAAGCACTTGTTGGCATCCACAATAGTGTCTGGGGTTGGTGAATGTATATGGGATGGATGCCCAGGTAGGGTAGTCTCTGGATGGTCTTTCCTTCATTTCTTGCCCCACACTGTGTCTCTGTATCTCCTCCAATGGGTATTTTGTTCCTCCTTCTAAGAAGGACCAAAGTGTCCATACTTTGGTCTTCCTTCTTCTGGAGCTTCGTTTGGTCTGTGAATTGTATCTTGGGTATTCCAAGCTTCTGGGCTAATATCCACTTATCAGTGAGTGCATACCATGTGTGTTCTTTTGTGATTGCGTTACCTCACTCAGGATGAAACTTTCTAGTGTTATCCATTTGCCTAAGAATTTCATGAATTCATTGTTTTTAATAGCTGAGTAGTGTTTCATTGTATAAATGTGCCACATTTTCTGTATTGATTCCTCTGTTGAGGGACATGTGGGTCCTTTTCAGCTTCTGGCTATTATAAATAAGGCTGCTATGAACATAGTAGAACATGTGTACTTATTATATGTTGGATAATCTTCTGGGTATATGCCCAGGAGTGGTTTAAAAGAGTCCTCTGATAGTACTATGACTAATTTTCTGAGGAACCACAAAAATAATTTCCAGAGTGGTTATATCAGCTTGCAATCCCACCAGCAGTGGAGGAGTATTCCTCTTTCTCCACATCCTTGCCAGCACCTACTGTCACCTGTGATTTGGATCTTAGCCATTTTGACTGGTGTGAGGTGGAATCTCAGGGTTGTTTTGATTTGCATTTCCCAGATGACTAAAGATGTTGAACATTTCTTTAGGTGCTTCTCAGCCATTCAGTATTCCTCACTTGAGAATTCTTTGTTTAGCTCTGTACCCCATTTTTAATAGGGTTATTTGGTTCTCTGGGGTCTAACTTCTTGAGTTTTTTTGTATATATTGGATATTAGCCCTCTAACAGAAGTAGGATTGGTAATGATCATTTCCCAATTTGTTGGTTGCCATTTTGTCCTATTGACACTGTCCTTTGCCTTACAGAAACTTTGTAATTTTATGAGTTCCCATTTGTCAATTCTTGATCTTAGGGCATAAGCTATTGGTGTTCTATTCAGGAAATTTTCTCCTGTACCCATGTGCTCACGGCTCTTCCCCATTTTTGTTTTTATTAGTTTCAGTGTATCTGATTTTATGTGAAGGTCCTTGATCCACTTGGGCTTGAGCTTTGTACAAGGAGATAAGAATGGAAAGGGGCTTATGGGACTTTCGGGGAGGGAGGAAATGGGAAAGGGGAAATGATTTTGAATGTAAATAAAAAAAAACTTAGAAAATAAAATAAAATTTAAAAAAATGGATTGATTTGCATTCTTCTGAATACTAACAGCCAGTTGTACTAGCACTATTTGTTGAAACAGCTATCTTTTTTTCCACGGGGTGGTTTTAGCTCCTTTGTCAAAGATCAAGTGACCATGGGTTCATTTCTAGGTCTTCAATTCTATTCTATTGATCTACATGCCTGTCACTGTATGAATACCATGCAGTTTTTATCCCAATTAATTTGTAGTACTGCTTTAGGTCTAGGAGGCTGATTCTTTTATTGTTGAAAATAGTTTTAGCTATCCTGGGTTTTTTGTTATTGCAGATGAATTTGATAATTTCTCTTTCTAACTCTGTGAAGAATTGAGTTGAAATTTTGATGGGAATTGCATTAAATCTGTATGTTGCTTTTGGCAAGATGGCCACTTTTACTATATTAATCCTCCCAACCCATGAGCATGGGAGATCTTTCCATCTTCTGAGGTCTTCTTCAATTTCTTTCTTCAGAGACTTGAAGTTCTTGTCATACAGATCTTTCACTTGTTTTGTTAGAGTCACACCAAGATATTTTATATTTTTGTGACTATTGTGAAGGGTGTCTTTTCCCTAATTTCTTTCTCAGCTTGTTTATCTTTGAGTACAGGAAGGCTACTGATTTGTTTGAGTCAATTTTGCAATTTTTCGTGTTTCCTCTTTAAGGGCTTCTACCTGTTTACCTGTGCTCTCATGTCTTTCTTTAAGGGAGTTATTTATGTCCTTCTTGAAGTCCTCTATCAGTATCATAAGATGTGACTTTAAATCCAAATCTTGCTTTTCCGATGTGTTGGGGTATCCAGGACTTTGGAAGATGCCATGTTGCATTGGTTTTTGTTGGTTTTCTCCTTGTGTTTTTCTTTCTCCATCTGGTTATCTCTGGTGTTAACTGGTCTTGATGTCTCTGACTGTGACTTATCTGTTCTGCAAGCTTGTGTGTCATTACACCTGGGAGACTAGTTCTCTCTAAGAGGAATTTAGGTATGGAGAGCTGTGGTACAGGATCAACTCAGGGGTGTAGACAGACACCAGAAAGATCCTGTCCTCAGCTGATCCTTGTTTCCCGTGTCCTTATGGCTCTGAGCAGGTCCCTCTTGGATCAGGAAATTGAAGAGAAGTGGTGGTCTTACCTGTGCACACAAGTGTGTAGACACTCCTGGGAGAACAGCTCTCTCATGGAGGTACTTGTGTATGTAGTTTTGTGGCCCAGGATCAGCTCTAGGCACAGATGGAAATTAGAAGACTCCTGTCACAGGCTGCCCCTGGGTTCTTGTCTCCTCATGGTTTCAGGTGGGTTCTTCTGAGCAGCATGGGTGCTCCTACCTGTGATCCTAGGCCTGTCTGCAATCCTGGGAGGCTATCTATCTTCTTGTGCCACCTGGATATGAAGCCCAGTGGCAGAGGAACATAACTTTGCTTTAACAGAATTAATAGTATTTCAAATATATTCAAGAGGTAAATGTATCTTCTATTCCCCAGCACCTGTCAATGGGATGCTTATATCATACCCCTCTCTCAAGGCTCAAGGAACTATTATGAAGAAAAGGTGTCTTAGTAGATAGGCACAGCCACCAGTTGAGGGAAGGGGCCACCCACACTTCTCAAAATTGTTAAACCAGAAATGTTCCCATCCAAAGGAAAGACTGGGACAAAAAATGGAACAAAGACTGAAGAAAAGGCCATTCAGGGACTATCTCACCTAGAGATCCATCTCATCTGCAGACACCAAACCCTGACACTATTGCTGATGCCAAGAATTGCTTGATGACAGGAACCTAGTATGGCTGTCCTCTGAAAGGTTCTGCCAGCATCTGACTAAGACAGATGCAGATACTAATAGTCAACCATTGGATTGAGACCAGGAGCCCCAATTGAAGAGCTAGGGGGAAAACTGAAGGAGCTGAAGGGGATTGCAACCCCACAGGAAGAGCAATATCAACTAACTGGACAACCCAGAGCTTCCAGAGACTAAACCACCAACCAAAGAGCAGAGATCCATGGCTCCAGATATATTTGTAGCAGAGGATTGCCTTATCTGACATCAATGAGAGGGGAGGCCCTTGGTCCTGTGGAGGCTGATAACCCAGCAAAGGGGGGTGCTAGAAAGGTGATGTGGGAGTGGGAAAGTAGGTGGAGGAACACCCTTAAAGAGGCAAAGGAAAGGAGAGTGAGGGGGGATGGGATGGGGGTTTGTGGAGGGGTAACTGGGAAGGGAATAGCTTTTGAAATGTAAACAAATAAAATAATTAATTAAAGAAAGAACAAATGAAAGAAAGAAAGAACCAAAGGAAAAAAGAAAGAAAGAAAGAAAGAAAGAAAGAAAGAAAGAAAGAAAGAAAGAAAAAAAGAAGGAAGGAAGGGAAAGGTGTCTTAGGAGTTCCATTGCTGTGAAGAGATACCATGACCAAGGCAACTCATATAGGAAAACATTTTAATTGGGGTTGGCTTACAGGTTCATTATCACCATGGTAGTGTCCTGGCAGGTATGACACTGAAGGAGATGAAATTTCTTCATCTTGTTCTGAAGGAGAACAGGAAAAGACTGGTTTCCAGGCAGATAGGAGGAGGGGCTTAAAGCCCATGCCTAGAGTGACATGTTTCCTCTATAAGACCAAGCCTACTTCAACAAGGCCACATCTCCTAAAAGTACCACTCCCTGGGCCAAGTGTATTCAAACCACTACAAAAGGGGTGAGAAATATTTTAAGAACGTGAGGTCATGGACAGCTTAATGGAAATGTTGTTTTCCAGATACAGCAAGGCAGATGTACATTTAAAATCACAAAGACTTTGATAGCAAACACAAGACCTACACAAGCTCAAGGCAGACAAAACCCATCCCAGCAGTAGGTAGGGAAGCCAAGAAGCTATTTGCAATTGATAATTGCTGGAAGAAGTGAAAATGTTTTCTTCAGTGGAGTGGCACTAGCTATATCATCCACACTCCAGGGCAGGCCCTGTGGTGAGAAGTACTAAGTCAATATAAATTTGACTGGGAAGTTTTATTGTTCGTTGTGGTATTTTTTGGTTTTGGTTTTGGTTTTTTGAGTGTGGAGGCAGGGAGATTTGAGAAGAGCGGTAGGAGAATGCATATGATTAAATATATTGTATGACAGTCTCAAAGAATAAATGAAATCATCATCTTTTGCAATCTAGAGCAGAAACACAAAAGGAAAAGATTGAAAAGAAATAAGAAACAAATAACAAAACCAACAGTTTTTTTTTTAAATATGATCCAGAAACTGAAGTCAGCCAGAAGATGTGGAGCATCTTTATGTGCCTAGCTCCATCCGTGCGCTCCCAGCGACTGGGGTGAACCATGGCATCACAGGTGCTATGGCTTGCATCCCTTTCCTCCATCTCATCCCTCTCTTTTTACTAACTTTTCCTTGCACTCTACTTTCTCTTGTTTTCCCTCTTCCTTTCATGCTCTTTGTACTTTCAATGCCCAATTTTTCATAACATATTTGCTGTCACAGATTCAGACTAGTTGTAGAAACTAATCCTACATGTACTCTATGATTAGAAAACATCAGAACAAAAGTAGCAATTATACAACAGTAACAGAAGAGAAAGAAGAGGAGTGATTGGGGAGAAGTTGGCGGTAACCAGATTCATACATACTCTGGGATATGGTTTGGCCATTGGGGATGAAAAAAAATGGGAAAAACGGGGAAAAAGAGAATAACAAAGAAAAGGCTAGATCAAGTGAAGTTTAGGTGTAGGGGAGATAAGGAGAATCAGCAAGGGAGAAAACTATCACAGGAGACTTCTGTAATGTTAGTTTCACCCATTTTCCTCTGCAAATTTCCTATCTGTGAATAAACTGAGAGAACTGTGAACAAAGCTGCTTAACAATAGCCACTGGATAGAGCTCCATGTCAATCAAACCTTCTAGTACAATGGTTCTCAATATGGGTCACAGCCCCTTTGGGGGTCAAATGACATTTTTACAGGGGTTGCCTATCAGATAGCCTGCATATCAGATTCATTATGATTCATGTAATCTTTATTCAAGAATTTATATCAGCTACATTACAATTAATAACTAACAAAATTATAGTCATGAAGTAGCAACAAAAATAATTTCGTGGTTGGGGATCACTAATACATGAGGAACTGTATTAAAGTGTCGCACAGCATTAGGAAGGTTGAGTCCATTGCCGAACACAAGGGACAGAGCATTCCTATCCTTTCTGAAGCCTTGCAGAACACCTGCCTTCTGGTCATGAAAAGACTGCATGATTCTGCTGGTGTTTTGGCAGCCCTGAGAACATACGTACAGATAACGTTATATGGACTGAACAGGTTATATTAATGTACTTAGGAGTATGAGTGTGTGTGTGTGTGTGTATGTGTGTGTGTGTGTGTGTGTGTGTGTGTGTGTGTGTGTGTGTGTGTGTTTAAATTTGAAAAAATGTGTGGGAGAACTTGGAGGAAGGAAAGAGATGGGCGAATAATGTAATTGTATTAAAATCTTGAAGAATCAATAAGTACTTTTTTTAAATGCACAGTTTCATGGTTGACATAAAAATACTCAGTCTGCACAGAATTGGATCTCATAACCTCCATCCCAACAAAAAACGGCTTATCAACAAAAGTCTTAACTACACCTATGACTAACTAGTCTAGTCTAGTCTAACTAGATTAGTCACATGAAGAGAAGACACTTTTTCATATTTTGTAGTTTGCATTCTAACAATAACAAAATGATAACTGTCTTTGAACTCCATCAAAATATAAGTCAAATTTGATGTTGGTAACATTTTTCCATCTCATATTTCTAGCTGTTGTTTGTTTGTTTGAACAAAATCTTTACTTTTTCATTTCATGGCAGTGCTGTTGGCACTTGCAATCAACAGTTCTCAGTAACATTAAAAAGAGAACTGGATTCTCCATCTCTACTTTTATCTTGACAAATTAACAAATAGGAAATGCAATTCTGTAATCTGCACACTGATTTTTTTATTGTTTTGTATATTTTGATCATGGTTCATTTTTGCCCCTCTTTCTGATCTACAATCCCAGTGTTCTTCACCCCATCCTCCATCTCCTTCACCTCTGAGAGTGTGCTCCCCCTCCTACACCCCCACAAGCATCCCTCTTCACAGGGGCATCAACTCTCTACAGGATTAGGTACATCTACAGGATTAGGCACATCCTCTCCCACCAAGGCCAGACAGGGCAGTCCTCTGCTATTTATGTGCCAGGGACCTCAGACCAGCCCTTTGGTTGGTGGCTTTGTCTCTGAGAGCTCCCAGGGGTCTGAGTTAGCTGACACTGTTCATCTTCCTATGGGATTGCCATCCCCTATAGCTCCTTCAATCTTTTGCCTAATTCTTGATAGGGGTCCAATGTTTGACAGTAAGTATCTCTATCTGTCTCATTCAGTTGCTGTTAGAACCTCTCAGAGGACAGCAATGCTAGTCTACAAGCAAAACACAGCATCAATAATAGTGTCAGGGTGTCCATACATGGCACAGATCCCAAGTTGGGCCAGTCACTGGTCAGCCATTCCTTTGGTCTCTGATATATTTTTGTCCCTATATTACTTTTAGACAGAAACAATTCTGGGTCAAAAATTTTGAGGGTGGACTGCTGTCCCCATACCTCTACTGGGGGCCATGTCTAACTACTGGATGTGGTCCCTTCAGGCTCTATTTCCCCACTGTTGAACATTTCACCTGATATCACCCCCATTGAGTCCCAGCTATCTGGGATATTCTTGAGGTTAGTCCCAGCCCTTCACCCTCCATTCCCAACCCTGGCAGCTGCATTTTTCTATTCATTTTCCTGGCCTTCTGGGTTTCTCTCCTGTTTCTCCCGTACTCAATCTTTTCCCCTTTCCCCTCCCCTTCCCCTCTCCCACCTAGGTCCCTTCCTCCCTCTGCCTCCTGTGATTATTTTATTCCCTCTTTAATGTGGGATTGAAGCATCCTCACTTGGGCCTTCCTTCTTGTTTAACTTCTTAGGGTCTGTGGTATATATCATGGGTATTCTATACTTGTTGGCTAATATCCACTTATTACATACCATGCCTGTCCTTTCTTAACAGCACCAAGCATTTTGGCTTCTTTTAGACTAGAATTTTTCAACAGTTTTATAGGTTAATGATGCTTTTAACCTTCTGAGTCAGGCAGCTATCCCCACCTTAGTAACCTCTTAAAATTCAGATTCACTAGGGTACCAATGTAGAAGCAGAAGGATGTCTGTAGACAGTGGTCTCTTTTTCTTCCTCATTTGTATTTGTTAATATTCAGCATAAACTCACTCAAGTAATACTTACTATCTTCAATAACTGACAGGCACAGTTCTATTTCTTCATCAAATATGCTATTTAGTGAGGTATGGTCAGAATATCAAATTCAGACTCATAACTAAATAAACATTTATCAAGACTGATACATGATACATGAACACCATGAGGGAGCAAAGCAAAGCTGTGTCCCTAACTATTAATAGTTTATACTATAAAGTCAGAGGTGGTTGTGTTCATTCAATTTGTAGACTGTTTAAATAAGTATTAATGCAGGTATTTAGAAGGCTAGAGATGTAGCTTGTAGTAAAGTGTTTCTCTAGTATTTGTAAGGCCCTGGATTAAATTCTTTAACTTATTACTTTTAAATTAAATTTTTGCATCCTTGTTACAAACTTTTCCTCATTTATCAATGCATGACACCAAGACTCAGCTCCTGGCAACTACAATTTTAACTTCTCTGTATTTTATTTTCTATGTATCAATGGGAATGGATTGTTACCATTACTGTCTTATTTAATTTAATAAAATGTTCCCTATACTACTGCCAACCACCTTCATCCATGCTATTGCAAATGAAAGGATTTGATTCTTTCTGAAAATGTGAATAGTTTTTCACTCAAATCAGTTGCTTTATGCACACACACTTGGGCACTCTTACATTGATTCCAGAGAGTTCTACATTCCCTCTGTTAGGGTCATAAGGCACTCAGACTAGTAGCCACTTGAGAAGGGAAGGGTGAGTTTGGCTTACACCTTTTGCTACAACCCATCATTGACAGAAGTCAAGGCAAAAACTCAAGCAGGAACTGAAGCAGAAACCATGAATGAATGCTGTTGCTGGCTGCTTTCTTATACCTTCATGGGCTCATGCGCAGATGCTTACTTAGCCCAGACACACTTGCCTATGAATGGTACCGTCACAGTGGACTGACTTTCCCAATATTAATAATCAGTGAAGATACTTTCTCACAGGCATGGCCATAGGCTAGTTTGAGATGGAAAACTATCAGTTGAGACTCTCACATTATCCTAGACTGTGTCAAGTGGACAGATGAAGCTAAAAGGACTCATGCTTTGGTTGTTTTGTATAGTGCTTTAGTGGACATGGAAATGCACATATCTCTTCAGCATATTTACTGCATTTATTTTGGATATTTGCCCAGGAGTGGGAATGCTGAATCATTAGTACTTTGGTTTGTACTGTTTGATGAACCCCATACTGGTTCTCTACAATAGTTATATAAAGTTGCACTATTAGAATGAATGATAATATTCTTCTCCATAATCTTATATTTTTTCTTTTTATTGTAGACATTTATGAATGAGTAATATCAAATTGTAGCTTTAATTCATTTCTCTAATAATTAATGACACATAGTTTTTTCCTTTACCTATGAGAAAATGTCTTCACTGATTATTAATATTGGGAGAGTCAGCCCACTGTGGCGGCACCATTCATAGGCAAGTGTCCCTTCTTTGTATGTCTTCCTTGGTGCTAAAGGCATGAGTTCCAGCATTATACTTTCCCTCCCTCCATCTAAAGTTTTGTGCATCTACATTAGTGTTTTTTCTTTTAGTTTTTATTAGCATGAAGCTCATATAAAATACCTATATCTATAATAGACTTTTATGCTGATAATAACTTAACTTTGATTGCAGGAAAAAAAAGCAAACAATGCTACTCAGATGCTCCATTCCCTCCACATTTTACACTTTCAAGTGACACTTCACTCTGTTTACACTGTGTATCACTTAACCAATTACTGCAGCTATAACTGTTTTGTAACAGTTTGTGCCTTTTATCTTCATAGTAAAATGCAAGTGATTTATAGACCATTACTACCACATTAGAGGATTCTGACTTTGGCTGCAGTCATCTACCAGTGAATTTTACACATTTATATGCATTTATGTTCCTGACTGGTGTCCTTTTTTTATGGCTGGGACATCTCCCTGTAGCACATCTAGTAAGAGATACCCAATGATAGCTGAATACTTTGGGTTTTTTATTAGGGTATCGGGATATAAATCACTGACCTCATTCATCTCTGAAAGAGTTTTGTAGAGTGTTTAAATAGTGTAATCTTGACTTGAAATTTGTGTTGTCTGATTGATCACTGTTTGTGGTTTTGTTTACCCTTTGGTGTTTTGAGTATACGATCCTTATCTCTCCTGACTTGTTAGGTTTCTGCTAATAATTTTATATCTGCTAAGAATTGTACGTCTTTTCCTTTTTGGTCCCTTTTGATGGTAGTTTACTTCTTTTGCTAATTTATTTATTTTTTGTTGCTTTGGGAGTTTATTATAACATCTTTTAATATAGTATTTATTTAGTCATTTTAGGATTCTTTAGAACAAGCCTTCCTGTACTCCCACATATTTGATCTTCCTACCTTTGTCTCCCACGTGATGGGGTTACAGGTGTGCTATCTTGATAGAATCCTGCTTGAAGTGCATGTGACAGACTTATGACTATCTTCTAAGTGGGTATTAGTATCTGTCCCCAGATTTAGAAAACTTCCTACTATTTCACTAGGATTTTTGTCTCATCATCTCCCCCATTTCCCTTACTGAACTACTATTCTTCAGTAGTTTTTCTTTTGCTGTTATTTCATAAACTCTATGATCTTCTTCCTTTTGTTATTATTATTTTTCTTTGTTGTTCTCTGACGGCATGTAGGGACAAGATTTTGCTTTATAGCCCAGGCTGATCTAGAACAGAGTATGCAGTCCAGGGTTGTCATGAACTCAAAATGCTCACAATGACATTTTTTACTTCATTTATTGTATTTTGTCTAAGTTCTGTTATGATTTAAATGAGAAATGTCCCTCATGGGCTTATGCATTTGAATACTTAGACCCCAATTGTTTAGGAAAATAATGGAACCTTTGGAAGGTGCTGCCTTGGTAGAACAAGAATGTCATAAGTCTGTGAGGGTTTATATCTCACTTTGCTTAATGTTCTCTCTCTCCCTCTCTGTTTCCTTCCCCCTTCCCTCCTTCTCTCCCTCCCTCCCTGCCTTCCTCCCTCACTTCCTCCCTTCTTCCCTCCTTCCCTCTTTGACTCCTGTATGTGAATGAAAATGTAGTCAGCCAGCCTCCTATCATTGCAGCTCTACCTTCCCTATCATTATGGACACTATCTCTTTGAGACTATATGTTAAAATATGTCCTTTCCTCCTTAAGCTGTTTTTGGTTGTGATATTTTTATTACTGCAACAGAAAGTTAACTAATATGACTCTCTCTCTCTCTCTCTCTCTCTCTCTCTCTCTCTCTCTTCCCTCTCTCTCTCTGGGTAAGTGTATATCCATATATATATACTTTCAAATATATACTTTTAATAATTTTAATCTTTATTATATTTTATTTTAGCTCATTTATTAATTTTGATAGACAGTGATTTTAGTCTCTACATTTTCCTGAAGTTTATTAAAAGAACAGCTTTCTCTTCTTATCAGGCAGCTTGTATATATCTATGTTGTGGGTTCAGGTTCTTTAAGATTAATGTACTTTCTTGATGGTGCCTATACGTCTACTTTTTCACCTTTCTCATCTCCTTATATTACTATTCTTACATTGGAAGGAGTAGGGCTTATTCCAGGTTTTGCAGGCTTATGTCTGAAAACGCCACACTAGTTAGCATGTCCCAGGAGTCAAGTAAGGCCGTATGACATATTACACAGGGGGATTCTGAGACTATCAAAGCAATATGCTTTAGTTTTAGGAGGCCCCAAAAACAGAAGTATAAACTTAAGGCTTGGATTTGTGAAATTCAACTTGTTGTCAAGAACTACAGAGACCATTAATTGAGGTCATTTATGGTGAATGCCTGAAACCGTGTCAATTAGAATCTGCCTGGAGCCTAGATCTATAAGCTCTAATTTGGAGAATTAGTCTGAAGAGATGGTTCTAGAGCCTCAGTCTGCAAAGACCAAACAATGCCTTAGGTCATTTCAATCACTTGGAGCAAGTATAGACTCTGAATCCATTAGAAGATGGGCCATGGGTTCTGGTCTAGAGCATGGGGATAGCCTGGTAGAACAGCAATAATAGAGCTTGAGGCAAGTACAAACATCTATTGAGAAGGGCCTGGACCCTAGTTCTGGAGTATGGAGCTATAACTGCTACTATGTGGAATTAGACCACAGGTATGATCATTAGAAAGTGCCAACTTGCTATCTGAGGCCAAGGATGCTGAACTGCTGCAAACACTGGTCTTGTCCTGGGAATGTACACCTGGAATTTGATCTAAAGTGATCTGAAATATAAGATAACTCAGGTCATTTTGCTTTTACTGGCATTTGATATATTACATTGATTGAACAAGTATCTAAATAGGTCAATATAATCTTTGGGTCAGATTGAACATGGGGTAAGTGTGTGGAAGAAGTGAGAATGCATCAGGCTATGAACTTCATTCTGAGTTGAAGAGATATAAAACCTAGGGATTCCGGTCATTCCATGGTACACTTCACTTGGTGTCTGAAAAGGTTAGATGGATACTAGGGTAGGTTTAAATCATAGGGTACCCAGAAATTTCTGTACATAGAGGTCAGTTTAAAGCATCTGGAATCAGGTTTGTGAGAGAGTAAACATGAAGTACAGACTGGCATATAAAAACTGAATCCTAGAGAGGCAAAACTCCACTCTCTGTGAGCATAGGCTTGGAAAATCAGAAACAACTAACAAGTTCAGCTGTCAGAATTTGAAAAGCATTTTAGACACAGACTTCTTATTCGAATCATCTTCACTGTGAACTTTTTTGTTGCTCTGCTATTTTTTGACTTTTTATTGGTTATTTTATTTATTTACATTTTAAATGTTATCCCCCTTCCCAGTTTCTCCTCCACAATCCCCCCCATCCCATTGCCCCTCCTCCTGCTTCTATGAGGGTGCACCCCAACCCACCCACCCACCCACCCACTCCAGCCTCCCCACCCTGGCATTCCCCTACACTGGGGCATTGAGCCTTCACAGGATCAAGGGCTTCCCTCCACTTGATGCCAGATAAAGCCATCCTCTGTTGCATATGCAGTTATAGCCATGCGTCCCTCCATGTATAGTCTTTGGTTGTATTTTATTCCCTGGGAGCTTTGGGGTATATGTTTGGTTGATATTTTTGTTCTTCCTATGGGGTTGCATACCACTTCAGTTCCTTCAGTCCTTCCCCTAACTCTTCCATTGGGATCCCCATGCTCAGTCCAATGGTTGGCTGCATTGTACCAATCAGTATCTGTGTTGGTCAGGCCCTGGCAGAGCCTCTCAGGGGTCACCTATATCAGGCTGCTGTCAGCAAGCGCTTCTTAGCATCAGCAATAGTGTCTGAGTTTGGTGACTGTATATGGGATGTCTCCCCAGGTGGGGCAGTCTCTAGATGGCTTTTTCTTCAGTCTCTACTCCAATCTTTGTTCCTGTATTTCCTTTATACAGGAGCAATTCTGGGTTAAAATTTTTGAGATGGGTGGGTGGCCCCCTCCCTCAACTGGGGCCATGCCTAATATCCAGTCATAATAATCTTTTCCCTAGATTCCTAAGTTATCACAAAAGCATTTTCTTGCAAAAAGAGTTATATAAAGTGATGTTTCTATAGGTAGATGAGAGTTGAGATGCTCTCCCTTTCTGATACAACCCCTTCTCTTATTTATAAATCACCAGCATTCAGAGTCATTGACCTTTGACGTTTATCCATGAGTAATAAATGGCATCTTCTTTCACATTCCTATGACTAATGTGCTTACTGTGTTGGTTTGAATAAAAATGTCCCCATAGGCTTACATGTTTGAATGCTAGGTCATCATGGGGTGGCATTATATGAGAAGAATTTGAATTAGGAGGTGTGACTTTGTTGGAGGAGGTGTGTCACTGGGAATGGGCTTTGAGGTTTCAAAAGCCTAGGCCATGCCTAGTTTATCTCTTTCTCTCTGCTTGTGGAATGGGATATAGAATTCTAAGCTCCAGCGCCATGCTTGCTGACATATTTCCTGCCATGATGATAATGGACTAATCCTCTGAACCTGTTATCAAGGTCCCCAGTTAAATACTTGTTTTGTAAGAGTTGCTATGGTTGTGCTATCTCTTCACAGCAGTATAACACTGACTAAGACACCATCCAAGGAAGTATTCCAAGAGGAAGAAGCAGAACACTCCAAGGACAAGCTCTATCTCAACATCTACCTGGACAGAAAGTACTATTCATTTAAAATATATACATGTAAGTTCTGTGAATCATTGTGTGTGTGATCTTTAGAATATATATATATATATATATATATATATATATATATATATATATAATTTAGAAGATAAACATGTTTATGGTGTTTAGAGGAGAACTGGGTTCTGATGGAGCCACGTTGCCTTGGTTTCTGTTGGTAAAGATCTTGCGTTTGCCTTTTGCCATCTAGTTTCCCCCAACACACCGGAAAATCAAGCTGGATTTAAAATCACACCTCATGATGCTGTTAGAGGACTTCAAGAAAGACATAAATAACTCCCTTAAAGAAATACAAGAGAACATAGGCCAAAAGGTAGAAGCCCTTAAAGAGGAAACACAAAAATCCCTTAAAGAAACAGAGGAGAACATGGATCAACAGGTAGAAACCCTTAAAGAGGAAACACAAAACTAACTTAAAGGAACACAGGAGAACAAGGGTCAACAAGTAGAAGCCCTTAAAGAGGAAACACAAAAATCCCTTAAAGAATTTCAGGAAAACACAAACAAACAAGTGAAGTAACTGAAAAAAACTATCCAGGATCTAAAAATCAAAGTAGAAACAATAAAGAAATCACAAAGTGAGACATCTCTGGAGATAGAAAATTTTGGAAAGAATTCAGGAGTCATAGATGCATCAGCAACTGAATACAAGAGATAGAAGAAAGAATCTCAGGTGCTGAAGACACCATAGAAAATATTGACTAAACAGTTAAATATAATGAAAAATGCAAAAAGCTTGTAACCCAAAAAAGGAAATCCAGGACAGAATGAGAAGACCAAATCTAAGGATTATAGGTATAGAAGAGAGACAGAATTTACAACCTAAAGGACCAGCAAATATCTTCAACAAAATTATAGAAGAAAACTTCCCTAACCTAAAGAAAGAGATGCTCATGAACATACAAGAAGCCTACAGAACTCCAAACAGACTGGACCAGAACAAATACTTCTCCCGACACATAATAATCAAAACACCAAATGCACTAAACAAAGAAAGAATATTAAAAGCAGTAAGGAAAAAAGTCAAGTAACGTATAAAGGCAGACCTATCAGAATTACACCAGACTTCTCCCTAGAAACTATGAAGGCTAGAAGATCCTGGGCAGATGTCATACAGACCCTAAGAGAACATAAATGTCAGCCCGGGCTACTATACCCAGCAAAACTCTCAATTACCATAGATGGAGAAAACAAGATATTTCCATGACAGAACCAAATTTATACAATATCTTTCCACAAACCCAGTGCTTTAAACACAAGGCTGGAAACTACACCCTAGAAAAATCAATAAATTCATCTTCTTTCAACAAACCCAAAAGAAGATAGCCACACAAACAGAATTCCACCTTTAACAAAGATGACAACAGTAAACAACAATCACTTTTCCTTAATATCTCTTAACATCAATGGTCTCAATTCACCCAATAAAAGACATATACTAATAGACTGGATACATAAACAGGATCCAACATTTTGTTGCATACAAGAAACTCACCTCAGTGACAAAGACATTAATTACCTCAGAGTCAAAGGTTGGAAAACAGTTTTTCAAGCAAATGGCCCAAGAAACAAGCTGGAGTGGCCATGCTTATAACTGATAAAATCAATTTTCAACCAAATGTTTTTGAAAAAGATAAGGTGGGACACTTCATATTTATCAAAGGAAAAATCTACAAAGATGAGCTCTCAATTCTGAACATCTATGTTCCAAATGCAAGGACACCCATATTCATAAAAGAAACTTTACTAAAGTTGAAAGCACATATTGTACCCCACACAATTATAGTGGGAGATTTCAATACCCCACTCTCAACAATGGACAAATCATGGAAACAGAAACTATGCAGAGACACAGTGAAACTAGTTATGGACCAAATGGATCTAACAGATATTTATAGAACATTCCATCCTAAGGCAAAAGAATATACTTTCTTTTCAGCACCTCAAGGTACCTTCTTCAAAACTGACCATATAATTGGACACAAAACTGGCCTCAACAGATACAGGAATATCAAAATAATTCCATGTACCCTATCAGATCACCACAGCCTGAGACTGGTCTTGAGTTCAAACAAAACAACAGAAAACATACATACACATGGACGTTGAACAGTGATCTACTCAATGATAGGTTGTTTAAGGAAGAAATAAAGAAAGAAATTAAAGACTTTTTAGAATTTAATGAAAATGAGGACACATCATACCAAACTTTATGGGACACAATGAAAGCAGTGCTAAGAGGAAAACACATAGATCTAAGTGCCTCCAAAAAGAAATTAGAGAGACCTTACACTAGCAGTTTGAAAACACACCTGAAAGCTCTAGAACAAAAAGAAGCAAATGCACCCAAGAGGAGTAGATGGTGAAAAATAATTAAACACAGGGCCAAAATCAACCAAATAGAAACAAAAAGAACCATACAAAGAATCAACAAAACCAGGAGCTGGTTCTTTGAGAAAATCAACAAGATAGATAAACACTTAGCCAGACAAACCAGAGGGCTTAGAGGCACTACCCAAATTAATAAAATCAGAAATGAAAAGGGAGACATAACAGAAACTGTGGAAATTCAAATAATAATCAGATCCTACTACTTGTACTGTAAGTACAAGAGCTTATACTCAACAAAATTGGAAAATCTGGATGAAATGGACAATTTTCTAGATACATACCAGGTGCCAACATTAAAAAAAGGATCACATAAACCATTTAAATAGTCCTACATGCCCTGAGGAAATAGAAGGAGTTGTTACTAGTTTGCCAAAAAAGAAAAAATCCAGGACCAGATGGGTTTAGTGGGGAATTCTACCAGATCTTCAAAGAAGAGCTAATACTGATACTCTTTAAACTATTCCACAAAATAGAAACTCAAGGACCACTACCCAATTCATTCTATGAAGTCACAATAACACTTACACCTAAACCAAATGAAGACCAAACATGGAAAGAGAAATTCAGACCAATTTCCCTTATGAACATTGATGCAAAAATTCTCAACAAAATTGTGGCCAACTGAATCCAAGAATGCATCAAAACAATAATCCACCAAAATAAAGTATGGTTCATTCTACGGATGCAGGGATAGTTCAATGTATGGAAATCCATCAATGTAATACATTACATAAACAAACTCAAAGAAAAAAAATGCATGGTCATTTCATAAGATGCTAAAAAAGCTTTTGACAAAATTCTGCATCCCTTCATGATAAAAGCTATGGAGAGATCAGGAATTCAGGGCCCATACCTAAACATAGTGAAAGCAATATACTAAACTGGTAGCTAACATCAACCAAAATTGGGAACCAGACAAGGCTGCCCACTCTTTCCCTATCTATTAAATATACTACTTGAAGTCCTAGCCAGAGCAATTAGACAACAAAAGGACATCAAAGGAACACAAATTGAAAGGGAAGAAGTCACAGTATCACTATTTGCAGAGACATGATCATATACTTAAGCGATCCAAAAAATTCCACCAGAGAACTCCTAAAGCTGATAAACAACTTCAGCAAAGTGGCTGGAAATAAATTTAACACCCTTCACAATAGACACAAATAATATTACACACCTTGGTGTGACTCTAACCAAGCAAGTGAAAGACCTTTATAACAAGAACTTCAAGCCTCTGAAGAAGGAAATCATAGAAGACCTCAGAAGATGGAAGAATTTCCCATGCTCATAGATTGGAAGGATTAATATAATAAAAATGGCCATCTTGCCAAAAGCAATCAACAGATTCAATGCAATCCCCATCAAAATTCCAAATCAATTCTTCAGAGGTAGAGAGAGCAATCTGCAAATTCATTTGGAATAACAAAAAACCCAGGATCTACTGGGGGAATCACCATTCCTGACCTCAAGCTCTACTACAGAGCAATAGTGATAAAAACTGTATGGTTTTGGCACGGAGACAGGCAGGAAGATCAATGGAATAGAATTGAAGACCCAGATATGAACCCACACACCTATGGTCACTTGATAGTTGACAAAGGAGCTAAAAACATCCAATGGAAAAAAGAGAGCATTTTTCAACAAATGTGTTGTATTAACTTGAGTTCAGCATGAAGAAAAATGCAAATCAACCCATTCTTATCTCCTTGCACAAAGCTCAAGTGCAAGTAGATCAAGGACCTCCACATAAAATCAGATACACTGAAGCTTATAGAGGAGAAAGTGAGTAAGAACCTTGAACACATGGGCACAGGGAAAAATTTCCTGAATAGATTACCAATGACTTATGCTCTAAGAACAAAAATTAACAAATGGGACCTCATAAAACTGCAAAGCTTCTATAAGGCAAAGGACATGGTCAATAGAACAAAAGAGCAACCAACAGATTGGGAAAAGATCTTTATCAATCCTACATCTGATAGAGGGCTAGTATCCAATGTATACAAAGAACTCAAGAAGTTACACTCCAGAATGTCAAATAACCCTATTAAAAATGGGGTACAGAGCTAAACAGGGAATTTTCAAATGAGGAAACTGTAATGGTTCTGAAGCACCTAAAGAAATATTTAGCCTTGCAAAAACTGTAATTTAATGAGGTCCCATTTGTCTATTCTTGATCTTAGAGCATAAGCTATTGGAGTTCTGTTCAGGATATTCTCCCCTGTGCCCATATGTTCAAGGTTCTTCCCTAGTTTCCCTTCTATTAGTTTCAGTGTGTCTGGTTTTATGTGGAGATCTTTGATCCACTTAGAATTGAGCTTAGTGCAAGGAGATAAGGATGGGTCAATTTGCATTCTTTTGCATGTTGACCTCCAGCTGAGCCAGCACCATTTGTTGAAAAGGCTATCTTTTTTCCACTGGATGGTTTTAGCTCCTTTGTCAAAGATCAAGTGACCATAGGAGTGTGGATTCATTTCTGGGTCTTCAATTCTGTTCCATTGATCTACATGTCTGTTACTGTACCAATATCATGCAGTTTTTAACACTATTGCTCTGTAGTACAGCTTGATGTCCGGGATACTGATTCCCCCAGAGGTTCTTTTACTCTTGAGAATAGTTTTAGCTATTCTGGGTTTTCTGTTATTCCAGATGAATTTTTGAATTGCTCTTTCTAACTCTATGAAGAATTGAGTTGGGATTTTGATGGGGATTGCATTGAATCTGTGTATTACTTTTGGTAAGATGCTCATTTTTACTATATTAATCCTGCCAATCCATGAGCATGGCAGATTTTTCCATCTTCTGAGGTCTTCTTCAATTTCTTTCTTCAGAGACTTGAAGTTCTTGTCATACAGATCTTTCACTTGTTTGGTTAGAGTCACGCCAAGATACTTAATATGGTTTGTGGCTATCGTGAAGGGTATTATTTCTCTTACTTCTTTCTCCAAAAGACACTGTCAAAAAGACAAAGCGGCAACCAACTAACTGGGAAATGATCTTTACCAACCTTACATCCGACAGAGGGCTAATATCCAATATATACAAAGAACTCAAGAAGTTAAACTCCAGAGAGGCAAGTAACCCTATTAAAAAATGGGGTACAGAGCTACACAAAGAGTTCTCACCTGAAGAATATCTAATGGCTGAGAAGCACCTAAAGAGATGTTCATCATCCTTAGTCATTAGGGAAATGCAAATCAAAACAACCCTGAGATTCCATCTCACACCAGTCAGGATGGCTAAGATCAAAAACACAGGAGACAGCAGTTGTTGGCGAGGATGTGGAGAAAGAGGAACACTCCTCCACTGCTGGTGGAATTGCAAGCTGGTACAACCACTCTGGAAAGCAGTCTGGCGGTTCCTCAGAAAACTGGGCATGACACTCCCGGAGGATCAGGCTATACCACTCCTGGGCATATACCCAGAGACTTTACCTGCATGCAATAAGGACACATGCTCCACTATGTTCATAGCAGCCTTATTTATAATAGCCAGAAGCTGGAAAGAACCCAGATGTCCCTCAACGGAGGAATGGATTCAGAAGATGTGGTATATCTACACAATGGAATACTACTCTGCAATTAAAAACAATGAATTCACGAAATTCCTAGGCAAATGGTCAGATCTTGAAAATATCATCCTTAGTGAGGTAACCCAATCACAAAAGAACACACATGGTATGCAGTCACTGATAAGGGGATATTGACCCAGAATCTCGGAATACCCTAGACACAATCCGCATATCAATAGATTTCTAAAAAGATGGAAGGAGAGACCCCTGGTCCTGGAAAGACTGGATGTAGGGGAACGCCAGGACAGAGTAACGAGAGGGGGTTGAATGGAGAAAAGAGGGAGGGAAGGGGGCTTATGGGACTTTCGGGGTGGGAGGAAACGGGAAAGGGGAAGTGATTTGGAATGTAAATTAAAAAAATAAAATAAAAAAAAAGAAATATTTAGCATCCTTAGTTATTAGGGAAATGAAAATCAAAACAACCCTGAGATTCCACCTCATACCAGTCAGAATGGTTAAGATGAAAAACTCAAGAGACAGCAGATGCTGGAGAGGATATGGAGAAAGAGGAACACTTGTCCATTGCTGGTGGGATTGCAAGCTGGTAAAACAGCTCTAGAAATCAGTTTAGCAGTTCATCAGAAAATTGGACCTAGTACTACCTGAGGACCCAACTATACCACTCCTGGGCATATACCCAGAAGATGTTCCAACATGCAATAAGGAAACACGTTCCACTATGTTCATAGCAGCCTTATTTATGATAGCCAGAAGCTGGAAAGAACCCAGATATCCTTCAACAGATTAACTGATACACAAATTGTGGTATATATACACAATGGAGTACTATTCAGCTATTAAAAACAATGAATACATGAAATTTTTAGGCGAATGGATGGAACTAGTTATCCTGAGTGGGGTAACCCAATTGCAAAAGAACACACATGGTATGCAGTCACTGATAAGTGGATATTAGCTCAAAAGTTCAAAATAAATATGTTACATTTCACAGACCACAGGAAGTTCAAAAAGAAGGAGGTCCAAAGTGGGGTTGCTTTGGTTCCTCTAAGAAAGGGAACCAAATATTCACAGGAACAACTATGGAGACAAAGTGTGGAGCAGAGACTGAAGGAAAGGCCACCCAGAGACTGTCCTACCTGGGGATTCATCCTATAAACAGTCACCAAACCCCAAAACTACTATGGATGACAAGAAGTGCATACTGAAAGGAACCTGTTATAGTTGTCTTTTGGAGAAACCCTGCCATAGCCTTACAGATACAGAGGCAAATACTAGCACTCAACCATTGGACTAGTTTGGGGTTCACAATAGAGGAATTGGAGGGCAGACTGGAGGAACGGGACAGAGGATGCAGCCCCATAGAAAGAATGATGATATTTGCCAACCAGATGCCCCAGGGCTCCCAGGGGTATCAACCAAGGGGTATACATGGTTCCAGCCAACAGAGTGGCAGAGTAATGCCTTGTCAGGCATCAGTGGGAGGAGAGATCCTTGGTCCTATGAAGGCTCATTAGAGGTCCCAGTGTGGGGAAATCAAGTGAGCGTCATGGGAGTGGGTTGGGTGGAGAAGCATATTCTTGGAGGCAGGGTGTGAGAGGATAGGTTGGGGGTTTTCAGGGAGGGGGGAACCTGAAAAGGGTATAACCTTTGAAATGTAAATGAAGAATACGTTCAATAAAAAAATAGTGTTTAGGGGAAACCTCCTTCAGTAATTACTTCTATTTAAGGACAAGTTTTTTCCTACAAGTTTCATATAGAAAGAACATAACAAATTCAGTGTTTCCTCTTATTTAATGTCTAGGGCTGAAAGATAAAGTCCTCTAGTATCAAGTATTAGTTCAGTGAATATTGACTATTACCATGAAGGAAAATGTGAGCATTGGAATGAGTCTAACAGCATTAGTCAATTGTTCTTTTTTTTTCCTTTGACCTTCATCAACATTTACAGGAGAAGAGTAATTTACAAAAAGATCTCAGTGTTCCCAGGTTGTCAGTAGCACATAAGTGGATATTAGTTCTCATTAAGTATGGTTGAATATACTTGAAATATTGACATAATTCCATAAGACTCAATAGATAGTTTTCTTAGGATGAAATTTTGTCCTCACTGGAGAATTCACTGAAATAACATTGCATTCAGACAATCAAATGAGAACATTTACCCCATAATTTATTTAAAACTATAATCTACTACAAAGCCAGTGCTAGGAAATATAACTCTATCCTAGCCTTAATAACAGCACCAGGCTATTTACTAAAAAAATCATCCATTTCATCATTTTTAAAGTACTGATTCACTGCTAGCATGTAGGGATGGGTAAGAAAAGAGCACTCAGGTGAAAACCCATGGTATTTACTTATCTTTAATAACTAGATGGCTAATCTTCCTTCCACACCAAGGCATTACTAATTTTGTAGAGTAATTCGAAGTTACGGCTTGAAAAAGAAACACATGTATAGCATTCAAGAGTAAATCCTAAACTAGCAACTCTAAGTCTACATTGATTAAGATCTGACCCTTTCCTGGTAACTAAGAGAGAAGATTTTGGAACTCTATACTAGTTAGAAATGTGTCACAAAGAACAAGCCACTGACTTTGTTCTCTTTTACTCACATGGCAGCTTGAAAATGATGCAGCATGTTTGTATCAAATAGGGCAAATACAAGGAAAGGAGAGAAAAGGATTAGTTCACAATAAGCAGGCAATAAACTCTAGCTTATTATTTCTACCCATTAATTACCCCCATTCTATTTCACCCTTGGGTTAAACATCATTTACATGATCTTATAATGACTGTTTCCAAAGTGTGTCATCATGCAAAATAGATCAAATGAGCTCCATTTAATGATGTAATTAATTAATCATTGGGGTTTTATTTAAATTAAGTCCTAGACATTTTCATCTAAAACATATTAATTTATTGGACCTTTTTCCTATGCTCTTATCAACAAAGAGGACTTGCATGAAAAACACTCTTACCCCTGTCCTAAATTACTCTGAATGAAGACTCAGTCAAATGGCATTACTGTATGTTATTTCCTAGAGCTTTGAACCAAATGAATAAGTACCCAGCCAACCAGCTCTCTTTTATACGGTAGACCAAAGGCATATGTGTGACCTTACCATGAGTGAGCATCATCTCTTGGCTTTGGACTTTTGACGTCTCTAAAGTCTATGTCAGATTTTAGCAGCTTTTCAGTCAATTCTGCGGTTTTCAGACACTGAGGATCTAATAAAATATCAGCAAAGATATTTTTGTTCATTTTGCATTGTGGATGTGACATTTTTTTCTTCTTTTTTCTTTTTGTCTAAGTAATGGATCTAAATCATCTATGATTTGTGAAGATTATATACTTTTTATCTAGACAGGTAACACAATGTAACAGAAATGATGTTCAAATCCACACACAATCTTCCATGATGGAAACAAAGGAGATTTATTTCAAGTTCCCTATTTTATTTAAAGAAAAATAAGGCATTTTTATCCCTTTAATTTTCTAGACTTTGTCATTTCACTTTCATCTTGTAACTTTTTGTCATTTAACTTTCATCTTGTAACTTTTGTCTTTTAACTTTCATCATGTAACAATTTCAACTTAATAAGGCTTTTTAAAGGCTGTTTTGCCCATAAAAGTTTGTCTAGAGGGAGATACTGAGTAGATTCATTTCCATTTCTTTGGTTGTAAAATGAAAGGATTTTTAGTTAATATACCTGACTCAACCTGCCCACTGAAAATATTATGCAGAGAGGGTATATTCTTGAGTTTAAAGTCATCCTGATTAATAAGATATTCAAGGTGGTTCCAAAGTGTCCTATGAAACAAGAGGATTTTAAGGCATGTGTGGGAAGGGTGTGAATAAAAAGGAGCATAAGGAAACAAAAGATTTTCCTATTAAAAGGACACAAAGTAGGTGTTAGGTGTGAGGTTCCTATTCTAGAATGTTAAGTAATACTGTATTTCTCTTCTCCTAAATCACTGAGTTCATATCAGGAAAGGACATCAGAAGAAAGTTTGTGATGTCCTCAGTCATTTAGAGCATGCTGCTCCTCAGATTACCCATTTTCTGAACTTAAATCGTTAGGTTTTAGGAAAGGAAAATTCATTTTGTCTTGAAACTTTTTTTTTGATGTACAGTCTTGCTATGTGTAACTAAAACTAGTCCAAAACATGAAGGCCTTAGCCTTCCAAGTGCTGGTATTACAGATGTATACTCCTAACCCTGGCAGAAATCACAGCTTCCTGCCCTGTTGTTCTTAATACTGTCCCTGCCAATTTGGAGAGAGTAACTTAGGTATAAATTTTAATATCAAATCATTAAAATTCTTGAAACATTACTAACAGACCCCAGTCCAAGCCAGGAAGCCGTCAATTTGCCAAGATCAGTTGATTTGTTATTTGGGTATTTTGAGGAAAACCTTAAGACAATGCATGAGTGTAGAGATCTTGTAAATGGTAGATTAAGATCTGTATAAATCAAGTAGTTTATGTAAGAATACTTTTCATATTAAAGATGATATCAGGGGCAAAGAGTAAAGATGAGATGAGAAAGTTGGACTTTATGATATCTCTCTAGAACACACATTAATTAGAATGGCATGATATACTAGCTAGGTCATTCTTTAGGTTTTCTCAGTCACATATATTCATAAATATTTATTTACTTCTTCAACACTTCCCAACATTCTAAAGACATTAATAGATTTTGTAACCAAGGTTCTTCCTTGGTTACAAGTATGGTTTATACATGCATATTCAGGCAAATTTTATTTGTGGAACTGAAATGACTATGACACATACATGCAGCTATTAAAATTTAGGTTATACATTATAGGTAAGCCTTGGTTCTCCATAGTCTATAAGATAACCAGGAGGATCAAATTGTGGAACTATCACAATAGTGGATATATATAATATATTATATATTTTATATTGTACATTTTAGTTGACTTTGTTTCTCATCAGTTTCTTGTAGATTAAAAAAGTGATTATCTTTCTTGGTTTGCTAGTGTCGATATGGTATATAATAACATAGATCAAAGCAGTACTTCATTATCATTGAAATATTCTTTACAGGTAAATATCTGATTCATGGTATGGTTACTATGCCATAACATTCTCTGTGATAGTATTGGGAAATTTAAAAAGCAAGAGCCATCCTGGGATCTAGTGATAAGAAGTCCAGCCAGGAAGCTGTAGAAATGCCTTATCAGTTAAGAGCACTTACTGCTTTTGTAGAAAACTTGAGTTTACTTCCCAGCAACTACACTGAGTCTCACAATCATCTGTAACTCTAGTTCTAGGCAATCGAATGCCTCTTCTGCCCTTTGTAGTCTTTTGCATGTACATGGTGCCCATATACTTGTGTATACACACACACATGCACACACACACACACACCAATTTAAATTTAAAAAATAAAAGGAAACAAAAATTCAAATGTGACTCAAGACATTTGATCCTCCACAACTGGAAGTATGAATCAATTTTATCATATAACTTATTAACTTTAAAAATCGAGGGGTGGGAAGAGGTAAGAGAGAAGAGATAGATTACACCCCTTCTCCTCCTATTCATATTAAATTATCATCCTTGAGTTAATATTGGTTTTCTGGTAGTGAAGAATATAGAAGAGGTCAGGAGTATAGCTCAGTAATGGAGTTTTATCTAACATGTGCTAAGCTGTAATTAAGGTGCTGAGGATTAAACCTAGAAATGCTTACACACACACACACACACACACACACACACACACACACACACTCAATTCCTTTCGTAATTCCTGGAGGTCAGATTACAAATGTTTGACTATTATTATCCATCACGTCACATCATGTCAAATGAAGAAGAAGAAAATAGTGTCACTCTTATGTATAGAGCTGATAGAGAGGACATATTATTCATTATGTATCTCAGTGCATGTTGAATGAGCATTTTTTTTTTGTTTGCTTGTGTTGGTCAAGGATGCAATAACTCACATCAAAGAAGCACTTTATTTTCTTTGAGGTATTGCTTTGTACAGGTAAAAATCTTCTTCACAGAGTGTTTAAAATGCCATAACAAACATATAAATCATCTCCAGTTGGATTGCTAATGCTAGGTTATAGTAATCTTGCCCTGGGTGCTGAAATTCTAGTGCTTTCAGGGTTGTTAACCCATAATGTTATTTCAACAAAGAAATAACATCACATTTCCCTATCTCTTAAAAAGATCTTTCTGGCATTTTCCAATACATTAATCATAAAATCTGTGTTTAATAAAAAGAGAAATGGAAAATATGAAAGAATAGATTAGATTCAGCAGCAGTGAGGCAGAAATATGACTGAGTGTGACAGGCAGTGAGCAGTCTGCAGCCTTGACAGTGTTAAATGTAAGCTCGTCAGCACAGGGATGTTTCTCTATTTCCTCAAATAAGGAATGCTGAGTAAGAGTGGACTCTCCACAGTCCATTTACTTTTCAACTTTTTGTGATTTTTTTCCCACAAAGTTCCCCTAAATCATGAATTTTAAAATCAAGACAAGAATATGTTTTCCTTTAAGTAGTTTGAATGAAATTAATAGCCCAAAAAAAGCCATTTGAAGATAGTAAACAAGATGTAATTTACATTTCATAGGGGAAATATTTAATTAGTATGGTTCCCAACCTTTTTCTGAAACATGGACGTAAAGGCAGTGTAGTACTTTTAAGGATAAAACTGATAGAGAAAGGATTAAGAACTCTAATATTTGGGTCTTTTCTATTACATGTAATGAAAATGTAAATGTCCTATAAAGTAGGTTCCTATAAGAGTGGTCCAGCCTAAAGTAGAGAACTCTACAGCATGAAGCTTCCAGATGAGATTCCAGGACCTATGCCTTGCTTTTCTTCCCTTGTTTACTGGCTCGGGTAGAGCACGGGCAATATCCAGCTGCTTTTCTTGTTGTAGATGATCATGAGCATCAAACAAAGCAAGGTATGTAATAGTGCCTTGTACAAAGGTGAGGTTCTGTGCAAAGATGAAATAGTTTCACCCTCTCTGTTCTCCTTCAGCTCTCGTTCAAATTACTAGCAGTTCACAACAATGAACTTCATGAGCCCTTGTCATTTACATAATAACATGTGCATGCCTATCATGACAGTCTTGTGATCCTACCCTCTCTCAGGGAGAGAATTCAGTTCAAGAGCATCTCTTGCCAGAGATTTATCAAGATGTATTCCTTGGCTCATTCAATTGTTTAGATAGATGAGTTTTCTCTAAAAAAGTATTTCTTACAAAAAACATAAGGCCTTAACAAGGTTGGTCCTTAATATGTATTATTTATTGAATAAGTACCCTTATCTAGTAATAGTTTGTTGTGATCCAATCTGAAATATGACCATTCAGAATGTGATAAAATGGTGATATAGCTTTTTTTTCAATTGTAATGGTAAACAACATGACCAAAAGCAACTTTGGGAGAAATGAATGGGTTTATTAGGTTTATAGGTTGATTTCAAACATAAAGGGAAGTCCTGGCAGGATCTCAAACAGAACCTCTGGAAGCAGGTACTAAAGCAGAAACCATGGAGAAAGACTACTTTCTAGCTTTCTTGACCTTGGCTTGCTCATCTTGCTTTTTTTACACAACCCAGAGTCACCTGATCAGGGGTAGCACCACCCATGATAGGCTAGACCCTCCCATATCAATTGTTAATCAATAAAATGCCTCCATAAACACACCCACAGACAAACTTTTGAGGAACTTCCTCAGCTCAGATTCTCCACATATATGTCTAAATTTGTGTCAAATTGACAATAACTGACCAGCACACATGCACTCTAATGAAGTCCTGTCTGCATCATGCTTAATAGTATATAGTCAGTGGTGACTCAAGCTGCGCACTACACCACCCAGCTCTGATCTAGCATTTAAGCTTCCTTGAATGTGGCTACATCCCTGGAAGGATTCTGTCCTTTTTATATTTTGACATTGTTTCAAGATGGGACTCAAGCTGGCTCTGAACATGTGCTCCTTTTATCTTCATTCCCAAATCCTGAGCTTAAAGGCATATGTCTCCATGTCTGCTGAACCATAGGATTTGTACATACTACTAAAACTCAGTGAAGTTCAAGCACAAATCTATTCAAACTTATTTACTATTTCCTATGTACCAAACACTGTTCTTGCCATGTAGAGTACTCATTTCCATCAGCTTGGAAGAATGGGGAAAGTATAGACATACATGGAACAGCTTAACTTAGAAGCAAAGAAAGATGAAACTCCTATTTTGTTTTTTTTAAGAGAAGTGAATGAAAATAGACAGTTCTAAAAGTAAACACACAACTTGATTCTCTGCTGTTGATTGATCATTTATCTAGTTCTCCAAGCCTAAGGCTGAAGCCTCTGTACTCATCTGATATGTGGTATAAGGAACACCTCCAGCAAGGCCAAGATCTGGAATCAGTATTCTTACATAAAACCACAAAGAAAAAGGCATCCTGATTGACTTCCACTCCAAAGAAAGAACTAGAAATCTAGCACCTGGCTTTATATTTTGTATAAACTTCTAACTCATGTATTGAATGCCAACTGCAACAAAATCAGGATGTTTGACTCATAATATCCCCCTCAGAAAATTTTATTGTGTTCCCCATTTTGTAAAATACTTTCTTTTTCATAACTCTAACCTGTGAGGGAGCTAGGATGTGTCAATTTTTCTAGTATGTTACACATGGAATCAGTAATCTAAAGCCTTCAGTGATTGCTTTTCCTTAATTATCATAATACTTTAACTTTAATCATACTTCAATTTATTAAATATTCCTTATTTTATATTGTTGTGACATGCCACTGTTCAGATGTGATATAATGTAACTAGCCTTTAATTCATGGGGAGGAGATAATGTGGTTTGACATGTGTCTATTTGTGTGTGTGTGTGTGTGTGTGTGTGTGTGTGTGTGTGTGTGTGTATTTGTGTTCCCACCCCATGTTTTTTTTTAATCAGATTTTATTATTGATTTTAAGGGCATATATACATATTTTGGAAAACAGCAATTCATTGAGTATGTCCTCTAAAAATATTAAGACTACTTGTGTCATTTATCTAATTATTCTTTTAACAATGTTTTTCTTATTATCTATAATATTAATGAAGTTCATCCCATAATTGGTTTCTTTTATAGATTTGGGGTGAAAGCTTGAAATTAGTGCTGTATCAGATCACAAATACTTTTGTTATTTTCTTTCTCAAATTTTTATACCTTTATATTTTACACACAGATCTCTCTTGAATTGCATATTTTATAAGCTGTAAAGTTTGCTTCATTTTATTTGTTGGGGTCTTAACACAGTTTTTTTTCAGTGCTAATCATTAAGAAGACTATCCACTAAACTCTATAATTTTTCACATCTTTTACAAATAAATTGGCTATATGTATATGGAACTTATACACCCACACCCATATAATGACCTTAAAATCAGGTTGTATAATTCCTCAATTTATTTCATTTACTTTTTCAGCTATTCCAAATTTGCCTTTGAGAATAAATCTTAGAATTACTTTGTATAGGTCTCCACTTTCAGGTGGAATTATTATCCTTTCAAGCTATAAATATGTCATGTCGCATTGATCTCAGGTGCCTGGATTTCTTTAAACGGCATTTTATAACCTTGCTCACATGCATCCTGTTTGTATTTTGGTATGACTGAATGGAAGTCTGCACCTGCCAGGGGTAGTGGTTTAGGGGGAATCGCTAGGAAGTCCCAGAGACCAGGGATGGGGAGCTTCCCAGGAGTCAACATGGGTGACTTTAGCATGGGTGTTTATCTCTAACAGTGGGGATATGGAACCCAAAGAGGCCACCTTCTGTAGGACCCCATTGCGGGGATAAAGGCAACAAACCACCAACAAAACTTTGTACCCAAATTTGTCCTGTCTAAAAGAAATTCAGGGACACAGATGGAACAAAGACTGATAACCAGCCAATAACCAGCCCAACTTAAGACCCATCCTATGTGCAAGCACAAATCTCTGACACTATTAATGATACTTTGTTTTTACAGACAGGAGCCTGTCTGAGAGACTCTACCCAGAAGCTGATTGAAATAGGTGCAGATACCCACAGCTAAACATTGGACAGAAGTCAAGGACTTTTACAGGAGAATTGCGTGAAAGATTGCCGGCCCTGAAGGGGATGAAAATTTCAAAGAAAGACCAACAGAATCAATTAGCCTGGACCCCTGGGAGCTCTCAGAGACTGAGCCACTAACCAAAGCACAAACATGGACTGGACTGAGGCCTCAGGCACAAAAGTAATAGATGTGTTGCTCCATCTCCATCAGGATCCTCCAACAACTGGAGTGGGAGCTGTCTCTAAAACTGTAGTCCGAGTGTGGAATCTGTTCCCCAAAAGGGCTGCCTTGTCTTGCTTCAGTAGGAGAGGATGTACCTAATACTGCAGAGAAATGATGCGCCAGCATGAAGGGATAACCAAGGGGGTCCCCACAATATCAGAGGAGAGGGGGATAGGGAATGAGGGAGGGACACTGTGAGGAGGGGACCTGGAGGGGGGCAGAGTTTGGGAGGGAAAGAAACAAAGAGGGAGGGAGGAAAGGACAGAGGGAGGAAGTGGAGGGGGGAAAGAGGGAAAGAAGGGGAGAAGGAAGGAAGGAAGGAAGGAAAGAAGGAAGGAAGGAAAGAGAAAGAAAGAGAGAAAGAAAGAAAGACAGACAGACAGACAGACAGACAGACAGACAGACAGACAGAAAGAAAGAAAGAAAGAAAGAAAGAAAGAAAGAAAGAAAGAAAGAAAGAAAGAAAATAAAAGATTAATTATTGTGTATTGGTCTCTGATTTTTCTAAATTTACTAATTCTTAGAGTATTTTTGGACATTAATGTTTTCTAAACAATCATACTTCCTATAAAAATTGATAATTTTATTTCTTTCACTTTCTTCTGTGATTTATTGATTGATTGCACTGGGTAAGATTTTTAGTATGATGTCAAAGCGTAGTTGAAAAAAATGGATACTTTCACTATTTTGCTTTGCTCGTAATCTTAGGTGGGAAGAGGTCTGTCCTGTTAACATTGGACATGATCTTTGCTGTGAGTTTTGTTATAGTCATTGTGGGAAAAAAAACGATGTCATCAGAAGAAGATATATTCTGCTCTATATTTTGTGAGTTTTTAATAAAAACAAATGCTGAGTTTTTAAAATGCATCTTATCTAACATGATACTGTGTTCTCCATTCCTTAATCAATTAAAATACAGCATAAGTTATTTTGTAAAATAATTACTCAACCTTTTCCAGGATAACTTCCACTCAGTCATAATATGATATTCTTTTTATGTATTATTAGTTTAAGTTTTGAAGACTGTTGTGTTTAACTCATGAGGGAAATTAGTCTGTAGTTATTTTCCCTTTTACTAATCTTAGAACTTAGGTAGTGTTGGTGCAGTGGTTTAGATGAGGACTGTCCCTTACAGGTTCTCACGTATTTGAACCTTTCGTTCTTTGGTTGGTGGCACTATTTGGGGAGGTTGTGGAACACTTAGGAGGTAGAGCCTTACTATATCTCTATCAATGTATCTATGTATGTATCTATGTATCTATGTATGTATCTATGTATGCATCTATCTATCTATCTATCTATCTATCTATCTATCTATCTATCTATCTATCTATCTATCTATCTATCTATCTATCCATCCATCCATCCATCCATCCATCCATCTATTTATCTATCTATCTATCTATCTATCTATCTATCTATCTATCTATCTATCTATCTATCTATCTATCTATCAATCATATATATCCATGAGGGTAGTCTTTGACAACTCATAGCATTGCCCAACTTCCAGTTTTCTCTTTCTACTGCATGGTTATATTTTAAGAGTCCTCCATCACCATTATAGACCCTCCCTCTGGAACCCTAAGCCAAAATAAACTTTTCTATATGTTGACTTTGGTCATAATATTTTGTTGTATTTTGGTAAAAATACCAAAAATATTTTTTTTTCAGTTTTTCGAGACAGGGTTTCTCTATGTAGCCCTGGCTGTCCTGGAACTCACTCCATAGATCAGGCTGTTGTTGTAACAACAGCAAACCAACTAATTCAGATGACATTACAAAATGAGTTGGAAGTTGTTTTCTTCACTTTAATCTCCAAAACCTAAGCTTTTAAAAAAAACTTTTAACTTTTAAACATTCTTTAAGTATGTCTAGAGAATTGAAATGTTGTTTCTAAAGAACATTTTTAACTATAGTGTTTTCTCTCCCCATTTTAGATGATTTGTCTTGCCTTGTTTTGGGCGAGCCTTGTTAATGTTATCTAAATTGCTGGATTATATGTATGAAAATGTCCCTTATGTTCTTCTGTTATATCATAAGACCTATAAAATGTAATAAGTTCTTGAAATTGATAAAAAACCTCTAAATCTAGTTTTCATATTTCTGTAAATTGAGATACCTTACTGATAAGATAAAAATAGTTTGTTGTGCAAAAGCACAGAATTCTGTTTCCTTCAATAAATTATTTATAATGAAAAGTAGAAAGAGAACAAACACTGATGAAAAACAATGCAGTAAATAGACGAAACAATATATGCATATTATCTTACGTCACAAATCCTACATCCATGGCTCAGGTAACACCCTACAGGAGAGTGCTGAAAGAGTGAGAGAGTCATAATGCCAGAATACCTATTAAGAAACTGCCTGTCCTAGAAATGGCTACACAAACATGAATGATAGAGAATATTAATGATCATGTTAACATGGAAGGGGGGATATTTCATGAGGTCCCACTCCTAGACAAAGAGCTACAGGCTACTATGGAGTGCTAAAAGAAAGGGGATTACCCTTTCCCAGAACTAAACCCCTTATTGGCTATAAACACAGAAGTGAACCATAAAACTATATATATACAAACAAAACGGACCCATCATGGTGCGTTTATATATTTGTTTATGTACATGTGTTTGTGTGTATATATATATACACATATATACATTATATACATATATGTATATATACATATATATTATATTATATACATACATAAATATATTTTATATAAATATGTCATATTATAATGTATGTTACCTATACATTATATATACTATATGTGTGTGTGTGTGTGTGTGTGTGTGTGTGTGTGTGTATAATGAAAAAGAAGCTAAACCTGAGAGCTGGAGTTTGGGGGCTAGACGGAGGAGAAGGGAATGTTATAAAATTCTATGTTGATTAAAGTATATTTTATAAGTCAAAATTTAAATTTTATCTCTATATAATTTCAAAATGAAACTGCATTAAATTTAGGTAACACTTACATTACAATAAGACTGAAATTACCATAAACATAAGAAAAGCAAGTTCACATAATCACACTATAAGAGAATATATTGGTATTCAGGTAATACAGAAAAGATTACTACCAAAAATATTTTTTTTTTCAGTTTTTCGAGACAGGGTTTCTCTATGTAGCCCTGGCTGTCCTGGAACTCACTCCATAGATCAGGCTGGCCTCGAACTCAGAAATCCGCCTGCCTCTCCCTCCCAAGTGCTGGGATTAAAGACATGCACCACCACTGCCCGGCAACCAAAAATATTTTAAGACCACTATAGAATAGGGATGAAAAGCAAGTACAGTTAAAAATCAAGCAAAAATGCAAATAAGATACTGAAAATATGGAAATTGGTACTCACTAAATCTAGAAACAGATATTCAACTGATAATTAGAAAATAGAAATTCCAATAGAAATTTATCTGCATCACATTCATGAGCTTGGAAAGCAAGTTTTGTATCTGTGTCTCTATTTATCTCTATTTCTCTCTCTGAGTATATATGTCTGTGTGTCTTTCTCTCTCTCTCTCTCTCTCTCTCTCTCTCTCTCTCTCTCTCTCTCTCTGTGTGTGTGTGTGTGTGTGTGTGTGTGTGTGTGCCTATGTGTACGTGTTCTTGTCTGTATTTCTCTTTGTATGTGTCTGTATTTATCTGTGTTTTTCTTTGTTTGAGGGTTGACTATGTTTGTATGTGTTTGTCTATGTGTGGGCCTATTATTGTATGAGAAAAACAACCAGCATCAGCTAGAATATAACATATGCAGATTCCCAGTTAGCTGATAGAATCAATGATATTCTAGTTTATTTTAATTGATATTTAAAATGACTCTCCAGAAACATAACGAAAACCTCAGACTTGTAGCTTGCATTGCCTTTTTTGATGTGCCTTTACTTTCTTTGCTCATTTTAAGCAAACAAGTGAAATGTGATGCCCTGAACAGACTAAGTATATTCACAATTAGAATTATAAACCTAAAATATAGAGTATAAGTTTTGAATATATAATATTGAAAACTTATAACTTATAAAACAGGTTGCCTTCATCTTAATTTTTTAAAATAATTTAAATCTGATCCTCCCAGCAGTAACATGAATGAATAAATTATATTGCACTTCTATAGTTGGTTATTGTGCAATAATTACAATGAGTAAGCTGGATCTAAAGGTAGCAACATCAATATGCCCCATGAACATGATCTTCAGTAAAGAAATAACATGGCAGTGTGACAACATTCATGATACTCTATAAGCACAGAGCAAAATGGTTTGGCATATACATATGAATGTCATTTATAAAACCACTAATAACATACACCAGGATCTACTTGTATTATTGTCCATATAGGAAAGTAAACTTAGAAAGAGGAAGGATATAAAGCTTCAACTATTTCAGTAATAATTTTTTTCTTTAACAAAGGGGAGAGAAAACCTATATTACCATATCCAGAGGTTAGGCATGGCCCCTGGTTGAGGGATAGGACCATCCACCCATGTCAAAAATATTAACCCAGAATTGCTCCTTTCTAAAGGAAATACAGGGACAAAGTGTGGAGCAGAGACTGAAGGAAAGGCCATCCAGAGACTGCTCCACCTAGGGATCCATTCCATATACAGCCATCAAACCCAGACACTATTGCTGATGCCAAGAGGTGCTTGCTGACAGGAGCCTGGTATAGCTGTTCCCTGAGAGTCTCTGCCAGAACCTGACCAATAGAGATACTGATGCTTGTAGCCAAACATTGGACTGAGCATGGGGACCACAATGGAGGAGTTAGAGAAAGGACTGAAGGAGCTGAGGGGTTTGCAACCCCATAGGAAGAACAATATCAACCAACCAGATACCCCAGAGCTCCCAGGGACTAAATCACCAACCAAAGAATACACATGGAGGGACCCATGGCTCCAGCTCCATATGTAGCAGAGGATGGCCTTATCTGGCATCAGTGGGAGGGCAGGCCTTTGGTCCTGTGAAGGCTCAATGCCCAGTGTAGGGGAATTCTAGGGCAGTGAGGCAGGAGTGGGTAGGTGGGTGGGGGAGCATCCTAATAGAAGCAGAGAGGAGAGGGATGGGCTAGGGGATTTGCGGAGGGAAAACTGGGAATGGGGTAACATTTGAAATGTAAATAAATAATATAACCAATAAAAATTAAAAAAGAAGAAATAAATAAAACTCTGCAGTGAGCATAATAAAGCCTGTAGGTTGGGAAGGACAATACATTGTTGTTTTCTCTTCCTTGTGTGTTCACCTATCTTTAGGCAGAGATGCCTACTGTGTACTTTGATAGGGCAAGGATGTCTGGTATATGTGAGTGGCTAATTTTGGTATGAGTTTGTGTTTAGTGTCAAATGCTTATGCTGTATGAAGGCTCTCAGGAATACCCAGGCAGGTCTTACCTACCACAGACTCTGCATGAGTTGCTCATGGTTTTGATGAAATGTCATGGCTTTGAATCTTATCCCATTGATCTGAGGATTTAACCACTCTCCGTAGTTCATGGCAAACACATGCTCTCCTCATCCACAAAGGGATAGGATTCCAAAAGACGTCACATAAGAACACCGTGGTATACCAACCTTGAGCCAACACAGAGAAGGTGCCAGAGGCAAGGAAAGCAACAATTGCTCATTATTTCCAAAATCATTTAATTTCTCTATCTGGCATAGTCTCACAGAGCTGATTTAATCTGTAAATGAGGCATCTGAAGGTCGTTTACAGGAAATGTCTTTTTAAGGACGATGGAATAAAAATGGCCATTTAAAATCAAAAGTCTAGGCCAGGCATGGGGATACATGTCTGTAACCCCAGTACTTGGGAAGTAGAGCCCTGAGGGTTAGGATTTCAAAGTTCCCCTTAGCTACATGATGAGATTGAGTCCGGATGAGTGACATGATATTTTAACAACAACAAAATAAACATACAAAATTTATAAAAAAGTGAAAAACTTTCTGTACATGTTTACCTATTGAGATAGGGGAAATGTCACAGAATTCCAGTGTTTTGGATACAGAACAATTCATTCATTCATTTCAGGCGAGAAAAGTGAGACATTACAGTGAATTTGTAATTTCCTAGCCATCTACAATTGAAAGACAAGATCCAGTCTCAGATTATTATGTAATTGTTAGCTGAGGAACTCAGATACTCGTATAAGAAATTGGCCTATTGCATACTTCTGGATTATTGCTTGGAGTCCTATGCTTCTTCCTCTCTATCCCAAGGTCAAAAGTTAAAAAAAAAATCCAATAAAATCAAAAGCTGCTGAAAGTCCTGACAGAACAGACACTGCCAGAGAAAACTAGTTCTTTAATTATGACGCGCCGTGAGCTGCTTCCACTCCTTACAGATCTCTGCAGTTGAGTTGCCCCGTACTTTTGAATGCTCCCTGACAGGTCCCTGTGATTTGTATCAGCTCATGAAATTTAAAAAAAAAAAAAAAGTGCAGACTTGCACCTCTCATTTGCCAGAATCTGTAAGATCTCTTTTATCATGCCCGGCTGCCTGAACGGAAAGCAGTGTTCTCTTTAGCGACAATCTGCTCTAATCATTTTTATTCAGGTGGCAGGCAGGGTTCGGGCAAAACATGAAAGACAGTGGTTGGAGCTCAGTGTCTTCAGATGGCTTAAACTGCCTCACACGGGCAGTTTTGATCCCTTTTTATTTAGCCACTTTTAAACAGGCTTCTTTTACAGCTCGGGAGAGCAAATAGCCGAAGAGGATATAAATAAGGGACATCAGAAAAGAGCATGGCATTTGCAGTCTGAACTTATTCCTTTCTAGATGTTCATGACCTTGAGTTGCCAAAGCTCCCGGGTAGCCTCCTTTCCTCAATTACGAAATGGAAAGTATGCATGAGACAGAGACAGAGACAGAGACAGAGAGAAAGAATGTGTGTGAGTGCTTGTGTGTATGTGTGAATTTTTGTGTGCATGTGAGTGTATGTGAATGTGTGTATGTGTGTATGTGATAGAGAGGGGTGTGTGTGTGTGTGTGTGTGTGTGTGTGTGTGTGAATGAGTATGTGAGAGTATATATGTGTATGTGTGCATGCACATTAAATGTAGCTATAGGGAAAGAAAATTAGTTTAGAGAATTGCATATGAAAGTGCTTTGTAATTTTAAAAGCATTAAAAATGTTAGTATCACATATATAATTTCTATTCTAATTTTTAAAACTTGAAAACTTGTGTAGAGGCAGTTAAAGATAACCCACAGTAAGCATTCAACTTTTTCTATCTTCTCTAAGTATTGTGCTTTAGTACCTAAGACATGTTAGGTTGTAGTGGGAAAAGATTAAAATATAGTACTGCCCCGCTAGGCCTCTGCTCCATGTCCCAGTGGGTCTCTCTCTCTTGCCCAGCACCCACTCCTTCCAAGTATCCGGCAAAGCATGACTCTTAAACTTGAGTAGCTACCAAATATATTTATGTATATGAAACTCCCAATTACATAATGCCAAATCACAAAGATAAAGTTTTATCCCAATATTTCTAACCTCTCAGCACACCAGAAACACATCTGACGCCATAAGGATCTGTGTGTCTCCTTCGCTCCCTCCTACAGCTCCCAGGCTCCCTTTCTCTCCACCCCTCCTTCTCTTAGCTCCTCCTCATCTCTCCCCTCCAATCACTGGCCTCTCACTGCTCCGATGTGAATGGCTGTCTTGCATCATTAGGTTACTTTGAGATACTCTGGGGTGTGCTGTTCTGAAAGGTAAGAGAGTAAGGTCACATTTTAGAATAAGCAATGGCCTTATTGACTTTGAGTTTCTGGAAGATGGAAATAATTTAGATTACATATGAAGAAAAACTATCATCAGGAAAAGAGGGAGGGCAGTGACAGGGACTTTGGTCACAGAGGAAACTCTGTAAGATTGTGGTCACATTGAAACTACTAGTTTAGAAAAGGACTCCAGCTTTATAACAAGATAGCTCTTCTCCGTGGAGTGGTTACTGGGTTAGTCTCTATGTTCTGTTAATGCATTGCCTTCTTGCTTGTTTTGATTTGTAAGACTTGGGATATGCTCCAGGCATTGTTGCCTATATAGTCAGGTAGGTCCCAGAACAGGTATCAGCCTGGCTGCCTAGGTAGATTAGAAGTACTGTGTTCCCACTTGTTCATTCCTCCCTACTTGCAAAGGACTTGTGATGGAAACCTCAATGAAATATTCATTTTCCTTATAGAAGAAGAACTTCAATCCAGAGAATACAAATGACAGCTATGTAAGTATTGCTCTGTCAGTTGGGACCAATTTAACCCTAAAAATCTATGGCTATCATTTTCTTCCTTATAGCCAAACATTTCTGCAGGTTTATGGAGAAAATATATGCAAATGTAAACTTTGTGCTAGGATGCTAATGCTAGTTGTAAAGAGGTTATACTCTCTTCCTTTATAAGACAGATTTTCTCTTAAAAGACCTGTTGAATATACATATACATTTAAAAATTTGGATGTATTGGATCCCAAACATATGATTTATCATTCAGATCACAATATCTTAGCTATGAGCATAATTCTTTGGAATGCAGTGCAAACTGAAAAATGGAAAGATGGGCTCTCTATATAAAAGAGCATAGATGTGGGAATTTTTGCTGTCCCACATCCTACACTTCCCTCTGTGGCCACAAGACATGATATCCTAATGGTCTAGACATCTTTATTCTCTAGAATTTTATCTGTTAGAGGTCATAGTATCAATATCTCTGGATAGTCATAGTCAATGCTTCCCAGCCAAGCTTCTTGTTTGGATGTGGTTGGAGGAACAGCCTTTGTTCTCAAGCATCATTAGCATGATATCAATCTACTTATTTCCATGGATTGTGTCACACTCACAGCAGATCTGTATCCTCTATACTTGCACATCAAGAATGAGCATTTATTGTCATTGATAAAAGGAAATGCCCCCCCCCAGACTTTGATACCTGTATTTCTTCTGTTCTACATTACTGTGACAAAAGCAGCTTTAAAAAGGGGTTGGATCATTCTTTGAAAGTTCAGATGATCATAGGAGGGAAGTCTCAGTAACAGGAGCTTGAGGAAGTTCATCACTTAGCACTCAAAGCCAGGAAGTGTATGAGAGGACCAAGTTAGCAAGAGCCAGGCTGACTTAATGAGAGTCAAGCTGCAAACTGGCAGTTTGAGAAACTAGGCCTAAGTTTCTGTTTCCCAGAAATGAGAACCTAGATCCAGGAACCTGTGTTCAGACAACCACAGCTGCAGGCAGCCAATCTGAGGATGCCTTGACAAAGAGGAAAGTCTCCAGAGCCCTAACCAATCACAAAGGCACACATACCCCTAGAGACAGAGCCAACCAAACAAGGGAAAGAAAGGTGAATATTACCCACTCCTATGCTAACAGGCTTTAAATTGACCCTATAAAGCACATACCTCTGTCTTCCATCTCAATGTATAGTAGAATCCTGCATGCTGATTCTCTGCAAAATAAATGCTCTCTGCTGTTGCATACTATTTGAGTCTGGGAAATCATTTTTTTTCAGAGAATTATGGGTCCCTACACACAGAGCAATGAGTACTGGTGCCCAGCTCAAAGTGTTCTTTTTATTCAACCTAGGACCCCAGCCTAAAGGTCTTCCCTGCTTAGTTAATCAAATCTAGAAGCTCCCTCACCAACATAACCAAAGATTTATCATGTTCATGATTCTATATCCTTGCAATATTGTCATATTGGTAATATTAACCACCACAAGCCCACTCCTTGTCAATTTGATAACCCAAAGTATTTCTTTAAATCAATAGTTTTCACTTGCATTCTCATTGTTCCATAGCTATCTCACAATGCAAAATATTTTGAATTTCAAAATATACATAGTCTTAAAAAGTCTCAACATTGATCAAAAGTATGAATGTAGAGTCTTCTCTGATCCTGGGCAATCTCTTATATGTGGTCTCCTATGGCATCTAAAATAATTTACATACTTTCAATGAACAATGACAATGATTATACTCTTGTACTCTAAAGAAGAATGAGACTGTGACAAGGAAAGAGATGACAAAATAATACCAAAACCCAGCAAAGCAAACACTAAGTCCTGCAGTATAAATATGTGGCATGTGGGACTATATTGAAATTATTTGGTTCTCTGTACCTAAAGCTCTATCACCTGCAGGATGCATAGTCTGTCTCCTGAGCTTGTTCCACTTCACACCTGCTAGGTTTTATCTTTTTTAAATGGGATATCCCATATTTCTGACATTCCAACATCTTGAGGATCTTCAAGGAGTCTTAGGCTTTTCCTTTCCAACTTCACACAATGACTTCTCAGGGCCTCCTTACAACCTTGCCACATAATGCTTATCCTCTGCAAACATCTGGAAGCACAGCACACTTCATTTTCTATTAAATCTTGCCTCTATAATTTTTGCAAAACCTGTACCATATGGGTGATACCACCAAGATATATAGTCAGATAATGATTGAGCCTGGCTCACCTAGATTGCTGTTGATCAATTTCTGGGTACCTTTCTAGCTGACCGTGGGGAAGTACTTCTGTAGGCCATTGGTTTTAACAGAGAACTCCTTTAGTGATATTCTCCTCTCATTTCACAAATGAAGTCATCAATGGGGTGGGTTTTGTCTTCATAGACTCCCCCTATATTCCAAATACAGAACACCATGTTCTTCTTTGATGCTACTAAGCTTTCTAGCAATTACAACTGCTTTCTCAGTTCCCACTTGTGTGCAATCTTATTTCACCCTTCCTCTGTCAAAAGAACAATGTTTCAATCTTATCCTTCTAAATGTTGCTCTGCTCACTGTAGGCAGGCATAAGATCAGCAAGCAGTTGCCATTATACAACCTCCATGTTGTCTGTCCTTAACATTTTCAATATATTGATCCATCATTTTTGATTTCAGTCTCAGTTATCAGAACACTACTAGGGTACAGCAATATTCTCTGCTTACATAAGGCCCTAAAGGAGTTCTTATCCTATCTTAAACATCATGAGACATTTCTCTATACATTATTGTTTTCCATATTTACACCAAAAGAGACCATTATGTCATGAATATAGTATTCTAGGGCTTTCCTTGCCCAAGGTTTTAATTCCTCCCTCATGCCTCCACATTCCTTCTGCAAACTAGTTCAAACACCTAAGAATCATATGGTCAGGTTTATCACAGTTATACCTATACTTCTTAGTGACATTTTTCTATATTTAGTTACTTTTCTCCTTAGTAGTAAAGGAAACTATACAAGAGGTGATAACATTGGCTCTTATGTATCTTGGTAGGGACTCCATGTAGCAGAAGTGTGAGGGTACTGGACCTTCGTAATAAAGAAAGCAGAGTGAGATGACTACTGATGCTCTGCTCACTTTTACAGATGCCCATAGATTATCTTACAGGTGATTCCACATCTTTCCAGGTTGACAATCAGTGTTAACCATCATTGTAGCTAATTATTACTAAATACTAAGAAAGAGTAAATTAAAAAAAATAGGAATGTAGGCAACATTTCGTGTTAGGTTTAACTTATGTAGCTGTTTGAACAAGAATGCACCCTCTACACTCGCATAAGCTCATATGTTTGAATACTCAGTCTCTATTTGGAAAGGATTAGGAGGTGTGGCCTTTTAGGAGGTGTGTCAATGGGGAAAAGCTGAGATTTCAAAGACCTATTTTCAGTCTCTCTCTCTCTCTCTCTCCCTCTTTCCCTGACTCCAACTTATAGATCAAAACGTACATTCCCAGATCATCCTGCTGCCATATTTTTGCTTCACCATCATGGACCCAAATTCTCTGAAACTATAAACCTTAAATTAAAAACGATCTTTTAAAAATGCCTTGATATTAGCATCTTATCACAGTAATAGAAAAGGAACTAAGATACTCTTATTCTTGGGAGTATATTTATTTGCATTTTATTTACTCAAAATATCATATAGTATAAAAAGCATACTGTGATATACCTTTTTGTATTTTAGAAGTAGAAAGTAGTCATATTTGCTAACAAAAATCTACTATCATTGAGCTGATTTGAAACTACTAAACACTGAACTTCTGAGTTCCCAAACAAATACAATTCTGTTGAATTTATTTGTAAAGATCATCAAGATAACCAGGATTGAACTAAGTTCCTATGCTCAGACTTGAGTAAAGCACAGAAAACAACAGAAGCCAAAATAGAAACTCTAAAGCAAAAGGTACAGAAAGGTAAAGACTTGTTCAGAAGCCAATGAAATGACTCAATGGGTAAAGGCACTAGTCACAAAATTTGATGATTCAAGTTCAATACCTGGAATGGATAGGGTAGAGAAAAAGAAACAAATGTCAAAACTTGTCCATTGACATGCACAACACACTGTATCACTCGAATTTGTGTATGCATGCACACACATGTACACACATTTATATACATATACACATAATAAAAAACCAGATAAATAAATATTTAAAAAAAATTCTTGGCCAGATGATTCCAAGAGTCCCTTTATTTTGTCCTTGGTTTTAGTTCAAGACCAATCGAATTAGCTAAACATGTTTCTGAACCAATAAGTAATTATAAACGGTATTACATTTAATTAGTCTGATTGATTCTTTCTCTATGTCTTCTGTTTTTTTGTTTTGTTTTGGTTTGGTTTGGTTTGGTTTGGTTTGGTTTTCTTTTTGGTATTTTGGCAGTTAACATTTTTTAATTTATTTTTTATTGTTATATTCAACACAATATATTTTTCTACCAACCATAAAAATGATGGACGTGTTATTAAACGAACATCAAAAGATAAAGTCTGTTTGTTTGTTTGTTTGTTTTTAGTAAAGCTTAAAATCTTGGCTCCTACTGTGGTACAAACCCAAAATAAGAACAATTTTTAGACATTGGAGTTCATTGTAATAAGGCTGTACTTCAGTGTCCCCCATGTCACCAAAGGATTTTACCTCCATAGTAGCTAAGCTAAGAGTTGACAGTTCTGCTGCTATTAGGATCCCTTGAATCCTTCTCATGCCCTCTCTGACTCTCTGCCAATTGCTAGTATTGGGAATGATTCTTTTGCTCTAGCCAGGTCTGAAATGACAGCTTTTATTTAATCTGGACTTATTTCTATATTTTATCTATAGATCCTCACTATCATCAATCCTATGTGCTTACAATTTCCATAATGAAACAAATATTGTCCATTTTCAGTGAAGAAAATAATTAAAATCATCCCCTTCTACTCTTAATTCATAAGCCAATGTAGGTTTACCATTGACTGAATTTCTATTGACTCACCCTTAGAAGAAAATTCTACTGTTTTCCTCCATATTGGGACATTCTAAATCTACAAATTTGGCAGCTCTGGATAGTAGTACTTCCCAGAGATAAGAAGAGCATCATTTCTCCTTCCAGAATGTTATTTTATAGAACCCACCTGTGCTGAAGCATCATGTATATTTTCTGATTATATAGTAGTTAGTGAAACTTTTCCAAGTCAATCATGTTAAATTAAAAACCATGGAAGTCCTCCGTGTCTGCTTGGGATTGCCACTATCATCAGCTTCAGTTTTATGAAAACTATCATATGCAAAATAAATCAGTGAAAAGTCAATGTTAAAGTTCATTCTTAACTCAGTTTACCTTTATGTTAATAAAAGTATATATTTCTATGAATTTTTCTCTGCCTTTAAAATAACCTCCTTAACAATCCATGTTAAATAAATGTGAGTGCTGACTAAGAATATATAAATAAGTCTCTTCTATATTAAACAGTTTTTGAATTGGAACAAAATGCAAGGAGTATATTAATATAGATAAAACACACGGAAAGAGTGTGATTAAAGTTGAAATCTATAAAAGAAAGTCTACAACTTTTATTCTTTATATATATTTTTAAGTGGCTGTTTTCCTCTTTGAACATTTCACTGTCAAATAGGATACAGCTAAAAATGTGCAGAATGACTTGCTACAAATCAACATTGTGATATAAGGTGTAGATTTATAGTGCTGGAGAGATGGCTCGGCAGTTAAGAGCAGTGACTGCTCTTCCGAAGGTCCTGAGTTCAAATCCCAGCAGCCACATGGTGGCTCACAACTATCCGTAATGAGATCTGATGCCCTATTCTGGGATGTCTGAAGAGAGCTACAGTGTACTTAAATAAACAAATCTTTGGGCCGGAGCAAGCAGGGCCAGAGAGAGAAGAAAAAGTGTCTGAAGACAGCTACAGTGTAATTGCATATAATAAATAAATAAATAAATCTTTAAAAATGTATAGATTTATAGACATATGTCCTAGTAATAAATATTCTCTGCTTCTAGTTTCTAATGAACTTTGAAAATCCCTGTTCAATGGGTGCTATCGAAACCATTTGTTCTAATATTTCGTCTTTGACACTTGTTCCTAATTCAGAGCTTCTAAAAAATTTTAACTTTCCTTGGTAGTAGTAATGTTTTTTGTGCTATTAAAAATACTTTTGGTGGGATCCAGGTTAGCCACCACATCAGCGTTCCTTGATGGATTAACCAGTAACCCACTAGATGGCTAGAATTTTCATCCCCAACCTTTCAACATCTGGAATAAAGCAAATAAGAACCTCTCTCCTGGAAAAGCACTAGATTTTGTAAATATACTACATTCTCAGCATTTAATATGGTGCCTGACAAAAGGTGGCATCAAACTGGATGAGTAAATGCATACATAGGCATGGAAATAGGGAAAATCTTATTCTATAAATATGCTTGGGTATATTTAAGGACATAAGACTCAAGTGGAAACATACAAAATGATCTTTCCTCCCATCCCTCAAGCCACTATACTTCCACAAAGGAAGATACTGACTTGGTAACTATCTCTCTCTCTTCATAAGAACAAAAGCAAAACATAGCCCAGTGATGTAAATTAATCTAATAATAGTTTGAAGGTTATGAAAGCTAGATGTAAGAAGCAGGTTTTTAAAAAGAGTGAGAAAAGAAAGAGAGGCAATTGGATTTTTAATTTGTTATTCTTATACATCCACCAAGACCAAGAATAATCTCAAAGTTAAATGTATGTATGTATGTATGTATGTATGTATGTATGTATGTGTGTGTATGTATGTATAGAAAAGTTTTTTTCTCATTTAAAAATTAAGAATTAATGAGGCCTTCTTCATAAGGCAGAGAGTTGGGAGCTCAGTTTAAATAAATGGATGATTATGGTTAAAAGAAAAAGTGAAAGTGAACTCAGTCTGTTTCCAAAACCGAGCCATGTTGGTAATACCAACTCCATAATTCACTGATCAGTTTTAACGTATATACTGGTAAATTTCTCCCAGGGAACAAACTTAGACATCTTAGCCCTCCCCATTGCTACCATCATTATAGAAACCTTCATGGCTCCAGGGCCAGTATAGCCACTCTGCTAATCGACCTTAAACATCTATGTCAGTACACTGCATGCAATGGTGACATAGTCATTGAGCTTCCTTCACAAACAGGCCCTGCCAACTGCCACCAGAGCTGTCCATCTCTGCTGTAACATGGTCCAGTGTTCATTGCTTCTGATGGTAAACATTCATAGAACTTTCAGAAAGACAAGAATTGACCAAGTGAAAAGCAAACACAGGAGTAGGGTATGCCTCAGAATATGGGTACATAAAGTGTGGCCAGGGAACTTGAAAAGGATGCCTGCAACTGGAGAAGACATCTCTTTCCCAGCCATTTCAGTGAATGCTATATAAGGTTTATATAGGGAAAGTATGCTGTGAGACTCTACATTCTGCAAATGCACAAAGGTATTCAAGTGCAAAGAGCTTCTGCCTCCCATCAGAACCAAACTCACAGAAGTTAAATCTCTAATTTATTACCTGCAAGATTTTAACTTGCTTATAAGTTGTACATTGGGGAGCAGGTGTTGTCTGGTCAGGAAATTGCAGCAGAAATGAATCTATGCTAATATTTCCCTAGCAGGAAAGGTGTATTGATATATTTTGTCTAATCTACTAATACCCCTCAGTCCCATGGAGATTGAAAAAATGAAATCCTAGAGAGGAAAAATATCAAAAACAGAGTATTATACATTCTCCTTTGTGTTATCACATTTACCATTTTTAACTTCTTTTGTCATGTACTTAAATTTGATACTTTTATTACTATTTATAGTTTTGTACTTTATTAAGGTATTGGACTTTAACTTCCATCTCGTAAGAAAACATTTTCATATGCCTATACCACTTTGCACTATCTGAACAGTTATAGTCTTTTTGCTATAAATCATACCTGTCAATATGCAGACATTTCCTTCTCCTTCATGGTTATTCTTTCTTTTCCAGTTTCTCCATTTTTTTCTTGTTTCACTACTTTGATACTGATACCCTTTGATACTAAAACAATTATAAATTATAATTTCACCAACAAGTGTTTGAATGCTACATTATCTAAACCTTATTTGGGGAACGAGTCAAGTGCACAAGTATGTCCTATCACGAGGTAAATTAGGAATGCAAGTAAATCAGCAGAAAGAATGATTCCCATCTTACCTCTAAATAATAGCAGGAAATGAAACTCTTAGTGAAGACAATTTCAAGGAGGACTTACATAACAAAAACCAAGAATATGGAAAGGAGGCTAGTTAAAGTTGTAAAATAACATCTATCCAAAGAGATGCACAGGAGCACAAAACAAAAACAAGTATGAGACAAAGACCTAACAGGATGCATCACCCTACAACTCCCCAACAAGGAATCCAAGGACACCAAAATAGCTCAAAAGCTAGAAAAGAATTCATTGCAACTTCTAAAAAGAATCTATAACAATATAAAGGACTCAAATAAGCAGATGAACAAATCAACTCAAGACTTCCACAAGAAAGTTACTAAAGTGAATGAAATAGTACACATTTGGAGAAAAAAATAATAAAATATGAAGTGAAACTTCAGCAAAGGCTAAAACATTCAAAAGAAAGCAAAACAAACAAACACAAAAATCCTAAAAGTGAATGAACCACTTTTTTAAAAATTAGAAAGTATCATTAACTGACAAGATAAAGCAGGAGAATACATTTCAGAGGTGGCTAATGAAATCTAAATAATAATAATATATTCATATATTGATATATTTTTTATCATAATTATTATCATTATATATAATTCATATATTTGATAAAGAAATTACACACACACACACACACATACTGAACATGAGCAATGCCTCTAATTGATCTTAGATACAGTCAAAGGGCAAAGCATGAGTTCAAGGGATAGGAGACAGAGCTGAGATAAAGTAAGGGTAATAGACAAACTATTCAAAGATTAAATTATAGAAGAAATTCAAACTAGAAAAAAATGGACATTCAAACAGAAGAGGTACTCAGACCTGCAAATGGACATGAGCATAAAATAACTTTTCCATGCCATGCCATAATCAAGATGCTAAAAATTCAAACCAAAGAAACAATAGCAACAGCTGTGAGATACTAACATAGACTCAAACAGAGGCATCAGTATTAGTAACCACAAAAGCCAGAAAACCTGGAGGATATATTCTACTTCTAGAAAGTAGGTATTTTTCAATCAAGGTTGCCATAGCAAAATTGATAGAGAGGTAGATACTTCAGGACAAACACAAGCTAAGACAACTCATGGTTAGTGTTACTACCAAAATGTTTTTCAAAATGATACTGTACATGAAAGATAAGTAAAAATAGTCTCATCAACAAGAATATATGCAAGGATACATTTTAAGACATTACTTAATACTAGGTGATTAAAACGTCCTGCATAATTCCAATAAGAATAAATGTTATAGAAATGGCCATAACAGGGAAAGCAAAGTAAACTACAGCAAAAATCCAATGAAACTCTTCCCCAAACTACAAAGGCAGTGCTAAAGTCCATATAGAAGGACAAAAGATAATGACTAGCCTAACAGTCCAAGGTAAAAAGAACAATGAGAAGGTACCTGTCCTCAGGTTACACCACAATCCCACAGTGACAGACAGTATGGGGGGATGGCACAAGAATTGAAAAAATTCGACACAAACAACAAAATTCTTAATCAGTAAGTGAATTAATTATTTTAGTAGGCAATTCTAAAACTACTATAATGACATATCTATCCTAGCATATTATGCCATAGGAATATTTACACATGCTATTACTGTTCTGTTCACTGCAGCAAGGAAATAGAGTCAGTTTACATATCCACCAGCAGGTGATTAGATGAGGAAATTGTAGGAATTTAATTCGACTCTAATAAAAAATAAAATTAGCAGAGAAATAGATGAATCTGTAAATTATTTTATTAATAGGTATAATCTAATCTCAGAAGGACCAGTGTTCTATATTCTATCTCAAAGGGTGATCCTAACTTTTAATATAGCATATAGCACATATCATGTATTATATGTCATTAATCATTATCATGTATTATTATCATATATCATATAGAATATAACAATCACATCACAATCATCATATATCATACATACAAATAATACAGTTAATCTGATTGTAGTTATAGGTTACAAAATTAGAAAGAGAATCATATGGAAAACATAAAAGGTTAAAAAAAAGCCATGTGACATTAAAATTGAAAAGGGGTTACTACATGTGGGAAGGCATAAAGGAGGGAGGAAGGGTGTGAGGCAAGGGACTGGCAGGAAGCTTGACAAACATACTCCATCTCCAAAAAGGCAGTGATAAAACAGTGTACTCTGTTCACTAAGTGAAATACACAAGCAAAGAAAAGGGAAAAAAGAAACACACACACACACACACACACACACACACACACACACACACACACACACACACACAGAGGAAAGAAAAGACCTGTTTACTACTCAAAGGAATGTAGTCCTGTGGATATATTGATTTTTTAGCCAGAAAAACACATTTCCAACTTTTGACCTCTAGAATGAAAACATTACAGATTTCTATTGTATGCCACAGCAAGGCTTAGTAATTTATTACAGCAGCAATGGGAGACTAATGCATGTCCTTACAAAAATTTTTACTCCAAAAAAAAAAAAAAAAAAAAAAAGACTGCATGTAAGTGCAGGCTGAAGGCAACCACAATATAGCCTCTGTGATAAAGTACTCCTTTTGAGGAAATTATCAGGAATTCACAAAAAATAAGATGAAGCATTAACTCTGGATTCTTCTGCTTTGAATCTACATATCTTTGAAAGCAAGGATATCAAGTCTTACTTTGTAAGCATCATCATACCTGTGGCACTCCAGGTTAGAAAAATCACAGTTTCTTTTAATACTCTGCTGTTATGCTTTAAAATATAAGTACCTGATACTACTAAACTGGTCAAGAAATTGAGACTACACATATCATGGGTCTAGCTGAAAACCTACTACTATTATTCTGCTAAATGAATATATAATACAATTACTCCTAATGATACACTATTACACCCATAGATCAGTGTGTAATAGTGTATCATTAGGAGTAATTGTATTATTCAGCCCTCATCAGAGAATCTTCTTCCACTTGGTGGGAGTTAACACATAAACCATAACTGGACAACGTGCACAGAGTGAACATGCTGGAGCACTTAATCCTAAATGGGATATATTTATTAAAGCCCCATTCCTTGATACTCAAAGACTTATGTAGAAAATGAAACTCTGCTATAAGCCAGAGGGAAGGATGGCTTGAGGGAAGTTTGCTACCTGGTATAACAGTACTGATGCATATATGAACTCATAGAGATTATGGCAGAATGCTCAAGATCTGTAGAGATAGGGTGCCAGCACTTCAGAGGGGAAGCAGATATGCGGCTTCATCTAACTATGAAGATAGTGATATCTGCATGTAAAGGAAAATTACTTTGGGTGTTTTGGGTGTTGTTGCTATTGTTGTTGTTGCTGCTGTTGTTGTGGTGGTTTCACTCCAATGAAGTGTCACTGGATATATCCACCACACTTCAGGGCAGTCCCTATGCTCAGGAGTTGTTGGCCAACACAAAACAAACTGTATGCTTCGTCTTCTTTGGACAATTTTTGTCTTATTGCATTTTGGTTTTTTGTTTTGATTTTCAATTTTTGGTCCTTGATGAGGTTTTTTGAGGCAAAAACAGGGACTGGGGTGAGAAGGAATATGATGTTGGGCAGATACTGGGATGGGAAGGGTCTTTTAGAAATTGGTGAAAGTGGAAATCATCAAAATATGTTACATATAATACTTTAAATAAAAAAATGAAGACTATAAACTTCTCTCTCTCTCTCTCTCTCTCACAAAAATCCACTGCATTTTTTAATTTCCAATGGTCCCTGCAAATTATGGAGTCAGTCTTGGCTATATTTTTCTCTGTTTCCAGTTATTTTTAATACAATTTCTATTCAAATAGACAAGAAGAGTAAGATGAAACTCATAAAGAAAGAAAAAGAAAACACAAGAAATCTAAGCCACCTCTCCAAACACTTATCATTGAGTGTAACATTCTTACCTTAAAAACTTTATAGAAGTTTATCTACATAATAAATATTGAAACATAGTCACTTTCAGTCTAGTGTAGTTATGAAAGTAAAATGTGTTCTTAGCTTTTAATGCAGCAAACATCCATCGAGCTGTGGAAATTGCAACTTGATTAAAATTCTTTGAAACATTTGTAGAATTATTGTGTAACAAGCCCAATTATATCTTGAAGGCATCAAGATGACTTCTGAGGGAATTATTTAATAATAAAATTCACACCAATGAAAAAAATTTATAAATCACAATCAATTACAGCTACATAAAAAAAAAAACCCACTGAAGTAAACGAAGCCTGACAGTATTTGTGTAAGATAGCTCATTAGTGTGGGACCACATGCTATCATCATCAGAAACTGTCAAAACAAACACCACCCTATTACTTCATAAAACAATTTTGATTTCTAAATACTAAACCAAGCTGAAATTGTTGCTATTTTCAATAAAGAACCTCTCTCATCATCTCTCATCAGCCACCTCTTGGTGGAGTTTGTTATAATTCAAATGAAAATTTAAACAAAATGTTCAAAAATGGAGGCGGAAGAAGATATATCTGCATTTATTGTATTACTTCCTGTTATAATTTAAATGAAAACATTAATTTTCTCAGCAGTTATCTTTTAGTAAGTAATACTTTTAAGAGTTCAGACCACCTAGATCCTACTGCAGTGGTAACATATGCAAATGAGCAGTTACAGAGTAGACCAGGAGTATACAGAGCAAATTGAGCAGATTCAGGAATATCAGTGTTCAGATAAGGGACCATAAGCTGCCAGCATCTATAAATGAATGGAGGTAGCTCTAGTGGAAAGAAATGTAAATTGAGATTCAAAGCATACACAACAACCACCTAGGCAAACTGAACAAGGTAAGGCATTAGAGAGCAGCTTCAGAAGGCAGGAGGGCTTCGAGAAAGTATTACATTAGTCACAGTGTCTGCTATAAAGAGTAAAACACTCTTGGGGCAGGACTGTTCTCTGTATTACATTCTAATAGCATCTGGTCTGTAACCAGCAATATCCTTTAACAAGCTCTCTTTTCAACTTTTATAAGACACAAATTCACAGTAAGGTTGCCTTTCCACTGCCTTGAGTGTTTAGACCCTCTATGCTGCCTGACTGCAGGGCTTATTGCACCTTGTTTATAGGGTAGCATCAGAAAATAACCAAAGGAATTAATTGTCTTGTATTGTAAGGCACTTGTTCTGTAGATTCTGATGATTAATTTTCATTGTTGACGTAACTAGATTTAGAATTATGTACGGATTTATAGCACACCCGTGAAAAATTTATCAAGTTATTTCCAAGGAGTATTGATTAAGGGTGGAAGCAATACCTTGAAGGTAGGTGTCTTCATTTCTTGGGTAGGGGCCCCAGCTGGGAGAAAGGAGAGGCGAAAGCTAGAAAGGAGCTGATTCCCTGTCTTTCTACTTCTTCTGTGATGTCAGCAGCTTCTGCCAGTCACTCTCCTACTGCACGGCTCTCTCATGCCCTCTCAATTCTGTAACTCTGATCCTAACTAGAACTTCTTTGAATTTTTTTTTTGTCTCAGGCATTTTGTCATCCTGAAAAAGAAAGACATTAATATACAAACCTCTATCGCCTTTAATCTTACAACAACCCTAAAAATAAAGTTATCATTCATTCTATTTGAAACAGATAAATCAAGGCCTAGAGAGTCTGAATATTGGCATATTATCATACAAAAAGAGCAAAGTGTAAATATTATATTATTTTTCCCCAGAGTTTCTATTTTGGCTGTTTATTCACTTGAGGCCAGACTCTTTTTAAATCCATTATGTGGCTGGGAATAACCTTAGAACTGTTTCTGTCTTCCACAGGTATGTTCCACTCTGTGTATATCTTTCACTTTATCTCATATATGAAGCCTTGAAATCCTTTGCTGGGAATGGACTGCAGGGATCCAGAACTTAGCATTCAGAGCCTAAAGTTGCTTTCTCACAAGACAATACTGTTTTAAGATTTCATTTAACTATGGAATGTAGTACAGATATTGCTCTCTTTCCACAGTCCTTGAAGCAACTCTTCCTCATAGCTCCCATCCCTTTGAGTTTTGCTATTTTACCTATTTAAAGATCCCTGGCATGGCTTAGGAAGTTAATACCAATGGACAGTTAGGAAGAATTTGTCACTCCTTGCAACTGTTTCATTGATCTTCCCTCAGGTATAAAATAAAGATTCCACTGATTCCTATCTTTAGTGGTTGTTATTAGAATTCAATATCATGACTTTAAACATCTAGATATTATGAAGTCACCCAGTGAAACAATTATAATTCCTCTCATATGCTTTCAAACATTACTTCATTCTAAGCTCTCCTGGCCAGTTTATATTGATCTCAGTTTATAAGAACTTTACCCCCAATTATCTATCACATTAACACAGTTAACTCTCTGAAGCAGCTATAGATTACTACATTAACAAAATGTCAACAAGCTAACTATATTTATACGTACTTCACTATATATAATTATATTCTGTCATTAAATATATATTCATGTTAACTCCCATTTTTCTGGATAGGAACTTCGTTTTACACCTAACACTACTATGATAGAAACAGTGGAAAGGTTTACATTCTGCAGACTGAATTCACATTGTTTTGTAGGGAAGGACTGCAATCCAAATAGAAGCCCCATCTAACCAGGAGTCCCCACTGTCTCAGGCTTCCACCCAGTTAGTTCTCAAAGGGAAAACAGATGACAAATATGCACAAAGGGAACACCATGCCTTAGTGAAATCATCTTCCCACTGCTGAGAGTTTGATTTTAACAATACAGTATCTCAGGATGATGCAGGCCAGGGAAGCAAATGTCACAGTAAATAATATATACCATCCGCCAATACTCTGAGCACCAAGCTCAGCCTCAAGGCACTTTTTTTTTTATAATACTCAAGAGGAAGTTCACAGTTCAGAACAACCACGTTACAGGATAGATTGGGAAATACTTCTATTAATGCTGACTGCTTTCCTTGGCAGTGCCAAACTGGAGATGCCGTTTGGGGCTCAGGGTTGGTACAGAATGCAGTTATTAGTTTTGGAACTATCCTAGTATCACCCCGATTATCTGGGGGAGAATTGCAGGGAGAAATTGTGTGTGTGTGTGTGTGTGCATGTACATGTGCGTGTGCGTGTGCCATAAAGTGTTCTCAAGCCAGAGATTATATATATATATATATCAGTTGTATTATATATTAAATAATAAATTAATAATTAAATAGTATATATTATTATCTCTGCTTTGTGAACGCTTTATGGTGGTCTTCTTCTCTGTTATATTTAATTGCTTCTGTGTTTGACTTGCATGGCTTTCTATCTATTTCTAGTTGCAAGATGAAACTTTTCAACTTTCCAAATTTGTTTTTTTTTTTAATTTAATTTTATTTTATTTTTTTAATTTACATTCCAAATCACTTCCCCTTTCCCGTTTCCTCCCTCCCCGAAAGTCCCATAAGCCCCCTTCCCTCCCTCTTTTCTCCGTTCAACCCCCTCTCATTACTCTGTCCTGGCGTTCCCCTACATCCAGTCTTTCCAGGACCAGGGGTCTCTCCTTCCATCTTTTTAGAAATCTATTGATATGCTGATTGTGTCTAGGGTATTCTGAGATTCTGGGTCAATATCCCCTTATCAGTGACTTCATACCATGTGTGATCTTTTGTGATTGGGTTACCTCACTAAGGATGATATTTTCAAGTTCTGACCATTTGCCTAGGAATTTCGTGAATTCATTGTTTTTAATTGCAGAGTAGTATTCCATTGTGTAAATATACCACATCTTCTGAATCCATTCCTCCGTTGAGGGACATCTGGGTTCTTTCCAGCTTCTGGCTATTATAAATAAGGCTGCTATGAATATAGAAAGTTAAACCCTAAAAATTAAATATTTCCCTATGCCTCAGCCTGAAAGACAGGAACATGTACACTGTTCACTTCACTGTTCTCTTTGTACTATCCTCTCTGCTCTTTCAAATGACTAAGTGCAAATTGCATTGGATCAGTTTTCTAGTGCTGCACAATGCTACAAAACAAGCATTGTCCCGAGCTACCGACTTAACATAATGAGCATGTACTTAGTGCTCAGTTTTACAAGCTAGTGTTTCAATGTGACACATTCATTATCTATTGTTGGTTAACAAATCATCTCCACACATAGCAACTTAAAGCACTTTTACCATGTCATAGTTTCTGTAGTTCAGAAATCAGGTACAGTTTATCAGGGTCCTCTGGCTCTTAATACACTTGATATATTGGCTTAGGCTACAGTGGTGTCAACACGGATCTGAGGGGAAAAACACAATTTCCAATGCTTCCTGGAATTTGCCTGGAAACATCAGTTCCTTAGCATGTGTGAGACTCACAACACAAAAGATGCTTCCACCACAGTAAAGATTAAGAGGGAGAAACAAAAACAAAGGAATGAAAACAGGAACCAAATCATGATTATGTAACATAATCTTAGGAGAAATGTTGCATCGTTTGTTACATTCTTTTTATTTAAAAGAATTCATTAGGCCAAGTCCATATTCAAGCAAACAGTGCTACACAAGGGCATAAATTGTGGAATCAAAGGAAACCAAGCATTCTGCCATCTACCACAGCTACCTTGAGCTGCTTGGATTCTTCTTGTTCTTACTAAATTCATCATCTCTCTGTAGGACAGCAGACTGAACAGGGATTCCTTGGTCTGTTTACATTCTGTCCTAGACCCCAGTAGATGGGATGATACAGATCACAGTCTAGTAGGGTTTCCCTTTGCAGCTAAGTCTTGAAACCTTCTCAATCATGTCTAGACCTGTGTTTCCTAGGTGATCCCAAATTCAATCCAGTTAACAAATGGCATTGATGTTTGGCCATTTCAGGTGGTGACATTCTTTGAGCCTTTCTTAAAATAGTCTTGAAAATTATATGGGATTTGTCAGAGTGATGACATAAGGAAACAAATACATACCCCAATCTTCAACTGGCATAATGCATTCTTGTAGGTCAGGGTGTCATTTTGATAATGCCATATTTCAAGTGAGATTCATGATTGGAGAAGTTATAAGTCCATTTAACTAAGGGCCTGAATTTAGAAAAGAGAAAAAATAATGGAGCCAGGATGCACTCAAGTGCGTTTCAGTACTATCTTCTTGTCGTACAGTCTTGAGGCAGTTATCTACCCACTTAATGAGCATTCTCAATTTGTGAACATTTTGCTATGCATAGATACTCTGTCAATACCATTTTTGTCAGAATTCATAGAAGTATTGTTGTCCATATAGGTTAGTGTTTACCATTGAAGGCGATAATGCAATTTTGAAGGAGAAAATACTTCATTTATTAGCCACTTCAACTTGAGTTGCTGAGCATTTAATCTACCTAAATACTTCATATTACTCTCAAATATGCTATAGATTGGAAATTATTTGACAAGATGAGAAATCAAAGATAAGCAAGTGAAGAGAGCTGTAATGATTCATGTGACATCAGCATGCATTGGTTTAGCTTAATATACATCCAGATGTGTGCATACAGACATTTTATGTGCATAATTACATAAACTAATATTATATGTCTGTTTATAACATAATGTGCAAATTATATAACAGACATGGATTCAAATGCACTAGAAGTAATGCAATCCAACTAGGAATTAGCACACCTAGCACACAGATATTGGTTTCTATTTTGTTCTTCAATTAACAAAAAAAAAATCAAAGTTCTCAGGGAAATTACAGATGATAATGTGGAACAAGATGTATAAGAGATGAACTGAGGTTATATTTTAGTATAAAAACCTAAGATCTGGGGCTGAAAAGATGGCTCAGCAGTTAACAGTACTCCTCTTTACAAGTACCTGAAATCAGCATCCAAGCATGCATTTCAGGTAGCCTATAGCCACTTGTTGCTTGAGTTCTAGGAGAACTTTCACCCTCATACGTCCTTTAAACACACACACACACACACACACACACACACACACACAGATGAGAGAGAGAGAGAGAGAGAGAGAGAGAGAGAGAGAGAGAGAGAGAGAGAGAGAGATCTGAAAAATATCCAAGTGCTGAAAAATGCGCAAATAAAACCATATAATCATAGGAATATGAGACAGGAGACAACTAAAAGAGGTCCAAAAAAACAAAGCAGTTTGAAATAAAAAAGAAAGAATTTAATGCCAGATTATAACCCCTAGTGTAAAGTTTATAAGCTTATGATAATACAACAGCTTGATGAGACAAACAAATGGATATAAAAAGTGTGGCAACTCTCTCATAGGGGATTCCAAGTAATTTATGTAGCTTCTCTATAGTCAATATGAATCCTTGTGTTCTAAGCACTAAGGCAATGTTTATCAACTTACTCCTACAGAGTACAATATGGAAAAGAGAAAATATTACTAATCTTCCGAGGAAGAATCTGACAAAATGGATTTGGGTAGGATATACAGATAGGTTTAAACAACGATAAAAGGATGATGGGATGTACCATTGGTATAATGCAAACATAATTGCTGTAATGAGAATACCATTGGTGTAATGTGAGAACTGTTCTTGGTTTCCTTATTGAAAAGAGATATTTCTCATACAATATATTCTGATTTCAGTTTGCCCTATCCAAAATCTTCCCACCTCCCCTCCCACTCAAATCTACACTCTTTCTTTCTCACTAATTAAAAAACAAACAGGTATGTAAAAGTAATAGCAAAATAAAATTAGATGAAATAAAATCAAACAAGTTTGGATAAGAAAGAAAGAAAGAAAGAAAGAAAGAAAGAAAGAAAGAAAGAAAGAAAGAAAGAAAGAAAGAAGAAAGAAAGTCAAAGAAAAAGTACACGAAATGCATATAACAGAGAGACGTATACCTTTATACTTAGATAAGTCACTTAAAAACAGAAAGCCATCAATTTCCTGCCACTGACAGTCTTTCCTCCTACTGAGATGTCTCCTCTAGTCTTAGTAGGAGAGGAAGTGCCTGATCTTACTGCAAGTTGATATGCCAACAAATGAATGAATGAATGAATGAATGAAGCATTATGTGACAAAGAACCGTCATAAATTACATTCCGTTTGTTTTGTGTCTGCTAACATTATTCCACATAGGGCCTGCTCCTAACATGGTTTGTGTATTCCATGAGCCTGTTAGAGAAAACTAATATTTTTACAACTGTGAATCAATTGGGGATAGCTTCTTAGTTAGCAATGGGTTCTTGTGTCCATTTCTCCACTCAGAGCTAGGACCCCATCTGGCTCAGAGCTGCATAGCCTCGGCTTGTGAATCAATCCAGTTATATATAGAATAACTTGATGTTCTCTATCACCTCTGGCTCTTACAATCATTCTGCCTCTTTTTCCTGGTGGTTTCTTAAAGTCGTTGAAGTGGGTGGGTGGTTGGGGGTTGGTTGTTGGACACATTTCATTTGGAACTGAATATTCCACGGTCTTTGTCACTCTTTGCCCATTGTCCAGTTGTGGGTTTCATTTCCTTCTACAGGAGCAAGCTTCTCTGATGATGACTGAACAAGATCCTAATATATGAGTATAGCAGAATGCTATATCATAAGTCATTTTATTGCTTTGTTTCTTCCTTAAACAGTAGTCTCAGGTTCTTGGCCAACAAAGTAGTCTCAGCAAAACAGTGCCAAGGATGGGTTCTATCTTGCGGGATGGGCCTCAAATACAATCCTCAAATACAATCAGATGCTAGTTGGTTTCTCCCAGAAGATTTTTGACACTATTGATCTACTGTATCTTGCAAAGAGTTAACCATTGTAGATCAAAGGAATTTTATCTGGGTCTGTCTTTATCTTTCTCCATTGGTAGCGTGCAGAGTACTTTCTAAGACCATGAACACTAGTAAGTCATGATATGGGATGTAGGTAGCCACCAGTTTGAGTTCTTCATGTTCAATGACATGTATAATTGCTGTCTTCAGCAATAGGCTACTACCAGGAGTTTGTGGAGAGCAACCAACAGGTTTGGCAGTAGTTTGTGCTGTTGTGGGGTCTCTGTAGGGCCCATATGGCCAATAATTCAATTAGATCTAACCCATTCCTGAAACTAGAGGTTATATTTGGTGACAAGAGATGCCTAGTTGGGGCTTTATCTTTCCTATTATTTGATAATTCCATTAAGATTTCTTTCATATGTGTGTACATTTTAGGAAACTTCTACTGTTGTAGGCTTCCATATAACCCCTCGCATGGCCCCCAGTTTTAGATCTCCCTCTCTGTATTCCCCTTTACTCTCCTATCCCTCATCTTTATTATGTTGAGGTACTACCCTTGTGTCCAAAGCCTCTACAAAACTTTATTATGAATGTCTGTTGGATTTTGTCCAAAGCCTTATTGTATCTAATAAGATGAACATGTAGTTTTATTGTCTTTCAAACTGTTTATAATGTAGATTGCATTTATGAATTTACATATGTTGAACAATCCTTATATATCTGGTATGAAGCCTACTTTATTATCAGTGATCTTTTTGATGTGCTCTTGGATCAGGTTTTCAAGTATTTTATTGAGAAATTTTCAGAAGGGAAACTTGTCTAAAATTATCTTTTTTTGTTGGCTTTTAATATGGCTGAAGCATTAGAGTAATACTGGCCTTATAAAAAGATGTGGGCACTTTTCCTTCTGTTCCTGTTTTGTGAAGTAATTTGATAAGTATTGACATAAATTCTTCTTTGAATGTCTTGTAAAATTCTATACAAATACTATCATGCCCTGCCCTACTCCTCCTGTTGAGAGATGTTAATTATATTTTTTTATTTCATGAGGACCCTCTTTGGATTGGCTGGACTGAGATTATTTCTTGTGTTTTCTTGGATGTTGATAACCAATTTGGGTCAAAGTTTCCCTTGTAACATCTCTGTTAAGATGGATTTGTAGCTAGTTACTAGTTATATTTCTTTTCTGATTGAACATTTCTCTGGATACAGTAGTTCAATCTGTCATGGTTGTTCTCTTATAGTTAGTAGAGCATCTGTCTCTGCCCTTCTGACTTTTAGTTAAAAAAAGTCAGATATCATGCTAGTAGGTCTGCTTTTGTGTATCACTTGGTCACTTTCCCTTGCAGCTTTTAATTTTCTTACTTTGTCTAATAAGTTTAGTGTTTTGATTATTATGTGTCTTAAGGAATTTCCTTTTTGGCCCAGTCTATTAATTGTTCTATATGGTTCTTGTACCTTTATAGGCACCTCCTTCTGTAAGCTGGATATATTTTCTTCTATGATTTTGTTGAAAATATATTCTGTGCCTTCAACCTGTATTTCTTCTCCTCTGTTTCAATTATTTGTAAGTTTATTTTTTCTTTCTTTTCATAGTGTTCCAGATTTTCGGGATGTTTTGTGCCAGGATTTATTTAGATTTAACATTTTCATTGACTGAAATATCTATTTCATCAACTTTGCTTTCAATACCTGTGATTATTTCTTCTATCTCTTATTTTCTATTTGTGAGACTTACCTCTATGGTTTTTGACTGCTTAAATTTTTCATTTCCATTTTTTTTTTTAGTTTGGGTTTTCTTCAATGACTATATCTATTTTCATGTCTTCAACTGTGTTCTTCATATAATTTCACTATTTGTATGTGTTTTCATAGATTTCATTAATGGTTTTATTCATATCCCCTGCAAGGCCCTTAAAGATATTCATGATAATTATTTTGGAATTGTTTTATTTTGTTTTTTTTATTTTTAAATTTGTTTATTTTTTTTATTTATTTTATTTTATTTTTTTAATTTACATTCCAAATCACTTCCCCTTTCCCGTTTCCTCCCTCCCCGAAAGTCCCATAAGCCCCCTTCCCTCCCTCTTTTCTCCATTCAACCCCCTCTCGTTACTTTGTCCTGGCGTTCCCCTACATCCAGTCTTTCCAGGACCAGGGGTCTCTCCTACCATCTTTTTAGAAATCTATTGATATGCGGATTGTGTCTAAGGTATTCCGAGATTCTGGGTCAATATCCCCTTATCAGTGACTGCATACCATGTGTGTTCTTTTGTGATTGGGTTACCTCACTAAGGATGATATTTTCAAGATCTGACCATTTGCCTAGGAATTTCGTGAATTCATTGTTTTTAATTGCAGAGTAGTATTCCATTGTGTAGATATACCACATCTTCTGAATCCATTCCTCCGTTGAGGAACATCTGGGTTCTTTCCAGCTTCTGGCTATTATAAATAAGGCTGCTATGAACATAGTGGAGCATGTGTCCTTATTGCATGCAGGTAAAGTCTCTGGGTATATGCCCAGGAGTGGTATAGCCGGATCCTCCGGGAGTGTCATGCCCAGTTTTCTGAGGAACCGCCAGACTGCTTTCCAGAGTGGTTGTACCCCCTTCAAACCGTCCAACCTCCGACTGTTCCACATCCCATACCTACTCCCCACCCCCATGTTTCCACGTGGATGTCCCCATGCACTACCCCACCTGTCCTCTAAACTCCCTGGGGCCTCCAGTCTCTTGAGGGTTAGGTACATCATCTCTGAATGAGCACAAACCTGGCAGTCCTCTACTGTATGTGTGTTGAAGGCCTCATGTCAGCTGGTGTATGCTGCCTGTTTGGTAGTCCAGTGTTTGAGGGCTCTCATGGGTCCAAATTAATTGAGACTACTGGTCCTCCTAGAGGGCTGCCCTTCTCCTCAGCTTCTTTCAACCTTCCTTAGTTCAACAACAGGGTCAGCTGCTTCTGTCCATTGGTTGGGTGCAAATATATGCATCTGACTTTTTCAGCTGCTTGTTGGGTCTTCCAGAGTGCAGTCATGATAGTTCCCTTTTTGTGAGTGCTCTATAGCCTCCATAATAGAGTTAGGCCTTGGGACCTCCCCTTGAGCCGGATCCCACTTTGGGCCAGTTGCTGGACCTTCTATTCCTGGGACTCCTCTCCATTTCCATTCATGTAATTCTTTCATTTATTATTCATTTCAGGAACAATTATGGGTTATAGTTGTGACTGTGGGATTGTCCCCCTCTCCCTCATTTGATGCCCTGTCATCCTGTTGGAGGTGGGCTCTCTAAGTTCCCTCTCACAAGTGGGGAGAGAGGGGGTTACCTGGGAGGGAAAGTGGAAGGGGTAGAGGAGTTGGGGTGGGGAGTGAGGTACCTGATCTGGTATTGGGTGAAGGATAAGAACTGAAGCCCTGAGGGGCAGCAGAAAGAAAGGAAACAGGCAACTTTTCTTGTGTTTTAACTATATTGAATTTCTCAGGACCTACTTACTTAGTAGGATTGCTGGTTTCTGGTGGAGACATATTGTCTGAGCTGTAATTGATTTTGTTTTCATGCTGGTGCTTCATAGGCATTTAGGTTTTACATAATTGTAAATGTAGGTGTTGATATCTGGTCTTATTTTTGTTGAGTGTTCTGCCTCTTGCTTTCTGTTGTCTTCTTTTGATCTTCAGAAAATCTGGTAGCTGTAGTTTGCCTGGTAGGTGGTACTTTTGAGTTCTTGCAAGAAGTTGCCACTGAGGGCTGTCTTAGTCAGGGTTTCTATTCCCGCACAAACATCATGACCAAGAAGAAAGTTGGGGAGGAAAGGGTTTATTGAGCTTACACTTCCACACTGCTGTTCATCACTAAAGGAAGTCAGGACTGGAACTCAAGCAGGTCAGGAAACAGGAGCTGATGCAGAGGCCATGGAGGGATGTTTCTTACTGGCTTGCTTCCCCTGGCTTGCCCAGCCTGCTCTCTTATAGAACCCAAGAGTATCAGCCCAGAGATGGTACCACCCACAAGGGGTCCTCTCCCCTTGATCACTAATTGAGAAAATGCCCCACAGTTGGATCTCATGGAGGCACTTCCCCAACTGAAGCTCCTTTCTCTGTGATAACTCCAGCGTGTGTCAAGTTGACACACAAAACCAGCCAGTACAATTGACCCCTTGTCAACTTGACACACAAACACATCACTATTAAGCCTCAACCCTTACTTTCTTATTCATCCCAAGATCTAAATAACTTTAAAAGTCCCACAGTCTTTACATATTAAAAATTCAATCCCTTTAAAAGGTCCAATATCTTTTAAAATCCAAAGTCTTTTAACTGTGGGCTCCACTAACATACTTTCTTCCTTCAAGAGGGAAAAATATCAGGGCACAGTCACAATCAAAAGCAAAACTCAAACTCCCATGGTTCAATGTCTGGGATTCAACTCACAATCTTCTGGGCTCCTCCAAGGACTTGGGTCACTTCTCCAGTTCTGCCCCTTATAGCACACACCTTGTCTTCTAGATTCCAGCTGCCTATACTCCACTGCTGCTGTTGATCTTAGTGGTCATCTAATGGTACTGGCATCTCCAAAACACTGCTGTCTTCCGTTGTAACTAGGCTTCACCAATAGCATCTCATAAGCTCTCTTCATGGTGCCAAGCCTCAACTCATTTGCATGATCCCTTCAGTCCTGGATCATCAATTGCAACTGAGGCTTCACCTTCACCAATGGCTTCACCATTCTCTTTTCTATTCTCTATTTTTAATTCTCCAGTTTCATCCCCTGGCTCTGTAGCAGACCACTTCTAGGGGCCTGTCTTCCCTTTCTCTAGAGCCAAGGAGTCATGGGACTGGAAGGAACAGGCCTGGAGCAAGAGTGGTGTTGAGGCATGTTCAAACCCCAGATCTGAGATCTTCAGGAGTAGGATCCACCCCCTCCACCACCACCACCCCACCCATCCCAGGCCTGCATGCTCTGGTGCATGTAGCACTGTTCCCCACACTCTTGCTTCATCAGTAGAGGTCATGTAGCTGATAACCAGATTAACTTTCATTCCACTTATAAGACCATGTTCAGCAGACATGGAATTCCTCATGTAAATAGGTATCCCCAGCATCCTGGCCCTGTCCAAGGATGTACAGTCACTCTATAATCCCTACTCACCCCCAAAGGTTTAAACAGCCTTTTTTATCCCACAATAAACTGAATCAGTTCTCTGAAGCTATTCCCAGGTACATGCATGTGTTTTCTTTAACCTTGTACTCACTGCTAGCCAAAACCTTTGCTTGCACTCACCTGACCCAGCTTAGCTTCCCTCCCTCCAGTCCAGCCCAGTACACACCTGGCCTGGCTAGACACAGGTTATCAGCTGTCCATACCCATTCCCTGAGGACTTAGCATATCCTCATGGCAGACCCAGATTTCATCCTTCCTGTGTATCCTCTCAGCCACCCCCTTTTAGCCCACTCTCATTCCTTCTTGTCACCCCCTAATAATTAAACCACTTTCTATCTAGGGCCCCCGTACTGGTTGGTTCTGTGTGTCAACTTAACACAGGATGGAGTTATCACAGAGAAAGGAGCTTCAGTTGAGGAAGTGCCTCCATGAGATCCAACTGTGGGGCATTTTCTCAATTAGTGATCAAGGGGGAAGGGCCCCTTGTGAGTGGTACCATCTCTGGGCTGGTAGTCTTGAGTTCTATAAGAGAGCAGGCTGGGCAAGACAGGGGAATCAAGTTAGTAAGAAACATCCCTCCATGGCCTCTGCATCAGCTCCTGCTTCCTGACCTGCTTGAGTTCCAGTCCTGACTTCCTTTAGTGATGAACAGCAGTGTGGAAGTGTAAGCTCAATAAGCCCTTTCCTTCCCAGCTTGCTTCTTGGTCATGATGTATATGCAGGAATTGAAACCCTGACTAAGACAAATTGGTACCAGCATAGTGGAATATTTCAGTGACAACCTGACCATGTTTTAGGGAGGACTGTGAAAGGACTTTGGAACTTTGAGCTAGAAGAACCATTAGGATGTCAAGAGTACTGTGGAAAGTTCTGTAGGAGCTTGGAAGAAAATGTTAAGAACAGTGCAGAAGATGGAGGCCTGGCTTATGAAATTTCAGAGGGAAGATCAAAGACTCTTATTGGGACCATGTTTTGATTGTGAAGACTCTGTGGTTTTGGTTAGCTGGGGCTGAAGAATCAGGTGTGATTAACAAGATACCACAACCACTAAAGCAATCCTTTGTGTTACTGGGACTATTGATGCTGGTTAGCTGGAGCTAAGAAATTAGCGGTGATTAAGAAGAGGCCAACATCACTGAGGTGGAACCTTCTGGGAAGTGTTTTCTGAGAGCACAGAGGCTGTGTTCCAGAGATAGCCACAGTTGTACTTTGTGCTGTGGCTGGACTTGGTAATGTTTAAGAGTCACCCAGGTGGTACTGGTTTTGAAGGCATGAAGGGGTCATGAAGAACAGCTGAGGCTTGATACTGTGAGAGGCCAATATTGCTGTGGTGATTTGAATGAGAATGGTCTCCATAGGCTTATATGTTTGAATGCTTAGTCATCAGGGCGTGGTACTTCTTGAAAAGGATTAGGAAGTGTGGCCTCATTGAAAGAACTTTGTCACTGTACATGGGCTTTGAGATTTCAAAAGCCCAAGTCAGACCGAGTATCTATCTCTCTCTTCTTGCTTCCTGCAGATCTAGATGTAAAAACTCTTAGGTGGCTGGGCAGTGGTGGCACATGCCTTTAATCCCAGCACTTAGGAGACAGAGGCAGGCAGATTTCTGAGTTTGAGACCAGCCTGGTATACAGAGTAAGTTCCAGGACAGCCAAGGCTCTACAAAGAAACCCTGTCTCAAAAAAAAAAAATCCTCTTAGGTGCTTCTCAAGCACCATGTCTACTTTCATGTTGCCATTGTCTCTACCTTATTATAATAGATTAAACCTTTGAACTGTAAGCAAGCCCCAATTAAATGTTTTTCTTTATAGGAGTTGCCATGGTCATGGTGTCTCTTAACAACTTAGTCAGAAAACTAAGACAATTGCCTACCTGATAACCAGACTTCAGGGCCAGTAAGTTCCCTGATAGGCAGTGCCTCCAGATTTTGGTGGCTAATAAAAAGGAATGGGGTATGAGAGGATGGTTGAATGAGAAGATCTATGGAATCCATAGGGAATGAGGGAAGAGGAAGGAAATGTAGCAGGTGTTCTGCTACAGGGATGAAGATAATACTGCTTGTTTTCTCGATAAGGGTTACCATCTAATATGGAATATTCCATCTGTAGTTTATGAACTGACAAGCTGCCACATATAGCAGACTCCATTAACTAAACATTTGATCTACGAATCATGAAGATAAAAAAATTGATCATATGTTTTTATGTTTTGCCTAAGCACATATATCAACATGTGACATTAACTGTCCAAAGACATTAGGAAGTATAACGAAATGATATTCAAAGATGATTTCTAGTTGTCAAAGCAGCTTTAGTGAGTAATAAATATGGTAATTGTTTCTGTTGATATAATAACTAACCATAGAGAAAACTAATTGCTTTAATAGGTATTAGCCAAAATATACCAGTTTCAAAGAGAAAAGATGCATGTTCCTTCCTAACAGAATTGTGTTTTACCCATATCAGTAGTTGTGGGCTCTCTATTATCTACAGCAATTATTTTTATTTCCTTACCAAGTGACTATAATGTCCTTTTTCCAGCCTATATATCTTGCCTTGTGAATTTTGACCTAAACTTATTGATTTCTCCCTGGATTTACAATACAACAAACCCAATTTGTCTGTAGAAATATGTTATCTGATGACAATGAACATTGTTTGAGCCCAGCTGTGAATTAGAAAAGAAACTAAGTTTTGGTGACAGAATAACAGAACCATTTAGGAAGATGTGGGAACATGTCTCAAATGTACAATGCTGGACCAACTAGACCCCAAAATCTTGAGTGTGCTGTCCTTAAGTTGAGGTCCAGAAATAACATGGGGGCAGGGGTAGAAGTTGGTTGATATGGGACTAGAAGTGTTGGTTGCCATATTCACAGCATGTCTGTGGCATTATTTCTAAGAGTTATGATGGCAAATTTTCAAAGCTATTTCTGGTTTCAAAAAATCACTTCTGTCATAGCAGTGTAAGGCGTACGAGGAGAAAAAATATTGTCTCCACACCAACTCTAGAAAACAGTGATTCCTTGGCTTGCATCAGTTACAAACATGCACAATGGCAGTAAATCCCACACACAGCTGGCTTCTATATACCAGATGTCAGGTTAATCAGCATGTTTTGCACTTTCGATTGGTGTCAATTTACTGAAGTGAGACCTTCATCCTTCAAAGCTCTTTGCATACTCAGAATTTCTTGAAGCCATGTAGCTAGCTACATATGGTAATTATCTTAAATATATATTCTAGGGCTGGTGAGATGGCTCATCTGTTAAAGGCTAGATTCACAACAAAAATATAAGAAACATATATTCTCAAAGAAAAACAGCTCATCTATTAATTTGAACACATAGCTGTTACTGTTTGATCTTGTCCAGCTGCCCTTCCTGCTGACTACCGCTCTGGAAGGTAAGTTAAATATTCCTTGTTTTTCTCTTCCTCTCCTTGCCTCTATTATTACCTTCTCCCTCTTTCTTTCTTACAATCTCACTCTCATTTTCCTATAAGTTATCTGCTAATTGTACTTTTATTACCAAGTGCAGAACCTAGAGGCAGAATATCGAGTCATTAGAAAAACCAGAAAACTCCAAAAAACTCAAATCAAACCCTTCAGCTACTTCTTTCACAGGCTTCTCCTCTTTCTGCGGAAGTGATGGAATTTGTCAGGGCTGCCTGTCTCTTTTTCTTACAGACATACAAAGCTGGTGAACATCAATGTCAGTGGAAATTAGGGATGCCGCTATCTTCCCTAAAGGTTATCTTTACTGAGTTTGGAAGGTGATGGATGCAACATCTCCTGGGAGATGTCACAATGACCTCTAAGTATTACAGTTTCTGAGGAATACCACAATTCCTTTTAAATTGGGTGTAGCTTTACTATTCTTACTTTTTTTTTTAAACTAAGGCAGACTTTCCATAGAACACTTTTATCTTTGGTGGCTAGACCAGAAATCAAAGGATAATATAAGAGATGGGCTTTTAGTCATAGCAGGCTGAGTGATAGTGTGAGGGCCTTGAGCAGAGCAGGGCACACTCTGTTAGAATTTTTGAAGCTCACCTCACTGCTCCCTGAAACATGACCAGAGAGAATAACAGAAGTAGAAAGTTGATCCAGAAGGCTTGTGCACTAAGACAGGTGAACAATCATAACTTGTATTCAGGTACTAAAGGTGAGGATGATAAGAAGGGATCCCTTTCCAGATGCTTTTAGAAGAGTGAGCTTCCAAAGCTTGTGGCTGACTATTACAGGGTATAGGGTAGGTAACATTTAGATTTAGGTCCTTTTTAGGATCCCGAAAATGGATATGATGCTATGCCGAGAAAATTTAGGTATTGGTGAGTGTTGGGGGAGAGTTATAAACTTTAAAAATAACAATTAATATTAAGCAAAGGCACAAAACTTTCTGCCCTTTCCCTTATCCATTAGTTCTCAGATCAGCCTGTTTAACAGTACTGAAAAGGTAGATTGAAGTGTACCAGGGTTCTCCCAAACCAATGATATAAATAAATCCCCAGTTGGATCAAAGTGATGGTGTCCTTAAATCTCAACAGGTAGTTACAGTATGGAGCAAAGAGTGACCACCATGAACTCATGGCAGTGTTAGTTTCTGTGTAAGGATGATGTTGTGCAGCCATTTATTATGAGATAAAAAGTTGATTCTATAGGGAAGCTTCTGAAGATATGGGATATTGTAAGAGGAGGTGAAACACTCCATTCTATTGGGAAGCATTTTAAGTTTGGGAAGTAAACAACTCAATATCTTCAGAAAGTTCCTGAAACTGACTAGTTCCAGGAAGCACAGTTTTCCTACAGTCTTCTATGCAGCCCAACTGGTCCTTGTCTCTTTTGGGAAGCTTGGTTCATCTGAGAGAGTCTAGCCTAACATTTTACCTGAATGCTAGTGCTCAGGATCATATCATGGTGCTTTCAAGGCAGACATGTTACCAGTGAAGCCATCTTGCCAGTCCTCTGATTATTTTTGTACAACCACATAAAATATATAAGACAGAGGAGACTGGTATGTAGCATGTAGCATAGGTGTATGTATGCTGCTGCTGCTGCTGCTGCTACTGCTGTGTGTGTGTGTATGTGTGTGTGTGTGTGTGTGTTTACACAGGGTTCCTGTTATATGAGTTTTTAAATTAATTTATTCATTTTTTACACTCCATATTTTATTCCCCCATCCCCATCCAACCTCCAACAGTTTCACATTGCATACCTCCTCCCTACCCACTTTCTCCACATGGATGTCCCCACCCCCCACCCTACCTGACATCTAAAATCCCTGGGGCCTCCTCTCTCTCTCTCTCTCTCTCTCTCTCTCTCTCTCTCTCTCTCGCTCTCTCTCTAGTTTTTTTGAGACAGGGTTTCTCTGTGTAGCCTTGGCTGTCCTGGAACTCACTCTGTAGACCAGGCTGGCCACAAACTCAGAAATTCACGTGCCTCTCCCTCCAAAGTGCTGGGATTAAAGACATGCACCACCACTGCCAAGCTGCCTCCAGTCTCTTGAGGGTTAAGTGCATCATCTCTGAATGAACACAGACACAGTAGTCCTCTACTGTATATGTGTTGGGGGGCCTCATATCAGCAGATGTATGCTGCCTGGTTGGTGATCCAGTGTTTGAGAGATCTCCGGGATCTAGATTAGTTGAGACTGCTGGTCCTCCTACAGGATTGTCCTTCTCCTCACCTTCTTTCAGCCTTCCCTAATTCAACAACAGGGGTCAGCTGCTTCTGTCCATTGGTTGGGTGCAAATATATGCATCTGACTCAGCTGCTTGTTGGGTCTTCCAGAGTGCAATCATGCTAGGTCCCTTTTTGTGAGTGCTCCATAGCCTTAGTAATAGTGTCAGGCCTTGGACCTCTCCTTGAACCGGATCCCACTTTGGACCTTCTTTTCCTCAGGCTCCTTTACATTTCCACCCCTGTAATTCTTTCAGATAGGAACAATTATGTGTCAGAGTTGTTACTGTGGGATGGCCTCCCTCTCCCTCATTTGCCACCCTGTCTTCCTAATAGAGGTGGGCTCTATAAGTTCCCTTTCCCTACTGTCAGGCATTTCATCTAAGGTCCCTCCCTTTGAGTTCTGAGAGTATCTCATCTGCCAGGTCTCTGGTGCATTCTGGAGGGAACCCCTAACCTACTATCTCCAGAGGTTGCCTATTTCCATTCTTTCTGCTGTCCCTCAGGGCTTCAGTTCTTTTCCCTCACCCAATACCAGATCAGGTTCTCCTCTCCCCCCCCCATTCCCTCCCCTATCCAGTTTCCCTCCCAGGTCCCTCCCTCCCCACTTGTGATTCTTTCTTCTTCCTCCCAAGTGGGACTGAGGCTTCCTCACCTGGGCACTTCAGCTTGTTGATCTTTTTGATTTCTGTGGACTGTATCTTGGGTATTCTGTACTTTTTTTTTCTTTTTTTGCTAATATCCACTTATTAGTGGGTACATATCATGCATGTCCTTTTGGGTCTGAATTACCTTACTCAGAATGATATTTTCTAGTTCCATCCACTTGCCTGCAAAACTCAGGATGTCCTTGTTCTTAATAGCTGAGTAGTATTCCATTGTGCAAATGAACCACATTTTCTGTATCCATTCTTCTGTTGTGGGACATCTGGATTGTTTCCAGCTTCTGGCTATCACAAATAAGGACACTATAAACATAGTGGATCGCATGCCCCTGTGGCATGGTGGAGCATCTTTTGGGTATATTCCCAGGAGTGGTATAGCTGGGTCTTCAGGTGGATCTATTTCCAATTTTCTGAGGAACTCCATATTGATTTCCAGAGTGGTTGTACCAGTTTTCAGTCCTTCCAGCAATGGAGGAGTTATTGCTCTTTCTCCACATCCAACATGTGTTGTCACCTGTGGATTTGATCTTCGCCATTCTGATTGGTGTAAGGTGGAATCTCAGGGTTGTTTTGATTTGCATTTCTCTGATCACTAAGGACTTTGAACATTTCTTTAGGTGCTTCTCAGCCATTTGAGATTCCTCTAGCTGCATTTTACCTGTAAGCTTCTTTTGCTTGCTTGCTTCCTTTCTTTCTTCCTTCCTCTGTCCCTCCTTCCATCCCTCTCTATCTCTCTCCCTCCCTCTGTTCCTTTCCTCATTTTCTCCTCTCTCCCTCTTTGTCTCATATCTCTCTCCTCTTCTTGTGCAGTTCCTGATGCTTTCAGATTAGTTTAAACTAATTGTTATTTTTGGGATCTGAGAGATGAAAGAATTTCTAAAGTGTTTGAGTAGTGTCCAGCAGCTTCATAATAGATATTGTCATGAATCTTCAGATGACAACAGAACCAAGTCAGTCTCCATGACAGGGGAATGCTCAGACATTATAAATACCTGAGGGTAAGAATGTATGAAACAGGAGCCTTTAATTAGAAGACTATGCATTTCCAGATAGATGTCTGGGAAGGAACTTGGGAATTCTGAGTTTACTAATAAAAATGTCCATATTCTTTCCAATGAAAGAACAAAATAAGGATACCAGCAAAAGATTCCACCTACCTCTAAGAGAGTATAACTTGACATTTGTTTTGTTACTCAATTCCTGAGGAGACCTGAATAAAATCTGCTCATCCCAGATAGCAAACCAAAGGAAGAATAAAGTAAGGATACAACCAAAATCTAACACTGAACCAATGAGTTTTATTGGGGTTATTTACAGGAGATGGTTAAAGGAGCAGAAATTATTCAATGACAGTCACATCACCGGAAGCTTTTTCTAGTATGGTGACATTTCTTGGAAGGTACCTGGAAAGGTCAGACCAAATTGTTGAGCTGCCTGCAAGTTTGGCAGTACACTCAAAATTTCAGTAGCATTGCTTTTGGGACCGTGTTCCATACAGGAATTTTCAAAAGACTGACTATATATAAATCCAAACAGTCTTGTCACACCCTTCTAATCACCTTTCTACAAGCATAAGGGTTTACTCACACCACAGGTACATCGGTGTCTTTGCCACATTTACTGCTCCCAGAGGACTGATTACTTAACTGGAGAGATAATTTTAGTTAATTAGATGTCTGATTAACCTTGGGTCTTTATGTGTAAGGGCCTTGAAAAGAAAAGATGGTGGAACACAGGAGTCCTTCCAAATATCTCTGAAGCTGCATTATTTAGGCACCAATATTTCCTGTTCACCTCTGAGGTCAACGCTGAATGAAGGATGCATGAAAGGACTGAGGGTGTCACAGGGGACAGATTTATCTAAGCCATGCCCATTAATTCAGACCCAAGGAACAGTCCTGAGGTGACTGATTCCTCTGCTAGGTGAAACAGATGCTATCTGTGCCCTTGCCTGTCACTGTACAGGAACTCCGCTTTCAAAGCCAGAACCTGCATTTCATTGCCTGAAGACTTCCCCTGGACTAAGACTTTGTAAACTCTTGTAACAGTCTTAATTTCCATCTCCTATCAGCAAGCATACCTCCAACTGGAGCTTATGGGAACGTGTATTTTGCATTGTTAGTACTATAATTCAGAGGCATATTCTACACGGAGCTTCAAGATATCCCCGTTGAGAGGGGAACACAGTTGCCTGCCATTGGTGAAATATTTTTTGCTGGTTGTTATTTTTCCCCTGCCTCACATTCCCATAACTATATCAATGTGTTTGCCTCTCACATAAACTATTTAGATTGAAATCCTTACTAACTCCAGCCTTTAAGACATCAGGAATGGTAACCTCTGTAGCCCCAAGCTACAATTTATGAACAGAGGTCAAGTTAGATAAAAGCCTCGAGAGCCTGAATGTGTTTGCAAAACTTGTGTATACTATATAATTTGTCTCAATGATGACTAGAGAAATTTGCCTGTCTGCTAGAGGAGGGGCCAAGAGTGACCATGTAAAGAGAAAACAGATGCATCCAGCCTGAGGCCTCACACATCTGCTGGATGAGCAACGACTATAATTTTCCAGGAGGAGACAATAAAGAAATTCACATAAAACTTTTTATTGTGTAAGTGACACTAGTTATTATAGTCAGCAATCAGAAAGCTACCCTGAGGACAAAACTTTTCTGCCTATTAATGTAGAGAGAATGGCTAGCCTGCTTCCCAAGTCTCCAAATGTAACATTAGAGATGTTAGGATCCGTTCCAAAAAGAGTTATACTACCAGCAAAATACAAGAAAGATGTGTATTACAGGAAAGATAATAAAATAAAGTCTAAGCATTTCAGAGCTCTTGGGGCAAATTGAATCCATGGGAATTGAAAAATAAAAGGCTTGGGAAGAAATAAAGCCTTTGTAACAGATGATGAGACAATAATGTGTATCTCCATTTTATGAAGGGTGAGTTCTTCTAGACCCAAATTTGTAGTTGAGGCATTTCCAAACATACAAAACATTATTTCATAAAACCTTATGATTTTGGTATTAATCATCAGATTACACTGTAAAGGTTTCTAATTCAGTGTTATAGTAGCCAACAATTGAGTATAAGTTTCTATGTGAAACTGAATATGTCTTCTAATTTTCTGGTGGTTCAGATATAGGCCCTGTATAGTTAGTATCTATGCAAAATTCCAGCATACTGTTGTCTTTCAATTATCTATAAGCTAAACTTGAATACAGGTCTATGGTCTCTACACTAGCACTATACTCTGTAAGAGAGTTGAAAAAACCTAGAGGTCACTTTTACTGCACTATCATCATTAGAGCTGTGTGTGTGTGTGTGTGTGTGTGTGTGTGTGTGTGTGTGTGTGTGTGTTGATACTGGTATGATATATTATTTGGATATATATTATTTGGCCAGTCCAAATGCTGAAACAAAAGCTTGCATCTGCTTCTGAACTCATATCCCATGCCCTGATATTAAATATTCTGAAATGTATTTCTTGTTTGTATTACCATGTAATCAGGGGAGAGGAAAATAGTTCAGTCATGTAGGGTCCAGGCTATTGCCATCTATTCGTTTTAATCACTAGCATGCAGTGGAGATATTTTAGAAGATGAAGTCAAACATATATTCAGATTGATGAGTCTTAGCCATAGAATCTCTAATGCAAGGATGCTCACTGCATTGCAAATGTCAATAAATAACATATAAATAATGGGCTATGTTTTAATAGAACTTTATTTATACAATCAAATGCTCACTAGAAGAGTGATGCATCCTTTCAGCCTAGGGTCTTCATCCATGAACAAAGCACAGAGAAGATCTGGATCTTGTGGGAGATGTTTTCAGAGTCACTTCTAACTCATTTTGTAGGTGATATCACATGGATTTGCCTAACTACTAGGAATTCTGGGAAATATACTATAAAAGGAAGGGGAGAAGGGTTGTTTTTGACATTCTGTTTTGACCACCTGAGAACTGATGGCCTTTTACAATACAATGATTATAGAAAAGATTCTCTGAGAATCTAAGCAATTAATTTAAAATGTCAGGATAATATGATTCCTCTGGGAATTCAGATCTGATTCTAAATCCACAAAGACTTTTTTCTGCAAATTTCAGAGAAGCATTATGTAAATAATTTCACAAAATCAACTATTTTCTTGAACTTGAGACTACCCATTCCACTCCCCAAGTGGATGAAATGTGTAATTATCAATTGAGAATTAAAGGGTTTCTGCTAGACTTCTATTAATAAACCATTTCTAACTGAGTTATGATTTAAACAGAGGAGTAATAAATCTCTACTTTTAAAAGTTCTTAATTGTTTTCTTTACTGTACAATTCCCTCTACCAAATTATCAAATTAATGAGATTTTATACATCCATAAACTTGACTTAGAAGCAAAGTTTTATTTTCCTGCTATTAGTTTAGATGTAAATATTTTTCAATTTACAGTTTTTCTCCATTAAACCTGTCAATAGAAAATAGTAATTTTTTCAAATATTTAATGGCTATAAGTGATTATATTTAGCAACATTAACAGATCAAAAGAGTTAAATAGACATACATAAAATTTTATCAAACATCCTTACCACGAGAGAAAAGAAAAGATGTGCATATCCACTATAATTGCTCTGGTATCTACTTTGGGTCACAATACGTAAAAGCCAAAGAAGTAAAATTTAAAGCTCTTGTCTTCATATTCAGGCTTCGATCTTTGTAATAAGGCAGAGCTATGCAGATATATCTAAAATGTTAATAAGGAAAAATGAAAAATAAATAGTAGTTGCTTCTGCAGTGCCCTCAAGGTCACCCAGCAATTATTGATTTTCTTATGTTTGATGAAGTCTGGGTATGTTGTGTATATCATGAGAGATCATTACTCAAAAAAGAATACTACATTTAAATTTTCATTTGCTACCTCATTTTGTTTTGAAAATTGCTGCTTTTTTTAAAAAAAAAAATTCCTTTGTACAGTGGTGTTGACTTCTAGAAGAGACACTAGTACCGGCAGGCTTATGGTTCTAAAGTGTAATGCCTGTAAGAATCCCTAGGAAGGTTTGTTACACTATATATCATGAAGATTCCGGAGAAAACCCTGACATGATACAAATGCTACTGGTTTCTAAATGACATTCTAAATAACATTAAATCTAAAATTCTCAATTGAAGATCTCATTTAAATTATTGTCTTAACACACAAGGAATGCATTAGCTCGTTATTTTCAGGTTGTTACGACTGATTTTAGGTAGTGATACTCGAGGGACCAGTTTCCCTCTCTTGCTCTTCAGACTCCAGTGCTGTATGTATATCTCGCATATTCACAAATGGATTGTAGTGCCCCAGACCAGACATTTTGTTTTTCTTTTTTTTTATTTTTATTTTATTAATTTTTTAATTTACATTCCAAATAACTTCCCCTTTCCCGTTTCCTCCCACCCCAAAAGTCCCATAAGCCCCCTTCCCTCCCTCTTTTCTCCATTCAACCCCCACTCGTTACTCTGTCCTGGCGTTCCCCTACATCCAGTCTTTCCAGGACCAGGGGTCTCTCCTTCCATCTTTTTAGAAATCTATTGATATGCGGATTGTGTCTAGGGTATTCCGAGATTCTGGGTCAATATCCCCTTATCAGTGACTGCATACCATGTGTGTTCTTTTGTGATTGGGTTACCTCACTAAGGATGATATTTTCAAGATCTGACCATTTGCCTAGGAATTTCGTGAATTCATTGTTTTTAATTGCAGAGTAGTATTCCATTGTGTAGATATACCACATCTTCTGAATCCATTCCTCCGTTGAGGGACATCTGGGTTCTTTCCAGCTTCTGGCTATTATAAATAAGGCTGCTATGAACATAGTGGAGCATGTGTCCTTATTGCATGCAGGTAAAGTCTCTGGGTATATGCCCAGGAGTGGTATAGCCGGATCCTCCGGGAGTGTCATGCCCAGTTTTCTGAGGAACCGCCAGACTGCTTTCCAGAGTGGTTGTACCAGCTTGCAATTCCACCAGCAGTGGAGGAGTGTTCCTCTTTCTCCACATCCTCGCCAACAACTGCTGTCTCCTGTGTTTTTGATCTTAGCCATCCTGACTGGTGTGAGATGGAATCTCAGGGTTGTTTTGATTTGCATTTCCCTAATGACTAAGGATGATGAACATCTCTTTAGGTGCTTCTCAGCCATTAGATATTCTTCAGGTGAGAACTCTTTGTTTAGCTCTGTACCCCATTTTTTAATAGGGTTACTTGCCTCTCTGGAGTTTAACTTCTTGAGTTCTTTGTATATATTGGATATTAGCCCTCTGTCGGATGTAAGGTTGGTAAAGATCATTTCCCAGTTAGTTGGTTGCCGCTTTGTCTTTTTGACAGTGTCTTTTGCCTTGCAAAAACTTTGTAATTTAATGAGGTCCCATTTGTCTATTCTTGATCTTAGAGCATAAGCTATTGGAGTTCTGTTCAGGAAATTCTCCCCTGTGCCCATATGTTCAAGGTTCTTCCCTAGTTTCCCTTCTATTAGTTTCAGTGTGTCTGGTTTTATGTGGAGATCTTTGATCCACTTAGAATTGAGCTTAGTGCAAGGAGATAAGAATGGGTCAATTTGCATTCTTCTGCATGTTGACCTCCAGCTGAGCCAGCACCATTTGTTGAAAAGGCTATCTTTTTTCCTCTGGATGGTTTTAGCTCCTTTGTCAAAGATCAAGTGACCATAGGAGTGTGGATTCATTTCTGGGTCTTCAATTCTGTTCCATTGATCTACATGTCTGTTACTGTACCAATACCATGCAGTTTTTAACACTATTGCTCTGTAGTACAGCTTGAGGTCCGGGATAGCTTTACAAAAATACTCTCTGTTGAAAAGTTTGGGTAATCTTATTGGCTGTCATTGACAAATTATTTTTAAAATGTATATTATAATTCTACAGTTTAATATCCAATCAATTATAGAAGTGATTTGGGATCCAGCCTTGATAACAAGGTCCTTGTCTCCTTTGCCACATCAAAACTTTCACCAAAGCTGTGAGAGATTTCGGGATTGAGTTGAGTTGAAGCCAGGATAAATATAGCGTGAATGACTTTAGATATCCCATTCATGAATAACATCCTCAGCTCCTAGGATTAAGAAGGATGCTAATAAAGTACATTCTGATTTCCCAGAAGGATTCTGTCTACTTGCCTGCTGTAGAAACTAGCTTTGTACTAAACTGTCTATAGACTCCCTTTCTACATCTCTTTCCTTACTCCCTAACCATCTTCAGGAATAATTTTCCAAATAAACTACCAGCACTCAGACTTTTGCTCTATGTGCTACTCTGGAAAGAAAATCCAAAAATGATTATACTTAAAGAATATGGGCTGTTGAAAAGCTCAGAATACCCAAGATACAACTCACAGACCACAAGAAGCTCAAGAAGAAGAAAGACCAAAGTATGGATACATTGATCCTTCTTGGAAGGTGACTCAAAATACCCATGGCTCACAGCCAATCAATAGGCTGAGCATAGGGTCCCCAATAAAGCAGCTGGAGATAGGACCTAAGGCTCTGAAGAGGTTTGCAGCCCCATAGGAGGAACAATAATATGTACCAGCCAGTACCCCCAGAGCTCCCAGGGACTAAGTTACCAACCAAAGAGTACACATTGAGGGATCCATGGCTCCAGCTAGGTATGTAGCAGAGGATGACCATTTCAGACATCAATGAGAGGAGAGGTCATTGGTTCTATGAAGGCTCAACGCCCCAGTGTAGGGGAATGCCAGGTCAGGAATGTGGGGGAGGTTGATAAGTAGGGGGAGGGAGGATGGGATGGGGGTTTTCTGAGGGGTAACAAGGAAAGGGAATATCATTTGAAATGTAAATAAATAAATAAATCTAATAAAAAAAGAATATGGGTTGTTATGGACACTGAAGATATTTTTCATGGAAAATGTGGAGTGGGCAACAAAAAAAATAACATTGACAAAATACTGAAAAATAAAATAATATGCTTATGTCAATATAAGCCAATAACAGTAATTCCATCTTTAATCCGGATGTATGGTTATTGGTGAGATGCATGTTGTTAAGTAAAAATGGAGCCAATAAGCTGGTTGTCAATCATCTTTTGGAGACATTGAGAAAATAAATGTGCCCACAATCCCTTTGATTTTAATTAGTTTTCTCTCTGATATGATCACAATACATGAAACAACAAGAAACTTGAAGAGGACAGGGTTTATTCTGTATGATAGTTAGAGAGTGTACAGTTTATCCTACAGAGGAAGCTATGACAACAGAAGCAGAGGAGATTGATCATGGTGGATCCACCATCAGGAAGCAGCAAAGGATGAGTGTTTGGGCTCTTCTTGTTTTCTCCATTTTACTCTGTCTGCGTCCCCAGCCAACAGAATGGTACCACCTACAGTTAGAGCTAGTCTTCCCACCTCAACCCAATTTAGAAATCCCCCTCAAATCCATCCTTACAGGTTTGTCTCTTAAGTTATTTTAGATCCTGCCAATAGACAAAATTATCCATCATGCCTCTGGACAAATTGTTGGCTAAAAATAACTTTAAATATTATGCTTGGCAACCTTCAGCCTCAACAAATGTTATAGCATCTCCTTCAAATTTTCAAACTGTGCCATCTCTCTACCCACCTGGAACCAATTTCTCACTTCATTGAGCAGCTCAGCTTTCCATGTTTCAGCTAAACTCTGAAGTTTGAAGGCTGCCCAACCCCATGTTCTGTATATGAAGGACAAAGTCAGGCTAATGCTGATAACAGCAGGAGTATAACAATTGAGAATTGATGTGAAATGCTAATTATCAACCCAGACAATAATCTCAATATTAAGACTATGTGATATCTATCAGTCAAATATTTACACAGATGTTCCCTAAGAAACTTTACTCTTTTGAGAGGTACAACCTCACAAATGTTTTGATGTAGTCTATATTATCTTCTTCTTTGAGATACAGTGAACATTAACTTATTAAAGATTCTGACACATTGAGCTCAAATAATATCAACTTTATTTGATGCATAATTTCCTGACTTACCTGATTTTAGATTTGCTTGAACTTTTAAATTTTGTAGTAATTTTTACCTTATTTTTATTATTTATTTTTTGTGTTTGTTTCTGAGGTAATGATAAGGCATCATTGATATCATATTCCAGATTCTGTTCTGGCCTAAAAGTGAAATTTTTTTTACTCCTGTAGATATGTAGGGAATGTCTTCTGGAAATTTACCCAGGTGGAATTGCTCCTCTATTTGTCTCCATGTGGCTATATCCCTCTGTTCATTTCTAAACCTCCCAGGGACTCAGAACAGATCCTAACCCCCTCACCACCCTTGGATATCACCACATATTCTATCCCTAGAGATAAGCAAGGCACTGTAAAGTAGAGTGATTTCTGCCGGATCCAATAGACTCAGAATTTCAGACACAATTTCTTAAATTATTTTATCAAACATGCCTGATATTTTGCTCATTGTAGGAGGCTATCTAATGCTGTGTGACTTTTCTGGAGAAAATATGAATGAGTGTCCATTCATCCCATACAGAGCACAAATAACAAACCAAAGAAGCCATTTGCCTTCAAATCTAGTTTAGTGAATGAGTGAGTTTATTAGGATTACTCTTATGAGCTTGGATGACCACAAATACAGCTGCATCAAATGGGAAGACCACACTGATATGAGTATGAGCCAAAAATTTGCATTCTTGGAGTTTCCTGTACAACCTGTAAGTAGGTCAGGTATGCACCAAATCCCTTCTTTCCTGCACTTTTAGAATCTTAGGAAGGAGCCTCGTAAATCTTGTAACATTTTAAGCCTTGTAATTATCATTTACTTCCAGAATCCTTTTAACTTCCATCCTCTCCCAGGAAGAAATGTTTCAATTTGGAACAGATAGCTATTCAATACCTAAGAAGAACATGTTACTGAATAGATCCCACATATTTGGAGTAGAATAACTGTTGGTAGCCAGTGAAAGTGCTTCCAGCTTTATGAGGTTAAAATATCTATTGTTTAAATTATGTATTTACTTTATACATAGGAATCATAATATGATAAGAAGGACAACCCGCCGTTAGCTGAGGAGTTATTAGCATTTTGTAACTACTTAGAGAAGAAAACTTTTATTTAAAGCTGTTATCCGAGGTAGCTTGACCACATGCTAGGATAGCCTCCATTCCCAAAACTAGTTGAGTAACAACTGGACACAATGCAGGGTGCTGCAGGGAGAAAACTCAAAGTTGAATGGGAAGGGATGGGGTATTATAGAGGGTTGTTATTGAGTGCTGGTAGAGGAGAAGTGAATAAATTCTAAATACATTGTATGTAATTCTCAAAATATTAATGCACATTTTTAAAATAATTTAATCCAGTAAGTATGAACTCTAGGTTTGACAGCTATAATGCTGAAGAGTTGTTATAAGACAAGAGTTCACCTAGAAGGTTTGTACATAGGTCAGAACAGACATATCAGCACTGACTTCAAGAGTACTTCTTAGAAAGCATAACAGTAATGAATTCTATATCAGAGGGTAACTTGTCAGAAAAAGATAAGATAAATATATAAAATTAAAAAAACCCTAATTAGAGGCTTTTTCTACTTGTCTTTCTCAAATTGTAGTCATTTGTATTTACATGAAATCTCTGTCTTTCACATAATCATAACCATCACATACTTGTTATAAATTATCGTTTTTAATCCCTTAGCCTTCTATTCATACAAGAGGGTCAAAGACATAGTAGAGCCCAGATTTGGTTGCTTTCTTTCACTCTCAGGGACACAGTAGTAACCCTAGAAATATTTCTTGGATGTGTTAATACAAGTGGGACATTATTTTAGCAAATATTATTGTAATTCAGTCGTTTATGTGATCAAGTAAATGTATATATTTGAGAAATAATGTAAAGATAAGTCCATTGTTTTCTTTTATATTTCTTCTTCCCAATCTTAAGATCTTTTTCCCTGCAGGTAATGAATTATTGAAAATGACTTGAGAATTGTGGTGTACTTCTGTGAGTGTATGTAGTGAGTTTGAGATCAGTGGAATGAGAAGAGTATTACAGAGAAACTACTCCTTAACATCTGCAGAAACTATGAGTTCCTCAGAGAAAACAAATATTCTATATGGTTGTCCCATTTATCATAAAGAAATGTTAACATTATACAGGGAATTAATGAATATAAAAAGAAATGCATTTTTGTACAGTTCAACTAATTTTTCTTTTATGCCCTTCCATTCTTCCTTCTTCCCCATTTTACAGGCCTTTCTTTTGTTGTTATTCTTCTCAATAAGGCTCACTACAGTTTACTCACTAATGGTATTTGATGTAAACTTACATTAATCAAGGACTAAGCAGCAAAGTAGAACTTGTGGATGGTAATTCAATATAGGAAATTTATTATGCTGTTCAGTAAGATGCTGAAAGTGACGACCACCTACAGAGGTAAGGCACAGACAGCTTCAGGGCTATGTGAGCTGCATGCCTGTGCTAAGCTACCTACTTGGAAGAATTTTCTCCAAATAGGTCTCAAAAGTCTTCAGTTTTGTACTTCGAGTTTTGCATTTTATAAGTGAAGGCCTGTAGGATGATAAAGCAAGACTAAGGATATATTCACTGGATTTTGCTTATTTCATTTGCTTGCATCATTTGTTTAATAAAAGCAGAATTACAGCGAATCTAAAGATAGGAAGTTTAGCACGATGCAAAATAAATTTGAGAAACACAGAGTTGCCTCATGGTATCACATCTCCTGTTCTAGTCAGAAACTTTTGTGAACCTCAAAAAGAAACATCATTGGCGGAAATGTAAATAACCAAGAACACTACCACACCCTTCATACTAGTGTAGGTCTCTACACTAACCAAATGTATGATAAAAATGCTTGCACAGAAGGAAAGAAAACAATAGGGCAACCCACAGATCCTCTTTCATTTGTCCTTTCGTGCATATGAGAAAAACAGAAAGTATAGTGTGGATAGAATGTACCCATCAAGATGTATAATGGAAACTAAGGTCATTTAGTATTTCAATTATTCTAGAAAGAACAGTGTACATGAAAATACATGATATAAGCAGTGTAATTCCTCAAAGGAATGCAATACTTTTGTTACATTTTCATTTAAAAATTTAATAGCATAATAAAAAGATATATAATCAAATTTATTACAAAATTAAATTTTTTTATTTTCTTGTTTGAAAGCAATGCTAAAATCATTTCTAATAGCAAAAGAAAGGAGAACAAGAGAGACTGAGACAGAGACAGAGAGAGAGAAAAAGATAGAGATTGAAACAGAAAAATAGACAGAGAAGTTTCAAAAAGATTTATTCCTGTTTTGTGAACAAGAGACATTGATTTTCATTTTGTACTTGTCTGGAAAATTTATTAAGCAAGGAGACAAATATTTAGCATCATCCAAAAAGCTGAAAATACACGGGGTAAACATGATGTGACATAGCCCTAGCCAAGGCTAGTAGTCGTGATAGGCAGTCTGAAAGAAGTAGTCAACTGTTGGGAACTGAGCCATGGTACTGGTCATTTCTGGGCAGTGAGGTTGGTGAAGGACTGTCTGGAATAGTACTATAGTCTGAAGATATTCATCAAAATTCATGCGCTGAAAACTCAATATCCAAGGCAATTGTGTTGGGAAGTAGCACTCTGGGCAAGAGTGTAGGTGGTGGTGATGGGAGTAATCCCATTAACAGACGAATAAACTGAAGAGGGAGGGAGAAATAAACTGAAGAGGAAGGGCATTTTTATCCTTCTACTTTCTTTCATGTGAGGATATGCGTCCCTCCCTTCCCTTCTGGAGTATACAGGGTTCCTGGTGTCAGTCAGAAGCCAAGAATAGTCCTCCTGAGAAGTTGAGAACTGATCTCGAATGTTTCAGTGTCTTAAATTGTGAAATGTAAGTATCAATTATTTACAAATGATTCACTGTGTGGTACTCTTATAGTGGAATAGTCTAAGCTTTTCCTGCCTAAAGTCCCAGTTAGTGCCAGAAACCCAGTCTGTAGAAAAGAACAGAGGAAGCCCTGGCTACTCCTATGTTTTCTGAATGAGACTAGATTTCATTTTCTAGGTACTTTGGGGCATGTATTAAAAACATGGATTTCACAGAAAAGAAAGTAAAGTGGTAGGGAGATAAATTTCCATTACTCTATGGTAAATTTCCATGTCTCCATTCTTATTGCACCAATGAGAGGGCCAAAGTCAGCTTGATTAGGTGAAGCTAGTTAACCACCAAGCAGCTGTTTCTAAATTCATGCCAAGTCAAGGCTACACTGCAGCCATTTTCCTGATTGTGCCCAAGATAGGGGGCCTTATCAGCAGAGAAATGACAACACAACAAGTGGACAGAAGTGTCAGAACCCAAAACCATTCCAGAGAGAATACATGGACAGCTAAAGACCAGTAGAAGAAACAGAGGAAGTGAGTGGGAAGGAGTACTTGAATCCAAGAAAATCTCACACTTCCTTAGAGTCAGCAGACTCCTATCTCTAAGACCTATTGTTAACAGTGTGTTACACTTAACAATAAATATGACTTTCACTTTGACTTAAACATTCCCCATGTCTTTGATAAAGGAAGAGAAATAACCTGACCCCTAGTCTGTAGCAATGCTTTGTGAGAAGACCATAAGAGCAAATAGTGAGAAAGTCTGAGAGCATGTGACAGGTAGGTTACAATCCTTGCTCCCCATAATTCTCTGACCTGCATCTTTCATCCTCCCAGGCTTTTCTCTCCCTTTCCTTCCTCATGCACCTTTGCATATATCATTCAGCCAAATCTTTATCATTTAGGGTTTTAACCTATCATTCCCCATAGACTCCCTATAATCATCATGAATGGATTAGATTTTCTTTTCTTCATAATATGTGACCAGGACTGGTGTTTGGAAGCAGCAGCCTTTGTTGTTAAAAAAGACCAGGCTCAAAATTTCTGCCTGTGAACATGACCATTGGGAACATTTTCTTAGCCTAACTGAGCTGCAGTCTTTGGTCATAAACAAAAGTGATGATTTTCACAGCTTGAGATAATTAGAGAGAGAAGAAGCCAGCAAATACTAGACTCAAATCTGCAGTTGATGTTCTACCATTACTTAGCATATTTATCAACCTTACATTATTTTCTAGAGTTACTGTAACAAAGTAGTGCAAACTGTCATTAAAACAGCATACATTAATGCACTCACAACTGTTTGCTGTACAAGGCACAAATCTAGTTGTTAATAGGACCATGTTCTCTTTGCAACATGGAGACAGGGTGCTTCACTGCTGTTTCCCAGAACTTGGTGGTGCTGTCAATCATTGGTCTTCCTTAGGCCATAGTTATGTCATTACTATTTCTGCCTCTGTGTTCACTCTAAGTATATATCATCTAGTGGCTATATCCCCATGTTTTAAGAACAACAGTCATATTAGATTGAGAAATTTCTTGGGTAGCCTTGTCTTACTTTGATTCTATCAGTGAGGGCTTGTTACAAATGTAGTCACATCCATGACTAGGAGGACTTAGTCCAACATATCTTTATGGTGACATAGTTCAAGCCACAGCAAGCTCATGTTAATTTCACTGAGTGCCTTCTAACCACTGATTGTTTCTGAGACCTGTTGTCATCATTTGAGCTCCCATTTGTTAGCACCAGACTGTATTTTCTCCATGCAGAAAGCAAAAGACTTTGTGATTCAAACAAAACTGCAGAAACAGCAACTTCTTAAAGCTTTTAGAAAGAACAAGGGAGCCTGACACTGCCAGACCCTGAAAGCCAAACAGCTTGGAGAAAGAGATTTAAAGCTCGTAAATATCGAAGAGGCCCTGGAACATCAGGGGCAGAAGGAACAATTCTAAACACAGCAAAACATAAATAAAGTTGGATTGAGTTCTTTGGCTTCACTCCCAGGGCAAAATTATCATCCCCTTTCCAAAAGCAGCATTTAGCACACCATTAGTTTGGAATGGCTATTGTCTTTGTGGAATATATTATTTTTTATAACTTATGACAGGAGTTGACATGACATTGCAGTATTCTGTATTTCCCTTCTAGTGTCCACAGGTAGGCCCTTGGAAGTTCCTCCAAACCAGACCCTAGTCCAAACAAATCGACTTACTTCCATCTAAAGAGATCATACCCTGGTCCCTAATCCTACTAGCAATATTTTGATTTTATATTTCTTTTTCACTAGAGTATGAATAAATTGGCAAATTACACATTGAAAAGAAAGAAAAAAAAGATGCCCTATAGGTTACTACTTTGGAATAATCACACATTTACACATATTTCCTTTGGAACCACAGTTTTCAATGACTTCTAAGTAATTTGTTGCCATGATTCTTTTCATTGAAATCCCCTTATTGACCATTTGCTTTATCGCCACTTTTCATATGAAATTTGTTGTAACAACAAACTCTAACAAAATTTACATGTGTTCTGAAGCATGTTTGTAACTTCCTATTCCACATTCTAAAATTTTTAGTTGAACAATCAAATTACATTTCTTTTTCCATTAGAAACGATGCATGTTCTTTAAGACATAAAGGCAACTGTAGCTACCCATATTTCAACAGTCCTGAGCTGATCCTTCATGCAAACCCACATCAAGGCCATTGATAAGACTCCAAAGGAGGTGTTGTATTTCATAGTTTAAAGACCCTGTGCACAGATGGAATGTTCCTCTCATAAGAAACAAGTCAGAACTTGGTTTTTGCTGGAGACCTCTGACATTGAAGCAGAAAACTTGCACCATGTAGACTGTGGTGCTCTGATCAGCATGTCTCAATCAGTCAGGGCAATTTGAGGCCACTCTACAACACTTTTTCCTTCGTACAATCCATCTTTAAGAGTCTTTGGAGAAACAGAAGGCTGTCACTCCTTCACCCGAATTCACTTGTGCCAGGTCCTAATCAAAAATTTCCCCTTGCTTCTTTCTCTTCTTTGTAAACGAATTCCATTCTTCAGTAGTGTCTTTGGCAATTTTAATGACTGATGGCTTGTTGCATGTTATTATCCAGATTGGAGAGACTGTACTGCCCTTCTAACCAAGAAAATAAGATAAAGAATTCAGCTACAAACAATCTCACCATGTGATAAAGCAGAGGTCAAAACTCAATTTGGGAAAGTTCTAACCCCACTGTCTGTTGCTAAAGGTGAGAGCTTTCTCACTAGAGATTGAAATCAATTCTTAGATATGGAGAAAAAGCAAAGAAGATTGAGGGCATGCTGCAGAACAGAATTCATTTATGCTGTCCTGAATGATAATTTTTTTGCTATTCAAAAAGAGTTGATTGGATAAGGGACTGGAACATCACATGAGTACTCACTAGGAATGTATGTCCCAGTCACCTACAGTCATTCTGACTCATCACTTCAAAGATCTTTGGCTCACTCAGCCCTGTGTTAAGTCTTGAGAATTACTGATCTATTATAGTAAAGGTACCTGTGCATCCATTCAGCTGTCAGAGACCATCCCAAGAAAAACAAAATATTAAACAAAATAAAATAGAAATAAGTAATCAAAGCCTAGAAGAAGGTTTGTGTTCTTCTGATATGCAATTGAATTTTTGTGAGCTAACTCACCAAAACTAATTCTAACATGCAAGATTTATTTGTTTGATCTCTTATATGCTTAACTATCTAATTTTAGGTAGCTCATTTTATTGAAAAGTCATCCAAAGACATGCTAGATTTTTCACAAAGCATGAAAATATGTAAATTTGAAAGTAAGATTTCATTCTAGATACATGTCATTCCTAGAGGCAAGCCCCACTAACAGATTATATATATGACATGTATAATCATCCAGAAATATTTGTCAGTGCATATTATTAAAAATATACTGCTAATGTGTAATTCTGCACTTTACTTTGATTTTGCATACATTTTAAATATCACAAGACAGTGAAGAGAGAGAGGCCTTTGTTACGGCTTTAAATTTTTGCATAATACATTTCTTATTTTTTGCATAAAATTTACCACTGAATGTCATTCGGGATGTGTTTGCTTGTTCCTTTGCTTTAAGTGTTCCAAATGACACCTCAAGGAAGAACTCACTGCGTTTATTTTGCATATGCGTGCCTATATGGAAAACAAAAACTGATTCTAAGGAGAGGGGCACTTAGCACATCAATAGATTATTTTTCCTACTCTATCTTAAAGACATTTTTACTTAGTGAAGCAGCAACCAGGCAAGTGACTGAGCCCCCCCTAGCTACTTGAAAACTTGAAAATGTACATCCTGAAAGGTGGGAATCAGCACGCTATGCCTGTGTGATATGCATTTCTTTCATTGTGACTGCTTGCACACATGTTCACGTTTAGAAGCCATCTGTGTCTAATTGCAAACTGCTTATTATTTTTCTTCAGCCATCTTCATCTGAGGAGCGCAAGGCCCTTTTCTGACTAATTGAACACAACTCCTTTTATACTAATGGCTTTATAAATTATCACTTAGACGAACACATGCTGCAAACATTTGTTTCTCATTTTGTATTGCATTTTTCCCTCCTTCCTTCTTGCCTTTTTTTGAACCCATCATACATGAGTCTGAATCAAATACTCAGACATATTTTTCTTGCTTGTTATTTAGGATTATAACCACACTTTATTTAATTTCTTTATTGTTCTGTGAAAATATCATATATGGATATAGTATATCCTAATTCTATTCACTCTACTTCCTACAACTACTCAAGAGCCCCTCACCAGCACAGCACCCTCCCAACTTTTTGTCTTCTCTTTTGTTTCATAGCCTACTGATTCCATTTCATACCAACCGTCTGGGCATGTGTGTAGCAGAGTCACCCACTGTGCCAATGGCAGCCTACTAGTAGTCAAACCCCTAAGAAAAATGGTTCCCTCTCTCCCAGAAGCTGTCAATTTCTAATAGCACCTCAGAAGTGGGACCTCACTGACACCACACCATGCAGAATTTTTTTAAAAAACTGGATTGACTATGTTGACCATGTGAAGTCCTTCATGTGAACTGTTACTACAGAACTGTGAATGTGTGCATACAATCACTATGTTGTGTTCAGAAGACAGCATTTCCTAATACTCTTCCTCATCCTCTGGCTTATATACTCTTCCCATGCTCTGTTCCCAGATGATTCTTGAGCTTGGTATAGGGGTGGGTGTGACATAGGTGTCTCACTCACAGTCGTTTATTCTCAACACTCTAAGCAGTCATGTGTCTAGGTCAACCCCTGCATATGGCAACAAGAAGTTTCTCTGACCAAGACTGAGGAAAGCACAAATCTATAAATATAAATTCTAGAAGGTAATTTGATTACTTGACCATTTAGCAAAGCAATATATATAGGGTTTCTCTTTGGACTTACAACTTCTCCAGTCTTGAGATTGGGCTGATGAGTTCAGCACTAGCCATGAACTCCTTCCTGTGAATCGGTTTGTAATTTCAGTGGACAGGGTAATTAGCTACTACTACCATGAACAATCTTGCCAGCATTGAAATAGTGAGAACACCTGGCCTAATAGTTTCCATATCATAGCATCCAAGGTTCAACTCTGTAAGACAGCTGATGCATTCTCTCCTGCAGCAGCCAGCACAGCACATTTTATCAATAAAGAGTTACAAATTATGAAATTCTGCTTCTATACCAACTTCTGTCTTCTGCATAGACTACATTTATCATTGCTTATATATTTGTCAATACTTGCTAATTACAATAGAATATAGAATATATATACACATGAATACATACATATATGTTCTATTGTATATATATAAGATTATATATATATGCATGCAAGAATATGTATTTTCTTATTTTTCTTTTAAAGATTATAATGATTTTTTTTACCTTTTATTTTCTGCTCAGAAAGTCATATTGGGGATTTTTAATTACAGAAAGGAGAAAACAGCATAAGGACTTTCAGTGAGGAGATGGGGAGAGGGTAATAAGGAGGGAAAGATAAAGGAAATATAATTATGGGCACACTACTTTGTAAGCTTATCTAAAACCACACCATACTAGATAATGCTATTGCTCTCAAGAGTTGTGGAATATCAAAAACTCCAGTGCCAGACCTGGGAAAATCCCCTCAAGTTGTGGGTCAGACAGGGAGGTGGAGAGTTTCTCACAAGGTTTGATTTGTAATCATTTGATGCATTGTGGCATAAATTATGGTAACAATTAAAGAACATAGTATTGTCTTATGTCAATACTGTGGCATCCATATAAATACAATGACCACATTCTTTAATTCTAGTAATGCAATGTTCCTCATCTAGAATTTCAATGAGGTCACTAGTTTTCATCTTTTGTTCAGTCTCACATTGTAACATTGTAGTCTCAAAATGTAAAATTTTGTTTTGTTTTGTTTTCTATTTTTATTTTTTTTTTACAGTCCAGTCTTTACATGGCTCCTGGTTTGCCCTCCTACAGTTCCTCATCCCATTCCTCCTCCCCCCCCACTCTGACTTTAAGAGTTTGTCCCGACTCCACTCATCCCCTACCCCAGCCCAGCAAGGCCTTCCTAGGGCCTCAAGTTTCTTGAACTCAGGCACATCTTCTCTCACTGAGGCCAAACCAGGCAGTCACTGTGCTGTATATGTGTCTGGAGATTCATATCAGCTCATGTATGCTGCCTGGTTGGTGGCTCAGTGTCTGAGAGATCTCTGGGATCCGATTTAGTTGAGACTGCTGGTCTTCCTATGGGGATGCCCTCCTCCTCAATTTCTTCCAGCCTTTCCCTAATTCAACCACAGGAGTCCCCAATGGTAGGAGGTAGGGTAAGAAGCTCTAAAGACTGATGAACTTTATTTTTTTTCCTTTTTTTAATTTATCATTCCATTCATTTACATCTCAAATGGTCTCCTACTGCCTGGTTACCCCTCTCTCCACAAACCACCCATCCCATCCTTCTTCTCTCCATTCCCCTTTGACTCTATAAGGGTGCTCCCTTCATACCCTTCCTCTCTCACCCCACCACTCTAGCATTTCCTCTACTCTGGGGCATCAAACCTCCACAGGTCCAAGGGTCTCACCTCCCATTGATGTCAGACAGGGCCGTCCTCTGCTACATATGTATCTGGAGCCATGGATCCCTCTCTGTGATGGCTCAGCCACTAAAGGCTAGGCTCACAACCAAAAATATTATTTTTAATTCTTTGAGAATTTTGTATAATGTGTTTGGATAATATTCATGCCCTTTCCCCATAGTCTTCCATAATAACTTGCATCTCCAAACCTACCTGACTTCATATTCTCTTAATTAAAAAAAGAGTTAAATTTGCATAATTCAATACTCTTGTGTGTGATTGACCTACCAAGATGATCATACACCCACAAATAACCTCTCACCCATGCTTTTGTAAGCAATCTTACCCTGTGGAGACAGTTAATTCTCCAATTAATTTCTTATTTGGCCCTTCCTCCATGAATCAGGTAGGCCAAGAGTGAAAGACAACGGAAGGAAGAGAACTTACTTGCCACTTGGGGGTAATTTAGAGAAAACTGACTTTCTCTTCTCCAGATGGTATCAAATGTCAATAAGTGCTCAACTATAGGTGAGACTTCATGCTCACCTCCCACCCTTCATGGTAGGATTTTTCTGGCTTGAGCTTGCCAAGCTCTTGTACTTATTGTCATAATGACTGTGAGTTCATATCTGAACTGTTGCATCTGGAAACTAGTTTCTTTTAGTCATCCATCACCTCTAGCTCTCACAATCTTTTTCCTCCTGTTCTATGACAGTCTCTGAGACTTGGAAGGAGGGATGTGATATACTTGTTGAAATTAAGGTAGGACGTTAGACCATAGTCTTATATTCTCTTCATGTTGACCAATTGTGAATCTCAGATGGTAGTTTCCATCCAGTGAAGAAAAAATTTCTGATAAAATTTGAGATATACAGTATTCTATTGGTATAAATATAAGTCATTAGAAGTCATTTTATTACTATGTCCATTTATCAGAATAATGTATTAGGTTATCCTCTAGAGCTATGATCTATATTGCCACAGATTCTTGGCCCTGTTAATGGTGCTAGGTTTGAGCTTTATCTGGTGGATCAGGCCTTAAATTCAATAAAAAACAATGATTAATATTCATACCTAATTGTGACACTGGTTATAACTTGCCAGGATAGTCTTTATTGTAGCTTATACAGTTCACAAATGAATATGATTGGTGATTTATTTTCTCTTCTAGTAGCATGCATAGCACCCTCTAGCATCAAAAGTCAGTAGAAATGAAACTTCATTATCAGTACCTGTAGAGGATTTTAATTCTGTAACATGGCTGCTCTGAAAAGGAATCACATTTAGAGACCTTCTAGGTCTATGTGATCTGGCCAGAATGCAGACATTCCCGAGATTACAGTGTGAGCTGGTTGGAACATAGACATACCCTTACTATACATCTTTTTAATCCATAGTTAGTAAAAGGAAACAGTCATGTTTGAAATGAATGTCTATTTGAAAGGCAGACAAAGTGACAAATCAGAGAAAGATTCACCTTTCAAAGGATGAGTCAGAGATAGGATACAGGATACACTTGGCTCAGATAAGAACAGGAAAGAAAGGTCACTGAAGAGCAGAAAGAGAGAGTTTTATGGTTTGAGAATTGAGCGTCTTCAATAATAGGGTCTTATCATTAAGTTCTCGAGGGTAACAGAGAGCAATCTCAATAGTCAAAAGTATTTGGAAATACACAGGTGTTCAGTATCCAACAACTCCAAAAGAGGTAACCCATCTCTGATGATAGGGTTTTTATTAATGCTAATGGGATATGCATTTGGGGTATTGTCCCCATTATAGGGGAATCCCATTTAAAATCTTTTTATATATGTATCATAACTAATGCTTTTTGGATTTTGATACTAAATTATGTTCAAGTATGCTTTGTCTAAATTTATTTGTAGTTTAGTTTGCATCATGGTTTATTGTTTTGACTGCATTCAGCAAAGAGTCTATGTAAAAATTTAAAAATGAACGATGAACCTATAAAACTCTGTTTAATATTTATTTATCTATTTCCCTTTTTTGATTCAAAGTTAACCAGTATGCCAACTTGTAAAAGTATACTTCTTGTGGAAATAGTCTTAACATATATATTCATAAGTTGTCAAGAAGTTATTGTTTTTAACCTGGACTATCTAAATACATATAATAAAATGTATCATCTAGTAGATTTAGAATTTATTGTGTTCTTTCACTGATATGCTTTTAGTAGCTTTCATATCAAAATGGCAATCTGTAATTATTTTATGCACAATGCTATATAGAATTACATGGTATGAATAACTTTCACTTTATTTGTGGAATGAAAACTACATTAGCTCAGTTTGCAGCATTTTGCTTCTGTAAACAGTACTGTAATAAATGTATTTTCAATGTGTGGCTAGTACAGACAAAATCAAGTCTCTATTTACTAACTACTGACATTTCTGGATCACAGTGGAAGAACACTTTCAACTTTAGTGGTTAATTTCAAGTGAATAATAATTTGAAACTTACAGAATATTTCTGCCAGTTCCTGGAATTCTGCCTTGAAAAATAGTATCTATGTTGTAAAATAATGCTCTGTGCATTTAATTTTCCTTTCCTATACAGTAATTGACAATTAGCAACATTTCCATAGTAACACCAATTATATCTTTTTTATAAACTACTCATTCAAATCTTTTACACATTCTTGTTCTAGTTGGCTTTCTCTTGCCGTATTAGAAACACTAATCAAAATCAAGGGTTTATTTGACTTACTGGTTACAGTCCATTATCTAGAGAAGCCAAGGCAGGAAATCATGGCAAAAAAACGTAAATATGGATAGAAGCAGAAACCATAGAGAGATGCTATTTGCTGGCTACCCTCCTCTGGCTTGCTCAGCTACTTCTTATATAATCTGGAGTCCACCTGTCTAGGGATGGCACTGCTCACAGTAGGCTGATCCTTCCCACATTAATTAGCAATTAGAAAATGCCCTACAGACAGGCCCACAGGCCAATCAGATGTAGACAATTCTTTAATTGCTTTTCCTTCTTCCCAGGTGATGCTAATAAGCAAAATCATGTTGGGATTTTTAAATTTTACATGGTGAGAAGATATTAATATCTCCCAGAGAGTAATCCTTTGTTTTTAATCTTAAATGTATGAAAAGTTTTATACCAATTTGCTGTTTCTCTATTGTCTCTTCTGGAGATGTTTTTGTGAAATCCATGATCTGACCTTGATGTAATTCAATAAATCTTCTTTAGTGCTTATTCAAATTTTGTCTTAAGAAATTTTCTTCGGCTCTACAATAAGGAATATATTTTCATATTTTATTCTAATGATCTTCAAAATGTATCTATTCACACAAAATCAAACTTCATCCATGGGTTAAAACAGGATGAAATTTTACATACTTTCCATATTGATAAATTGCAGTCGGCACCAAATATTGTGTAACTATTCCCTTCTGCTATGATCTCCACTGTCACCTTCTACCTAAAGCCTCCCTGATCAACTTTTCTTCCAATTAAACACTATCTTTATTACTCCAGTTTCTTAATATCTTTATTTCCATTGTTTTGCTTATTTCTCTTCTGGCTATCTGTTTTTCCTTCCTTCTTTTGAAACAGGATGTTTCAGTGTATAGCCCTGGCTTGTCTAGAACTCATTATGTAGACCAGGATCGCTTCAGACACACAGAGATCAGCCAGATTCTGCCTCCTGAGTGTTGGGATTAAATGGGAGCACTATCATATCTGTGCCAGTATCTTCACTTTCACTAATTTGTTACACACACACACACACACACACACACACACACACACACACACTCCTGACTTGTGATTAATATTGAACTACAGATTGATTAGTCTGAGATAAACCTAATCATAGGCCAAATCTGGACTGCCCTCTCTTTCACTCAGTTTGCAAATAAGCTACTACTGTAATGCAGCTACTCTATACTTCCTTTTTCCTGTTTTCAATGACTGCTTCCAAGTTGCAGAGCTGAGTACCTCTGTGCAAAAGTGACCCTTCGACCTTCAATACCTGAAGTATTTGCTACCTGACTTTTAAAAATACTAATGTGAGTCATTTGCAGGGTAATTTTATTTTTATGATACTGATGTTTTATATACAGAAATAATGGGAATCTCATATTATTGTGCTTGAATATTTAAAAGAAAATTTCATAGTCTTTCTTAATGAAAAGTTATATGTTTTGTTAGACTTATTCCTAGATACCTTGTTTTCTAGCAATTATAAATCAAAATCCAGTTACTATCACTTCTCAATTTTAATGATAGTGAATAGAAAAGCAAATTTTTTGTAGGATAATATAGTGATTACTAAAGAATTTGCTAAGATGACTTACTCATTTTTTTTATTATTTATTTTATTTTATTTTTTTTAATTTACATTCCAAATCATTTCCCCTTTCCCGTTTCCTCCCTCCCCGAAAGTCCCATAAGCCCCCTTCCCTCCCTCTTTTCTCCATTCAACCCCCTCTCTTTTCTCTGTCCTGGCGTTCCCCTACATCCAGTCTTTCCAGGACCAGGGGTCTCTCCTTCCATCTTCTTAGAAATCTAATGATATGCGGTTTCTGTCTAGGGTATTCCGAGATTCTGGGTCAACATCCCCGTATCAGTGACTGCATACCATGTGTGTTCTTTTGTGATTGGGTTACATCACTAAGGATGATATTTTCAAGATCTGACCATTTGCATAGGAATTTCGTGAATTCATTGTTTTTTTTTTTTGTTTTTTTTTTTTTTTTTTGGTTTTTCGAGACAGGGTTTCTCTGTGTAGCCTTGGCTGTCCTGGAACTCACTTTGTAGACCAGGCTAGCTTCGAACACAGAAATCCTGCTGCCTCTGCCTCCCAAGTGCTGGGATTAAAGGCGTGCACAACCACCGCCCGGCGAATTCATTGTTTTTAATTGCAGAGTAGTATTCCATTGTGTAGATATACCACATCTTCTGAATCCATTCCTCCATTGAGGGACATCTGGGTTCTTTCCAGCTTCTGGCTATTATAAATAAGGCTGCTATGAACATAGTGGAGCATGTGTCCTTATTGCATGCAGGTAAAGCCTCTGGGTATATGCCCAGGAGTGGTATAGCCGGATCCTCCGGGAGTGTCCAGTTTTCTGAGGAACCGCCAGACTGCTTTCCAGAGTGGTTGTACCAGCTTGCAATTCCACCAGCAGTGGAGGAGTGTTCCTCTTTCTCCACATCCTCGCCAACAACTGCTGTCTCCTGTGTTTTTGATCTTAGCCATCCTGACTGGTATGAGATGGAATCTCAGGGTTGTTTTGATTTGCATTTCCCTAACGACTAAGGATGATGAACATCTCTTTAGGTGCTTCTCAGCCATTAGATATTCTTCAGGTGAGAACTCTTTGTTTAGCTCTGTACCCCATTTTTAATAGGGTTACTTGCCTCTCTGGAGTTTAACTTCTTGAGTTCTTTGTATATATTGGATATTAGCCCTCTGTCGGATGTAAGGTTGGTAAAGATCATTTCCCAGTTAGTTGGTTGCCGCTTTGTCTTTTTGACAGTGTCTTTTGCCTTGCAAAAACTTTGTAATTTAATGAGGTCCCATTTGTCTATTCTTGATCTTAGAGCATAAGCTATTGGAGTTCTGTTCAGGAAATTCTCCCCTGTGCCCATATGTTCAAGGTTCTTCCCTAGTTTCCCTTCTATTAGTTTCAGTGTGTCTGGTTTTATGTGGAGATCTTTGATCCACTTAGAATTGAGCTTAGTGCAAGGAGATAAGAATGGGTCAATTTGCATTCTTCTGCATGTTGACCTCAAATTGATCCAGCACCATTTGTTGAAAAGGCTATCTTTTTTCCTCTGGATGGTTTTAGCTCCTTTGTCAAAGATCAAGTGACCATAGGAGTGTGGATTCATTTCTGGGTCTTCAATTCTGTTCCATTGATCTACATGTCTGTTACTGTACCAATACCATGCGGTTTTTAACACTATTGCTCTGTAGTACAGCTTGAGGTCCGGTATACTGATTCCCCCAGAGGTTCTTTTACTCTTGAGAATAGTTTTAGCTATTCTGGGTTTTCTGTTATTCCAGATGAATTTTTGAATTGCTCTTTCTAACTCTATGAAGAATTGAGTTGGGATTTTGATGGGGATTGCATTGAATCTGTGTATTACTTTTGGTAAGATGCTCATTTTTACTATATTAATCCTGCCAATCCATGAGCATGGCAGATTTTTCCATCTTCTGAGGTCTTCTTCAATTTCTTTCTTCAGAGACTTGAAGTTCTTGTCATACAGATCTTTCACTTGCTTGGTTGGAGTCATGCCAAGATACTTAATATGGTTTGTGGCTATCGTGAAGGGTATTATTTCTCTTACTTCTTTCTCAGCCTGCTTATCCTTTGAGTATAGGAAGGCTTCTGACTTGCTTGAGTTGATTTTATATCCGGCCACTTTGCTGAAGTCGTTTATCAGCTGTAGGAGTTCTCTGGTGGAGTTCTTTGGATCGCTTAAGTATACTATCATATCGTCTGCAAATAGTGATAGTTTGACTTCTTCCTCTCCGATTTGTATCCCTTTGACCTCTTTTTGTTGTCTAATTGCTCTAGCTAGAACTTCAAGTACTATATTGAAAAGATATGGAGAGAGAGGGCAGCCTTGTCTAGTCCCTGATTTTAGTGGGATTGCTTCAAGTTTCTCTCCATTTAGATTGATGCTGGCTACCGGTTTGCTGTAAATTGCTTTTACTATGTTTAGATATGGGCCTTGAATTCCTGATCTTTCCAAGACCTTTAGCATGAAAGGATGCTGAATTTTGTCAAATGCTTTCTCAGCATCTAATGAGATGACCATGTGGTTTTTTTCTTTGAGATTGTTTATGTAGTGGATAACATTGATGGATTTCCTTATATTGAACCATCCCTGCATCCCTGGGATGAAGCCTACTTGATCATGGTGAATGATCGTTTTGATGTGTTCTTGGATTCGGTTGGCAAGAATTTTATTGAGTATTTTTGCATCGATATTCATAAGAGAGATTGGCCTGAGATTCTCTTTCTTTGTCGGATCTTTGTGTGCTTTTTGTATTAGTGTAATTGTGGCTTCATAGAACAAGTTGGGTAGTGTTCCTTCTGTTTCTATTTTGTGGAACAGTTTGAAGAGTATTGGTGTTAGGTCTTCTTTGAAGGTCTGATAGAATTCTGCAGTAAAATCATCTGGAACTGTGCTTTTTTTGGTTGGAAGACTTCCAATGACAACTTCTATTTCTTCAGGGGTTATAGGACGGTTTAGATGGTCTATTTGATCCTGATTTAATTTTGGTACTTGGTATCTGTCAAGGAAATTGTCCATTTCCTCAAGATTTTCTAGTTGTGTTGAATACAGGTTTTTGTAGTAGGATCTGATGATTTTTTGAATTTCCTCAGTTTCTGTTGTTATCTCTCCCTTTTCGTTTCTGATTTTATTAATTTGGATACTATCTCTGTGCCCTCTGGTTAGTCTGGCTAAGGGCTTATCTATCTTGTTGATTTTCTCAAAGAACCAACTCCTCATTTTGTTGATTCTTTGTATGGTTTTATTTGTTTCTACTTGATTGATTTCAGCCCTGAGTTTGATGATTTCCTGCCTTCTACTCCTCTTTGGTGTATTTGCTTCTTTTTGTTCCAGGGCTTTCAGGTGTGCCATTAAGCTGTTAGTGTATGCTGTCTCCCGTTTCTTTTTGGTGGCACTCAGGGCTATGAATTTTCCTCTTAGCACTGCTTTCATTGTGTCCCATAAATTAGGGTATGTTGTGCCTTCACTTTCATTAACTTTCAAAAAGTCTTTGATTTCTTTCTTTATTTCCACCTTGACCAAGTTATCATTGAGTAGAGCATTGTTCAGCCTCCATGTGTACGTGGGTTTTCTTTTGTTTTTGTTGCCATTGAAGACCACCCTTATTCCATAGTGATCTGATAGGAGGCATGAGATTATTTCTATCTTCTTATATCTGTTGAGGTCTGATTTGTGACCAATTATATGGTCAATTTTGGAGAAGGTACCATGAGGAGCTGAGAAGAAGGTATATTCTTTAGCTCTAGGATGAAATGTTCTATATATATCTGTTAGTTCCATTTGGTCCAAGGCTTCAATTAGATTCACTGTGTCCCTGTTTATTTTCTGCTTTCCTGAACGATCCATTTCAGAGAGCGGGGTGTTGAAGTCACCCACTATTATTGTGTGAGGTGCGATGTGTGCTTTGAGTTTTAGTAAAGTTTCTTTTACGAATGAGGGTGCCCTTGCATATGGAGCATAGATATTCAGAATTGAGAGTTCTTGATGGTGGATTTTTCCCTTGATCAGTATGTAGTGGCCTTCTGTGTCTTTTTTGATGACTTTAGGTTGAAAATCAATTTTATCTGATATTAGGATGGCTACTCCAGCTCGTTTCTTGGGGCCGTTTGCTTGTAAAATTGTTTTCCAGCCTTTTACTCTGAGGTAGTGTTTGTCTTTGACACTGAGGTGCGTTTCCTGCATGCAGCAAAATGCTGGGTCCTGTTTACGTATCCAGTCTGCTAGTCTATGTCTTTTAATTGGGGAATTGAGACCATTGATATTAAGAGAGATTAAGGCATAGTGATTATTGCCATCTGCCATTCTTGACGCTATCTTTATGTTTGAGTGGTTATCTACTTTTGGGTTTGATTCAAGAAGGTTATTATCTCATTTTTTCCAGGGTGTTGTTTCTCTCCCTGTATTGGAGGTTTCCACCTATTATCCGTTGCAGGGCTGGATTTGTGGAAAGATATTGTGAACATTTGGTTTTATCATGGAATATCTTGGTCTGTCCATCTATGGTGATTGAGAATTTTGCTGGGTATAGTAGTCTAGGCTGGCATTTGTGCTCTCTTAGTGTCTGCATGAGATCTGCCCAGGATCTTCTGGCTTTCATAGTCTCTGGTGAGAAGTTGGATGTGATTCAGATAGGTCTTCCTTTGTATGTTACTTGGCCCTTTTCTCTTACTGCTTTAAGTATTCTTTCTTTGTTTAGAACATTCGGTGTTTTGATTATTATGTGACGGGAGGTATTTCTGTTCTGGTCCAGTCTGTTTGGAGTTCTGTAGGCTTCTTGTATGTTCATCGGCATCTTTCTCTTTAGGTTAGGGAAGTTTTCCTCCATAATTTTGTTGAAGATGTTTACTGGCCCTTTAAGTTGCAAATCTTCACTCTCATCTATACCTATAATCCTTAGGTTTGGTCTTCTCATTGTGTCCTGGATTTCCTGGATGTTTTGGGTTACACGTTTTTTGCATTTTGCATTTTCTTTGACTGTTGAGTCGATGCTTTCTATGGAATCTTCAACACCTGAGATTGTTTCTTCCATCTCTTGTATTCTATTGTTGATGTTTGCATCTATGACTCCTGATTTCTTCCCAAGGTTTTCTATCTCCAAAGTTGTCTCCCTTTGTGATTTCTTAGTTGTTTCTACTTCCTTTTTTAGTTCCTGGATGGATTTGCTGAGATCCTTCACTTGTTTGTTTGTATTTTCCTGTATTTCTTTAAGGTATTTTTGCATTACCTCTTTCAGGATTTCTTCTTGATGACCCACATTCTCCTGCATTTCTCTGAGCGATTTTTGTGTTTCCTCCTCATGGGAATCCATCTGTTGATCCATTGTCTCCTGCATTTCTTTAAGCAGTTCTCGTGTTTCCTTTGTAAGGGCATCTAACCATTGATTCATTTCTTCAAGCATTTGTTGTGTTGCCTCCTTATGGGCATCCATCTGTTGACCCATATTCTTCTACATTTCTTTATGCAATTTTTGTGATTCCTTTGTGAGTGCATCTACCCGTTGATTCATCTCGTTAAGCGATTTTTGTGTTGTCTCCTTGTGTGCCTCCATCTGTTGATCCATGTTCTCCCGCATTTCTCTAAGCGATTTTTGTGTTTCCTTTGTAAGGGCTTCTAACCGTTGATTCATGGTCTCCTGTAACTCTTTATGAGATTTATTTGTGTCCTTCTTGTGATCCTCTAATAGCATCATGAGAAGTGATTTTAAATCCAGATCTTGTCTTTCGGGTGTGGTGGGGTATCCAGGACTTGCTGCTGTTGGAGAGTTGGGTTCGGATGGTCCCATATTACTTTGATTTCTGTTAGTAACATTCCTACGTTTGCCTTTTGCCATCTGGATACCTCTGATGTTAGTTGGTCCTGCTGCCACTGGCTGTTGGTTGGACCTCCTGTGAGCCTGCAAAGCTATTTCTGCCCCCCCTGGATTACCAGGATTCCCCTGGCACCGATTTCTGGGGCCTGCCTGCTCCTGAGTGACTTTGGAGCCCTGATGTGCCTTGCCCCAAGTGATCTTATATTGGGGAGTCCTTACACATCCAAAGGCTCAGCCTAGTGGATTCCTGGAGCAGAGGTCGCCAAAGGGAGGCTGGTAGGCTCCTGCCCTGTGCAGGAGTGTGTGATCTCTCCTGGGGGGGGGGCGTCCCTCTGCCAGGCAGAAGTCCCACAGCAGAGCTAGCACGCTGGTTACTGCAGATCCGCCCAGCTCTTGGGAGCCACGTGCACACAATCCTCCCGAGACCCAAGCGATATTATGCCTGTCTGTCTCAGAACCTGGCTGTCCCAACTTCACAGCCACTGGAGCAAAGATGGCGGAGTGCACTCTGCACACTCTCCGTGGCACTGCTCACCCTGCAGACGCGATGGCCTGCAGATCTGGCACCCAGACGACCACAGCGCTGACCCGTTCTTGGGCGCAGATGGAAGCCCCAACAGGCCGTGTCCCAAGTGACGTTATATTGGGGGAGAGCCTGGGTACCTGTCTCTTCAGTGCAGTCTGCGGGAACAGAGGTCGCGGAAGGAAAGCTGGTAGGCTCTCGCCCAGTGCGGGGTCCCTCTGCCAGGCAGAAGTCCCACAGCAGAGCTGGTGCGCTGGTTACTGCAGATCAGCCCAGCACTTGGGAGCCGCATACACACAAGCTGCCCGAGACCCAAGCGATATTATGCCTGTCTGTCTCAGAGCCTGGCTGTCCCAACTTCCCAGCCACTGGAGCAAAGATGATCGACTTATTCATTTTAAAAAATATCTGTACATTGCCTACATTTTGCTGATATTTATCTTGATAAAACCATATTATTGCATTTGTGAGCAAAAACAGTGCTGCATAAAATCACTGTGAATTAAAATAAGAGGCTGACCATACCTGTCTGTATCTGTAGTTAGAGAAGTCATGCAGTGTCCAGCAGAGCATATTACTTTATGATTAATGATAGCTACTTGGGAGGAAAATAAAATTATTTTATTATTTTAAAATTAATTTTAAATTGGCATCTAAATCTCATGACAAATACCTATTAAAATTTTAAATCTAACCTAACCAATCGATGTAAATATTGATTATTTTCTTTTATTTTTTCTGGTTTGATTATTATTATTTACATTAATTTCCTTATTAATTGTTCTTTTTTCCCTTTTTTATTAATTAACTATTTTTATACACTCCATATTTTATTCCCCACCCCGCCAACCCCTGTCCACCCTCTGACTAATCCACATCCTATACCTCCTCCACTCCCCCATCTCCACGTGGATGTCCCCACCCCACCCCACCCCACAATAAAAGAACACCTGGGGGAATCATCATTCCTGACCTCAAACTTTACTGCAGTGCAATAGTGATAAAAACTGCATGGTATTGGTACAGAAACAAACACGTTGATCAATGGAATAGAATTGAAGACCCAGAAATAAAACCACACATTTACTTGATCTTTGACAAAGAAACCAAAAATATACAATGGAAAAAAGAAAGCATCTTCAATAAATGGTGCTGGTCTAACTGTCAGTCTGTATGTAGAAATATGAAAATAGACCCATATTTGTCACCTTGCACAAAGCTCAAGTCCTTAACTTGCATCAAGGACCTTAACATCAAACCAGATATACTGAATCTAATAGAAGAGAAAGTGGGAAAGAGCCTTAAATTCATTGGCACAGGGGGAAACTTCCTAAACAGAACTCCAATGGCTCATGCTCTATGATCAAGAATTGATAAATGGGACCTTATGAAACTGGAAAGCTTCTGTAAGTTAAAGGACATAGTCAATAAGACAAATTGGCAACCTACAGAATGGGAAAAAAATCTTCACTAATCCCACATCTGATAGAGGGCTAATATACAAAACTTATAAAGAACTCAAGAAGCTAATCACCAAAGAACCAAACAAACCAATCAAAAAATGAGGTATAGAACTAAACTGAAATTTCACAACTGAGGAATCTCGAATGGCTGAGAAGAACCTAAAAAAATGTCCCTAGTGATCAGAGAAATGCAAATCAAAACAACCCTGAGATTTCACCTTACCCTAATCAGAATGGCTAAGGTCGAAACCTCAAGTGACAGCACATGTTGGAGAGGATGTGGAGAAAGAGGTACACTCCTCCACTGCTGCTGATATTGCAAACTGGTACAACCACTCTGGAAATCAACCTGGAGGTTCCTCAGAAAATTGGAAATATAACTGAAGACCCAGCTATACCACTCTTGGGAATATACGCAAAGATGCCCCATCATGCTCCAGGGGTACATGCTCCACTATGTTCATAGCAGCCTTATTTGTGATAGTCAGAAGCTGGAAACAACCCAGATGTCTCATGACAGAAGAATGGATACAGAAAATGTGGTTCATTTAAACAATTGACTACTACTCAGCTATTAAGAATGAGGACATCCTGAGTTTTGTGCACAAATGAATAGAACTAGAAAATATCATCCTAAGTGAGCTAACTCAGACTTAAAAGGACGAAGGGACATACATGATATGTACTCACTAAAAAGTAGATATTAGAAAAAAAAAGTACAGAATACCCAAGATACAGTTCACAGAAATCAAAAAGGTCAACAAGCTGAAGTGTCCAAGTGAGGAAGCCTTAGTCCTACTTGGGAGGAAGAAGAAAGAATCACAAGTTGGGTGGGAGGGACCTGGGAGGGAAAGTGGATGGGGGAGGGAGTTGGGAGGAGCAAGAGGGGAACCTGACCTGGCATTGGTGGAGGGAAAAGGACTAAAACCCTGAGAGCCAGCAGAAATAATGGAAACAGGCAACCTTGGGAGATAGGAGGTTGGGGGTGGGGAGCCTCCAGAATGTACCAGAGACCTGAGAGGTGAGAGACTCACAGGACTAAAAGGTAGGGGACCTTAGATGAAATGACCAACAGTAGGGAGAGGGAACTTATAAAGCCTATCTCCAGCAGGAAGACAGGGCATATCAAATGAGGGATGGCAGGGGGTGGGGGGTGCATCACACAGTCATAACTCTGACCCACAGTTGTTCCTGTCTGAAAGAATTAAGGGGATGGAAATGGAAAGGAGGCTGAGGGAAAGAAGGTCCAGCTACAAGCCCAAAGTGGGATCCAGCTCAAGGGGAGGTCCCAAGGCCTGACACTATTACTGAGGCTATAGAGTGCTCATAAAAAGGAACCTAGCATGATAGCACTCCGGAAGACCCAACAAGCAGCTGAAAGAGTCAGATGCACATATTTGCACCCAACCAATGGACAGAAGCAGCTGACCCCTGCTGTTGAATTAAGGAAGGCTGAATGAAGCTGAGGGTGACCCTGTAGGAGGACCAGCAGTCTCAATTAACCTGAACCCCCGAGATCTCTCAAACACTGAACCACCAAACAGACAGCATACACCAGCTGATATAAGGTCCCCAAAACACATACAGTAGAGGACCGCCAGGTCTGTGTTCATTCAGAGATGATGCACCTAACCCTGAAGAGACTAGAGGCCCCAGGGAAGTTATATTCTTCATCTAGAGCTATCTTAGGAAAAATAGCAAATCACTAAGAACATAAAAATGAGAACATACTTGTATCTCTTAACCTAAACCTTCAGCTTTCAACTATATGTAAATTTGATATTTTTCAAGTTTCTTACCAATTTTATAACCTAGTTTTGTAAATATCCTTTATATATTAGTTCCTTATTTTTAATATATATATATTTCATAGTATATTTGCATTTTGACCACATTCATTCACCCCCTTTCTCTACTTTTCCCATATCCATACTCTTTTCTGCCCAACCAATTTTCTGTTCTTTTTAATATACAGTAAATATATAACATATTTATATATAACATAGATATATACTTTAATTATATTTAATTTATATAATTTCATATAAATTGATATTAATCTAGAAAAAATTAAATATTAAATAATTAATGTATAAGTTAAATATTTAATATTTAATTTAAATATATTTAATCATTTTAATAAATATATAATATATAAAATAAGAATACAATATTAATATAACATAGCTATGTAATAAGTATATACTATATAAAATATAACAAATAAAATATAAAATAAACACTTTTAAAATAAATAAAACTAAATTTCTGGCCAAGTGGTCAAAGAATTCCAAGAAGACAGGATGGTAATTGGGTGTTCACATGGTTATACTCTGCATCTGTATGCTAACAATGGGGACATGTGGAGATTTAACTGTCTTGTCAAGTAGTGACTACTTTTTAATTAAGTCCCTCTTGCTCATTCCTTAGCAGAATTTTCTAACCAGGCTGGCCTTGAAGTCACAGAGATCTGCTGGCCTCTGCCACCCTGTTGGTGGAATTAATGATCTGCACTACCACATCCAGTGAATAGCTGCCTTTAAAATGGTCTAGCACATTGCAAGAGCTATACGCCAACCCACAGGAGCACAGAGAACCTTAGACACTTTATTTTTTCATTCTCATTAACTTCTCTTTATGTTGCAGGGAAGATTTATTTTACATTATAACCATACTTTCAAGCACTATTCCACTATAACCAAATATTCAAATTAAGAAGCTATTATTTTGCAAAAGAAATTGTATCTCACAGAGGTTACATATTTTGTGCAATTTCTCTGTCACTTACCAAGGTTACTTTAAGGAGTAATTGCCCTATATTTTTGTATCAAAAGGATAGCTATCCCTGCTTTTGGGCCTGTTTGGCTCAGTTCTTTGAATGACTTAAGGGAATGATCAAGGAATTAACTTGTTGGCTAATCAGGGTCTACTTTCTCTGATGAATTAAGTTTGGCAGATTGAAATTCTCTCTTGGGAAGAAAAGCCAGTGCTGTACTGCTAAAGATTGGTGTGAACTAATGAAATTCCGTGAGTGCTGAGTTTGAAGAGTCCATGGTCAAGGCCCCAAATGATCTGTTAGTTGAGGTAGACAGGGAAGAAAAACATACACAGAATAGTGTCCAATATCTTTTTAGTGATAGCCCATGGAAATGTTTTATTGATTTATTTATTGATTGGTTTAGTTAATTCATTGGCTTATCTTTTCATACTGGTGGGTTAGTATGTGAACTTGCAGCTGGTGCTTCAGGACTATGCCTGCCTGCCTACCTGCTGCTATGTTCCCTGCCGTGATGGTCATGGACTCCCAGCAAAATGCTTTCTTTCCCAATTATCCTTAGTCATTGTGTCTTATCGCAGACATTGAAAAGTAACTAAGACATGCACAATCCTATCACTTATGCATGCATCCTTAGTATCCTCAAGAACCTTATATTCTAGTATAAGTAATGCTTAGTTTCCAGAGCTTTGAATATCCTTAATTGACTTGTACATAACTTCCCTTAGAAAACTGGAATGTTTTAATGAAGCTCATATAGTTCTCCTCAGGGAGTAAAGCTATCAGCTTTATGGTATACTGCTGTCAATATTTCTTTGTATGTTTGCAGAGACAGATACGTGGGAACTAACATCAGTTCTTCCTGAGTGACTACAGGAAAAACAGCCAGATAAAAATTCATTGAAGCTAAACAACTAATTTTATCTCATATACTTACAACTACTTTGTTTACTCTGAAGTTATAATAGCCTGTCTTCCTCCCTATCTAAGTGCTTTGACAAGCACTCTACCTAAATATTTAGATCGGAACACACAGCTGGATGGAAGGCTTCTTTTCATAGCACTCCACTCCATTAATTCATTCTCTACAATGACATGATGGAGAAAAACCCATTATAAATAAGAGTTATAAATTACATGAGAAAGACTGTTTTCTCTTTTTTTTTTATGAGAGAATCAGTTTATTTCTTAAGGAGATTTGAGAATTGAATTAAGAGAATTTCTTCCAAACACTTAATTCTATTCACTAGGAGGGGCCAGCTTCTCACTTTAGGTAGAGTCAATGATATTTGAAGACCACGGTTGGTAAATATAGGCATTATATGACATATTCCCAAGGAATCACAAAACAAATATGTACTCCCCTCATAATGGGAAACTGTCTGTTGAATCAATTAATTTATTGGGGTTACTTAGAGAAGTGAGGGTGTTGTTGCTAACAGGAACAGAGACATAAAGCCAGCTCTTTTATCATCAAAACATCTACTCCTGACCAGAGTGACAATTTATAAAAATTTAACTATAGAGCTCTCTTCAGCACTTGCTGACAATTATACAATTTGTTTACTAGTTTCACAGTTTTGGGAAGGAGCTAAGTCAATGCTGCTAATTACAGGGAACTTTGAGCCTTAGGAGCACTTCCCTCTCCAGTTTCATTTGGAAGAAATTGCTAAACAAAAGTAGGTGGTAATGACATGATCTGAGTTCAGTTTATAAATCTTGCCCATACATAACTTGTATGATTATATTATAAATATTGTCTTTGATCTTTTTATATCATATGCCTTATATACCTTTGCATCACCAGGAAATTTATATAATGAAAAATTTGATTCGTGTCATTAGATTGTGTTCTGTTTTAAGCTGTCTTTTCTCACTTCAAACTTTTATTCAGTGTCCCATCATGAATTATTGCTAATTATCTCCTGCACCTACCTTCTCACTTTTATAAATTTCATAAGAAATGAAGATGATTTTTCTCACAGAGAATACAAGCATTACATGCTCCATGCTCATTTAAAACTTTTACAGAGATACTTCTAATTTGTCTCTTACATACTGATAATCTAAGAGATGTATGTAGGTATAGCTACATAAATAGTATGGTCGACATTGCTTAAGCTACTTACAGAGAATGAGAGAAAGCACACCAAAAAAGATGTTCCCTAAACTGCTGCAATTTCTTCTCACTGTGTATCTTTTCTCAACTTTATTGTAGTATAAATGACAATTAAATATTTTAATCACAAAAGAACACACATAGTATGCAGTCACTGATAAGGGGATATTAACCCAGAATCTCGGAATACCCAAGACACAATTCACATATCAATAGATTTCCAAGAAGATGGAAGGAGAGTCCCCTGGTCCTGGAAAGACTGGATGTAGGGGAATACCAGGACAGAGAAGCAAGAGGGGGTTGAATGGGGAACAGGGGGAGGGAAGGGGGCTTATAGAACTTTGGGGAGGGAGGAAACGGGAAAGGGGAAATCATTCGGAATATAAATAAAAAAAATATAGAAAATAAAAAAATGTTAAATTTTTTTAGATATTTAGTGTTTCTCTGTGTAGTCCTGGCTGTCCTGGAACTCACTTTGTAGACCAGGCTGGCCTCGAACTCAGAAATCCTCCTGCCTCTGCCTCCCAAGTGCTGGGATTAAAGGCGTGCGCCACCACCGCCCGTATTATTGTTGTTGGTTTTGTTTGTTTGTTTGGTTGGTTTTTCGAGACAGGGTTTCTCTGTGTAGCCTGGCTGTCCTGGAACTCACTTTGTAGACCAGGCTGGCCTCGAACTCAGAAATCCGCCTGCCTCTGCCTCCCAAGTGCTGGGACTAAAGGCGTGCGCCACCACTGCCCGGCTGTAACATTTTATATATGCATGTGAATTAGCATATTCATCACCCCATACAATTAACTTTTGTGTGTGTACATGTGTGTCTGTAGCAAGAATTCAAGTATTCCCCTAATTAAATTTCAGGGATATAAAGAACTGTGGACTACAGCTAAAGTGACCATCAGTACATGTGCACTCATATTTCATCAGCGGAAGTTTGTGTCCTCCAATCAACACCCTCACCTATTTCTTGATGTTACATTCAGAAACAACCACTCTACTCTGTTTGTGTGATTTACAAATTTCTTGATTTAACATACACAAGATATGTGACATTTTTCTTTCTCTGCTTGCTTGAAGTATTTAACACTATGGACCTTGGGTGCACCTAAGTTGTCAGAAATGACAAGGTTTCTTTCTTTTTAAAGAAAAATAAAACTTTATTTTACACATGTCAACAATTTCTATGAATTTTTCCACAGACAAATTTTTGTTGTTCATATATATTAATTGGTAAACTAAAATAAACATAACACACATACTTTTTGAGATACAGATTTAATTTCCTTTGGATCTGTGCCTGGAAGTAGTATTGCTTATATGATAAACAATTCTGTTTTCAACTCATTCAGGCACCTCCATTCTATTTTCCAGAATTGTTGGACCAGTGTCATCTTTCACTCAGTGTCCTCAAGGATTTTCTTTTCTCTATATCTTGAAAACATTTGCTATCTTCATTATCTTTTTGATAATGAATACTGTGATGGGTTTGAGGTAATATCTCATTGAGGTTTTTACTAGTATTCTCCTGATTATTGGCAATCTTTACCCAAGTTTTATTAGAATTATATATATATTTTATTTTGGTGATAAGAATTACATATTTTGAATACTAAACATTATCAGGTAATTAGAAAAAATACTAAACTTAATCAGATAATAATAACTCTGACCAAATAACTTTGTAATATGTCTTGATACTTAAGAATATGTCATATTTATCTTCACTGCTTCTATTCAATATTCCTTTGGCTTTTTAACACTACATGAATCTTAGATTTTCTGCTACTCTAATAAGGGATTATTGTAGTACTTGCTTTTGCGTTTTCTGTGTGGCAATAATACATGAGAAAAACAACTTCAGAAAGGAAAGATTAATTTTGGCTTACTGATTCAAAGCTTTAATCTGTCATGGTGGCAAGGTATTAGAGATCAACTCACAATGATAGAAATGTGTTGGGAAGTTGAGCCCATCACCCTGGGCCAGGAAACAGAAAGACAGGTCTGAACCAGCCTATAGGCCATGTGGTAAACTTCAAAGGCCTGCCCAGTATGCATTATTTCCCACTAATACACCCCTAGCTCCTAAAGATTTCACAACTTTCCCCAAAAAGCATTACCAGCAGAACAACAAACATTGAAAATGAGACCATGATAAGGACATTTCTGAGTGATACCAAGACATTTGAAAATTCAATAGGTATTTCGGTGATTGCTATATTTTTATTGTTTGCAGGAGTAGTTTAACAGTATCAATTTTACTAATGCATGAATATGTAATTTATTATAATTTGCCTTTTAAATTTTTTTATTTTCTAAGCTTTTTTATTTACATTCCAAATCATTTCCCCTTTCCTGTTTCTTTCCTCCCGAAAGTCCCATAAGCCCCTTCCCTTCCTCTTTTCCCCATTCAACCCCCTCTCGCTTCTCTGTCCTGGCATTCCCCTACATCCAGTCTTTCCAGGACCAGGGGTCTCTCCTTCCATCTTCTTAGAAATCTATTGATATGCGAATTGTGTCAAGGGTATTCTGAGATTTTGGGTTAATATCCCCTTATCAGTGACTGCATACCATGTGTGTTCTTTTGTGATTGGGTTACCTCACTAAGAATGATATTTTCAAGTTCTGACCATTTGCCTAGGAATTTGGTGAGTTCATTGTTTTTAATTGCAGAGTAGTATGCCATTGTGTAAATATACCACATCTTCTGAATCCATTCCTCCATTGAGGGACATCTGGGTTCTTTCCAGCTTCTGGCTATTATAAATAAGTTCATCATCCTTAGTCATTAGGGAAATGCAAATCAAAACAACCCCGAGAATCCATCTCACACCAGTTAGAATGGCTAAGATCAAAAACACAGGAGACAGCAGTTGTTGGCAAGGATGTGGAGAAAGAGGAACACTCCTCCACTGCTGCTGGGATTGCAAGCTGGTACAACCACTCTGGAAAGCAGTTTGGCGGTTCATCAGAAAACTGGGCATGACACTCCCGGAGGATCTGGCTATACCACTCCTGGGCAAATACCCAGAGGCTTTACCTGCATGCAATAAGGACACATGCTCCACTATGTTCATAGCAGCCTTTTCAATTTTTAATAAGTAAAATTTTCACATTTGTGAGTTTGATGCTATTAATTATTATCTTTCTGATTCTTTTATCTTTTGTATACCTACCACAGGCATGTGTGTGTGTGTGTGTGTGTGTGTGTGTAGCTTGGAGCTTGTTTAAAACATTATAGTTTTATTCAGCTGATAATTTATATGATTCTGTACTACTATGGTTTGACTTCTAAACCATTTCCTATGTTCCTATAATGAGAGTTTGCCTCTTTTATATTATATATACATACATAAGTTTTAACTTTTGACTTTTATGTAAGGGTCAAAAGAACATTAGTGCCATCAGTCCACTGTCACTATAACCAGTATACTCTCCCCAGTGAGATGTATGCTTTTGTGTGTAATTGTGTTGCTGTTCTGAATTTTCTTAATTCACTTTCAATAATGTCATTAAACATTTCTTCTCAGGAGGTCTACTTGTCATGAACACTCTGGTGTCACTTCTTTAGAAATGACTAGTTCTCCTTCATTTTTTGAAGATAATTTTACACAATATCATATATTCTGGGGTACCAAGTTTTATTCTTTCTGTATTTGAATATATCATTCAGTTGACTCCCAGTATGGAGGTTTTCTCTTAAGAAATATACAGATTTTCTCCTTTAGAGTCAGTTTTATACAGGAAGATACTTTTCTCCTAATGGTCTTTCTCCCCTTAAATTTAGCTGTTTCTTTACAATATGTCTTAGTAAAATAGCTTCAGCATATTGCAGTTTCTTTGAGTACCACACACTTGCATGCTCATCTGTCACTTTGTGTCTGAAAATGTTTCCAGTATTATTTCTTTAAATCAGCTTTCTTCTTTCTCTTCTCTGTTTCTTCTAGAATTCCTGTGCTGTGTGTTTTCACTTGATGATGTCTTTTAAGTCATGAAGGGTTTATTCATTCTCTCTTTTCTAATTTTTTCTTTGTTCTTTATTCTGCATACTTTCAACTGCTCTGTTTGCATTCATTGATTCTCCTGAATGATGAAGCCTGCTAGTAAAGGCCTGTATTGAATGTAACAGTTCAGTTAATGTATTATTTAGTTCATCGTTTTCAAATTTTCTGTATCTTTGGTGGACTGTTTTTCTCCTGTATTGACTCAGATCTCATTTAGTCATCTCTCTATGCTCTCTTGTAGTACACTGGGTTTCTTAAGGACAATTGTTTTCAATTATAAGGCAATCCATAGATCAAACTTCTTTGGAAATTGTTACATAAAAAAATGTTTTGTGGGGGCTGGAGAGATGGCTCAGTGGTTAAGAGCACTGGCTGCTCTTCCAGAGGTCCTGAGTTCAAATCCCAGCAACCACATAGTGGCTCACAACCATCCGTACTGAGATCTGACGCCCTCTTCTGGAGTGACTGAAGACAGCAACAGTGTACTTACATATAATAAATAAATCTTTAAAAAAAATGTTTTGTTTCTTGGTGATTTTTTATGCTCCCTGTAGTTTTACATTAATGTCTTATTAATTGAGAAACAACTATGTCTTCTGGACTTTACAAACTGTACTGTATGAGCAAAGACCTTCACTTGGGAAGAAATAAGGATGCTAATTGGATGAGTTGAAATAGTGATGGCTTCAGAGAGAACTCAAAACCTGCTGAAGTCTAAATGCCATTTGTACCCCAGAAGTTCAAGTGTTGGTCACTTGTTTCCCACATGTTGATGTTGAAAAATGGGATCTTCAAGCAACAGAGTTTAGTAGAATGTATTTAGGTCTGTTGCTGAGTGACTTCTGAAGGGATTATGGGATCCCATCACCTTTATCTTTTGTTTTGATTTCTGACAACCAAGAAAGTGAATTTCACCAATGTTTCTACCAATGACAACTGTAATGCAGTGATAAAGACAAGGAAAGGTGACTCTTGAATGACTTTAGCCTCCAAAATAGTTATTTAATTAAACCTATTCTGTTCATAAGCTAGCATGCTTAATGTAAATAAGGTTCACTGCATTAACAATAGTAAGCTGACTAACATAGTATAGTAGTCATAAAATGTTGCCTTAACTGAGATTGACTTGGACATGGCAACAGAAGTTAAATGTCCAAAGAAATGGGTCTATATAAGACTGTTGGAGTAGTCAATGGTAGAACTTATTTGATCTTCTTGTTCTTTTCCTCTATTCAAATACAATGGACATACTTTGGACATCATGTCTACCATTTCAACATGTTTGTGTTGGTGCTGGCTCTGGTGTCTAAGAGTCAAAAACGCTTTTAAAGGCATTGCTACAAGAAGCCTGATTTCTCACAGCATGGTTCTGATTGTAGCATGAGTGTGCATAAAGCAGCCTCATTTTGGAATACTCATAGTTGCAGTAAATGCTGGTAGATCAACTGTGGTGACCTAGCACTATTTCTTTCTCCAAGGGAACTTGTGACACCTAAAATTGCCATTGAAAGACCCTTTTTGATTTGCCAAGATTCCCTACTGAACAGGTCACTAAAGACTATAGTGGCACCTGCTACATAGTCTCTACTGATCACGCACTGCTGGTTATTTGTCTTCTGAGAATCTCTAAACATTTAAGCTATGTTGATCTTCCCATTGTCTGAATGGACTGAGAAGAAAGTAGGTCCCTCAGGTAGGCATCCAAAATGTGGGAAGCTGGCTGCTTACTCTATCACTCCTTTTCCAGTAAGCAGAATTCTAGGCTAGAAAGTTCCTTCTCAGTGCTGAACTACATCTGTCTGAAGAAGTGATGAGGGAAGCAAAGCAAACTTGTCTTTTTCATGCTGTCTCTGTGGTTAGTGCCTAGTCTTTTCTCTATTGGTTTGCTGCAGTTTCTTTTGCTATTATTTAGTATGTGTCCATGTGTGTGTGTCTTTGTGTGTACGTGCATATATAAGCATGTGTGTGCTTGCATACACACTTGCATCTGTGTGTTTTGCAAGGTCTTTACCATGGCACCCCTGTAGAGGTGAGAAGACAACTTGGATCTCAATTCTCTCCTGTACTATGTACCTCTGAGTATAGAATTCAGATGGTCAGGCTTAGCAGCAAGCACCTTTACTGACTGAGCAATCATTCTCACACTTTTGCTACAGTTTTAAAATGAACTCCTATGCTCCCAGAGCTAGCAATTATTGGTATATCACTGTCTAATTGTGCTTTTATTTTCCCCTATAGGGACATGTTAGATAGGGCTGTAGGCTTGTCTACTCTCCTCTCACTGCACTCATAATCTCTCAGACGTTAGACTGGCTCAAATTCTATCCTTTCCAGGGGAGCTCATAAAGCTAAATTTAGGATTGGGTAGAAATATTACAAAATGTAATATTATGCTAATATATATCAATAAAAGCTTGAAAATGTCTACAAGAATAGACTTTAATGAAGTGAGATTTAAAAAGAAAGTTGTTTTTGGTCTGCCTCATTTTGTTTCCATGGATGAGCATATTGGAGATGCTGACTCATGTGCTCACAAGACTGCAAAGGATGCTGACTGTTGGGCCCGCTGAGGCTAAATCTGAATTTTAAAGCAGACTTACCAAATGTGACTTGCAGGACCTCCCAATTGGTGTTCTTCAAAGAACACAGCTGCTTCTTATTTCGGCAAAGCTCTGATGTATGCATTAGTTAAGCTGTGATTCTGAGGCAGAGAGGCTAACTGAGGTACTCTTCACAATCAAGGAGGAGCCATGACTATTCTAGGTATTAGGCAACAGAACAGCAGTTATTACAGTCCTACCTACAGAGCACATTGCGTGGAAGTTAAGTCATCACGGAGAGAAAGAGGAGGGGAGGCAGACAAGTCTCATGAGTTCATTAGATTTACTCAATCAGTTCACAAGAGTTACTTCCTCCCCTCCCTCCGTTTCTCTTCCTCCCTGTCTCCCTTCTCCCCTCTTTCTCCTTCCCTCTCTCCCCATCTCTCCTTTCTTTTCCTCATTTCTCAACCTTGTCCTTTCTGTCATTCCATTCCTTCTTAGGTATAAAGAATAAAAATTACAAAAATAGCTATTAAATTTTATTTAACTTATCATGACAAGTTAAATTATCAATGAACTTTCTTTTTTTTTTTTAATTTCTGGAGATAGCAATTCATCATTATGATGCCTTTAGATCCAGGTGTTAGAAAACCAAGCCCAACATGAGAGAAATGGTTGGCCAAGAAGTAGCTGAGCAGCAATCCTCTGTCAATCAGAGTCCAGCCCTATCCCACAGGGCGTGTATTTGGTCATGAATTGCAGCGTAGCATAGACGCAGCACCAAAGGCAGAGGATCCTCCTAACTTCTTGCTGTCATCAGTGTTTGACCACAGTGTACCTGAGAGAAGAATGCTGCCCTTTACACAATATGGCCCCTATCAACCAAAGACTGGTCTCTTTGGTATGGGATAGACAGTATTCCTCAGAATCAGATGGTAAGAGCTTCCCACTTAGTGAATAAGCTTTGGGCACAACAAAGCAGCAACATTTTCTTCACAAAGCCTAGGAAGACCATGGCTTTGAATCATTGCTTCACATTATTTTTTTTTTAATTTTGTAGGCTTTCTCATCTATTAAAATTAGTATTTATATTTTTGTATCTACTGCTGGTGAAGATCATTTCTCTCCTTATTCTTTTATATGCTTACTTTGTTTGTTTTTAGAGGCAAGATTTCTCTCTGCCTATGCCTCCTAAGTGTTAGGATTAAAGATGTTTACTACATGACCAGCTTATAGGTTTATATTTTGAGTGTTGCTTTTTCTTTCTTATCAGAAAATATATTTTGATAATATTCTCCCTCTCCAACCCTTCCAATACTTCCTATTTTCCTACCTACCCAACTTTTTGTTTTCTCTTTCTCAAAAAATTCAAAAGAAACAAATTAACAACAAAAAAAAACCACAATAAAACAAAAACTACTAAACAATTTTAAAAACTCAATAAAATGAAACAAAAATCACTACCTCCCAAAACATACACAAAGAGGACTCCATTTGTGTTGATCAGCTAATCCTGGGCATGAGTCTTGCCCTAGAATTTGGTTGATATACCAAGTGACACTCCATTGGAGGAAATTGATTTTCCCTTTTCCTGCAGTTAACCATTACAAATAGCTCCTTGGCTAGGGGTAGGCTTTGTGTCCGCTTCCGTTCCTCTGCTGCAGTTTTGTCTGGGTTGAACCTGTGTTGGTCTTGTGCATGTTCTCTCAGTCTCTGTGAGTTTATACATGCGTCAGTACTATTGTGTATGATGCTTGTTCCTTACAGTCACCTACCACCCTCCTCTCTTTCAACCTTTCTGCTTCCTCTTTTGCACAGATGACTGAGTCTTCAGGGAGGAGTGTTGATGAAGAAATCCCATTTATGACTGAATGTTACAAAGGCTCTCTCACTCCTGGCATGTTTTCAGTTGTTGGTATTGGTGTTATTTTCTATCTACTGCAAGGAAAAGACTTCTCTGGTTAGGGATGAGTGATGCTATAGGTTTAGCAGTATGTCATTAAGATTCATTTTTTTTATTTCCTATATTTTTTATTTACATTCCCAATGATTTTCTGTTTCCCGGTTCTCCCCTCCCCCAAAGTCCCATAAGCCCTCTTCCCTCCCCCTGTTCCCCATTCAACCCCGTCCCACTTCTCTGTCCTGGTATTTCCCTACACTAAGATTCATTTTATTGCTGTTTCTTTAACAGCCTTAACCAACCATAGAACATCATTTTCCTCTTCTACCTGTGTATTATTTTAGATGTTGTAATACAATATTCTAAGGCACTTAAGTACAAATGAACTCTCATTCCTTTTGCAGTTATAAAGAAATTCTGTCAAAAACACTCTGAATCTGAGTGGTCAGTCTTAGGTATCTGTGTCCTAGTATTCAGAACATGAAGATAAATTCCAAATACTGTCACCTGATATTATAGTTTTACTTTATCAGCAATATGATAACATCGAGGGTAAAAGCATCCATTGAGTCAAAGAAAAAGGCTGTGAATTTCTCTGATTAAAAGTTTGTAAAAGAAATGTCTGGCTCTTTCCTCACCTGTGTTTCAGAATTCGAGTTCAGACAGTCTAGTAGCTAAACCCAGCCTGGCTCTCTTCACTGTGTTTTTGTTAGTCAAAGGCAAAGTGAATCAATCCTTTTGTAGGAACTCTGGATTCTCAACACCCAGGAAATAAATGTGGATAGTGCCTGGTTGCCCTTGGTCTAAGCCGTACTTTCTAGTCATGTGGGTGGTAATGCAATCATGGATAAGATTAATTAAGTTAAACACGTATTTTTATTGCGCAAAAAATACAGAAAATCCAATCTTCCCTGACAGCCTGGAGCTGGATGCTGGTTCTAATGTGATCACTGTAGGATTGCTATAGCCAAGCCACATGCCAGTTAAGGAGGCAGGAGGCCCATGCCGAATATGCGCAGCATCTACCCTGGATATGAATCTTTTCGTTAAGCAATCTTCATAACCTGAATTCATGCAGGACTGACCCTGGAACCTTCCCTTTTGTTGCTCAATTTGCTTTTAAAGAGTTATTCCAGGGCCCTGTGTTTGTAATGTTTGGAAAATCTTAGGAGCCTTCTCAGTTCATTTCCTCACTCCTCCACCACCACGTCCTACATCCTACATTAGACATTTTTGAGAGAAAGAGAGAGAGAGAGAGAGAGAGAGATCTGTGTGTGTGTGTGTGTGTGTGTGTGTGTGTGTGTGTGTGTATGTAAAATCTTCCCAGAGCATTACAAGAACTTATTCTCTCAGCATATACTAGGAAACAAACACAATTTAGATTCTGTCCTATTATTTTTGAATTAGGACTTTCCTTATAAAGCACAACCCTTTGAGTGAGAGATAAACATTTTGTGGTTGTTGTTTCGGTTTAGTTTAGTTGTTTGTTTTGTTCTACAATTTATTCTGCATAATTTGCTGTAGATTTTTAAAAACTAGCTATTTCATTTTTTTCACTAGAGATTGGAGATATCCATCTTTGAGGTACTCTGACATTTAATATTCATCCAAGCTGCAATATGGCTTTCATTGTAAGGCCTTTTCATCTTCTTTTTCTCTGTTTGTATCTACCATCATTAACCAATTTACAAACACTCAAAGTTGTCAAATATTATCCCATGAATGTTTGTTATTTTCTTATATACTCATCTTTTCATATACCAAAAACAATTTCTGTAAAACTCAGAGAGAGAGACAGAGAGAGAGACCGACAGAGAGAGAGAGAGAGAGAGAGAGAGAGAACATCCATTTCTACATTATAATAAATTTAATTCTAAACCCATAGATTATAATATTCAGGGAGAGGACCTTAGTTTGGGTTGAATATTAGATTACCTAGAATAATTCAGAATTGAGACCCATTTCTAGGGAAACTGATGAATTCTACTTTGATTGCTTAGGTACAAGAATAGTAGAAACTAATCCATACTGTTTGTGGTCAACAAGAATGAATTTCAGCATGGATTGGAAGCTTCCAAATTCTGACAGTCTACGTCTTCATATGTTAGACAGGAAAATGATCAGAGTCTATTTTAGTTGCTGCCATCTCAGGCATAGAGAGGAATTTGGATGACAAAGTCAAAGCTTGTCACACAGTAAGGAAGACATAAGTTCGTTGAAAAACCTAGTGTGGCAGCTTGTAATTCCAGGCTGGAGGAGATGGAGACAATGGATTCCAGGATCTCACTGAATCTACTGACCAGCCTGCATATCATCCCTCCTAAGGTTGTGCTAAACCGCTACAATTTCACCCTCACACACATGTACCCATGTGAACACACACCCACACGCCTTCGCACCTACACACAAATCTGCATGTTTCTAACTTAAATTTGACAAGTAAGATGAAGAAATACATGGAAAAGGTATACCAATTCCTTCTCTCTTTTTTTTTTGATTTTATAATACTGCCATAACAATGATTTCAAAGTGTTCCTTATAAACAAAAGATGACTATAGTAGCACAGATTTCTAATTCCAGTGCTTAGGATACAGCAACAGGTAGGTCCCTGGAGCTTAGCAGCCAGCTAACCAGCCAGCCAGTCTCTTTGTCAAGTTTCAATTCAGTGAAACACTTGGTCTCAAAAAAAAAAAAAAACCCAAAAAAACAAATAAACACACACACACACACAAACAATAGATGCCTCCTGAAGAATGACACCTAAAGCTGATTTCTGACTTCTATGTGAATGCACACACCTAAATCTACAAACAGAGACACACACAGCATAACAAAATATGTAAACATGTAACAAAATACTTTCAAACTGGCAATTAAGAGATAAGGATAATGAGCATCTCTTTAGGTGCTTCTCAGCCATTAGATATTCTTCAGGTGAGAACTCTTTGTTTAGCTCTGTACCCCATTTTTTAATAGGGTTACTTGGCTCGCTGGAGTCTAACTTCTTGAGTTCTTTGTATATATCGAATACCAGCCCTCTGTTGGATGTAGGGTTGGTAAAGATCATTTCCCAGTTAGTTGGTTGCTGCTTTGTCCTTCTGACAGTGTCTTAGTCATTAGGGAAATGCAAATCAAAACAACCCCGAGATTCCATCTCACACCAGTCAGAATGGCTAAGATCAAAAACACAGGAGACAGCAGTTGTTGGCGAGGATGTGGAGAAAGAGGAACACTCCTCCACTGCTGGTGGGATTGCAAGCTGGTACAACCACTCTGGAAAGCAGTCTGGCGGTTCCTCAGAAAACTGGGCATGACACTCCTGGAGGATCCGGCTATACCACTCCTGGGCATATACCCAGAGACTTTACCTGCATGCAATAAGGACACATGCTCCACTATGTTCATAGCAGCCTTATTTATAATAGTCAGAAGCTGGAAAGAACCCAGATGTCCCTCAACGGAGGAATGGATTCAGATGTGGTATATTTACACAATGGAATACTACTCTGCAATTAAAAACAATGAATTCACGAAATTCCTAGGCAAATGGTCAGAACTTGAAAATATCATCCTTAGTGAGGTAACCCAATCACAAAAGAACACACATGGTATGCAGTCACTGATAAGGGGATATTAACTCAGAATCTCAGAATACCCTAGACACAATTCGCATATCAATAGATTTCTAAGAAGATGGAAGGAGAGACCCCTGGTCCTGGAAAGACTGGATGTAGGGGAATGCCAGGACAGAGAAGCGAGAGGGGGTTGAATGGGGAAAAGAGGGAGGGAAGGGGGCTTATGGGACTTTCGGGGAGGGAGGAAACGGGAAAGGGGAAATGATTTGGAATGTAAATAAAAAAACTTAGAAAATAAAAAAAAATTTAAAAAAAGAGATAGATAAATGGAATAATTGGACAACGTTTTTGTCATCCTTAAGATTCTGTTATAGCAGTACTGTCAAAGTGTTCCTTATAAACAAACTAAAACAACACACACACACATACATAAAATGTTTTTCTATTATTTTCTGTATTTCCACTTGTCTCGTCCGGCCTTAGATAGAGCATCAATATCCAAACTTAGAATATGGAGTTTAATGAATATTGTCTTTGTAGAAATAGGCTTTAAAAGGCTACTCTTTAAGTTAAGAAAATAGTTTAGTTGGCAGAGTGTTCACCATACAAAGCACTAAAGTTAGATATTCAGAACCCACATTTTCCTTTATCTCTTTTTTTATGACTGCAAAATACATAATTGTAATCTCAACACTTGGGAGGCAGAACTGGGGAGACAGAAACAGCTGATCCCTGAGACTTGGGAGCCAATTAGCCTACATAGCAAGCTATCAGCCAGATAAAAACTCTTCCCAGTATCAGCATGAAAACACATACAGATATATATATATATATATATATATATATATATATATATATATATATATATATATAGAGAGAGAGAGAGAGAGAGAGAGAGACTTTATTGAAGCTGTATTCTCTCAAAAATTTTGCCAACCAATGGCTGATCCAATTTGTGGTCTGAGGTCTATGCCATTAGAGAGAGTCCACACATGAAACCACCTGGATGGCGGGTCTGGATAAACCAGAAACCCAGGATAGAACCAAACATGGATGGAAAAAACTCAATGAAATAATTTCTAATGATATTCAATCATATTCATAGGATTGGTGCCTAGCCCAATTGTTATCAGAGAGGTTACATTTGGCAATTGATGGGAACAGATGTGAAGAAGACCTATGGCAAAGCATTAGATATAACTAGGGGAACCCGGCAAAAGAGGGGGAAGGAGAATTGTAGGATCAGGAGGTGTTGAGGACACCATGAAGACATGACCCCAGAATCAACTGAGTAGGGCTTATAGGGGTTCAAAGAGAATAAAGTGACAATCATGGAGCCTGAATGGGTCTGAGCTAGGTCCTTTGAACATGTTATAGTTATGTAGCTTGGTGTTCTTATAGGATTCCTAACAGTGGGAGTGGGGGAATCTTTGACTTTTTTGCTTGCTCTTGGAACCATTTTTCTGGATTGCCTCATCCAGTCTTGATATGAGGGTTTGAAATTGTCTTCCTGTAATTTGGTATGCTGTGTTTGGTCGATATTATTGGGAGGCCTGCTCTATTCTTAAGGGAAAAGGAGAAGGAATGGATCTAGGAGAGAGGGTAGATTTGGGGGGGGTTAGGTACCAGAAAGAGTAGAGTGAGGGTGAACTGATCAGGATGCAATAAATGAGAGAAGAATAAGTTAAAACAATAACAACAGCAATAACAATAACCAAAAAACCAAGTTTCTCTATTTTATTTTGGCTAACCAGAATATTTTCTGCTGAAAAGCAGTAATGGTGTTTAAGGGGAAAAATGACCATAGGTTTATCAAATTGTCTCACTCTTACGATGAAGAGGCTAGAAGGAACAAAGCTGAAGTCCATGCCCAAGGCTGCCCAGAAAGGTGCTGCCTGAAGAAGTCAATATCTGAATACCCAGTTCATTGATAATTCAGGTTACACGGAAATTTTTCAGGTTCTTTGTTTTTAAAACAGTGAAGGTAACAAAATCCTATTTGACTGATAGAAGGAAAATCTTGTCCCTATATTTAAGACCTCTCTTCTACATAAGAATCTTGAAGAGGGGTCCTTCTGTGAAAAAAAGAGAAAGTGCTGGCTAGTTTTATGTCAAAGAGTTAGAGTCCTTTTAGAAGAGAGAACCTCAAAGGAGAAAACATAAGAACCATTTTGGCCTGTGGGCAAGTGTGTGGTGAATGTTCTTGACTGATGATTTCAGAGGACCCAGCACACTGTGGATGGCAGATAGGTCTGTAGTGGGTAGAAAGTGGGTTGTGCCAAGGGTTGCAAACCAGGTAGCAGCTCTCCTCCACAGTTTTGCTCCAGTTCTTGCCTCAAGGTTTCTGCTCTGACTTCTTTGGAGGAAAGACTATAAATTATAGGATGAAATAAACCCTTTCCTTCCTTCCCAAGTTGCTTATAGTCACTGTGTTTTATCACAGCAATAAAAAACCTAAATAAAATGGAGGAGTTACTTCTATACAGTCAAATACAAGTGACATCAATCTGTCATGTCTTTTTGTTTTCTGTCATTGCATTTGCCTTAAGAATGTGTCACAGCAATGCCTCAAAATGGATGAATAGAATGTAGTTATTGAATACAAACAAGGGAGCTGATCTGGCACCAACAAGCTCATTGCTGATCGAGCTGGTGAACTGTTCCTTTCTCCCTCGAAAACTGGCCTCATCCTCTCTGAGTTCCTTCTAGACCACAGCAACACTTACCACTGAAGCAACTTCATCTCCTGAGATAGGGAAAGCACACAGGGCTGAGGAGCCACAGAAATGGAGAGCCCTCCTTATATAAGGCTTGAAACAGAAATGATGCTTCAGTGTTATCTATCAGCAGTCACAAGTAACACAGAAAATATTTTCCCCAGGGACTTAATCAGTCAAGGGGACATTGTATGCCTGATGGTAGAAGGTAAAAAGCAAGCAGTTGTTTCAATTATAATTTATCACTAGCCACTGGCCAAGGCAGAAAAGTGAGGTCACAGTAGCTTGACCACAGCTCAAGGCAGGTATTCTGTTTAGGACCATAGAGACCTTGATTCAGAAAATGGGGAGATGCTCTGTGATTACATTTAATGAAATTTATATCCTTTCCATGGAGTATCTCAGTGAGTAAAATGGAGATCAGAAAAAGGAGTACATTTTGTACTTGGAATGGGAAAAAGAAGAAGGTCTTTAAAATCCTGACTGTCCTATAACCCAAGTCCACTCATTTCTGACACTGTGGGCTTGGTTTGCAACTCCATCATCCCTGTAGGCTCCTTCTTCCTCCTGCTCTGTACGTCTGGTCTGATTCCAATGTGAGTTTTGTTCCAGGTTCCTGTTCATTCACCATTACTTCACCTAGTTTTCTTTCCTTTCTTTTATAGTAGGTGTCACCATCCAAAATCATATTTCTCTCTTCTCTCCTGCCCTTTCTCTCTCTATTTTTCTCTACCTCTGTTTCCTTGCTTGTTCTGTGTTGCACAATAAGAGGGGCCCAACCTTGCTTTCATTATTTCAGTCACCTACAAAGGTACCTAGATGACAATAGATGAATGATAAATATTGAGCTAATGAAGTGACTGTTTCATATGTGGTTGACCAACATCAACTTGTGTCTTAGAAGGAAAGTGAGAACAATTATACAAACAAGTAGACCCAAAAGTGTGAGAGAGATCATGAAGCCCAGAATTTAGGAGTGCTGCCTGGATTCAGACACTGGGTAAGTGGTAATCTGATATTGTCAAAGAATGTGGGTAGAGGATATGAAACAACTCTGACCAGAAAGCCTGGATGCTAGACAAGCTTATGCTCTTCTTAAAACATTTCCGTCTATTTGCCTTCTGAAGCAAAAAATGTATTCCTATGAGCCACCAGCTTAAAGCTTAGCTTTGTTGTCCAGTGAAAATCCTTAACTAAGAAGAAATAGAAATAGAAATTTTCTTTAAAACAGCCATTGTTAATATTATGACATAATAGGCTTTAAAGAGACATGCTAGCTGGGATCATTACCCTTTGTGACTAGACATTGAGGAGAATTCAAGATAAAAGTTAATTAAAAAAGTATATAAAGCATTGTGAAGGCAATGTGCTTGTGCATTAGAACATAGCATTAGGGCATCCAGGCAAACACTGAACAGCAATACAGGGCTTTAGATGAATGACATCATTTCCTTCTATCTTCAGTGTACCTTATCACGATCATTAAAGAGCCATTTATGGAAGATTTAGAGTGTACGGGGAGATATCCAAGGAATAGTATCATAATTCTCGAGTTTATAGAACAGAGCTATAGTTTGGTATTTTTATGCTCCTGAAAGGTTTAATTTTAATAATAATTTAAGATTATCAGGATATGTTATGCAGTTGGCTGGCTTTTTGAAAATTCACTGATTTCTGCAGCTTTTGCCCCAGCCTTTTAATTTTGTATTCTCGGTGCCATCTGCAATCTTCCTTTTAAAATTAAAAATTATTTTATGTGTGTAGATGGTGTGCTTGCATGTGTATCTGTGCCCAAGATGTGTGAATGATGTCTGTTCAAGTTCCAAGAGGGCAGCAGATTCCCTTTAACTTCAGATGATTGTGAGCTGCCACCTGGGTGAAAAAAATGAAATCCAGATTCTCTCAAAGAGCAGCCAGTGCTCTTAACCACTAAGCCATCTCACCAGCCCCTATATCATACATTTTGACATCCTTCTTGTGCTGTAGATTTCCAAGTCATACAGCTTTACAATTATAAAGGGATGTTTATGGGCAATGAATACTTTCATCTGCACTGTTCAGCCCTTGTTGTTAGGATGAGTCTGAAAGATCAGTTTAGCCAGGGCATTGTAAATAGAAGTGAGGGATGGATGTCACTTCACAGATGAGGCAGTTAAGAGCTCATATTCCTCCCCTGTCCTCAGATGGCCATGTCAGAAACCTTGCAAGCCACAGAGTGAGATGTTAGAAATAAAACATTCAAGAAGACTGGCTCTTGAAGCAATAAGGTAGAAGTAGGTATCTACAAGTCTATCCCTATCTTGTTTCATAAGCTGGAAATAAACTTAGATGTATAAGGTACACTGACATACATTGAGATACTGAGTTCTTCTGTTGCTTTTCTGACTTTTTTGTCTCTTATTCTCTATTCCTAGTCATAGTCACTTCAGACCAGAGGTGACAATGGAGTGTTACAAATATTTGTTTTCTGACTGATTGTGAAGATTTTGGATGGTGGCATGTTGGTAGAATTTCTGAAATTCTGCTTCAACATGACAGGCCTATTCAAATGCTCCAGCAAAGGTTTCAATAGATGCCTAAACTTGAATTTAAGCTATTATTTTCATAGCTTCTGAAAATCATCCTGACAGTTCTTAAGTAATACTGTGATATTTTCTGGGTATTGACATCCTGGTTCTTTTTCTATAAAAACAAAAACAAAACATTAGGTGTAATAAGGTACCAAAGGGATAAAAAGAGTTGCCTGAAAGTGACAGAACTGCAGTCACTGTTTGAAAGAGCTGTCTCAACAGAGCTGAAAGAATGTCTGGACCTTTTCAGATGACAGGGGGACTTAAATCACGCTTGCATTAACAAGGGTTCTCATTCTGTTCTATTGAACTGCAGCCATTCCCAACAAGAATATTATATTGCCTTTCATGTTAAATTGTATTGCAGGAGGCTGGCAAGAAATGGGGTGTACAAATCAATGTTCAGATGAGTATGCTTGATAGAATGGACCAGTAATGGGGCAAAGGTCAGGTTCTATAAGAGGGCAATAGTGCTTTGGGAACATAAGACCCTCCAGTATTTTAACCATTTGTCAGATGCTGTTGCTGAATTATGTACTTTAGTGGATGAATGCAGTGAGCTAAAATTCTCTTGAGAAACAAATTATTTACTCATCTTTGGATGTTATATCAATTCTTTCCAAAGACAAAATCCTCACATGAGCAAAGTCTATGCTCAAAATGCATCTTTGTAGACTTTAAAACAATATTAAAAGTATACTGACAGCTATTATGTTTTATAATCCCCCAAATAAACTAGAGGAGTAGGTATTAATGTAATTTCCAAGTTATCAATATAAAACAAAATGAAGAAACCAGAATATAGAAACTCCATATCAGTTTTTGAAGAGCCCAGATCTAATGAACATTCAGTCAAGTTTGAACTGATTTAATTATCTTCCAGCACCCTGCTAAGAATATTTATGATCTCATGGTTTAGTGCGGAAGATCCTAGAAGTAATACCTCACACTGCTGCCAATCACTCCCCAATGTAAAAACAAATTTAAAAGAGTAACTTTTTGTGGTATAAAGGAAGAAATGAAATCCAGAAGAACTAATAACGTGAGAAATAAAAGTGCAATGAAATAGGGAGAAAAAGATAAAGGAATATTAGAAATCTAAACAAGAACTGTGGTGTGAGGACTAGAAGTAAGAATGTAAATGATGGAAGAAAAGGATAGATGACAGAAGCAGAGTGAGAAGATGATAAATGGATGGATAGAAACAAAAATAATTTAAATGGTTGTAAATGTATAGATATGTAAATGTATAGAGATGCATGTCTTTCTAACCTTTGGTTAAAGGTGTCCAGTCTGATTGTTGACAAAGTTCCCAATACTCATAAAATGAAGACAGATGCTGAAGATGTTCTGAGATTTCTGGGTAGCAACACAGTTTGCTCAGCAATTTCACTCTACTCTTCTCTTTCCATACATGTTAATTTTGCATGCTATGTCCTACCTTCAATTTCTTTTAACTGAGTGTCTCCTCCATAAAGGCAGCAGGTAAGTCTAGGGTCCTGGTATTCTTTGCTCTCCAAGGATATGATAAAGAAATACATCTCTTTGGACATTCCCAGAGGAATATTATGTGCCACTTCATTTAGAACAGCTGTAATTTAACTTTTCTTGTGAAAAAGAATTTCTGAACTTAATGCCCTTTTAGTTACTAGCTCAGTCTCCCTCTATTATTTTCCTCCACAGGTTCAAGTATTTTTTAAAGTGTGAATGTCATACAGTATGCTAAGAAATTTTTGGAAAGGAAGGGAATATGATATTTTTTTAAAATAAGTGTAATGTTCAGTTTCATTTGTCAGCTTGATGGAGTGTATGTAGGATCACCTAGAAAGGGAGTCTCAATAAGGGATTAATTGTCTGCATTTGGTTGGCTTATGTGCATACTTGTGGGGGATTATCCTGGCAATGTTTATCCATGCAGAAAGACATGCCCATTCTAGGAAGGGGATTCTGAACCATGTAGGAATGGAGTAAGGAAGCAGAACACCAAGATGCAGTCATTCATTGTTCTTTATTTCTGACCACAGATGTGATGTGATCAACTCCCTTTAGCAACTGCCCTATGACACTGTAATGCCCCTGCTTTCATAGACTTCAACTTGAAACTGTGTACTAAAAGAAAGTCTTCCCTAACTTGCTATGGTTGGGCTTTTTTTTTTTTTCAAAGCAAAACAAAACACAAAACACTAAGGAAATTGCTTCAGTTGGTTAAGAATTAGGCAACAGAATGTGTCTCCACAAGGTGAATGAGTAAATGTAGATTCCAGATTGGGAGGTAAACTGCAACTATCAATTTGAAGTTGTTGCTTTCTTCATGGTGCTCTTGGCAGAACCTAGGACAGGCAGTGCCTCTGGCTATACTCTCTCCCAGAAACAGATACTAGAACAAAATTTGAGTAGAAGCAGATTATTTAAATTATGTCAGGAAACACTGCTGGTAGATTTGAAATGAGTTAGGCAAGGCAGAAAAACAGAGTTGTCAATAAAATCACACTAAAGAACAGGGGACCTGAACCACGCTGGAGAACACAGGAACTGTGCGTACTTGTACCCCAGGGCTATTTCAATAGCCCGAGAGCTGAGGGAGCAGGTGTGTGTACAATTTTCATTAGTCATTGGCTAAAGGCTGCCCTAGTGGAAATGGATGTCAAGGTAGACTCCAGTGACCAGACAAAAGGCCCCAGGCAAAGAGGAGCAGGTGTCTGAGGTATCGTAGGGACTAGAGTGCCCTGGGCTGTTAGGAAAATGCCACATGGGTGGAACAATCCAGGTTGATGCACAGTCTACCTAACTCAAGACTGAATCAAAACAAAGGAGTGATTTTCTTTTTCAGTTTCACGGAATCTTAGAATCAGTTACTAGCAGAATAGTCTTAGTGCAACAATGTGAGTCCTTGGTTTATTAAATCCAGTTTGAACATATATACAGGTAAATTTAGAGAGTTAGTTGCCTTGGCAAAGTCACACAACTACAAATAACACCATCAAGTCTGCATCTCAAATCTTCTGACACAGCCTGCAGACTATGTATTTACATTACGTTGTCAATTTCAAATGGAAGGAAGGCCAGAGCTCTCTGCCCTTCACTGAAAACTAAATATGGAAAAGAAAAGAGAAAAGAAAACAAGAGAAGAGAAGAGAAGAGAAGAGAAGAGAAGAGAAGAGAAGAGAAGAGAGAAAAGAAAAGAAAAGAAAAGAAAAGAAAAGAAAAGAGAAGAGAACCCAGACATCCAAGAGTTTGCTGAGTTCAGCAAAGGTGTTTGGAGAATGCAGTAATACTGCCATGGACCACCCTGCCTCCGTGGGGTGGTGACGGATTTACCATAACAGTATAACTTATTTTCACAGTTCCCAGGCCTGTGGGGAAAAGATTTAATCTTAGTTTACATATTTATTGAAAGGAAATATAAAGGATATGAAATTGACAGAAGCTACAGAACATCTACAGAGATCCATCAGGGTATTTTCAAGGTACACTGAATAGCTAAGAGACAATGAATTATGAAATGAAGGATGAGCAAAGATTGTATAATTAAAATTGAGAGAAGCTGCTATTGACTGCTCTCTGTTAATAACATGCACACACACACACACACACACACACACACACACACACACACACACACACACGGTGGTGGTGGGGGGTAGAGAATCAAGCTTCCTGATCTCTTTGAAAAGTATCCTTGGAATAATATACATTTCTCCAGAAACCATCCCATCTGCTTAATGTTCACTCTCTGGGTGTTTTCCACTTCCTAGGAGGCTTTTAAAAAGACATTAGTCACTTTGACTAAATCTAATCTGTGAGAACAATGATTCATATTGAAGAAGAAGTCAAGCAAGATGTGAGGTTCAGATCTTATGAGCCAGACAACTTTTGACAGCTCTAAAATCAAATCCTGATGGTGTATATAGATTCACAATTTCCTGTCCCAGGAAAGCCATCACATTACAAACTCTAAAAAACCATGATTTTCTTTCTAGAAGATGACTCATTCAACATATAATGCATGGCTTTGTTTTTTTTATAAATTTGGAGGTATTGAAGGGTAAACATCTTATATACTAGACCATGATTATTCATTAGATGACTGCTTATTTAGATCTATAGAATTTTACTTAGATTAACACACCTCTATAATTTATCCTGCTCAACCTTCAGAATTAACTAAAGGGCAGGGTTTTTCTTTCTATTGGTTCACACATAACTGAAGCCAGGAACATCTTGAAAAGTAGAAGCATGCCAGGCCTGCTGTATATCTGAACATAAACTTCCAGTAGCTTGGATTCACATGTACATCAGTAGATATCAACCTGGCAGTATTTGTTATATACATCAATGTTTCTCAACTACTGACTTCTGGGAGGGATATACAAGCTAGGAGTTTCATCAGTGAACAATGTGAAGAAGGAAAGAAAATATGGGGATGAACAATGAAATGGGATCAGAGGGACATGGAAAGAAATTGGGATGGAAAAATAAAGGATGGGATGATAGAAAGTAAGTGTGGTCCAAAGGAGCAGTGATAAACCAGATTTCTGACTTTTACTTTTTGTTCTATTTCTAAAGAAATATTTTTAACTTTTTAATTTATTGTTATGTATATGAATGTTTTGTCTGCATGTATGCCTGTGTTCCACATATGTTCCTGGTACTCACAGAGGCCTTAGGGGGAAATCAGGTCTCCTGGACCTGGAGCCATCAATAGATGTTCTATAGAGACTCCTAGTAGAGAAAAGTCATCAACATTCCTACAGTGGTAATTCTTTCTATGAGCTACAATTATGACCTGCCAGGCAAGATATGACCACTGGTGTAACAATGGTATGACACCTTTGTGCATAACCAACCATTTTATGATTGAATTTGAGGTTATTTCCACAGAAAGAACTCACAGTTTCTGTAACCAGGTCAAGAGTTCCTGACTAGAGAGGTCATTAGTCATAGAGGGAACTTTCTACTATGATTTTGCTAAGTTACTTCCAAATGTTTGTAGTACTGCACTTTCATCAGAGCAGTGGATGAGCAGTTATATAGAAACTTGTAACTTGCTACAATGGGGAGACTGAGTGACAGTGGAGAAATTGGCTCTCAGTGGGAAAGCTATATGGCTCCTTCCAAGACTCAGGGAATATGTTGGAGAAGGGAGTAGAAAGAGTCTAAGGGTGAAAAGATGTAGCAAAAGGTCACCTTCAGGATATGATATAACTACTATATCATGGCTATCTGCATAAAACTTCCACATGATTAAGTGAATTAGCATTTATCAAGATGGAATATGGAATGTCTGCTGGAGAGGATGGTGTCCTTTTCTTCAGTAATGTAGCACTTATAAATTTTCTTTGTGCAAGTAAATAATTTTATGCTTATTCCAGCCAAGAAGCTCTAAGTAAACTTAGTGAGTCACAGACAAAAAGAAGACAGGATAGCAGAGGTAAAGAGGCACATTCAGTAAGAAGAAGCATTTCTGTGAGATAGACAAACAAGGGTAAGAGAAAGGAATAGGGGTATAAACCCCTAAAATTCATTATATGTATTTTATGAAATTCCAATAATAAAGAAGATTGTAATTAAAAAAATAAAGAAATTGGTTGAAAGAGATGTACTTTTCATTTATGGTGTGCCTTGTATAGTACTATAGGCACAACTTAGAGGACTGGCATGATAAGATACTGTGACAATGAACAGCTCAGCATACATTAGGTTGCCTGAGTATAGGTGATCATGCTAGTGAGAAGACACTCATCATCCTTCAGCACCAGGCACCACACTGCTCCACTTTTATGGCTTTCCCTAAAAGATTAAGGACATTTGTGTTCCTTTCAGAAGCAGACAGATGAGTCAAGAATGAGCTTCAGTCAAGTCTTCCCAGAATGCCTTAGTCACTATGAAAGAAGATGCCAGTGTCCATGATAAGGGAGGTGTAGAGAAGCCTGACTGAATTTCCATGTTCCTATCATGCCCTCCCCATATATTGATGAAGAAGAAAATAACAGATGGTCCAGTACAAATTAATAAAGAACACCATTAGGAACCCAATATGGGATATTTAAAAAGAGTAATGTTCCACAAAGTTGCCTGAAGATAAAGAAGGATGCCATGGGAATAGAGGATGTTGGGATTCTGCAGGATACATTGCTATGAAGTCTGGGATGTCTTGACCACACAAACTACAAAGCTCACTGCTCTGCATTCCCCTGGTGGAAGCACAAAGTAAATGTGATTTAAATAAATGGGGATACTACCAAGTCAAGTAAAAGTCAAGCAAAACTAAACAGGGGTACTGATTAAAATAGGTCCAACCTAGGTAGTTGTGTTAAACTAAAATCTATTGAGACAAAAGTGTATTTGTGAGAAAATGAAAAATGAAGATTTAATTCCCAGAGTTTTGTTATTATTTCCTAGTTTCATTAATTCAAAATCCCATCACACATGTGGTTAGTGATAATTACATATACCAGCTACCACTGTTTTCAGTACCTTATTTAATCAGCCTTTGAAAGTCAGTGCTTAAACTAACTGAACTACACCAAATTTCATACAGAGACTGACATTTTAGATACATGCTGAATTTTTCTTTAAAATGGAGTGATTTGGATAATGAGTGGGGAAGGGGCAGTGGATAAATCATCAATTTAACATTCCAAATCAATACAGGGCAGTGAGGGGCTCTGTTAGCTTTCCACAGCCTATGATTGCTATTATCTGATTTGCTTCCTTTGCTACATGGATACTTGCCCAAACTCATAAAAATTTCTCTGCAAGGTCTATCCAATGTCACTGGCATTTATAACACAATAATCAAAATGAATTGTTGCTCTGGCAGAATGAATACACTAGGGCTGATTAATCCACCTGCAGAAGCTCTGAACTAGAGGAGTATACACAGCCATTCCCTAAACATTATCCCCATGGGGGAATCTGCTATTAATTGATCCAGATTTAAGTACAACTTTTAATCAGCTTTCAAGCTTTTAAGTCTATACCTCAAGAACTGCTTCTTCACCTCTAAGAACTGAGAATTTAATGCTAAACTAATGTCAACGTTGGTCCTCTTAAGCAAGTTAATTTTAGGATATTTCATGTATATTCTATCCTTCAGTAATGTAGTACATCTGTTCCTGGGTCAGCTTCCTTTGTATAAAGCATTTACCTTCAATTTTATATAGGGGACTAATAGGAATTATATCTATACAGATAATTTAGTCCATTTTAACATCTATGCTTCTGTAACAAGGCCAAATAAAGCATTCTTAAGACCTATGAGAAAAGGACTCTTGCCAGGCGGTGGTGGCGCACGCCTTTAATCCCAGCACTTGGGAGGCAGAGGCAGGAGGATTTCTGAGTTCAAGGCCAGCCTGGTCTACAAAGTGAGTTCCAGGACAGCCAGGGATATACAGAGAAACCCTGTCTCGAAAAACCAAAAAAAAAAAAAAAAAAAAGAGAGAGAAAAGGACTCTCATTTACATAGCTAATTGACCTAAAACACAGATGTAATAAACTGACTTGTAGTATTGACCTCAGCAGGAGTTTTAATAATTGGGTCATTCATTCATTCATTCATTCATTGTGTTAAGGATAAAATACAGGCTGTCAGGCATGGCAGACAATTGTCCTATCACCGAGCCACACTCCTGACTCAGAAGGGTCTTTCCATGTTTTTTTTTCATGAAGTTATTTGAAACCATATCTATAGAAAAATGCAAATATACATATATACATCTTCTAAGCATAAGCAACTTTCTGGATGTCATGGACCCCTTGATGTCTACTGTATGACTCATAGGCAAAAGCCTTAAAATAAAGGGTTGCAGGGCAACTCATGACTCCTCTTTTGTAGTCAACTACAATTCCTAATTTTGTCTGTCCTAAAGGGTAATCTCCATGAAGGCACTGGCCATGTAGATCTTGTCAGGACTCAGAACTGGAAAAAAAAAAGCCTAATGCCTTGGCCTTGAATATTTTTAATTGTTGCTGGGGTGTCAAAATGTTTCTGACATTTTCTGTTCTCCTTAACTTTCTACCTCCCACTGACCCCCAAGTGAGTCACAGAGCTACAACCCTTTTTCCCAAAGCAAACTTTTGCCTTGGAAGCAATTCAGTCTAGAAAATCTTCTCTCTTCTCTTTTTCTTCCTTCTCCTCCAGAAGATCCTCATGCCACTGGTGTCCTGCTCCATATTCAGGGAAGAGGAACACTACATGGAGACACAGAAAAGAATGTGAGCAAACAAACCTAAGCTGAAGTGCTTCTATAATCTCACGGCTGAATCCCCAGTATTTAATGGAAAGGCCAGGATACAGATACAATTCAATAACTATATATGCTATTAAAAGACAGAATTGATTTCTACTGAAAGTTTAATTTTCTTGTATAAAATCAAAAATTAATAGGTATTAAAACAGGAAAACAAAATTTCCAAAATAAAGAGATCACCAATTGCTTTGAGCCAGTAGTATTTATGGTTAGCTTTTTATTTACATTATTAAAGCAATGTTTGAAATTGTATTTAATTCCTGTAGTTTTCTAATTCTATGCTATGCAAACAACAGGAGGCATGAGCAAGTTATGAACAAAATGCGTAAGCTGAGCTTAGCCTTCAGATGTTCTGACTCTGCAGTCCAGACTGGGAGCTCTATTGGTCCATGGACAGAACTTTGCATAACAAGATGCTGAATCACCCTGAGAATTGATTTTGATGATGTCATTCTGTAAATAAACTGCTCCGTTTTTTCTTTGCAGTGCTAGGGATTGAACCTATACTCTCTCACATACTAATTAAGCCTCTATTCCTGAGCTACATCCCTAGACCCACATAAAGAATCTTCAGGATAATGTCCTCCAGAAAAAAACTGTGGCAGGACCGTCTAACTTTGCCTTCATATGTTATGCCCGGAAATGAGATCTTTGAAACAGTGAGCCAAAGGAAATCACTCCTCTCCTCTATTTTTTTTTTCGGTTTTTCGAGACAGGGTTTTCTCTGTGTAGCCCTGGCTGTCCTGGAACTCACTCCATAGATCAGGCTGGCCTCGAACTCAGAAATCCACCTGCCTCTGCCTCCCAAGTGCTGGGATTAAAGGCATGCGCCACCACCGCCCAGCTCCTGCCACAGTTTCTCTGTGTTCTCTTATATCATGGGCCACTGTACCCAGCAGTTAGACTAGAGGCCTTATCACATGAAGCAGAATAATTTTTTAGGAATGGTGACTACAAAATAGATAAGCTTTGGAAAAGTTTTATTATGTAAACATTGTTGTAACAATATTAACTGAATTTTTAAAAGAAAATTAAACTCTCAGTATCTGCAGTTTATCAGAAGTTTCGTTTTTGCATTTTTATCACGACATTCAATTTTTTAAATATCTCTAATTACAGTGACTATAAAGATAATATTTTAATAGTTCATTAACTTGTATTGATTTTATTATTTTGATGGTATTGGTCCTATTAGTAACTTTTCTCATTTCTCTGACAAAAGCAACTTAAGGATATATGACATATTTTGGCTTCTAGTTTAAATATCCAGGACCACAGGAGGGAACTTATAGAGGCACAAAGAGGAGATGCTCTTAATATTGTACTGAGCCAGTAAGCAGAGAAACTTGAATGTTGGTGCTCAGTTTCTTTCAGACTACCAAACTAGGACATGGAATGGAGCTATTGTATGTCAAATGGGTCTTCCTGATGAAATTAACCAAAGCTAGAAACTCCCTCTCAAGCATGGCCAAGGGGTTTTCTCATAAGTGATTCAAGATCCAAAACTTTTAAACTGTTAGCCATCACAAGAAAGTTTGATATACTTACCTTAAAAGACAAAGTATATGTGGGACCATGGTGTGAGGCACTCTGCAGCCTGGTTGAGCAAGGCCACTCCGGAGACCCAGTAGAACATTCTACAAGGGACAGAATCTGTGAGCTATTATCCCAGACTGCTGACTCCTCAACTCCATAATCCTGTGGCCATCAGTCACATATGGCCAAGTCCCAGGCCCCTAGAGTTCTGGCTGGACTCCACCCCTACAGTCACCTGGCTACAATCAGGCTTTCCCTGCCCTCGGTTACCTGGCTGTTGCCAGGTAACCCAACTTACTATAAAAGAAGACTTCTTGCCCCTCCTCACTCTCTTGCCTCTCTCTGGCCTCTTATCTCTCGCTGTCCTCTCTTGGCCCTCTCTCTCTCTGTTCCGCCTCTCTCTCCATTCTTTCCCATCTTTCCACGTGGTCATTGCCATCCCTCATCCCTCTATCTTCTCTTTCTCTCTTTACCGTTTTATCTCCTTTTCTCTTTCTACTTTTTTGGTTTTCGAGACAGGGTTTCTCTGTGAAGCCCTGGCTATCCTGGAACTCACTCTGTATAGACTGACTAGCCTCGAACTCAGAAATCTGCCTGCCTCTGCCTCCCAAGTTCTGGGATTAAAGGCATGCACCACTACTGCCCTGCTTTCTACTCTTTTATAATAAAACATGGAAACAGAAGAAGAAGAAAAGGAAGAAGAAGAAGAAGAAGAAGAAGAAGAAGAAGAAGAAGAAGAAGAAGAAGAAGAAGAAGAAGAAGAAGAAGAAGAAGAAGAAGAAGAAGAAGAGGAAGAAGTAGTGGTGGCATAGGAGATCTCTGGCAGCCGGAGCCCGTCTAGGGGGATAGAGGAACACTGGCAGGACTGTGTACCGTACCACACCCGAGTACCTGCAGAGCACGAGACTACCTGGCTAGTGGGGAGAGCGGTCCTTGCTCAGAAGGTGGTGCTATTCTGGCATGGACTTCCCAGGTACCTGTTGAGGAAGCTTGACTGAAAAGAGGCTGAGTCCTTCCCTGGTGGCTGGAAACACTGAAGCCTGCTCTAAGTTCTTACACGGTGGGTTTTGATAAGAAGAGACAGTTCCTAGTTTCAATGCTTTATTATAAAAAGGTAAGAAGAGAAAAGGAGATAGAGAAGTAAAGAGAGAAAGAAAGATAGAGGGATGAGGGATGGTCATGACCACGTGAAAAGAGGGGAAAGAATGGAGAGAGAGGGAGAACAGAGAGGGACAAGAGAGGGAGATAAGAGGCCAGAGAGAGGCAAGAGAGTGAGGAGGGGCAAGAAGCTTTCTTTTATAGTAGATTGGGTTACCTGGCAACATATATGTGACTGATAGCCACAGGATTATGGAGTTGAGGAGTCAGCAGTCTGGGAGCATAGCTCATGGGTTCTGTCCCTTGTGGAATGTTCCACTGGGTCCCTGGTGTGGCCTTGCTCAACCAGGGTATAGACTGTCTCACACCACGGTCCCACTAGTACAGTTGAGCATGGGCACATGTCTTTAATCCCAGCACTTGGTAACGAGAGGCAGGGGGATCTTGGTGAGTTCCTGGTCAGTCTGGTCTAAATAGTGAGTTTCAGGACAGCCAGAACAACATGGTGAGAAACCCTGTCTCAAAAGACACCAGAAAGGGGAGTAGGGGGAGGGGGAGACTACTCAATAAGGGTGTTGTCCAGATGTGATTAGAATAAGTTTTTTTTTCTTTTACTGAATATTTTATTTATTTACATTTCAGAAGTTATCCCCTTTCCTGGTTTCCCCTCCAAAATCCCTTATCCCCATTCCCCTCCTTCTGCTTCTATGAGGGTGCATTGCACCTTCACAGGACCACCTTGAGAAATGAAGTCTACTTTATAAAGGATTATGTGTTTAGGATACGTCTTTTGGAAAATGATTGGAAATAAATTTTAGACCACTGAAAATGAGCAGACTGATTCCCGTTCTTCTTGTCTTTAATCAAAAAAGCACGGTCCACCATCTCTCCTATCTCTCAACTTTGAACTTGCAGGATTCTACCATTTTCATAAAGTATTTATCTGACACTGAAAGTTCATTTTCAGAATTTCCAAGGTGACTGTTCCATAAGAGTGAGACTTTAAATCACTGTTAATTAATGTAGTTTTTAGTAAACTGAATCCTGGTTAGTTAGTTGGTTATTTGAAAACATAATTTTGAGATATTGTTGGATTAAATAATACAGATGGTGAAAAACTATGTCCTAATATCTAAGCAAAGCCAAACTAAAAACACATCCAAACAAAATCAGATAGGTTGATAAACTTTGGCATATACAGCAAAATGCATTATTTTATGACAGGAGTACAGTGTTATAAACAATGGTCAAAGGAGAAATGGCAAACATAAACATATTCTTAACATATAAACAAATATAATTTTCTTATAGACAATCTTTACAAAATAATAAGAAATCACAAGCATATAAAAAGTATACACCTATATATGATCTGAAAAATAAAGCCAGAGTAATTTATAGACATAAAAATCTTATTTAAGATCATTCTTCTTAATTAAGCCACATTTAAATTAAAATGAGAAATCATTTTTCTTTATCAGAGAGTAAATTATCCAAGTAGTTAATAATTTATGGTATTATTAACAATTTATTAAAGGAACAAGTCTCCTGTACTTGTAGTGAGAGTTTAGGTTGCTACAATCTTAGAGCTATCAAAATAATAAATAAAAACATGTATCACAAAATAAAATGTGCATGAACATTAAGCCTAAAATTTCTCTTCTAGGAATATGTGTTATAATCATACTAGCAAAATGCAATGAAATATGTGTATAAATGTATTTATTACAAAATGGTCTACAATGGTTTTCAAAAATGAGAGGCAATGTAATGCCCACAGGCAAAGGAATGACTACATAAATTATGAAACATCGACTCAATAGAATACTAGATAATTAGAAAGAATGAAGCACAGTTCTGTATGTATGCTGAAAAATAAAAGTCCCCAAGAGATAACATTCCAGAGTCTTAAAAAAGAAACTAAAAGCAAATTATAGACTAGCATATGGTGCCTATATATTATGCTTCAGTTTTACCTTTGAGATTATAACTACATTTCTCCCTTCCATTTCCTCTCTCCATGTCCTCTCATATGCTCTGCACACTCTCCTTCATTTCTCCCTTTTTACCAATTGATATTTCATGTATATATGTATATGTATATAAATGTATATTATTAATATAACCTTTTTAGTCCCTATAATAACACATGTATGCACATTTTCAGGGATGACCACATGGCACCGAACCATCAATATGCTTTCCCGAGGGAAGAACATCTCTCAGACTCTCAGTTTTTCCCAGTTGCCTATAGTTCTTTGGGTAAATTCTTATGCTTCTTTTAAAATAGTTGACTGTCAAAGATAAAACCAACCTGATATTTATTTAGTATTCTTCATGGAAATATTTTCATGTCCATTAGAGTATTGTGAAGAAACAATAAATAGCACATGTGGCTACCTATGAGATATGCTCCTGTTATTGATTACATGTAAATAAAATTTTAATGCTTAGTAATTTTACAGACAATATGAATTTGTTCATTACTATAATTCAGTGGTTTGGTTGAGTGTTTGTATGTTCATATCTCCTACTGAGGGACTCATTTAGGAATACTGAAGTAGCTTCTTTATCACCTCATCAAAGGCTTTCTGTCTGGGCTTCTATTTGTAGGCATATCTGAATTTCAAGTGAAAGTCCAATACATAAGATTTCTAAATATTTTTTCTTGGATCACATTTGCAGACCTCATGAATAAAGGGTGGAATCAATCCAAAAAGAAAAGAAAACAGAAAGTGTCATTTCTTTGGGATTATATCTTTAAGAAACTCTAGCATAAGTCTATCACCCCAAATTTCCTATTGGAGGAAGAATGAAGTAATGTAGGCCATGCTGCTGACCAACAGCAGAATGAAAGACTTACCCATTCCCCTGACTTTCAAGTCCTTATCTGGACCTCAATATCGGTAGAAACCCACTGATTTCCCTCTTAACCCATTTTCCTTGCATGTGCTTAATTTCGGTTTTAGCTTTCCCCATTAACCGTTTCAAATAGCTGACTCCAAAGCAGCCTCCTTCTTCTTCACACACTTGGTTGATCCAATAGAGTATCTCTTGAAACTGATTTTTATATATCAAACTGGTTGCTGCTAATGTTCTGACACTTTATCTTAACACTCTCATTATATACTGTAATATTTAGTTGTGCAGCTGCCATAGAGCTTTGGCTTGTAAGATGGCTCAGTCTTTGGGTGTGGGTTGTCTGAGATCACACATCTTCATACTCACCCTTTTGGTTGCCATGGCATTTTGTAAACACAGAATATTCACTCAATAGCTGAAGCTGCCTTTTTGTGTATTCACTCTCCAAATATTTTAGAAAAGTGATTTCAACTAGTTATTAAATTTAGGGTTTTTTGTTTTGTTTTGTTTGTTTGTTTTGCTGTTATTTGTTTGTTTTGGTTTATTGCTAAAAATCACTACATTCTTTGGTTTGAATAAATGTTCCACAAAAGCTTGTCCATTAGAATCTTGAACAAAAATTATGGCGATATTGGGAGATGATAGATCCTTAAAAGATGTAACCTGGTGGAATAAAGTTAGAGCTTTAGAGAAAGTGCCCTAAAAGAATTTGGGGGTATAGTCCATTCTAACATAAGGTGAAAAGCTACTTTAGACACATTCTCCTAGTATGTTAGACTGCCTCACCACAGAACAAAGATCAGTAAACAACTGTGGATTGGGACCTCTGCACCTGAACCAAGCAGCTTGTCTTCTTGTAAGTTGATATGCTCTTTATCACAGTTCTGGAATGTAGTACAATCCACTATTATACCTTCTGACTCCATGAGCAGATTCTGACATGGTAAAGTCTTTGAGCTATTGCTGATCTTCATTATTTAGTGACCATGCCTGAACCAATACTATAACTTAAGAAACAATTATGAGAACTTGATCACTAAAATTATAAAGAGTTTGTAGAACAATACAATGCTACCAGTCAAATGGAGTCAGACTAGCCAGGAAAAGCTAGTGAGCCAGACTAATGCTGACCACTGCAAAATCTGAAACCAGTGTGAATCCTTCACTAACCTTCACTTCTGTTTTAATGTACCAAAATAAAGAAATGATGAAGGAGGGAGGATTAGTCTGGTTGGTAGAGTGCTGGCTTACCATGCATGAAACCTTGACTTTAATTCTCAGCCAGCACCATGTAAACAGGGCATGGTGATACATGCTAGTAACTCAGCATTGCAAAGGTGAGGGGAAGAAGAAACAACTCAAGACCATCCTCAGTTATATGGCTATGAACTCTGCTCTACACAAGACAAAGAAAGAAAGAAAGAAAGAAAGAAAGAAAGAAAGAAAGAAAGAAAGAAAGAAAGAAAGAAAGAAAGAAAGAAAGGAAGAAAGGAAGGAAGGAAGGAAGGAAGGAAGGAAGGAAGGAAGGAAAGAAAGAAAGAAAGAAAGAAAGAAAGAAAGAAAGAAAGAAAGAAAGAAAGAAAGAAAGAAAAGAAAGAAAGAAAAGAAAGAAAGAAAGAAAGAAAAGTCACCAGAATGTTTTTTACAGTGTGTGTTTTTCTGAATACTTTCAATTTGGGTTTGTCATATCAGGATTGTTCTCAGTTTCAGTCTTCTTATGCACTTCTGTTTTCCTGGCTGTGACCAACATGGTAGTAGTAAAATTTGGTATGATTATTTCTCTCCTCAACTGAAAAACATGTGTGGATAAGTCTGCAAATTATTAATGGCTTACATGTCTTCCATTTGCCTATTCAGTTCTTTACGTTCTAAAATTTAGTTGTAATATTGTTGGAAGTTTATATTTAATAAACACACAAAAAGGCGCGCGCACACACAACACACACACACACACTCCAAATCTTCTATTCTGTGACTTTGAGCATTATAACCTTCTTTGCTTAGTGGGACTTCTTAAGGATACTTGTGTGGCTTACCTTGATTTTGCTTAATGCTGTGTCATGAGAAATATTTGCCTGCAATACTCATCTTTAAAACTGCATAACATTAGTAGGTACTCCAGCACAGATGCATTGAATCTCCCTCTCCCTCTCCCTCTCTTTCCCTTACCACCCATACTCCTTCAAATAACTCTTCTCTACATATCTTCACACTCACATCTAAGAAACTTCTTTCTAAAGAGAAGAACCTCTACTTCTGAGATCGTAAATACCAACCCATTTTTCTCCTCAGCATAATGTTGCATGTCTGTAATTTTATTGATGATGTCAGAGACAGTCTTTTGCTACCTAGCCCCAGTAGGCCTGAAAAGTTACCATGTAGATCAGACTGGCTTTAAATGTCCAGCAATCTCCCTGTGTCTGTCTTTTGGATGGTGGCATTATAATCATGCACCATCCTTTTCAGCTCCTAATAGATTCTTAACAGTTATAATAGTGTGATTCATTTTAAATGAATTAGAAAAAAAAGAAGCATGTTTGTTGGTTACCTTTGGAGCTCTGCTACCTAGCACACTGCTATTTCAGAAATCTTGGTGGAATATTGTTGAAACTGCTCAGTTTTATGCAGAAGCATTTTATTGTGTTAGCTGACTGGATCGTTCATGATGACTTTGCTGATATTGAAGCAGGTGAATAACTGTTATTTAATGTTCCTGTGCACTGATAATAAAAATCAGAATTATTTGAGTTAAAAATAAATAACCCAGTGATAAACTGGATGATTTTATATCATGTGCTCTACAATTTCACTTGAAGTAAAAAAAAAATAGAACAACCACCCTAGATATAACATACCAGCCTACTGGATTGGAGGCAGCCATATTTCACAACTGTTATGAGGTGTGTTTGGAGTTTTGAGATTTATGGAAATAAGAGTTGACTTAATTACTGTCAAAAGGTTGTAAGATAAAAATACCAGTTTGTCTAGGAAAAGAGATAGTAGAAGTTATGGAGAACACAGCAGTAGATAGAAACATTTCATGTTTGGTGAGAGAATCTTCATTCTAACTTGGGAATCTTCTGTGGTCTCTGATTTTAGACCTGCTCTGTTTGTGTGTGTGTGTGTGTGTGTGTGTGTGTGTGTGTGTGTGTGTGTGTGTGTGTGTTGGATTGGATTTCTTTCTCTTAAGTCCCTGGGGAGCAAAATTCACATGAAAAACGTCATATAATCAAATGTCAATAATAAAAACAAACTACAAAAGTTGTCTGTACTTTTTAAATTTTAGTGTTTCATAAGACAATAACTTAGCAGCAGTCCTACAAGAGATCGAAGTAAGATACTTCTGAAAACTGTCATAGTCCTGATGTGTGTCATGGTCCCAATGTGCAGGCTGTTGTCCAAGATGGTTCATGAAAGATTACAGAGAAAACTGTTCAAATTAAATTATGAGACAAATTATATGCAAATGTTGTAGGAATGTTAAATGCTCTGGATTTAGTAAATGTCCAGTAGTTATGTGAGAAATTAGTTTGTGAGATTTATATATTAACATACTAGAAATAAGCAAGCATATTGTCCTGTGTCTATAAGGATAACAGTTTATTTTTTAAAAACTAGGTACAGAAGAAATTAGATGTATCAAATATTTCAAAAATGGTGAATCAGGATACAGAGTGTATGAAAGTTCTTTGTAGTGTTTACACTTAAAATTATTACAGATCCATTTTAAAAGGACAAATTACTAAAGTTGTGAGCAGTCCTCATGGGCTATGCTTAGTGAGTATATTGAATCCAAAAGATAGTTAGAGCTAGATATAGGGGACTTCTGCATGGAAACAGTGTTTGTGAGCATGACAGAGCTATGGTACACACAAGCTCAAAGCATCTATGGTTGCATGCAGGAGACCTGCCAAAGGTCAAGTCACTCAAATGTATATGTAAGATCCATTTAGGTTCATGGCAGCCAAAAGTTCTAGAATCTGGGAGGGATAGATTCCTTGAAGTTTTAGTCTTCACTGAGGAATTAATGGTAACTGATGGCTGCTAGAGGAGAGGTAATTGATTTTGTTCAGGGATGTGGTCCCTGAGAGGTTCCTTAGGTTGTAGTAGAGGATCCTACACCCACACACATGTAAGATGAACTATGTGAACTCAGGGAGATGTATTAGTCAGGGTTCACTAGAGAAACAGAACTTACAGAATGATTATCTCTCTGTATATGTATACATATACATACATATATATACACAAACGTACATTTACCAAAACCTGAGTATTAACATTACTATAACATTTGCATGTTACATAATATAATATATAATATATGACACATTCCAATTTAATTCACATATACATATACATATATGAATTTTTAGAATGACTTACAGGCTGTGAGGATCCTGTAATGGCAGGCTACGAATGGAAAGTTCAAGAACCCAGAAGTTGATCAAGCCTCAAGTTTGGATGTCTCATCTGGTCTTTAGTAGATGCTGGAATCCTGAAGATGTAGGCTCTAGTGCCGGTTAAGGAATGGACTTTCTAGCAAGGGGAGATCAAGCAGGCAAAGAGCAAATGCTTCCTTCTTCATGTCCTTATATAGACTTTCAGCAGAAGGTGTGGCTGAGATTAAAGGTTAATCTTCCTTCCTCTAGAACAGGATCAAAGGTTTGTGTCTGTCTTTGTATCTCACAGGTCCAAGCTAGAAGTAGATTCACCTACTTCCAACCAAGCAAAAACATCCCTCACAGGTATACCCTCCATTTCTGTGTTCCAGGTTATTTCTGATATATGGATTTTAAGAAAAGAGACCATAAAGTTGAGAGGGAGCAAAGGTGGGGAAATATAAGAAGGAATAGAAAGGAAATAATGGGGTGAATTTGATCAAGATACATTACATGTTTATGTGTGAAATTCTCAAACAATAAAATTTTTTCCCTTAGTCCTTTTTTTAAATATTTTTTTAATTTTATTTTCTAAGTTTTTTTTATTTACATTCAAAATCATTTCCCCTTTCCCATTTCCTCCCTCCCCGAAAGTCCCATAAGCCCCCTTCCCTCCCTCTTTTCCCCATTCAACCCCCTCTCACTTCTCTGTCCTGGCATTCCCCTACATCCAGTCTTTCCAGGACCAGGGGTCTCTCCTTTCATCTTCTTGGAAATCTATTGATATGCGAATTGTGTCTAGGGTATTCCAAGATTCTGGGTTAATATCCCCTTATCAGTGACTGCATACCATGTGTGTTCTTTTGTGATTGGGTTACCTCACTAAGGATGATATTTTCAAGTTCTGACCATTTGCCTAGGAATTTCGTGAATTCATTGTTTTTAATTGCAAAGTAGTATTCAATTGTGTAAATATACCACATCTTCTGAATCCATTCCTCCATTGAGGGACAACTGGGTTAATATAGTAAAAATAACCATCTTGCCAAAAGCAATATACAGATTCAATGCAATCCCCATCAAAATCCCAACTCAATTCTTCATAGAGTTAGAAAGAGCAATTCAAAAATTCATCTGGAATAACAGAAAACCCAGGATAGCTAAAACTATTCTCAAGAGTAAAAGAACCTCTGGGGGAATCAGTATACCGGACCTCAAGCTGTACTACAGAGCAATAGTGTTAAAAACCCCATGGTATTGGTACAGTGACAGGCATGTAAATCAATGGAACAGAATTGAAGACCCAGAAATGAATCCACACTCCTATGGTCACTTGATCTTTGACAAAGGAGCTAAAACCATCCCGTGGAAAAAAGATAGCCTTTTCAACAAATGGTGCTGGCTCAACTGGAGGTCAACATGTAGAAGAATGCAAATTGATCCATTCTTATCTCCTTGCACTAAGCTTAATTCCAAGTGGATCAAGGACCTCCACATAAAACCAGACACACTGAAACTAATAGAAAGGAAACTAGGGAAGAACCTTGAACATATGGGCACAGGGGAGAATTTCCTGAATAGAACTCCAATAGCTTATGCTCTAAGATCAAGAAAAGACAAATGGGACCTCATTAAATTACAAAGTTTTTGCAAGGTAAAAAGACACTGTCAAAAAGACAAAGCGGCAACCAACTAACTGGGAAATGATCTTTACCAACCCTACATCCGACAGAGGGCTAATATCCAATATATACAAAGAACTCAAGAAGTTAAACTCCAGAGAGGCAAGTAACCCTATTAAAAAGTGGGGTACAGAGCTAAACAAAGAGTTCTCACCTGAAGAATATCTAATGGCTGAGAAGCACCTAAAGAGATGTTCATCATCCTTAGTCATTAGGGAAATGCAAATCAAAACACCCCTGAGATTCCATCTCACACCAGTCAGAATGGCTAAGATCAAAAACAAAAGAGACAGCAGTTGTTGGCAAGGATGTGGAGAAAGAGGAACACTCCTCCACTGCTGGTGGAATTGCAAGCTGGTACAACCACTCTGGAAAGCAGTCTGGTGGTTCCTCAGAAAACTGGGCATGACACTCCCGGAGGATCTGGCTATACCACTCCTGGGCATATACCCAGAGGCTTTACCTGCATGCAATACGGACACATGCTCCACTATGTTCATAGCAGCCTTATTTATAAAAATTTTAAATAAAAAAAATGTCTTTGAAGGAACCATGAAAACACATGATCATATTCTACTCTACACTCCAGAGAACCAATGCAAGGTCCTCATGCAGTTGATTAATCCAAGAATTGTCCTGTCACCAGACTGTCATGAGTATTTTTACCAGTGGAGATGCTGAAGGATCACTGCAGATCCAAGAACTTACACTGGAGCCAAAGACATTAAAGCAGTAATTTGGGGATGTTCTGACTGCAGAGAAGACACCAGGCAGGGTATGAACATATTCAAATCTTTCTGATTCTTACAGGAGACTTATTGAAGATGACTTAAGAGGTGATAAGACAATAAAAAAGAAAATTAGAAACATCTCAAAGACTATTTATTGGTTCTGTTGCTGCTTTAAATATCAATTCAATGCTATTTCCTTTGTCTAGATATTAAGCTTCGGACCTAGAGCAGGAATAGCAGTGTTTAGAGCCAGCAATAAGCAGAGGCAATCTGAAATAGAGTTAGCATTATCAAAGGAAACCAGTAAAATACATGGTTGCTCCAAATGCACAATAAAATATCAAATCATTTTACCTTTCATTTTCTATGTCTGAAATAGCTCCACAAAATCAAGACATTACATGCTATAGGCAAATTTGTTGCAAAGTAATTCACAGCTTTACTAAAACTAATCTAAAAATTATTTACCTTCCTTTCTTAACTGTTTACTTTTTCTAGAATCATTCTGGGGAAAAAATCATGTCTAGAATCTGGTTTAGCATTTTAGTTATATCATCATACATATTAACACACATCTCTTTTACCTTTATAAATCATTCTTTTTACTTTGTAAAGGCAACTAATTTATTCTTTCAACAGTTATTCAATATCTTTAACTATAACTCTTAGACTTCATCTTAGCTTCATTAAACAGTTCCCATTGTGATTATCTGGAACCCTTCACCTAAAGGCTTCCTATTGCTACTGGTTTGGGGTGATAAGTGACAAGTGTTGAAGAAGTTGTGTCCCTATATAAATCTTTAGCTTCAGTGCTATAACTCTGAGGTACATCCACTACAGTTTTGCAAAGGCTTCCCTGCTGTATACAATGAAGACCTGCATAGTATGCTTAATTAGCTAATTTCTCTTTTTACATACTCAAGTTCTTCTCTCTGCTTCCTGGAGGACAGTTCTAAGAAATGAACTGAACCCTAAGTTCTCATCCTTGTGTATTCAAAATCACTTTTTTCTTCTCCAGGAACTAATCTATGTAGGAGACAGGGCTGAAAACATGAATCTTCTTATCGCTACTCAGTTTTTGATGGAAGCACCAGTGGTCACCTGAGGAACAAACTAAGAAGCAAAGCATGTCAGAACACCATGACATGTACATGTGATATAAGATAAAGGGATCAAACATAAAACTGAAATTATAGATGATGATCTCTGTCAAGGACTATAGAAAAGGAGCCCAAGTAACACAATTGAACATCCTAAGACAGATTGAAGGTAACAAAATCCAGGAACAGAAGAAAGGTCAGTGTGAATAGATAATAGAAAACAGGGAGAAAAATAATAGTACTTTCTAGACAGAAAATAAGGAAGGACTGATGTACAAAAACGTGTATCCATTCATTCATTAACAGACATCTACAGTGTTTCCTGTGACTAGAGAAGCAATGAACATGCTTGAGCAAGTATATCTGAAGTAGGGTGAATTGTATCTTTGGGTCCAAGAATAGTATAGCTGGATCTTCACATCAAATCTCATCTTTCTGAGGAACTGTTACACCAATTTCCATACCAGCTGTACAAGTTTACAGTCCTACCAACAATGGATGAATATGTCCCACTTGCTCCCCAGCCTTGCCACTCCAAGCTGGTATTTTTGTAAATTTATCCTGGCAATTTTATTGGTTGTAAGAAGAAATTACAAAGTGGTTTTGATTTGCATTTTCCTTTGGAAATTTCTTTAAATATTTCTCAAACATTTGACTTTCCACTTTTGGTAATTTTTTGTTTAAATACATAACCTATTTTTATTTGGGTCATTTGGGTGTTTTGTTGGTCTTTGATTTTGTTTGCTTTGGTTTTTTTTTTATGTCTGCTTTTTTTAGTTCTTTATACATTTTGGATATTATCCCCTTACCAACTATATAGTTGGTAAGAAACAAACACATAAACAAACTAATAAAACTCTTTTCCATTCTGTAGGGTGCTGTTCTGTCCAAGTTTCCATTTACTAATTGCTCTTGGTGCCTGGGCCAGCAGTATTCTATTCAGAAAGTCTTTTCTGGAACCAGTGAGTTCAAGGTTATCTCCCCACTTTATTTTATTTCAGAATCAGCATGGGATCTCATCTTGATTTAACTTTGGTAGGTGGTATATATTGACAAAATTATCTATTTTTTTTTTTAGATTTTCCAATTTGGTTCAGTAGAGGTTTTTAACATATGTCTATGAATCTTTGCATTTCCTCAGTGTCCATTTTTATGTTCCTCCTCTGTCTCTAATTTTGTAATTTGGATCTTCTCTCTCAACATTTTAACTAGTTTGACTAGGTTTGTCAATCTCATTGATTTTCTGAAAGCACCAACTCTTTATTTCATTGATTTGTTGTATTGGTTTTTGTATGTTTTATTTGTATTTTATTGATTTCACCTGTGAATTTATTGTCACTTACTCCTTTGGGGTATGATTTCTTCTTTTTATTCCAGAGCCTTGAATTTTTTATGTAGGTATTTGGTTCTATGAACTTATCTATTAGAGCACCCTTCATTGTGTCCCAGAATTTTGGGTCTGTTGTGTTTCCTCTTTATTAAATTCTAGAAATTTTAAAATTTCTTTTCTAATTCCTTTCCTGACTGACTTTCCACTTAGTAGAGAGTTGTTCAGTGTCTATGAGCTTGTAAACTTTCTGTTGATTCTGTGGTTGTGGATATCAAGGGTTAACCCATGGTAGTCAGATAGGATGCAGGGAGTTATTTCACTATCTCTTGAGTCCTGCTTTGTGCCCAATATGTGGTCAATATTTGAGAAAGTTCCAGGAGATATTGAGTAAGAAGATATATTCTTTTGTTTGAGTACAATTTTCTGTAAATATCTTCTAAGTCCATTTGGTTTATGATGTCAGTTGTCACCAGCATATCTCTGTTTAGTTTTCGTCTGAATGACCCATCTACTAGCAAGAGTAGGGTATTGATATCACCCACTATCACTGTATAAGGCTCTATATGTGATTAAGCTATAGGAATGTATCTTTTACAAACTTGGATACCCTTCTGTTTCATGCACAGATGTCAAAAATAAAACTGCAATGTTCTCTTGGTGGATTTTTATGTTGATGACTGTGTAGTGTTCTTCCTTCCCTATCTCTTCTAATTTTTTGGTTTGAAGTCTATTTTGTCAGGTCTTAAAATGACTAAACAGGCTTGCTTCTTAGGTCCATTTACTTGAAATATCGTTTTCCATTCTTTTACCCTGAGGTGAAGTCTATCTTTGATGTTAATATATATTTCTTGAATATAGCAAAAGGGTCTTGTTTTCTCATCTGTTCTGTTTGTCTGTGTGTTTTTATTGGGTGAATTGTTACCATTGATGTCAAGACTTATCAATGAGCAATTCATATTGATTTCTGTTACATTGTTGTTATAGCATAGTATTAATTTTTCCTTTCTTTGATTTTCTGGTCTAATATTATTTATTCATTGCGATTTCTATGGTGTAGTTAACCCCTTTAAGTTAGGTTTCCTTCAGGCAAATTCTGTGGGGATGGATTTATAAATGGATACTGCTTAAATTTGACTTTATCATAAAATGACTTTCTTTTTTCCTCTATTGTGATTTCAGTTTTGCTTTGCAAGATATCATAGTTTGGATTGGTATCTGCAGTCTCTTAGAGTATGTAGAACATCTGTCTAGGCCCATCTGGCTTTTAGAGTATCCATTGAAAAGTCAGGTGTGATTCTAATTTAACTGAGGATTCTTCAAGATGGCAGACTAGAGAGCATGTTCTTCTCTGCTCATTTCTAGACGACAGGGTCTGACTTTATTTGGTGCCTTCAACTACATTTTCACAAACTGATTATTTTTCCCACTTGTGGAGATCAGAGTTTCTCACTCTTAAAGCAGTTCATATTCATGGGGATTTTCCAGACAATAGGAATTTTCCATATAAACTCTCTGCCTTCTCCTGTGATATAGACCATGTGGGCTTCTCAGACAAAGACACTGTGAGTTAAAATTTTTCCTAATTTCCAAGGTCAGCTATTTCCTTACCATTGTATATAGACTGGAATTAACGTCTAATCCTTTTACCAGTAGAAATTTCCTCTGTTCATCTATTTCACAGCAGATGACTTTGCTTTGAGACTATGTATTCAACTAAAATGACCAATCAACCACAATTCAGTGGAAGTAGGGAGGGGGAGAGAGAGAGAGAGAGAGAGAGAGAGAGAGAGAGAGAGAGAGAGAGAGAGACTTTTGCAGTTTGATAACCCACAAATTATGCTTTTCTTTAGCTTTAGAGTGGCTTCCTATTTTTGGTCAATCAAGATGCATACTAAGATTAAAATATCTCACATGTACCTACAATATAAACTGGAAGAAAATAGCAATAAATAATAACTTAGGAGAACCAGTACCCAGTTTCTCATATTAATGAAATCTGAAGACCAATGGGGAAGCAGGAAAGAGAAAACTTTCTTCTTCCAGGGCCTTCTAAGATGACTCAGGCAGAAAAGAGCCTGCTGAATATGCATGAGAGCCTACCTGTCTTTAGACCTGCAGCACCCATGGAAAAGCCAGCTGTGACTGGATATAAGTTTAGTGACACTGCTGGATGGAGAGTTACAAGTGAAACAGAGGCAGGAGGATCATGAGAATTCATTGTTTATCTAGCCAGATGGAATCAACCGACTCCAGATTCAAGGAGAGACACTACTTCAGAATAATAAGCTAGATGCAGCTGAGGAAGACATCTGATGGTAACCTCTGACCTCCACAGGCACACATACACATAGGCTAACATACTCACATAAACAGTTACTTCCATGCCCATACAAACATATATTCTCTCTCTCTCTCTCTCTCTCTCTCTCTCTCTCTCTCTCTCTCTCTCTCTCTCTCTCTCTCTCTCTCTCTCTGTATTTCTTTCTCTCTTCTGATAATATATTTCCTTCATCTCTCTTCTGAAACTGAACTAGAGCCCTGTATCAAGGATTAAAGTTCATCTGAAAACCCCTCACACTCAGAAGCACTTGAAATTCTCTTAGTAATTTGTGCCAGTGTTCTGTTGCTACCTAAAGTTTTGAAGTCCCTAATTAAAAGCTAAGCATAAAAATTGCTAAATGCTCGCACCAACTTCACATCATCATGTTGTCTGGGTTTTGGCAGCAGTAGTCCACTTTATCACACAGTGAATCATATATGCTTTGTCTCCCAGCAACAGTATCTTAGGGCCTGAAGTAGAGTCCAGAGAAATGCTTCTAATGATGTTTCTTCTAGCCATGAACTTCTCATGATACAACCTACGTAACACCATCTTAGAGCTCAGATAAACCAGGTTGAAAACACCTCAAAAGCATGGATAAGGATATCTCAGGAATGCTATGACTCTCATGTTGAGCCCATTGTTCTGTGGCACAGTAATTTTAGAGGGTACCCTTGCATGAACACACAAGAAAACTAGAAAAGGGGGCGCTCTAGCAAGGCTGTTCAGTGAAGGTTGTGAGATTATCCCCAAGAATATCACAGTCATCAAACAATGTAGAACTCAATGTTGATCATCAGCACAATGTCAAAGGCCTATAATGCTCAAGCAGTAGATTCTCCTGTTGTCTCCAAGAGGGGAGGTTGTCATGTCAGTGTTTTAGTGGATGCTATTGTAAGTATTATTCTTTGTCAGAGAATGAATGATATATGGAAACAGGAAATTACAGAACATTATTGGGGCAATCAACACAATGCCCAAGATACTGTCTAAGCTGACTCTGCCAATGAGAAAGAGCTACATGGGGAACTCAAAAGACGGTGTTTCAGCTTTGCAAATATGTTGGATTAGGGAGGTGGCCCATACCTTGGTCCCACTGAGAACCAATAGTTTAAGTTTGGAGTTCACACCAGTTTTTAAGAAAGTAAGAATTAAATCTCTTTTTTCTGTAGAGCAAATCTTTCTGCTTACTAAATAAATCAGTGGACCTAATTAAAACATAGACCTGCCATTCACCTTGGTTAAGAGGATAAATTATGTTAAAGTCCCTTGAAAACCTGAATCATGATATGTTCATTGTTATTCATCCTTATTCATTCTCCATAAGGGTGTGTAAATCAATACTTCGATCTCCTGAACTTCTAGTTCACTTTATTTTATGTACTTGAAACTTCATTAACCTGCCTCTCTAGAACAACTTGTCCATAACTCAGAAGTTAGTTCTACACCATGTAAAGGGATTTTATTGTAAACACAACTCACAGAAATGCTGGCTATTTTAGGATCCACCTCCCAGTCACACCAACCAGAATAAGCTTTAAGAATCATAACGTGTTCTGAAAACTAGGTCATTGCCTCCCTTCTTACTAGCAATTTAAGGTAAGTGTTACTTCCCACTAGGTTCCGTGTTGTGACCAGAAAAAAAAAAAGTTGTTCATCCACGATACTGAAAATAAAATTCAAGTTCATTAAATATTTCTTTCCTTGTAAAAACCCTCTCCGCAATCAGTCCAGAGGCAAAGATGTGATATTTAAGGCGATATGAAATATAAATACCACCAACCATGCAAAGGAGTTTTATTCCAGGTACTGTCTGCAAAGAAGTTTGCAAAGAGATATCATCATTGTTCGCTTGCCTGTGCAGGTCTGCAAATAATAACTATGATTATAGTCAGAATGCTCTTGACCACACATGGCAATAATTCATGCCTGCATGACTGACATTACTGAATCATACACCCTGCTCTCAGAAGCAGTCCTTTTAAAAGTGCATTGGTAAGAAAAAAATCTATACGTCTCTATAGAAGCCCACTTTTTGCTAAATGAATACATTTTCTTTGGTAAAATTCCTATGCTCGTCTCTGGATAGACACTGTAATTTTTTTAAGTGAGTAAACACTGCAACTCTTCTTGCTGCTTCTTTTCCTTTGTTCCCATCATCCCTTCAAAATAAACTTTAAAATTACAGCCTGTGAAGGCAGCATTTATGATAGTGTCACCTCACTTTCCCTGTTGCTAGGGACCATGCCTTTCTGGTTTGTTGCTGATAATCGCATATTTTCTATAACTTTCTGTAAAAGAGTTCACAAAAAATTGCAGATCAAGGGGCTTTTGTTTCTCTATCTGAAGTGAAGTAGGTTAAATTAATAAATTTTAAGATAACTTTTAAGTCTTATAGTATTAAAAAGGTCTCAAGACTACAAAGAACTAATCTCTTCTCCTATCTTTATGCAGATTCTTGCTAAGCTACCCAAAGATGAATGTGAAACCCTTCAAAGGAATTTGATCTCCCAACTTTTCTCAGAAAGCCTCCCCAATGACCTTATCAGAGAGACCACCTTCTTTTTGAACAGAAGTTTTCATGTATAAATTCAGGATTGAATCTCTTTTTGTTGGGTTGTCAGAAAGTAAGATGGAAAACAAGCAGCATTGCTTGGGAATCTCTCACAAATAAAAGAGAAAATTCAAACTCCTAAAGGATTAAGCAAGTTTTCCAAGCACATTTGTGAACAAAAGAGCAGGTGTTTCAAAGCACACATCCACTTACTTGTTCACAGTCTATGTCTCTAGGCTTTATCTCATAGTATTAACTCTAGTGGCATGAATCTCAAGAATGTAAAAGAGTAGGTTTTGATCTTAATGGATCATACTTCAAGGGAAATATCAACATGACTAAGCCATTATTGTAAATATTATGACACAACAGGAAGGTAGATAGATAGATAGATAGATAGATAGATAGATAGATAGATAGATAGATAGATAGATAATTATAGATAGTATAGATATAGATACTTGTATCTAAAACGCTTTGGTATTGATCAACTGAAAGCATAACACAGACCACAGATATATTTGATGGCTCTTCAAGATTATAAACACTTCTCAAAGGTCCTCATATAGACTAGGTAGTATAGAAAGAATAGAACTGAATACAGCAATAGCAAGAATTCCCAAATATGTTCAAAAATAAATCCATAACAATTTCAACAAAGAAAAGTACTGCTTACAGTGGAGAAAGTACTCCACTGTGATCAAAATATGAAGGAGCTGTCAAGCAATCCTTCTGAAAAGTAGCCATGCCTCAGACTGTGCACAGTGCTCTGTTATAGATATGTCAAGATAATCTTCATCACCCAGACACCTCTCATATTGTCTACCTATATTTTGAACTTATCTCCATTCATACATGTGACTTCATAGTAAAGTTAACAGTTTAGTAAATAAGGAGATATACGGATAGATCCAAATTGATGAGGGAGAGGACAGAATAGAATTGAGGATATCATCAAGGTATGTGCAGAAATACATGACCTCTGCTTCCTACCAGTTTTACTTTTCTCACTGAAGTAGGCAAGAAACTACTATGTCAGTTATCTTGGATGCTAAGGAAGGTGAAGAAAGCTAAAATAGCAAATTTCAGGACGTCCTAGTGACAAGTGCATAGTAAAACATAGACATTAAAAAATCTTGTATGAGCACTATGAATATAATTCCTAATACATACTTCCAAGGAAGATCCTCTGGACTTACTCCTGTTAACTGCATTTGGAAACAGTCAAGTCAATATTCATTTTCTTACATTGGAGGCCAGCCAGTTCCTGCTCTGAGCCAATAAGCTAATAATATGTATATGATCTAGTCCCAGGATAGTGGGAAATGGAAGGAGGAAAAGGCACGGCTTGCTTATTTATATGCTCATTCGTCTAATGAGATGACAGTCACTGAGTGTTGAAGAAAATTCTAGTAGTTCATTATACATATGCAGGAGTAGTGCTCAGGAATGGTCAGTGCCAGAGACGCTTCCTCTTCAATAAATAAGGAACAAATAACAAAGCATTTCTGTGAAGACTGACAGGATGAATGGCTTACATTTCCACATACAGTCCTAGCCACTACAGAAACTTCTGGTGACCAGTGGTGACTGGTATCTGACTGGGTAATAAATGGCAGAGCATATGCAAATGAGGCAGACATCGCAACTGTTGTAGGACTTCTAATCGACAAAGCGATAAGCCAGTAATTAGGTTTCAACAGACTCAGATCCCATTCTAGGCATTAATTGGGGGAAAATATGTAGATTGGTAGTTAATAATAGAACCGTGAGAGTTCCAGAGTCATTTTCTTCTTGTTCAATCTATTTACTTGATTGCTTGTGTGGCAAACACTTGATCTTCCTTGTATATGTTTAGCGAATTGAGACCCTTTTAAACACAGCTATTTATTAATAAATTAGAGCCATCTCTAAGGGACAATGCTTATACCCCATGACCCGTAGAAAGTTGTTTGGAAATTAGAACCTGATGGGGTGACAGTGTTTCAGAGAACACGATGGATCAAGGGGCAGGAAAGAAAGCCTATATCTTATATCTGTATGTATGTGCAGAGAAGAGGTAGAGACTCTGAAACGACTCACATCTGAAAATAATAGCATAAAACTTTCCCTAGTATTTACCAATTTTTAGACCAAATTATCTGACTGGTGAGGCTGCAAACATCTCTGCTCGCACTCACAGTTCACACACTTTATGCTCACAACTCATGTTAGTTGTAGCTTACAGGATTATCTTTACAAAGTTTTCTTTACTTTCTTGAAAATTCAGATAAGTTTTTCTAGTATGACTTGGCTTTTCCTCCAAGAGCTACATCTGGGATCAACTCTGTGCTAAGGCATACGACACATGCTGTGTCATTAAATGATGGATAGAAACTTTGAACCAGTTTGATATTGCCTAGAGGCGAAGTGAAATACAGAAGCCAACTGAAGTCAACACAGTTGACAGTGAAAGAATGGGGCCATGAAAGGCATTGCTACTCAAGCCTAAGCTTAAGTTGGAATACCAGGAGTTTGGAAGCTCTTCCCTTCAAGTAGGGTGAAGGTGATGAAGATCAGGAAGTTGTACACATGTGTGTGTGTGTGTATGTACAAAAACTTTCTGGTTTAACAATTCAGACACAATCATAATTAAGAGTGTAGAGCTTTGAAGACCCACATCAGGAGCCAAAAACAAGTCAATGTGAGTTTGAAATTGTTTCCTTTTGTTTCCTTTTGTTTCTGTGGTTCACATGGAGATTATTCTGGGAGAGCTGAGTGTTAGCTACTAGGCCTATATCAAAGAGAGCATGAGGGTTGGGGCAAAAATATTGTAAAAATGTCTATAATTACTACAAAAAAATGGCAACAAAATAATGAGGACCAAACAAGAGTGAGCCCTAAGGCAGATCTTAGGAGCTTCAGGAGGGATAGGTAGGAAGAGGCTGCATTTTAAACTGTGGCAAGATTAACTTCTCAGTCAGAAAATGCAATTATATGCTTGTAAAGCAATAGTTGCCACATGACAAGGACATTGCATGTTGGGTACTAGAACAAGAGCATGACTTACAATACACAGCAATATGTCAACTTTTGTGAAAACTGAATATATTGCGCTTTTTAAAAAATGCCTAATATCAGAAAGATCATAGACATGGAATGAAAACTGATCTGACTGAATTCTGTCCTTTTACCACATCCTATTCTTCCCTTACCCAGATATCATGATGATTTTGAAATTCCTTGGAACACCTCTTGCTTCTGCATCCTTTTCTGCCACTCAGCATAACAATCTTCCCATAGTGCGCTAACTGATAATTTCTATTGAAATCATTCTAGTTAGATGTCCACATGTTGGGTGAAGTTTTCAAGTCAAGTGGAGGTGGCCCCAGGGAGAAGACAATGCTGTGAGAAGAGCAAGCACAGTCTTCTGTGTCTGATAGTTCCTGAAGTCCTATAAGGACAGTGAAAATGTGAGAAACAGCTATGATTTGTGTTTTGTGAACATGGATTGAACATCTTTTTTCCTACATTCACAGCAACGTTGAACCATTTAAAACATGGCAAGTCAGACACACCTTAAATTGCCTGAAAGCAGCTTGAGGACATGAGGAGGTAGAAGTGAGTGGCCTAACACAGAGTCAACTAGTCAGGGACACCATTGAGGACTCAAGGTCCTTCCAACTTCCAAGAACCCTGTAGCCTATTGCCTTCACCTTGTCACCTGTGTCTACGTGGATTCAAGAAAGCAGGGATGATACATCCTCTCTATAATATGTTATAAGGAGGAGCACACTTGCAATGAGAACAGAAATAATGGAAGGCCAGCAGGATTGGTACTAGGCAAATGAGATCTCTTTTCAAAATTGGGATGAATAATTTTTCAGAAAAATATTTTAAAATTATGTTATACAGATGGAAGGAAGGCTTGGGTATATGTAGGGGTGTCTCTGTGTCCACTGTGTATGCTAGTGGCCACTCCTTTTCTAACTAAAGGCTGTGGCTACTTGTTAAATAGTACACATTTTGCCTTTACAACTTAATGCAAATCCAAATGACTCCTCAGAAATTCAACATAAGCAATGATGGAAGAGAAGAGAATGGAGACCATACTTATTGGAAAGGTAAAAATAACCTGAGTATATTACAGAGATGAAATTTCCTTATTCTATCTTCCCAGATTTCATCTTACAGTGAATGCCATTTCTTAAGAAGGCTTTGATTTTTCAGACAAATATCTGGTAACAGAATAAGAATATGTGTGGGCAGGCCATGATTTGCATCTGCTTTAATTTAGGAAGGTTACTCTAGTAAATGAGAAAAAAAGAACTTAATTTTATTCTGGCCCTGAGAATTATTATGAGTGACTCACAATGAATGTTGCATCATGGAATATTAATAATAATTTCTAAAGTAGGCCTGCAGGCTGGGTCTTTATTGCATTCTTTTCCAGTGCTATTCAAAGTTATTGAGAATGTCAGCTTAAAATAAAAGGAAGATCATGAGTGATGGCTTTTGGGCCAAATGATCATCTGTAATTTGAAGCGGTTGTGCTTAATTTGAAACCTACATTGCTATTTTTGTTATACTCATGTCTATGTTCCTACTTATGGGGATTGTGATGACCTTCTTGAGCATTCTTATTCAGCAGTATTTAAAATAGTTTCCAAAACCCATGACAAAGGGAAAGTAAATTTGAACCTGTCTCTCCCCATCCCTCTCAAAAAGCTACCTAATTCAAGTTGCTATCAGGCTCATTTACATGCCTATCCAACCATTCAATTTCATTGCCTATTAAGACAAGTTCTTTAAAGTCCTTAGCATAGTGACTGACAGGCAAGGTAAGTATTAAACACATGCTAGTTATCCTTAGTAGTCATTTTAAGACCTCTTCTTTCTCTTTTATGCAAATCCTCAGACTCTACAATACCAGTCTCTTCCTCTCTTACCCAATACTAGATAATCTGTACAGTTTATTTTATTTCCTTACACTTCTAAAAAATGGGGAAAAGCAGTGTCATTCTCATTTTTAAGGGTAAATGATATAAATTGCATTTCTGAGCCAGTTACTGATATAAATTCTATTATTTTTCTTACTGTAAATGTCAGTACAACTGAAGTGGCTTCTATATTCCACTTATACTAATACGTATTTCATTTATACAATTTTGCATAACCCCTCTCTTTGTTGGACATATGTCTCCATATTCTCTCTAAATCCATATGCTTCTTGTAGGTATTAAATAATAGTTCATTTCCGTAGACGTTGTGGCTTAAGAATTCAGACAGAAATTCTGTGGACACCTCAGTTTTGTCACAGTTTGAAACTTCAGGCTCTTTAAGAAGCTGTCATTAGGCAGTGTCCACTATGGCAGTGCAAAGTTAGAAATGCATCCATACAGATCTTTGTGTCTTGCATCTGCCCTGGAGCAATTACAGTTCTTTTAGGCATCTCATCCCAAATACATACTTTCTTCATGTTGTCTCTTCCATTTTCAGTCTCAGGATGCTTCCTATTACCTTATACTGTGAAGATCTGAAGGTGCCTTAATTTCCATAGAGAGAGTGAACAGGACAAATGCATTAGATTCTCTTTCATGTCCTTGTTTTAAAAGTCACAGAGCATCAATTCTGTTATAGTCATATAGCCACCAATCCAAGGGGAGAAGTTTGTAATCTTAAACATGGAAAAGATGACTCCATGATGTTTCAGTATGGCTAGACTGACATGTCTTTCTCATAACTCCTGTTTGTGTTTCTGGTTATAATAGCCCTTAAGAGAAATCTTCTACCTTGTAGAGCTAGAGGGCAGCCATAAGTCATTAGCTTCTCATTTTTACTATTGAACAGTGGGTGTAGATGATTTTGAAACTCACATACCCTCCATTAGATAGAAGATTTATATGTGCAACATCTTTGGCAAATAAAATAGATTAAACTCAGTTGAATCTAATATTCATGATGAAATATAAGTATAAAATATAAACATAAATGAACATAAATGAAATATAAACAGCTTTTCATTTCCATGGATCTTGTTTCTTTGACAGAGTACATCTTTTTGGAGAACTAGAATATTTTTTTTATTAATGATTGGATTCTTAGACTAGTCCTTCCTCAATAATGTCATATTTTCCAGGGTTTGTTTCTTGGTGTCTAGGGGTGGGGAATAATATTTTTATGCTTAATAAAAGGTATATCCTTTGAGAGTTTCTTACAACATACTTTCATCTATCCATTCCTCCTCCAGAAACCCATCACAGATTCACACTTTCTTCCTTACCCATCCAACTTTGTGTGTATGTTGTCTATAATGTATTTTATATGGATTTGATTTACAATTATATTACCTGACATATAATCTTAGCTATGAGTGGGTAGTCTTTAAAAATACTCTAAACCAATGAATAAAAGTATTATGAGGAAAGACAATTATAACTTGGTCTAATTATAAATCTCTAGAAGAAGAAAATCTATTCAATGTTCAGATATGTCAAACACAGAGTCTTAAAGAATACTCCCTTCCTGATCATTATATGAAGTTCTTCCATGTGCATTTGACCACAGCTATAGGTATGTTTTGTCCATTTTACAGAGAAATATGAAAGAGTGGTCATGGAAGCAGAGGCACGATGCATCTTGATATAAGAAGTGTAAATGTGGCTAACTGGTAAACCTGTGAGTCTGATTTTGAACCTGCTCATCTACCTTTGACCCTTGAATTTACTCTTTTTTACTATTCCCAGTCTGAGTTCTTAGTGGGATTGTTATGGAACTTCACCTTGGAAGAAGAGCCACTATACATTCCTAAAGGTAGGTGTGATAATTTTGAGATGCCCCAGCATGGTTCAGATCTGTGTATATTTTTCGTTATGATGGATACAAGACTGTTTTACAGAGCTAGATGGTAGTTGTGAGTCCTTAGCCTCGTCATTACTCTTGAATGTCCTGGGAAGATGCTTTAATACCCACACACTCTGTTGTCATTCCTCTTGCTCACATTTATGTGTGACAGCAGCTGGGTATGCAATTGTCCTGTCCTCAAGAGCCCTTTGAACTTCTATGTCTCCCACCTTAGGTATAGATTTAGTATATGACAAAGAGATGTAGATAAGATATTCTATAGCTCCTGTGGAATATTCACCAAACCAGTATCAGAGGCAATGAGGTTGACAGATTCTAGCACGACTTTTGGTCTCCTGCTGGTCCTGATGTCATCTACTCTGTCTTTCTGACTTCACCAAACACTGGCTACTCTGAAAACTGCAGCCCCATGCCAGCTACACAGTCAACAGATTTAAAGAGATGTCACAAGTGTCTAGAAGTTTAATCTTTGTACCCAATTTATAATGACCTTGATTCCCTGGATAATCCCTGAACAGTGCAGAGATCTTCAAGTATCAATTTTCACATCATGTAAAACTGATGCAAGATATTTCCTATCCATTCACATTGAGGCAGTGAGAGGCCAGTGATTGGAGGGGAGAGATGAGGTGGAGCTAAGAGAAGGAGGGGCGGAGAGAGAGAGGGAACCTGGGAGCTGCAGGAGGGAGCAAAGGAGGAGAAGCAGATCCAGATTGAGTCAGATGTGTTTCTGGTGTGCTGAGAGGTTGGGATAAAACTTTATCATTGTAATTTGGCATTATGTTATTGGGAGTTTCATATACATAAATATGTTTGGTTGACTATTCAAGTTTTAAGAGTCATGCTTTACTGGATACTTGGAAGTAGTGGGTGCTGGGCAGGACAGTGGGACCCGCTGGGACTTGGAGCAGAGGCCTGGCGGGGCAGTACTATATTTTAACAATTTCCCACTACATAAAATAACACAAGTTTAGAGAAGACTGTGTGTGTGTGTGTGTGTGTGTGTGTGTGTGTGTGTGTGTGTGACAGAGAGAGAGAGAGAGAGAGAGAGAGAGAGAGAGAGAGAGAGAGAGAGAGAGAGAGAATAAAAGTGGGGAGTGAGTTTAAATGCTGAAGGTTGTCCAGATCATAGGTCATCTTTTCAGATTTTACCAACTCTCTCTGTACTGGTATGTGATAAGAAAAACAAACAAGCTAAAACAGGGCATCTACTAAACTCTGGAAGCTCTTCTCACATTTGGATGTAGACAATGAGGCTATTTTCCTTAGGAGTTTTACCCTTTAAGGAAGCTTGCCCTTCGAAGTCATTATTTTATAAGCGATTCCTTCCCAAATCTTGTGCTATTCTAGCTCATATCAAGCTACATTTTAAAAAAGTCTCATGCATATGTTTCTTTATTTAGACATTGGCTTTTGAAATGAAAGTTTCCTTCAGTTTAAAAATAATTCTTCTGTACTGCACAGCAAGCAAAAATATCCAATCTCAGTAGAGTTTGTTTTGCTAAGCTGGTGAGCCTGAGACTGCAGCCACATGTAATCAGAATGTTAAGTTCTGCACCAATCCGAACAACAATATGACATTGCAGAAAGAATAATGATAATAATAGTTTCCAAACGTTTGCAATTTGCTCCAACACAGAAGGCAACGAGGAAAACACAAATATGCATGCTACCTTTCAATAGCCAGTTGCTAAATAAACATTAGTGAAATCCAACCCTTGAAATATCCTTCTATATGCTAAAATTATATTTTATTAGAGTCCAACAGATCTCAAGAAAATGATGGTATTTCCATCATCTTGTTGACAAACCACTAGCTCTGCTGTGTATCATGATCATACAATTAAGTCCTATCCTAATGCCCATAATTTTGCTATTGGGAGTTAATTGAATGCACAGGGTGAAGTGTGTTGGTTATGCTTCTATTTGTTAGAGATTATAGTGCTATATAGCAGTGAACTTGTTGGGGAAGCAGAAGACCGACATTCCTACTAGATAAATTATGGAATGGGCCAGGAAAACATGTTATCTTCTTCTCCACCTCTGAACTAGCAACATATAATCTAAGAGGATGAGGTAATGCCTGTGTTTAGATGGAGTAAACTATAAGCCAAACCTGGGCCTAGTATGAATCAATAACTGTAAAATAATAAGCATTAGTCACAAAACATATGGCTATCGGTTCCACAGAATTTCTAGAATGAGGATCAGCTTTGCGACTGGCATGGTCTGCTCCCAGATCACAGCCTCCAGACCTTGTTGCTGTTTCTTTTGGGTAAGAAATTTAACATTTAATTCTCAACTCATTCATTTGTAAGCTATGATCCCAAAGTGCACATTCCAGTGTTAGTGTAAAAATAAAAAACAGGATGATCAAGTTGCCTGACATGGGTTACATATCTTAGGGAGCTCTAACTGAACTAATCAAACAATTTGCTCACTGTGATAGACATTTTGGTGAAGTGGCTTGCAAACTGATGGGAAAGATGACAGGGAACCTGTGGAAGGGCTTCAGAGACTTTCAAGTAACAATTAATATTGTGAAATAACAATAGACAGGCATCATTCACCTTATCCCATGATGGTGTCTATTGGGTGTATGCTATCTCTTGTCATACTGGCTTTTTCCTCTGAAATTTGGACATAGTCAAGCTGTAAGGCAAATAGCTAATACAGTATTGCTTGATGAGACAGCATCAACTTCCTTTAGTCAGTACTAGTGAAGAATTAATCTGATGTCTGTCTCACACAGATCCCTTGCCTGATTTTGGTACACAAGGAAAATAATGTCATTTGCTGACTCTTCCTTCTACACAGAAAAATTATTGTCTCCAGTACTAAAGTATAGTACAATTTAGCTGTTACCCAACCCTTCATATCTCTGGGGGTAGGGTATTCCATATGCCTTAGCATACCAGTATTCACCACTTATGATAAGAGAATGACCTCAATATTCTGACATAAATATTCTGACATATTTTGAAGTATGAAAAGAAAAAAGAAAGAAACTTAAGTATATTTTGAAAGTTCCTAAATTAAATTTGGAAGTATGAAAGATTTTGCTTCTGTGCATTTGTTTACTTGTTGCCATTGTTTTGGAGGGGAAAATCCTCTTTCTTGAGACAGGATCATACTTAAAGAGACATATTTGACATTTTCTCTCTATCTTCAAACTCACAACATATCTTATGCTGCAGCGTCCTAAGTACTAGGATTACAGACATTAGCCATACAGCAAGTCTCATAAAATGATTTTAATTTGCAGAAAACTTCTTATCACCTCACAAATCAGAATGCATTCAAGATGGACTATGAAGTAATAGAGATATATGTCCAGGATACCTTTAAACTTAATGCCCTAAGACGTTCACTGGAACGCATTCATTCATCCATCAATTCACTCATAAAGGACAGTTACAACTTATTTGGGTCTTGCCCATTTTTGTTCTTTCCAGGGTCATTGCTGAATTTGTATCTGAGTTTTTCCATCTGTAACCGCCTTAGTTACCAGACTTTAAGCAATACTAGCATTGCAATACTAAGTACCCAAAGCTAGTTCCCACTAAGTTCTAGCATGACCACAAATTAAGACTTGCTTCCCCTGTCTCACAGACATCTGTTATTCCTACTCTTCTACTCTGCTTTCTGCTTGAATTTTTGAGACCCCATTGTTGATCACTGCAGTAATTTTTACATCCTACCTTGAATTTTATCAATCTATCATAAAAGAACATCTTATCTCTTTAGGAAAACTTCTGTGATCTTCCTTCCTGGCAATGCAGAATAGTTTTGGAGAAACTATACCAGTTATAACCATCATGCCAGAGTGTCCTCCTATATACAATGGTCTTATTATAAGTCTTTGGTCAATGTTGTTCTCCTTCAAACTTTCACAATTGCATCAATACAAATTCCATCTGCCACATGAGAAGATCATAGTTTTATCTATGCAAATATTGTCTGACCTTTCCAGCTCCATTGACTAGCATAGTTCCCAGAACATTTTTAACCATAAATACTTGATAACTTAATAATGGCTTACTTTATTCATGAACCTCAGAGAAACTCCTCGTGGTCCACTAATGACATACGAAATATCTATTTCTCTACTTCCCCTTCCATTTGTTATCTGAAGATTATTGCAGTTGAATGAATTCCCTTTTCTGCTCTTTTAATTATTTGAGTCAGGTTCTCAATCTATACATCCCAAGCTGACCTTTAACTCAAAACAATCCTCTTGTCCCAGCCTTACAAGTACCAACATGACTGGCAGGAGCCACCACATCCAGATTGTCTTCTTTAATTCTGTGTAAATACTGCTTTACTAAGCATTCATTTCCTTTCTAGGCTTTCAGCTATTCATTCAGAGAGATTTTTATGCATTTATACACTAAGTTTTCTACATCGACATTTATATTCCTTCCTTTACTGTTTATTGGAAATGATTTGCTCCATCTACTCACCGCACCTTAGATTTTTTACTTCCTCAAATATGAAACATATACTTAATAGTCAGTAGATGTCCTGTCACAAAAACTGTGAATTGTCTGACTTGCGAAGTAAACATTCAGCATTTAACTTTAATGTTAATAGAGTTCTTCAACCTACCTTCTCTCTAATTCCTTTTCTTTTTACTTTTAGAACAAAATATGTGTTTAAAATTAAGTTTACTGCATCAGAAAACAAGCTCTATAGTCAGACTCTATGTTTGAATCCTAGCTCTGCCTCTTGTTGTATTTCCTTGTGAATGGCACTTAAAAATTTAAACCTGTTATCTCAGTTAAGAGGAACAGGATGGAGGTTGCTGATAAGAATTAACACATAAACAGCTGTCACTACATGTCAATTACATTCCAAGTACTTCATATCCAAAAACACTTTTTGAAAGCACAACCATAAAAAGATTTAAAAAAAAAAGAAGAAGAAGAAGTAAAAAGTTTACAAAGCAACTGGCTAAGCAATTGCTCCAGTACTGAGACAAGGGACAGGAAGACAAAAGCCAAAGCACCCCAAAGTCCACAACTGCTAACCTGCATAGCTAGAATTCAATTATAAGAAGTATGTCTCTAGAACCTAAACTATCAACAAGTCCTCTTATTTTGAAAATATTACTTCAAGCTTGTTTCTCTCCTGACTTCTGACAAAAGGCTCAGCCTGCAAGAAGTCATCATGGGGACTGAGGAGATAAATCTGAGTCCTCTTCTTTGTGTAGCTCACAAATCAAATCCCATGTAAGAAAGCCTGTCTCCAGCTTGGTATAAACAAAGTCACTGCTTACATCAAAGAAACTGGGAACAGATGTTTGGTTGACACTTGGTTAAGACAGTTCCATTCCCCAAGTTATTAGGCCCTATCACAATGCAACACAATTCTGCATAGCTTCTAATTATGAACATTGAACCTCTGATTATAACAGTATTAGCAACCCAATACTAAACATTACCCATGAGCAGGCATTGTGCTAGGAACTTATACACTTTACCTTGGTTGGTTCATTTGTTTGTTTTTGTCTGCACAATAATGCAGGCCAGTTGACACTAGAGACAGTGGTGAATTGTTCATCAGGAAGCACTCACAAGCAAACTGCTTGGCTTTTCATATTAGCTATACCACTTATAGAAGTGAGGACTATGACATTTGCTTTATATATCTCAGTATCTCAGTTTGGTCACCTTCAAATCAGTGATAAGATCAGTGTCTTTTCAACTCCTATTGTCTTCTGACTGGCTGTTTTTCTTTCCCCCAGTTAACCCCCAGTGAGTTCCAGTTGTGCATCTTTATCCTTTCTCCCTCCCTCTTTACCCACATCCTGAGAGAGTTTATATGCAGATTTTATTTAACTTATACCACCCACAGAAAAGCCTTCGGTTTGGAATTTGTTCTTATTAATATTTTAAACTCATGAAATCAAAACCCGAACTCGTCGTTTTGCCCTCATTTTATCAAACTCTCACTTTGTCACTGCCCAAGTGAAAAAGCAGAAGCAGGCCCAGTGATAAACAGCCATGGCTGCTCTTCCACAGGAAGGGGCTTTCATTCCCAGAATCAGAATAATGGCTCATAGAGGTTCTTCAACTCCAGTTCCAGGAAATCTGATTACTTCCTTGGGCTATAACAGGCATTACACACACAAGGTGTACAGGCATGCATACAGGCAAAACATCGATACACATAAAATAAAAATAAATCGTAAAAAATTAAAACAGCAGACAAGACACCCCTACTACATCTAGCACTCTCACAACTTAGTCATACCATCAGCCCATCAGTGTAAAGTCCTAACATCTTCCAAGCAAACATTTACCAGTGTATATCCTTTCTAAACAAGCTTGAAAATAGTTCATCTTACAGGTATTACCTGAATCATTAAGGCACCTTGAGATCTTTAACAATAAACAAGCTCTTTAATTTTATTTAACCTAACATTTTCCAATATAATATCCACAATCTTCATCGCAAACACCTATAGAAACTTACTTCGCAGTATTACCCTAACAGGATTTAGTAACTATAGTGTTCTGTTCCCTTCCCTGCTGTCCCTCTGTAGCAGATATTATTGTATTAATGCTTTCTCAGAGCCTCCAGGGTCTTTATAATTTTAAGTATCATCATGCAACATTGCTTAGCATTTTTGGATTTGTCTTTATCACCTTATAACTTTGATTTTCAGAAGATTATCCTTGCACATGGGAATGTAATCATAGAAAGAACCAAATAAGCTTCTCAGTTTAATTCTCCTTCAGAACAGCTTTTAACCAACATTCGACTGGCGGAAAAGACTTATGTGGAATTTACCCAATAGAGCTCATCTGAATTATGACTCAGGCTGGACCCATCCCTGAACTTACAAACTTGCCTGAGATTTTTGTCCTCTTTGATTTTTGCCTTATTTCTTCACACTTTCTCTTAGAAAGTGTTCCTAACAATCACTTGAATAATATATCTGCTGTTTGACAACCAGTAGCCCGTCATCTTACCCAGGGCTCCTGTCATTCACTATTTAGAGCTGAACAATATATTCTATTAGGTTGCAATGTGCCTCCAGCCTTCCGTGCTCCATTTCCTCTAGCATGAAATTCTCATTATGGCACCTCAGGTCATCCACCATCCCATCCCAACTGTGCTCCTCTTTTCAGCTACTCTCGCACTTTCCAGTGAATGCAACCTCCAAACAAACCATAGAAAATGCTCTCTAAATATGTAAAAGTCCAGCACCTTATTCATAATATTTGAAAAAAGCTTTCTCTCACAAAAAATCTTGAAAAAAAACTTTCTCTTTTTAAAAATCAATAGCTTATCTTCAAAATCATTTTAACATTCGCATGGCTGTTGCCTTTATTTGGACTGTCTTGACTTCCTGTTGCCCTCTTCCCTGGGTCTCTCACAGTCCTTTACACATTATAATTGCACTCTTTCTTTTTTTTTTTTACCTTGTTTAATTTTTCCCAGTAAGTGTACCTTTACCTAATGACAAGGATGTTGTCTTTAGATTCTTAATTATTTTCATCCCCACAGAGTCCCATTATCCCCAGCAGATGCTCAGTAAATATCCTTGACAACCTATAAATCACCTGTTCAGTAATCAATGACTCCTAGTGTAGAAACATCCTTGTCATGGTAATGTTACCTGAAAGAAAAATTTTATTCCTCTGTTCTCCCTCTGTTCCACATTGCAGGTCACAAATTATCCAAACTGAATCACACAGAGAGACAATATCCAAAAATGTAATATTGTGTGTTTTTAATTGTCATTAGTAGACTCACTTGCCAAATTTATTTGGACACTTTAAAGAAACTGAACATCAATTTAATTTGGTATAGAATAATTGCATTCTACAGGCTTATCAATTTAAGAGTTACAGAGCTGAATAGCCAAAGCACATTTATAGAACAGTTTTATTATGGAAGGATGCTTGTGCTTCTTATTATCTCTACTGAGGGGATGAATCAGAACATTCTTGATTTCAGTACTGATAAGTACGTGGTGCCACTAGCTGATAACCTTAAAATTCCCATCGTTTTTTTGATTTAACAATGGCTCTGTGAATCTAAATGTCATATGCTCATGCTTCTTGGAGGTAATTTCTTTAAAAAGTAAAATTAGTACTATCCTCAATGCCCCCTGTACTCAATCTCCATGGCTTGAAATGACTTTGTAGATTAGTCAGTAACTGAGAGTTTGTGCCAAATCCTATAAGCCTAAAATGAGAAACACATGTATTCTTTCATTACTTTAGCCTTGTTTATGACCTACCTACTAGAAATGTCACCTAGCCCTTATTGAAGCAAAATCTATCCATAAGTCTACCCTCTTGGTATCCAACCAGGGTAGACCACATATAGTTTATAAAACAACAAATAAAAAAATACTATTCTAATCTTCAAATAAATGACTTGAACATTCTAATACTAAACTTTCCATGATGTATGTCTTAGTTTGGTGAATGTAAAGTAAAATGTGTTTTATTTATTTTTGTTTTAATGAGGCTAGCTCTGAACAACACTTAGTAAAATGTGGATTTTCTTATTTATACCTAATTCTCATTATATTTGCCTTTTAAATTTTTTTCTTCAACATTTTATATCAGTTAGTTTATGTCACCCTATAACAAACTTAACAACTTAAAACAATCACTTGTTTCTTATAATTCTATGGTTTTACTGGGTAGTTTGGCTGATCTAAGCTAATTACTCTTCATGCTCTTATAAATTCTAAGATAGGCAAGTAACTGTTGATTTAACATGATTTTCTCATATGTTCATATCTTACTTGGAACTACTGGTAGACTTGACTCTGCTCTCCAACCCCATATCTCATATTAAGTTATCATTTGTTCATAGTAAATATTAAAGAGGAAAAGCTAAAGAGAATTTTGATGCTCCTTGAAGTCTCAAATTCTGAACAAAATGATATTATTTCTAGCATAGTCTGCTAGTTACTAGAAGTCCAGGCTCCAGGGCTGTAGAAAGCCCTCATGTTGAAAGGAGAGCAGCAGAGTGTAGATTCAAAAAAGTTTGAAATCTTAGAGACATCTTTAAAAGCATTCTTTATCTCCTCTAGTTTCTCAAATGTGCTAATGTTCCAAGATGTCTTCAGTTTATGTCTTTCTTGCTCTAAAATTTGTGTTTGAGATGGCAGTATTTGAGAAATATCTATAGAAAGATGAATTACTTATAACTCTAAATTTATCATCTGTCCAAATAGATAATACTATTGTAGAACTACTCTATAACCTCTATATCTACAATACAGACTTTCCAAATATAAAGAATACCATGTATGCATAAAGATGTATATAAAATGAACAGTCTGCATGCCAAAGGAGTTGTTTAGTATTTTGTGTAACATAAATATGAGTGACTACAAAATGACATAAGAGAATGTATATACATGTGTATTCATTGTGTACTTACTATGTATGATAGTCTCTGCACCCATCTTTAACTCATAAACTAATTTCATACTTATAATACCACTTTAAAATGAGAACAGTGAAACTTTAATAAGGTAGACAATGGGCCTCCAGTGGATGGCAGAGATAGGTACTGAGCTTTTGAGACAATCAAAAGGCCACTTGCTGTTCAGCACATGCTCTCTCTCATGGGTGCCTTTCCTTGATTTCATAATCCTCTCCAGCAATGTTCTCTATCTTTGTTGCACACCAAAGTCAGTTGTTTCAAAATATGCAGTACTGTTTTCAAAGATACAATCTATGTATCTAACATATATAATCAACAACAGCAATATCACCCTAGCCTGCTTGTAAATTCCTAGATTCCGTCCCAGTTCTGTTGAATTACATTATCCAGGAAACTCAAGTCTGAATTTTTAAAATCTGGATGGATAATTCTGATGCAGTTGATATCTTGAGCCTGGCTACTTATCACTATGTATGATATTCAATCCTGTGCATAAGCCCTGGTGACAGGAAATACCTGAGTGCCTTCTCAGGCTTACTGAGTCAATGTGTTCAAATAGTTCTCTGGGCAATTCTGATGCACTTAGGATTGGAAAATTACATCTTAATTCTAAGTATATGTCATTATATACTTAATTATATTCCAATGTATGTGCACCAGTAATTATAATGCACGTTTCCCAAAGAAAAGCATAACACATGCAAATTTTCATTCAGAAAAGAGTAGTTAGTATTAAAACAGGATTCTTTTTGAGTCTTTGACAAGAGTCGGTTACTTCAGGATTCCGGGATGACAGGATGATTGGTGCCTCATCCACAATTAATGAGGTATTATATCAGAGGGTTGTCTGAGCTGTGAGCAATAGAATGAAACCTTTCTCAGACCTGTGACCTGGAATACATATCTCAGATGAAGCCACGATCAAACTCTTATCCTTTCTATGGGGATGAATCACATGCTCAAGCATGACCAACTTCAAGATTAAACTCAGAACCTAAGGCACAGAGTACACATTGGTGCTCTCATGCCAAATAAGAAATCACATTCTAAATCTTCTTAAAATTGTCATTTTCAATTTCTGTTAGAACATTTGAGAAATACTGACCCATTGCTAACTGGCCCCATAGGTCTGAGGGCTAGAACAGAAAGAATTAGGTTCCAGAAATATTTCTGGTGCCAGTTATCTGAAAACTTTAAAAAAAATACCACCCTTGATAACTTTTATTGAGAGCTATCCACAAAGGACAGAGAATCTATGGTTTGGAAAATATTTTTCAACTCATTTTTTCTTTCAATCCAGATGCCTTCAGTTCCAATTTTCAAAGGAGCTCATAATCTAACAGCAATCACTTGTGGAATTCTCCTTGAATAATGTGTGACTCTAAAGACTATGGATAAATTAGAATAATCAGTGCGTATCAGAACTTACTGCTGGAACTGTGATATGTGGACTAGCACAACTGGCACAACATAAAACTTCTTAGACACTCAATCTTTGGCCCTAGCCAAGGTATACAGAGCCATTTTGCTGGCATGATGAAGGGTCTGTATGATATTAAAGTTTCAAAAATATTGCCATAGAAAATATGGTTTAAACATCTTGATGTAGTTGAAATAAACACTATATACACAACTGAAAACAGATATTTTGAAAATTGGAAATGGACCAAAACATGATCCCTTAATGGTCATGGTTTAGAGATGACTGAATGTGACAAACTGAATGATTACCTTAACTCAAACTACCTAGAAAACAAGTCTATAAAAGAGAATTAAGTACCTGAGAATATGAGGGGGAGGGATGGAATGTAAACAATCTAACAGAATTGATACAACCTTGGTAAATAAGCAAACTTTTGTAATTTTCTTCAAAGACTCGTTGGCCACCCCTTTGTATATGTATGGATGACAAACTGCTAGCCAAAATGGTTTATCACATCAAAGGACAATTCTATGAAAAAAAAAGGGGGGGCAGTTACAAAATATCAACAATATGTACAGCACCTGAGGACAGAAGCACTGCCAGTAAAACACATGTGAATGACACCAATAACATTACTATCATCTTTTGAAACCCTAAACCTCAAGATTATGGTATAAAAAGATGTGGTACTTGGGTACCTTCTAGCTCATGTTGAAATTACATTCCCATCATGAGAAGATGGAGCCAGGTAGAGCCTTTAAGAGATGATTAGGGCTAGATTCTCAGGGATGGATTAATAGACTAGTAGGTTAAAAAAATACATGGCTCCAAAAACAAGTTTGGCTAGATGCTAGTTCAATCCTAGACTCTCACCATGGAATTCACTATATTGCCTTGAGCATCATGCCAGAAAAAATGGGCTTCTTTTCTTTATAATGCGGTTACAAGATTTAGTTAAAAGCATCTGGAAAGAACTTAAGAGGGCGTCTTTATAAAAGACACTCCAGAAAGCACTCTTGTATGCTCTTATCTGCCATTCTAGGACATAATGACGTTGAGACCATCACCAGAAAATGAACATGCTCTCACCTTAACCATGAACTATCCATGATGAAGAATAACATTTTATTGTTTAAAACTCATCCAACTTATAAGAAATGTTACAGAAGCCCATATGGACCTAGATATAGCATCGAGAGAATAGATGCCAGACAGGTACATCAGCAGCAGAATATTTTGTGTATTCAATGACAATGATGAGAATGCTGTTGGGAATAAGCAAAAGAAACTTGTCCTAAGTACCACCATTTGGTTCTAAAACAATAGTTGTTCCTAACCACAGCTTCCATTATGCTATTTCTTCTCCAAAATGTAAAGGCTCTTCCTAACTGAAACAGAACAAATGGATTTGATTGATTGGATTGTAAAACCTACATTCTATGTCAATTGACATAGATCAACCATATTAATAAGGCCCTTATTTCTAAATCCTGATTGGTGGAAAATGTAACAATAACTTTGCATAAAATGTTTATGGTTTGTAAGCCTAAATACTCTGTAGCATTCTGGCTCAGTGTCCCAGGTCACCTTCCGAGTCTGTTCTGCAGCCCTGATCCATCAGTAGTGACTTGGTTACAACAATTCTTTGTCATCTGCATTGATCCTGTGTTTGTGTTGTGTTGGATCTAAGTAAACCCCATGACAAAGGTATAATGTATCTTCTAAAAACATTTGCTAAAGAAGGTATAATTGAACCTAAACATTGAAGAAGTCAGGAGTCTTTTCCCATTCAATTACTGCCTTTTACTTCCCTTGGGGAGTTCACCTGTTCTCTGCCTGAATGTGGAATCATTCTGGAGGCCATTCTAATACCTGGATGCAAAGCTAGGAATAGACTGAGGTTGACCAATCAAGTTATCATATCCTCATACATGGAATAGAATCTAGCATGAGAACTTGCCCAAAATTGAGCCAGAATCTAATAAACATGTTTGGATATTGGAAAAAAAGGATTCTCATTCTTCCCTGATGTTACTGAACCCAAGAATGGAATCCAAGCATGTAAGCAGATGAGAAGGCAGAGGAATGAAAGAGAAACTGAGGTCTGAGTGTGCAAAGCATGAAGCCTGGTATGAAAGCTAACATTTTAATGTCATTTTTTTCATCACAAGGTAATCAACATGAGGTTCTATTTCTTACAGTTTAGTTTGTTCTAGGGTTTAACTCTTGTTTTTGTTTTTTGTTTTTATATTGCTTATGCTCTTTGTTATGGGATTAACATAATGAAGTTTTAGTTCCTTTTCTTATTTTTCTGAACCTTACCCATTTACTTTTACCACTGTAGAAATTCTATGTTTTTCCCCCTTCTATTTTGGAAGGCAGGGTGGGGAACAGCTGAGGTGACTGTGATTATGTTCTATGTTCAGATCACTTACTGCATAAATCAAATTGAAAATGATTTCTCACCATTTATGTAAAAGCCAGATGCTCATTCTGAGCCCATAAACTTCACAGTGGATGAAAATGAGGGAAAAGTGAATATGGTTTAGGGAAAGGTGATATCTTTTAGTGCTTAATGTATCAATTTATTTCTTGACTTTGAAAGGTAAAATAACATTTTAAAGAAAATATTAACATCCAACTCTATTAGGCTGCATCTTATTTTCAAATTATGACAGAAATTTCTTACAAATAAACTGAAAACAGATTAACTTTGAGAAACAGCAAGAGTGAACTACTGAACAAAATAGTTTAGTATTTTAAGACACATCAAAACGTGGTAATTCATTACCACTGTCAAAAAGTATAAATGCAATCAGAAATTTCTAAGTGGTAAACAGTGAAAATACAAATCTGAATTTTCAAAGATTCCTAAAACCTAACGTAAGGCACATGATAGACCTAACATATGTGTGTGCTTCTGAACTTGAGGCAAACTTCAGATTCATTGAGGAAGTAAAACCTACTTGGTTATATGAATTCACCTAACATTTTTCTTTATTTCATATTATGCTGATCATAATAACTTCTATCGAGCCGGGCGGTGGTGGCGCACGCCTTTAATCCCAGCACTTGGGAGGCAGAGGCAGGTGAATTTCTGAGTTCGAGGCCAGCCTGGTCTACAGAGTGAGTTCCAGGATAGCCAAGACTATACAGAGAAACCCTGTCTCGAAAACCAAAAAAAAAAAAAAAAAAAAAAAAAAAAAAAAAAACCAAAAAAGAAAAAAATAACTTCTATCAATTGAGGACTCACTAAACAGACACTTCATATGTCTCCCTTTTTTGAACCTCATAATTAAATCTGAACTTTCCTGGGTAGTGACAAATACTGTGCTAAGATGTTTTCACATTCCTCAACGGTTCCTGATAAATAAACAGTTGAACCGGCAATCTTGCCCTAAGCGTCTCTTAGTCAGCAGCCTCAACACTTAGCTACTTTGCACTGGCCATCCCAGATTTGTTTTTCTTCCCTCTCCATTGCCACACACGTCATCACTGTTAATCAGATTTCTTAAAAGTTTGGCAGAATATAAAATATGACATGAGGGTAGAAGGGTAATTTTAGTTTCAAAGGTTAGTCTACCATAGGAAGTAGGCTATGGGCAAGCAAAGCCACTAATATATGGTGACCAGAAAACAGGGAGGGAGTAGGGATAGTGAATATATCTACACTATACATCCTTTTTATATTTTTATTATACCTGGGTCACGAGACAAGATTATGGGATAATGCTTCCTCCATTCAGAGGGCCAACATGCATGGACTCTTTTCCTTAAAAGTATCCTCACAGACATACTTACAAGGTATACTTTACTGATTTCCCTGGCAATGCTTCTTAACATAATCAAGTTGAACTATCAACATTAAAGATTGAATTTCATATTTGAAATACCTTTGGATTGTTGCAGTGAAGGTATTAATACTTACCTTTAAGAACCTTTTCGTCTGAAGTGGCTGGGAACTGATGATCAACACTGACCATCAAAGAAACATAACTGTTACTTCCCTCTTTCAGGTCTGCAGAAGCCAATGCATTCTCCAGGTCGAAGAGGACCAGAGAAGTCTTCTCTCTTAAGTTGTCCTAGCTAATATTGCTTGTGACAGAACTCATCAAGAGTTGGCTTTCACTTGATAGGAATACAGTATACTGTGGTCGTCTACATTTCAGTCAGCTGCCTTCATTCTGTTTCCTAAAATATAAGCTACACAGCACAAGATCTGCACTTAACAGCAACTAACCATACTATTTTCCTTAGTTGATGTTCCAGACTTACATTGAACACTTATCTTTTCAGACTTGTTCTACTACATCTACTATTTTACATGTGGTATCAATAGTTGAGAGACTCCTTTCATTATATATGAAAGATTTTACAAATCATAGATACAATTCCCCATATCCCAGTGTCCTAGTGAGAATTAACTGTCAACTTGATGAAGTCTAGAGTCACATAAGAAGGGAGTTTCAGCTGGGGGATTGTCTAAATATGTTTGGCCCATTGGTCATCAATGTGGGAGTTCCCAGACCACCTTGGGTGGCACCATTCTCTAGATATTTGTTTCTGAGCTGTATAAATAAACTGGGTAAACAAGAGTCTACAAGTGAGTCCCAAAATAGTGTTCTTCCACTGTTTCTTCTTCAAATTCTTGCCCTGATACTCTCAATAATGGCTTGTAACCTGGAAGGAGAAGTCATATAGCCCCTTTCATCCCCTAAATTGTTTTGGTCATGGTGTCTGTTATAACAATTGAAATCAAACCAGTATAGTAACTTTTAAGGAGGGATTAAGTACAATGAATATGTAATTTGTTGGACCTTATAAATCAATTTTTTACCCCAAAACATGAATGTTATTTTTAAAGCTCAGTTGTTCAGGTTTAGTTGGTTCTAAAAGATTTAGATAACTAATAACTGTGCATTTATTTTCTGGTCTTCCAGAATAGTCTCACTATTGAGAGTGATAGCTATAGAAAAATAGCCTTTTCTGCCCATCAGCTATGTGAATATGAAATAATTAAAGAAGAGATAAAGAACTCTAGCTATTAGCTAGTATTAGACTATATAGGCCTTGACTTGTCCTTAATGTATATGATGACAATGGGGTAAATGCCCTTACTGTCTATATAAAGAATAGATTCACAAAGAGTATTATCCTAAAACCTTTAGCACTGTATATGTTCTTCGAATTTATCATGGAAATCTCTGATTTGGGAACATTTATTTCTTTTATTCAACAACATAAGCCTTTGCTTACACTTAGGCAATTGCTCTTACTTGATTTTTCCTTTCTCTCAATTAGCATTTTCTTTAACTTGGCTCATACCAGCCCTGAAAACAGTTTTTGAAATCCATGGGTCAAACCTGTAATGGGGAAAGAATAAGGAAGAAAGCAGGGATGAGAACAGTTACCTAAAGCATTATTATATCCTTCCTTAAATTCTATACTAGGAATTCAAGTTCTGATAAAAAAGCATACCTTTCTTAAAGATTCTGAAATACTGACTGACTATTCAGAACTACCTGATTGTAGAGTTGAGTTGTTGCAGATTCACAGCCAAATTATCTTTAGTTTCCTTCAAAAGTCATAATTATCTACCTGTATATGTGACCTAATAATCTCATAAAATATTTTTGAGTGGGCTAAAAGACCACCAACCCCAAAGCAAAGAATGTCATAGTAGTTATCCACTGCACTTTGTACCATTCACAGCCACATCTCAATGATCTTAAGCTGGAGAGAAATAGAAACAACATAAATGACCTTTTCTGTTTATACAATGGAATACTATTCAGCTGTAAGAAAAAAGTGAAATCATGAAATTCAGAAGTAAAGTGGATGAAACTAGAACATACTATACTGACTGAGGTGACCCAAACTCTAAAAGACAACAGTTATATATTATTTTTATTTTTGGTCCTTAGCACCAAATTCTTAGACATGAACATAAAAACTAGATAACAGAAATGTGAAATGATCTCTACTGTGAGGAGCCATGGAACTATAGAGGCTATAGTGTGGGAAATGGCAAAAGGGGGAAGGGTTGTACTGGGGAGGGAGAAAAGAGGAAAATATAAAAAAAAGTGGGAGGTAGGAAGACAAATAATTTCATAGTGATTAAATTTAAAAAGTGAGTTGTCTTTCAGTCCACATGTCCTCTACTCACATTAAATAAAACCTGGTTTTATAATTGATGGGAGATGGTGAAGGCAACCTGTTAGTCCAAAAAGAATCACAATGTTTTTCCAAGCTAAATTTGCTTACAGTCTAAACTCTGTATGTAATGACTTTATGCAAAATATAAGACAGCTAAAAGTAAAATGTGTATATATAAATGTGTATGTGTGGTGGATGAGTAGGCCTCCCCCTCCCCTTTTACCATACAGTAAATAAATACATTTTCCTTCACCAAACGTTTTCCTTATTTCTTAAACAGAAGCAGTAGGTTTACGGTCTAAGTGAGGGAACAGCACTAAAGGGACAGTTTTTATCACAGTTTGTCAGTAGAACTCATTGCTAGTGATAAAGGTGAAAAGTACTTCCCCCAGCTGAGTTTATTTGATTATTTCTTTTCCTTTGATAGTGCTCCTCGGAGTTTGAAAATACATTTCTGTCTCCCCAAGTTAGCAAACTTTTCTATTACATGAGTTGGGTTCCCTAAGTACATACACCAGTTGACTCAAAACCATTTTGTTACATATCTGTCTTTTAACACTGGACCTGAATGAATGGATTAGGAAATCGGCAAACTGGGTAATTAGCCAAGACAAATATTCCTTACGAAACTCCATCATCACTGCACTGTGCTCTCAGCTCACCAATTCACTGAACCAAATGTTAAATGAAATTGGCAAGAGTCAGGATTCAGTCCACAAACTTGCAGGGTGGTGGCATCTGGCTAGCAATGGGCACCTTTTTCCACCTACCTTCTCTAAAAAAGCAAGCACTCTTCTTACTCAATTTCCTGCCTAGAGACTACCAGAAGCCACAACTTGCTGGAAATATTTCTGAAAGTATCAATAGTGATCATGTTTATAGCCCAGGCATTAGTGTTTGTTTCGTGTTTGTTTGTCTGTTTGTTTTTGTAAAAGAAATAACTAGATCTATTAAGAATCCTTCTTTGAGTTAGCAGAAGTTTTACATTGTAAATTATTCTGATAATTGTTATTTTAAACTACTGGCCATGCATTCCTGGAAATATTATTTGTTTAGTCAATTAGCTTCACAGGAAATTTACTATGTATAATGACCCATAGTAGAGGATAGTAAAAGACTTGAAGTAATTATTGGTGCCTAGCCTGATGGAGCAAGTCTATTATTTCAGCTACTTAGGAGATCAAGGTAAGAGAATTGTAAATTCAAGGACTACCTGAGCTATAGAGTAGGTTCAAAGTCGGTCTAAGCAACAAAGTGAGACTCCATTTCTAATTAAAAAAAAAGTAAAAAGAAGGCTGAGGTAGAGTACTAGTTAGTATATGTGAAAGCCAGGGTTCAATCTCCAGTACCACAAGGAAAGGAAAGAAGGAAGGAAGAGAGGAAGGGAGGAAGGGAGACTGACAGGGAGAAAGGAGGGATAATTAGGGTGAACAGCACATAAATAGTATCATGCTGGACTGAGCCCAGCAGGTATTAGACGCCATCCATTAAGGGTCTCCTAGGCATGCAATTACTCTCTGCAGCAATCTGCAGATCAATGGATAAGAAGTTTCTAAGGGAAGAAGGTCCTTCTTATGTAGTCTGCATCTATTAGAATCACTGACAAATGGCATCCTTTCCATTTGATTCTTAATGTATAAAAGCACACTAAAATACAAGCCAGAAGAGAGTAGCTGCAGCACCTTAGACTGAGTATCATGAATAACATGACAGGATAATTCATAAGGAGTATTCAAGACTCAAAGATACACTATGCTACACCTAAGAAGAGAGAAGACTCCTTGTGTGCAAGGTGTAGCAACAAATACTACTGAAGAGGAGTGTACAAGGAGCTCTGAAACAATGTTAACTTCAGAGAATTGTTTCAAAAGTAGGACAAAATAGTGGTGAAGCTATGCTGTTTACATGGATCAACTGTCTGTTACTCTGTAAGAAGACTACGTGATGGTCAGTTTTACTGGCCTTGCTGTGCTCATGAGCAGAGAATCGGAGAAATGGTACTCTTCTCTCTATATCACAGGACTAGACTGACAGAGATAGGTTGGAACGCAGCCATGTATACACATGATCTGGATTGATAACCACTACTGTGACTCACGAGGTCTAGCTGAGGCCTTGCAGGCTTGACCCAAGAATTACTGACCTGAAATCATTTAGTATTCCTGGCATTCTATTCAACTGTGGGGGTCTATTGAATCTATGACTAAGGTTGAAAATCAAAAAGTGTCATAGTTGTCTGTAGAAAAGCAATATTTTTTCAACTATATGATATTGGTGACTGGTTTGAGTCAACATGAGAGATAAAACTCTAATACATTAGAGAAGAAATAGGCCATCTGAGTTAGAGATAAGGTCCTTCGGACCGAATTGATCACTAGAACTTTCTCTGGATTTGAGCTAGTATAGAAAAACAGGTCTGGAGAGATGCTCTACAGGTAAAACCACATACCACTACTGCTGAGGACCTGAGTTCAGTTCCCAGAGCCCATTCTAGGCAGGTAACAATCTGTAACTCTAGCTGCAGAGAATCTCACATCCTCTTCTGGCTTTACATGTACCAACACAAAACTGCATATACAGAGGCCCACACAAGCTCACACGTGTGAGCACACACGCTAAAATATTTCTTTTTAAATAAACAAGAAGAGGATAAACTAAAGAGACATGACAAGGTCAAGAAGTAAGTGTCTCACCTCTAGGGTGTGGTTTAAATCTCTCACAGGTTATGAGGTAGGAGTTTCAAGAGCTGACCTATTCTCCATTCTATGAGATATTTTAAATAAATGTCATAATGGATAATTAACCTCACTACAGCCAAAATGTTTATGACCTTTAAGTATGATCCCACTTCTTTCTCATCTATAAACCCATATTTTTCTGAGAAAATTTCACAAACAAAATTCCAGACCATGTCTACAGTCAAATTGAGGATCTTAACTTCTGCCCTGCATAGTGAGGAGCACTCTGAACGTTAGTTACCTGTTTTCATCCTTTCTACATTTCTTCCTTATCTGCAAACATGCATGAAGCACCTCATAAACAAATTTTCAATCTTATTAAGAAAAATTTTTGGGCAATATTTTTCCCAGAACACCCTTATTTTATTATCTGACCTTGGAAATAATGGGTTACATGTATCCTGTGAGCAATGCAACTCCAAAAGCTGCCCAAACCATACATGTTTGCTATTTTTTTACAAACTCCAGCATTATTCTTTCCTAAGCAGTTCTCCTTCTTCTGGAGTGTATTCTACTTTCTCTTTAATTTTTCAGATCCTAACATAATTATGTCATTCTTCTTTCCCTCTCCTCCCTCCAAAGCCTCCCATACACACCTCTTTGTTCTTTTTTAAATCCATGCCTCTTTGGTTTTTTTTATTAATTTGTACGTGCATATAGGTATGAGGATTTAGATATATATTCCTAAATACAACTTTCTCCATCTGTACAATGTTACATGTAAGTGTGTTTATCAAGACTGACCATTTGGTACTAGATAAGCAATCAGTGTGCTCTTCTCTGGAGAAGTCTACTTCCCCCATGCTCCACACTCCTTCATTGTCTGAAGTTCTTTGTGTAGGGTCAATCATTCATGGGCATCCCCATCTACCTTGTCTCAAGTGCATGCATATGTGTAACTCATTGCCTGCTTTTACAATTAAGAACATGTTCTTTTCCTTGGAAAACCCACACTTTACCCTCTGAAATTCTTTATGTCATAAATCAAGGTTATGGCTTTAGCTGAGTAGAAGTAGACTAAAGTTTCCCACACTAACAATGTTGAACTGAAACTCCTTTAACTAGTGTGACCTGATGAACCCATTACTATATATTTAAGACACAGTGAATTTGGCCATGAAGAGCATTGTTTGAATAGTAGAGGTCTCAGCCCTCTTAGAACACTCCAAAGGATACCTATGGAGGATGAGGCACTTGAGGACAAGTGAGCTATTGCCACACCAACACCAGAAGCATTATGCTATGTGCAAATGTTAAATATACAAGGCAGGCATTGGTGTTATAGAAAAACTACAAATGTAGATATTATTTATTCAACATTAAATAAGGTACAAGTAATACAAGCACAATTTTCTTTCTTTTCGTTATTGGTTATTTTATTTATTTACATTTCAAATGTCATCCCTTTCATAGTTTCCCCTCCACAGACCCCCTATCTCCTCCCCTCTCCCACCTCTATGAGGGTGCTCTCCTACTCGCCCACCCACTCTTGTCCCAGCACCCTAGCTTTCCCCTACCCTGGGTTATCGAGTCTCCACAGGACCAAGGGCTCCCCTCCCAGTGATGCCCTATAAGGCAATCCTCTGCTACATATCCAGCTGGAGCCATGGGTGCCCGCATGTGTACTCTTTGGATAGTGGTTTAGTCCCTGAGAGCTTTGGGGAGGGGGTGGGGTCTGGATGGTTGATTTTGTTGTTCTTCCTATGAGAAGGAAGAAATATATTAATCAATGAAATAGAAAAATGTTTATAATTTAATGGAGAAATATGAACAATAAATTTTAATAGGCGTATAGCATTAGAGCAATATAAAGAAAAATAAGTCTGTTGTAAACAGAAGACTATGGTGGGGGAGTATAACTTTTGGTAAGACGGAGAAGTTTCCATTGAGGATCTGAAACCTAAGCTGAGGCCTGAGCTGCATTAAAGAGACTTACAACAAATGTACAGAATAGGATTGAAACAAGAATGTGAGATGAAAGTTCGAAGACCCAGAAAAAGGGATGAGATGGAATGGTAGAGAACTGCAGGTTCAGAGGGGCTAAAGCAAAATGCAGCAAGTCTCATCCACTATCCAGATTTCCCACTCAGAAGTCAAAGAATCAACACACATGTACTGAAGTTTTGAGAGTAAGTTCAAGTTCAGAATATACTGTGAAGGGGGGAAAAGAGCACTATTTTGAGAAGTAATCCTCAGAATAGAGAAAATGCAGAGTCAAAAAATCAAGTTTCCCTAGCAGGATCAAAGCTCAAGATGCCAGAGAACACTTTGGTCTATGTTTGGCAGATGAGAGACTTGGCAACACAAAGCTGATTTTTAAAAACCCAGTCAACTCAGCTCTATATTGTAACACTAAAAGCCTGATAATTTAAAACACGGGGTAGAAATAAAGCATAAAGCAGCACGTGGAAAGGACAGCTACGTCACAGAGTAGGAAAGAATAAGTTCAGAGAGGAAAACTCTGTCTTCACTGTATATACTTGGGATATTACTAATTTACAGTCGTTGAAGATTTGAAAACAGTTACAAAATTGACTTTTGTATAAAACTGTAGATACACAGTGCCATGCATCTGTGATGTTAAAGCATGTGTTAGACATGAATACAAACACCATGCAATAAGCCACCATTCTTTAGCAATTAAGCAAATAGAAAAGGTACCTTAGAAACAACATGGATGAGTTGCTAAATATGGGCCGTTTAAACACGATTGGTGGTAGAGGGTGGAGAACATAATGTACAAAATGATGGGTATTGGGTTACACACTCTGAACTGAACCTTTGCCACTAGGAATCAAGGTATTTTGTCATACAGCATTAAAACCTATTATAAGAGTTGACAATGTCAAAGGAACACAACCACCACCATTTAAAAGCAGTCTTGTCAACTTGGCAATAAAATTCCACAGTATGTCTGTCTGTTGCACCCTGAATGCATCTGCAGAAACATTCAACTGGGGGAAAAAAAAAAAGAAAAGAAAAAGATAGGGGCAGTGAACTTTTTTTTCCCTCTGTTTAAAATCAAACAGAAAACAAACTCTAGCATCTTCAAAGTACATGATTTGTATAAAAGGACTAAGAACCATACTGCCTACAGAGATCCAAACACAAGTGAGTCAGGCCACAGCAAGTACACTTCTCACACCACTTTCTGAGGGTACTCGGGAGCCGCTTTGTTATTGCTGACACTAAATGAAGTTGCAGAATTCATTTCTAGGTACTTAAGAAGATGTGATAATTCAGGAATAAATCCAGGCTTTTCTCATCCAAAGATGCATAGTATAGCATTGCTTATATTTCTACAAATAATCTCAGTAAACATGGCACCCCAAGCACTAGGAATGTGGATGTGTAGGATGAGGGTACAATGGTAGCATGTTGTGGTCTCTCATGCTCGTAGAGTAGGTGGGTGCCCAACAGTGCAAGGAAGTACTCTTTTATTCTTGCCCCAAGTTCATTAACAGTATCCTCTTTATTAGCTACATTTCCTGTAGGCTTCTTATAACTTGATTAAGCCTCTGGAAAAAAATCAACATTCTTTTGAACAGGAAGATAAAGAGTTGAAATGATAAATTCCTTGTCACCAACAAGCCATGGGTTCAACAATTTGGGAATCTTCAACTCTGTTTATGAATATTTCTTTCAACTGTTGGACCAACCCAGCACTTTCCCTTCAGGAGTCTGAGGAGCCTCACTGGTACTTTTCCCATTTCCATTTCCATTTCCAGATGTTTTCGCCTTGTTCTTTTAGTATATTTTGTCTCCAGTTTCTTCAATTGGGGTGCAGTGACTATGCATGTATACTTTCCTTTTCTTTAGCCTTACAGACTCCTTCCATTCCTGGGAATCCTAAGCTCAAAAGCTTTTCTTCTGCCCTATTTAGTGAGGTTGTTTTATGCATTATAACTGAGATCATTTTGTCACATAATTGATTTTATTCTGGCTTTCTCCAACTTCTAAATATTTTTACATTTGCATATATTAATATTTATTCTTTGTGCTATAAGTTTCTATGGATTTTTAATATTTACATAACTTCATGAACCTACCAGGATATTATAAAACAAAAGAATCCTGTTGCCCAAAAGATTCTGATTTATTACTTCCACATTTTCCTCCACTCTTTCCAGCCCTGACAACCATTGATATTTTTATCATTGTTCTGGTACTGGCTTTTCCAAAACACTATGTAATTGGAGTTATGCAATGTGTATTTTTTTTGCTAGCTTGCCTACCTAGGATTGTATATTTTAAACCCACTCATGACTTTGTGTGCCTTCACTACTCTCTTCTTATCACTAAACAATATTCTCTGGTAGAAATAAACTACAGATTGTTTATCCATACATGTGTCAAAAGACATTTTAATTGCTTATCGACTTTGGTGATTTTATAATCACAATGGTCTTACAAACTGTTTATAATTTTATTGGCGTATTGTGTTGAAATCGTATAGGTAAATAAGACCTAGGAGCAAGATGGCTGAATCACTTGGAAAGACTATGCTTAATGCCAAAAGCAGCTGCTGATCTGTAATGGAATCACCTATGCCATTTGTATTTGCAGCAACAATGGATGAGCATTCTTATTCTTTCTCATTCTTGTCAGTAATTAGTGTCACATCATTGGAGTTTTGTCTTTATAAAGCAATTTACATTAGGTGTGGAGTGATACTTCAACTCTCTTTTAATTTGAAATTCCCTAGCTACAAATTATGTAGAGAATGTCATGTGCTAACTTGCCATTCTCTGTGACAAAGTGTCTCTATGGGTAATTTGCCCATTTAAATACATTTTGTTCTTTATGAGTTTTCTCAGTTTTTTTACACATTTTACCTAAGTACATTAACAGATATGGTTTTGCAGAAGTTTTTCCCACTCCATGGCTTATGCTTGCATTTATGGGATTTTTTTATGCATAGCAGAAGTTGCAGCTTATTGTAGCTTCCAGAGTATCAGTATTTTTCATGTTCTATGCTATTAGTAATTTCTTTAAAAAAGCATCACAAAATTTAATAGTCATATACATTCTCTTGACCTATAAATACCTAAGTTACTATAATGAAGTTTCTAACAGAAATAGATTTTCCTCTCACTTCCTTAGTCTTCTTTGACACTTTATTCTCCAGCAAATATACATCAGGATTTTTGTGTGTGCATATGTTTTCAGGTAAGGGATCCCTTTCCCTGATGCAATATTTATCTTTGTACTTTTCCAGTATTCTCTAGATTACTAGTATAATGGCATATACCTTTCTTCAACTTTCCATTTTTTAAAATTTTAATATTTTCTAAGTATTAATGTTAGTGTTCTCACATAAATGTATCACACAGGTATTGTTAATTTATATATATATATATATATATATATATGTTTAAATAAAATGTTTTTGTTTAATTTTTATATGTGTTTATATATTTTACATATGTTTTTATATTTTTTGTTAATTTTTATATATGTTTATGTTGAATGATTATTTGTTTACTCATACTGATTAACTTCAGGTGGACTAGATGAAAGAGGGGCTACAGTCACATACACAGCACAAACCTAGACATTAGAAATGAATGTGGCTCATGTGTTTGCTACTCAAATATGCCTAACATTAATATTAAGTTGAATTAATATTTGCCATATGTAAACTCAGTTAATATTTGTAGGTCATATAAAATATTATTCTAGTTTAAATGTATAATTATTGATCCTTTTAAATAAAATTACACTTAAAATTCTTCAATAATACTGAAAGTCATTGGAATATAACTTTAATTGTTCAATTGTAATAGCAATTAAATCATATTATCAATAAAATTGTAGAGAGAATATCTGTGTATTATATGGATATGTCACCTGGAAATTAAAATGCCTCTGGCCTATGGCTTAGGCAGGAAATAGAGGTGGGACATCTGGGAGGAGGAAGAATTCTGGGAGAGAGAAGCCAGGAGGGCCACCAAAAAGAGGTGACTGTTAACCTTTGGAACTGGGAGCCTGGGGACTGGAAGAACCAGATTTAATTATAACATAAAATTGTTTAAAATAAAAACAAGCTAAGGAAGACTGCCTATATTCAATTTATTTTTCTTTCTTTTATATCAGCATATACTAATTGTATAGAATATCCTGTTTCATCATGATAATTTCATACACTTATAGCTAGTCTTGGTTGTCAATTTGACACATCTGGAAAGAGGGAACCTCAGTTGAGGAATTGTCTTCATCAGTCGTTATATTGATTTTTGTTTGTGTCTCTAGCCATGTTTTTTTGATAATCAGTTGATGTAGGAAGACCCAGTCCAAAGTGAACTACACCATCTCTAGATTGATGGACCTGGCCGCATAAAAAATGTAGCTGAGCAAGCAAGCCAGTAATCAGTATAGACCATGGTCATGGGTTTCGGTACTTCCCCGAGCTTGCTGTAGTGCCACCCCTCACCCAACCCTTATGATGGTTTGAGACACATAAGCCAAGTAATCCATTTCCACCCTAAGTTGTATTTGGTCAGTATCTTATTACCATAGAAAAACACTTTGACATATTTTCACTGAAACTATTTCCCACATTTATTCCCTCTTATTCTCTGGTCTCAATCCTTTTTCTAAATAGTTCTCATACATTCATATCTTTTAACTTTTTCAACTTGACATATGAGAGAAAATGCATTATTTCTTTCTGTGTATGATTTATTTTTCTTAACACAGTTATCTGTAGGAACATCATTTTTCTACAAGAGACATTTTATTCCTCCTTATGGTTCAATAATACTCCATTGTTATATATAAACATATGTATAGATGATATATGCATGTGCATATATTATGTACTATATACCCAATATTTTCTTCATCTATAATTAATTTTTTTCCAAAACTTTCTTGGGTATTACTTGGCCAGAACTGTGAAGATACAGTTTATTCTTTGTAAAAGCAAGTTGGAGGCTATATTCATCTGACAAAGAGAGAGCTGATTCTAGACAAACCCCAGGTGTGCACTAGACAAAGAGAGTCTTGAATCAATAGATTTCCAACTTGTAAAGTTCTTTGAAAGCACTCTGACAAAGGGACAATGGACTAGAGGGACTGTACAATAACTCAGATTTTGAAAAGAGTTGAACACAACAGTCTCAAGTCCATCAGCAAAGAACAACAACTCAGAAACCTGGGGATGTGACTACAGAAAAGTATTTGGGAGTTCTAAAACTGTGTAATCAATGTCTCATCCCTCCATGTGCCTGTCCCACAAGAAGGGAGATCCTTCAGATCTCTGGGAAGACTGAGGGCAGAACATGAAGTGTGATGTGGCATCTGGATCATAACAAGTGATTCAAAGCACAGAAATTAGGGAGATAAAATCTAAAAGGTGAATTAGGTAAAGAAGTCTGAAGCCGAGAGATTATGAACATCTCCTGACGCTGGCCACAGAAGATAAAAGCTATGTGGATCACAGGTCATTTGTGAAAGAATTTGGTGCAGTATCCTAACTGATAGAAATAAACACAGTAGCTGGGCTCTACAACCAAGCAGCATTAGCCTAGAACATCAATACTTCTATTTCATTGTAGTGCTCATTTGTGTTTATATATTTTTTTAAGATTTTTTAAATTGTAATATTCTCTTTTAATTTTTATTTTCTTACACCATCATAGCTGGCATCACTTGTCAACTTGACATTGCTTGCAGGAGAGTCTCTATTGAGGAACTGTCTCCATCTCATTGGCCTGTAAGTATATCTATGGGATATTTCTTTATTGCTAATTGATGAAGGCAGGCAAGATCATCCCAGCCTAAGATGTATAATAAAGCTAGCTGAACAAACTAGGGAAATCAAGCCAGTTAGCAATATTGCCCCATCATCTCTGCTTGTTTTGTTTTTCTTTTGTTTTTTTGTTTGTTTTTTTTTTTTGCCTCTAGGTTACTGCCTCTTTGAGTTTCCTCCCTGATTTCTTTCAGTTATAGATTATGATATGCAAGTTGAAAAAACCATTTCCCACTTTTGTGACGGTGTTTATCACAGAAACAGAAAACAGGTTGATAGCTTTCCATTACTGTCAAGCAAACATAATATAATAGCTGAGATACAAGAAATTCCAAATTCTGCCTTTAAAATATATCAATTGACCAAAAAGCTAATAAAATCCATTCAAGACATAGATAAGAAAGTTATTCAAGTGGATGAAAGCATCAATAACTTGGAGAAAAAAATGAGAAGAAAACTTCAGAAAGAAAATTGAGTTACTGAAAAAGAACAGAAATGCTGAAAATGAAAGAATATGTCTATTAAGTTAAAAAATAATAGAAAGTAGTATAAATAGATAAGATGAAGCAGGGGAATTAGTCTCAGGAATGAAGTAAAAAGTTGAGGTAATAATATGTATGGACATACATAAAAGAGGGGGAAAAAAGCAACAGCAAAATAAAACAAAACAAAACAAAAACAGAAAGCAACCAACCAAACACCACCACCAATGCCACCACCAACAAAAAAATAAACCCAAGGAGAATGACCCAGAGTACAGGGATGCTCTCTTGTATACTGTGTGGAAGCATCGCTTATCAATAAATAGCTGGTGGCCTATTAGAAAAGAGCAGGAAATAAAAGGTGGGTGTTCCAGTAAAGAGATTGGAATTCTGGGAGATAGGCAGAAGCAGAAGATTCACCTGGTCTCGATGAAATCCAGACTCTCAGAAGTCAGATGTATGAAACTGAGGAAAAGTAACTAGCCATGTAGCAGACAAAGAAGAATATAAATTAATATAAGTTATGAGCTCATCAGGCATGGGAGGGGGAGAATAAAGCTCGTGGCCTAGGCATTTTTAAATAAATAACAAGCCTTCAAGCCATTAATTAGGAACTAGGCATGAGTGAAAAATCCCACGATTATATTAGAGTTCCATGAAATCTAGAATACGTTTAAGAGACTCAATCTAAGACTCCATGGGATAGAAAGGGGAGTTGAGATAGGGAGGAGGAGGGGATAGGTGGTTTGTGAAGGGGAAACTGTGAAGGGAGATAACATTTGAAATATAAATAAATAAGCAATAAAAATGAAAAAATCAAACAATTTAAACAAGCAATTCATTTCAATTGCAGATGATATTTTTCTCATCTTATGGAAAGAAATAGACTTCTAAAACACAGGAAGCATTTAGAACCCTCAACAGACTTGAGGAATATCTTCATGACATATCTATGTCAACATGACAAAGATATAAAGCAAACAAACCATATTAAAGCTGAAAGGGGAAAGAAGGTTAAAACATAAGACTACGCCTGTTGTCAACAACCCTAAGAGCCAGGAAAGCATGGTAGGATGGATATCAAGACTTGAAAGTAAAAAATTACCTAGCAAAAGTATTTACTAAAACAAATAGAGAAATTAGAATATTTCCAGACATGCATACCAAGTCAGCTAAGCTAACATTGCAAAAAATTCTTAAAAGAATTCTATACATGGGAGAAGAAAAGGACAGTTTCACACATGTGTGCAGAATAAAGAATAAATTTCATGAGAACAGCAGATGAACAAAGAAGAAACTGGGACTGGAATCAATCCCGTGAACTGGAATGGAATCAATCATGTCCACACAGAAAACCAGCAACCATCCAAAATGATCAAGAAAGGAATAATTATTAATTAACAAACCAACTAGAACAACTGTCTTAGTAAGAGTTTCTATTACTGTGATGAAACACCATGACCATAAATGCAAATTGGGGAGAAAAGTCTATTTAGCTTACACTTTCACATTACTGTTTATTTTTGAAGGACGTCAGGACAGGAATTCAAACAGGGCAGCATCTTCGAGGCAGGAGTTGATACAGAAGCCATGGAGGGGTGCTACTTACTGTCTTGCTCCCCATGGTTTGCACAGCCAACTTCCTTAAAAATCCAGGAACACCACCATGAGGATGGAAACACCCACCATGACCTGGACCCTCCCCACATTGAACACTTATTGAGAAAACATTTTACAGCTGGGTCTCATAGAGGCCTTTTTGCAACTGTAGCTTCTTCATCTCTGATCGCTGTAACTTGTGTCAAGTTGAGACGTAAAGCCAGACAGTATAGCAACAAACAATAAATGATGAATAATAGCAAATTCTTCTCAATTCTAAGCTTGAATGCAAGGACCTGTAATGGGCCAATTGAAGGACTCAGACTAAATGACTGGATTAAAAGTCAATATTTAGAACTTGAAAGATGGCTCTGCAGTTAAAAGCACTCACTGCTCTTGCAGAAAGCCCAACTTTAGTACTTGGCACCCACATCAATAGCTCATAATAACCCACAACTCCAGGTTCGGGGCATCTGAGCCCTCTTCTGATTCTGCTGGCACCTGAACACATGGATGCATAAATATACACACACATATACACACATAAATAAAAATTAAAAAGAAAATCTTAAAGAAGATCTAACTTTATCATCTCCAAGAAACTTGTATAGATAAGAAAGATATTTAAAAAATGATAGATAGAACACCAAAATACAGAACAAATAAAAGCAACAAACCAGTTGTCACAGTAATTCTTATATCTGATAAAGTTGGGTACAAGCAATAATTTGTCAGAAGAGAGAAGGGGGACCACTATGTATAGACAAGAATCAATTCATAAAGGAAGATAAACTATTGTTTTAATGCAAAGAATTTTAGGGGTCTAAATTTCATTTATATAAAAAAACATGCAAAAGAATGAAAGGAGAATACACAGATCCTGGCACAATAATAGTGGAGGAATCCAATACCTGTTTCTCACATTTAGATAGTTATATCAAATTAAAAACTAATCAAGACCCTTAGAGATTAATTATACCATAGGTCATCTAGATTTTCAGATATCTGCAGAACATACCAGACTACAGGTAAGAAATTCATATACTTCTCACTAGCATTTGGAATCTGCTCTAAAACTGAACACATTATAAGTTCAAATTGATCCTTACTACTTAATAAAAATTGAAATAACCCCTATTCCCCATCTTATCTGACCACAATGGAGGAATCAAAATATAGAAATCAATAGTAAGATTAATGTCAGAAAACAAACAGGTACTTGGAAACCAAACAATATACTTTTGAACAGGCTTTGGATTATTTGCAATACCAGGGAAATAATTAAAACATTTTAAGAAGCTGATGAAAATGAACACACAGTCAAGCAAACCTTCAACATACAATAAAGGCGATCCTCAGAGGAAGGTTCCTATCTCTAAGTACACATGTTGAATAAAAACCAGAAAAATCTCAAATAAACAAGCTAACAACATGCCCCCTGCCTCCAGAAAAACAAAGAACTCCAAATCCAAATGCAGCATATGTCAAGGAAAAGCAAACATCAAGGAAGAAAATAATGAAGTAGAGATAGAAAGAAAAATAGGCTGAATCAATTAAATAGCTTGTGGTTCTTTAAAAACATTAACAAAACTCACCAACCACAAGACAAACTACCCAAAGATGAGAGTGGGAGAAAACAAATAAAGAATTGAGAAAAAAATTGTTCAAATATACTCCAACAAACCCCAGAAATTCATCAGGGAATCCTCAGAAAATATACTCCAGCAAGGTGGATACCCTGAAAATATGAACAAGTTTCTAATCCATGTCAATTTAAAAATCTGAGATATAGACAATTTAAACAGACACATAGCAAGAAAGGCAATCAAGTCTTCTCACAAACAGAAGCCCATGGTTGGACAGAATTACTGTTGAATTGTATCAAACTTAAGGAATATCTAATGTTAATACCAGTGCTTTTCAAACCATTCTAGTTGGTTTCTATTGCTGTGACATACACCGCAATAAAAATCATTGGGGAAGGAAAGAATTCATTTCATTTTATATGATACTTTTCACTATTGAAGAAAGTCAAGGCAGGAACCAAAGCAGGAGTTTGAAGTAGTAACTATGGAGGAATAGTGCTTCCTGGCTTGTTTCCAGAACACAATTCTTATATAGCCCAGGCCCACCTGCCTAAGGACCATTCTGCTCTCAGTGGACAAGGTCCTCCTTCATCATTTAACAGTCAAAATATTGTCCCCAACACACCCACAATCCAATCTAATGGAAGCAATTTCTCAATTTAGTTTCTCTTTTCCTAGTTATTTATAGATTTCAGACAGGCTGACACAAACTAAACAGCACAGTATTGCACAAAATAGAAAGAGAAACAATGCTTCTCGACTCAATCTGCACTGCCAATCTAAGCCTCTTACAAATAAAATCAAAGCTATATGAGAACAATAAAGCAATTTGCCTGAAGTACATGGACAGAAAAATTTTTGACAAAATACCCTCAAACCAAATTCAAGATCACACTAAGAATACTATCATGACCAAGTTGGTTATGCTCCCAGTGATATGATATTGGGTCCAAACACACTAATAAATAAACCCAATATAACATATAAGTAGACTTAAAGACAGAAAATGCATGATTATCTTATTTGACAAAGTTTAACATACTTGCAAGATAAAATACCTTAGCTAGAAAAAGGGAGATGTAGGCTCAACATGATAAAGATGCATATAGCACACCTACAGCCACATTCAATATTTATGTGAACTTTTTAACTCAACAGAGAAAATCCCAAAGAGTATGGTGGCTGGATCACAGTAAGAATATATTCAGACTTACTAGAAAATATCAACTTCTCTTCCAAAGTAACTTCCCTATGCCAAAGTTCTTCATTTTAAGAATCCTAGCTTATTTTTTTTTCTCTCCTGGGACATGTTTTGCTCTATCTTAGTCATTGCCAAACTCAAGCACACCTAGATTTTCCCGTATATTATGTTCTAGTATATCAGAGTTTCAATTTATACTTAGGTCTATGATTTATGCTTTCATGTATGAGTCATTTTAGTTGATATATTATCAAAGGTAGAATGATTAGTATCTGGATGCTTTTGTTTTTTATTTTGGTTTGTTTTGATTTTTTTTTGTCCAACTATTCCAACATCATTTGATAGAATGAATAGTTTTATTCCAGTGTCCCTTATTGCAAAGATCAACTGACTAAAATTATGTGAGTCAATATCCTGATTCTCACTTCTGTTTTATTGATCTGTTTTATCTATCACAAATACTCGACAGCCTAGTTTTTTTATATCTAAATAAAAGTTTGTAGGAAGAGAAAGATCAGCCATCCATTTTTGACTTTTTATTTTCATAAGCATAGCTATGTAATGACAGATGCATTTTACCTTACATGCATTAGAGTTTACCTAGATAATAGGTGTTATCACTCTAGTCTACTATTTTATGCCAAACTATGACTAGAATATAGATATGGGCTTCCTTATGTCTATATTATGTCAGTAATATTGACATGAATGAAATAAGCATCATTACTTTATAAATGGTATGGATCTTGCACAGCTTGTCATAGACTCAATGTTTTTCATAGGCATATGGTATAATAGATGGAGGATACTTCATTAGCATGACTAGGATGTGGTTATATTGGGCAAAATAAAACTAGAATGATGGCCTGTGCTCTCTACATGTTGAGTCAGTTCAAATGTCAGAATGTTCCAAGACTCAACTTTCTCTGTTTTTCTCTTAACATAGTTCCGTGTTTTAGATCTCCAACATTATTTGCCTCAAAACATGCACCCAATTCACAAGTGCATTTGAAACACACACACACACACACACACACACACACACACACACACACACACACTTTCTTCCTGTCATTGTTGATATACAGGAGAATGACCTGTGCTTCCAAAATTAGTCATCATGTCTCTGTGGAGCACAACCAATAAAAAGAAGAGAAAGCTAATCTCTGCCAGCATGTTGTCCCTGCTGTATACATTGTTATTTGCCAGTAATCCTGACATGATCCACAATACATATTGAAGAGCTCATGTCTTTCATTTTCTCTGTCTCATGAGTATCTGCCCCTGGATATAAGCACACCAATCTTTTATTGTCACTGTCATACAGAGCCATCCCCCATCAAACTCACACAAAAGAAAAAGCCAAGTGTTGAAATGTGTGCAGAAAGATTCTAACTACAGTCACAGTAGGCATGCCTTAAAACCTCATCATCTTGTAGCATCTCATACCAAGTCCAAAAAGTGAAAAATGTTCTCTTAATGAATAATTTCATACCAAAAAGAAAGAAAGGAATTAAAGAAGGAAGGAAGACAGGAAGGCAGAAAGAAAGAAAGAAAGAAAGAAAGAAAGAAAGAAAGAAAGAAAGAAAGAAAGAAAGAAAGAAAGAAAGAAAGAAAGAAAGAAAGAAAGAAAGAAAAGAAAGAAAGAAAGAGGAAGGAAGGAAGGAAGGAAGGAAGGGAAAGAGAAAGAAAGAAAAGAGAGAGAGAGAGAGAGAGAGAGAGAGAGAGAGAGAGAGAGAGAGAGAGAGAGAGAGAGAGAGAGAGAGGATATATTCTCTGTCTTGCAGCTAGAAGTCAGAAGTTCTTTTCATCCAGAGTAACAACCCTACTCCTAAATCCAGTGTGACTCTAGACAAATCATCTTTGTAAGATTTGGCAGTTCATTAGTCATAAGAAAGCAAAGAAGAATAGAAAATTGGAGTAATATTTTCATGATCACTAGGTCCCATAAAAACCTGCTTTGTGCAAAAGTTTTGCCATTTATGGATATGTAATGCTTTCTCTACAAAGGAAGCATTCATGGTTTTTAGATTAGTGTTCAATTCATAACTCTAAATTACATACTACCTTAAAAGAAACACTGTTTCTCCTGTCATTCAAAATGAATAGAAACAATCTCATGTTCATTTGTTTCTTATATTCTAGGTTTGGAGGATGATGTGTTGTGTTTGTTCACAATCTGGAGACTGGCAAACTTCTACCTTTTAGCTGTAGTCATTAGAGTCTAGGTGACACAGCTGAATAAGGTCTCATATTTTTAATACAATAGTTAACTACTTGGCAGATTCTATCCTTTTATGTGCCTGATATGCTTTTTATACCCAAGACTTGGCTATTTCATTTTTTATCATGCAAAGGGAAGATAGAGAAATGTGATAAAACTTCAAGTACTCGGCCTGGTAAGTTTTTAATATATCTTGTAAAGCCTAGGTATTAATGAATTCTAATGATATACACTGAAAATGGCTACTGAAACATATTTACTTTTGTGAGGAGTCTGTTTTCTCAAGATGTTGTCAACTTTTCACATAATGTATATATTCCTTGAATAACAAGAATTCAATAAAATTTATTGAATTAACTAATTAATTAATACATAATTACTTGGTTACATACTCGTTTGTCCTATATCTCATCTCTCTTTCTCTCAATTCTATCTATCTATTTATCTATCTATCTATCTATCTATCTATCTATCTATCTATCTATCTATCTATCTATCTATCATATATCAATTATCTACCTGCCTCTTCCCCCACACACACACCCAAGTATACATAAACACAAATATACAAGGGCATATCAATATTGCCTAAAAAATTATTCAAACTCATAGGTATTATTGGGACTAAGAACAGACTTTCTGATTCAGTTAGTCTGGGATGAGATCAAAAAAATATAGTTTTAATATCTGCTCATGAAACACCAAACTACTTGGCCAGATGACCACACTTTGAAAATCACTGTTTTAATGTATGCTTATCATTTTTCAGCATCTTTATCTCCATTCAGAAAGGCTCTGTAACCGACATTTATTTCCTTTGCTTGATCCTCTCTTTCCCTCACAGTTATTTTCTAAAGTTATACTGGTAAGCTTTAGTGAATGTTCAAACCACCAGATAGTCCTCTCTATCTTTCCCCTTTTGTATAAAGCTCATAAGGGTTGAGAAAGGGAGATTAAATATCACAGGAGGATGTGGAATGTAAAATCATGCCAGGAAATTTAGTAAGGTAGAGCAGGTTGAGATCCCGAGACTCTGTAGCCATACACTTAAGGCTTAGGTGACTCCCAGCTCTCTGCCAGACTCTTGACTTGGAACCATCCTTCTCACATAAAAAAGAAGTGATCCGTGGTCACTTAGGCTCAGAATAGATATTTCCATGCTAATGAGGTACCTAGATATGGTTGTGGGAGTGTTAACCAATAAGCTTCTCTTCCAAGATATTCCTTCCTGCAAAATGTATTTAATCTCAGGCCTACCCTGAGAAGGGAAGTATGGTTTATGCATCCATTTTCAGCTATGACAATAAACTGTTTAGATCCAATGACTGTCTCTTTTCATCAAGAACTACTGTGGGGAACCATGAAGAAGGCCTTCGCCTACAGAGCCTCAGCCTAATCTCCCAGAGAAGGCCTCTCTGCTCTGCCAGCCACAACTGCCACCAAGTCGCCTCCATCAAGCTAAGGGCAATCATCCTCACTGGGACCAGCCAGAGCTGCCCTCTCCCCACCCACCCCACCCTGGGCTAGCAGCAGTCCCAAGACTGCTGGTCCCCAACTCCATTCCCTGCTCTTGCAGGACTCCCGTCAGTGCCTGGATATCCAAGAGTCTAAGAACCCCATGGCCCTGCACTCCTCATCGGCCCGGGTACCCCAGAGCCAGCTCTGACCTTCCTACATCTCAGACTGCTCTTTTTCACCCTGGGATCAGTGCCTTGACATTTGCCTATTGTCAGGCACCCTGACCCCACAGCCCGGGGTCAAATAAGCGCAGTGAAACTCTCAGTGCCCTGTAGCAGAGCAGACAGAGGCTTATAACCCTACAGGGGGACAATTCTGAGAGGCACTCTTCTGTTCCACTCTTCCCTTCTTACTGTTTCTCTTCACTATTGCCTCCTGACTCATGTTCCAATAAGCTCTACCAGAAACTTTGTACTAGGCTTTACTTGCAGGGGATGAAATGTTCAATCATACTCCCCAAATATTAATCTGAGTGATCTATTTTCTACTTCTCCCATCTATTCCTGCAGCCACTCACTGTGTTGTCACATGATCTTATTACTATGTGTCTGTGCACAAAATAATTTCAATAGATAGATATTGCTCTAAATTAAACATGAAAATAGCAAATGAACACATGAAAGTAGTCAATGTGGCTAATATTCATAGAATTGTAAATTAAAGCATAACAAGATTATTTTTGTATGTCTGCAAGAATGTCAAGTGTTAGCAAGAACATAAAGAAAAGAGAACACTCCCACATTTCTATCAGGATATTTTTCAGTTCTTTAAATTGTTAATCATAGAGTTGCCTTAAGACTGAGCAATTACACTTCTGGAAATACATCCAGGAGATGTATTAAAAACATATCTATTCAAAACAGATATACAGATGTCAAATCTGGAAGGTGTACTAACAAAAAAAGCAGAAACAATCTCAATATTTATTAGATAAATTAATAGATAAAATGTATTTTAGCCTTACACTAGAATACTATTAAAAAATAATCTAGTAGTGATAATGCTATAGCACAGGGGAATCTTGAGAATGCTATGTTAAATTAAAACAGCTGTACATAAAAAAGCTGAATAACTGTGACATTTTCGTAAAAAAATGTCCATAATCCAAAAATTCATAGTGACTTAAAACATATTTGTGTTTTCATGGGCTGTAGTGTGGAGCTTTATGTCATTCAAAGGATGATGTTAGGCTTAGTCCTCAGGAATGACATCACTGGGAGGGAGTGAAGACTTTGAAAGGAGGTGCCTAGCAGGTTATCCAGTCAATGTGTCCTTGAAGGGGACTGCAGAACCATTCTCTTTTGTCTGTTTTATTTTGCCTGGTCATTAAATGAGCCTCTTTTCTTCTCTGCAGGTGTCTGTAATTGGGAATTGGAACACCCAAACTTTGAGCCTAAGTACATTTGCTCTTCACAATTCCATGATCTCAGACATTCTTCATGGAGGTAGAAAGCTTGTGAGCACAGCAAGAGGATAGAGATAATGGACTAAGTAGATGGCTAGAGTATGGGGCCTGTAGGATGAGTTATATGATGGGTGAATTATATCTCAGTTAAAAAATGGAAAATGACCCAACTCTTTGCTTTGGACCAGTGATTTACCCAATTCCAAAGGGGAACCTGGAATTACAAAGTAAATGTCCTTAAGGTAGTTCCATTGAAATGAAATGAAATCAAATGAAAGTGAAAGGAAACAGAGGTGGCCAGACCTTCTAGACAGAACATTTGTCTTAAAGAACTAAAAGAGATTATTTTTGCTCCAGTAGAGTAAATGGTCTGGCCCTTTCTAGTAAGCTCTCCTTTTAAGCATCAAGGAGGGCAATGGAGGCTCAAGCTGCCGGAAGGGTGGACTAGGAGGGTGGCCTGGCAAGAAGTTATGACTCTCAAAACAGATGTGACAGTCTCTGCAGAGCTGTTTCTAGCTTCAGAAACAGAATTAACTCTGAGCCACAGAATCTTTATTTCTAAGCTGACAGCCACATGGACAAGGATTTTTATGAGAATTGAATGAGTTGATATTTATAAAGCATTTACAAATGTGCCCAGATCATAGTAAGTATCACGTAAATGTTTATTGATCAAATATGTCATATTAAAATAGTGCAATAAATTTACAGTGAACATATTTATACAATATATAAATGTACATATTCCACATAGCATCTAGTAAAATAAAGTGTAACAGAAGTTGATGATTATTGACCCTCATAAGTTTTATTCTTTGAGTGCAAAGAATAACCCATAGTTTTGTGTATCTTTTCACAGCCCAGTGCTTTCTATAATTATGATGAATATCCCAAAATTCACACTTCCTCCTGTTCTGCCCTTGAAGACAACATGCATATCACTTTTGCCTGTCTGTGCATGACAAATATTGCACAAAGCTTTTTTTCTCTGTACAATTACATGTCCCAAAATTTATGTATTAAGGTCTTAATCACAAAGGTATTAATACATGAATACTAGCTAATTTGGCTGGGACCCTCATAATAGGATTGGTACTCATAGAGAATGAGACATCAGAGTCAGAAAGTGCATCTTTCTTAAAGACCACCTCTATTTCCTACTTTCTATTTACATGCAGATGTACCAAAAAGGTCATGTGAATACACAAGATAGTGACCAATTTTAACTCAAAATGAAACCTACTTTATTAGCACTCTGATCTTGGACTGTCCATCCTCTAGAAATGCAAGAAATTAGTTTCTAAAAGAGGCTGAGCTCAGCCTCAAATGGGATATCTTTTTCAACCTCATCTCACTCCTGTACTACCACCTAGGCTCAAAGAACATGGCAGAAGAAGAGGTAGAAAGAGTAGAAAAGTCAGCTGGTAAGATAGAGCTATGAAATGCAAACTTCCAGGCTGATGTGACCATCACATTCATGAACTCACAGAATTACGAAGTAAACTTTGTGGTTACTTTTACAGGGCCTGCAAAAGATGAGCACATACAAAGTTTTGGCATAAATGGGAGAGGTGCTCCCCAGGCTCCATCCCTTACTAAGAAGTTATTGGTAGTTGATAGCTGCTAGAACAAGGAGGAGAAACATTTCTTTAGTGTTTGGCCACAACTAGACTTCCCATGCTTCAGTAGGTACTTTCTATCTATTCCCATAAGGGCAGCATTACTTGGTTTTAAAAGATTGCACTTAGATTTAATTGGACATGGAAAAGGGACTATGGATATGTTGATGAAAACCGTTGGAAAGCTGGAAGGGGATGAGAGGGGGAATGGATATGATCATGTGTCATTGTATATATTTATGAAATTCTCAAGAATAAAAAACTTAATGTCAAAAAGCAAATTGATTTCTGGTTTTGAAGCCACTCAATATAGAGTCGTCAGTTACCATATCTCAAGCTAAGATGACTCTTAGCTCTTACATTTGAGCAAGCAACAAGTGTTACATTTTTTAGTTTCTCTTTTTCTAAAATGAATCTAATCATGCTATTTCCTTTAGTGGTAGAAAGGCTGAGAGACCCCTTACTGGCTCCTGTTGATGCTATACTCATGTGGAAAACCTGATCAAGATGGAAAGTCCACTAGTGTGAGGCAAAATTCTTCTACTCCTAGTGCCTTCCACACTGTGACCCTAACGCACTGAGCTGCTGTAACATTCTTCTGATTGTTTAAGCCTTGACTGGTTTTTTTTGCTGAAACCTTGTTGGATGTACAATCTGATTTTTGGAAAGTTGTCTCAGGGTGTTATGCAGATGAACATACATATACACATATATAATTTTTAAGTAAGTACCTTAAAAGAAGCAGAGATACATAAATCTTGGAGACCATAAAACTCTGCCACAGAATTTTTCAGCACTAAAAATGATGGTTCTCAACTAATGAAGCATTTGAAGCCCATCAATTTACACATTGTAAAGTCAAAACATCCCTAGTCAAAATTTGACTTAATATGCCTAACCCATCAATCATCCAGATTGGCAACATGGTCCACCGTAGACTGTTGGCTGTTCGATGCCCCACAACATGAGCAAGGACTGGTATCACACCACTCAGTTAAGATCAAATTCAAACATCCTTTCCTTTGAATTTGTTTTATATCTTCTTTTTTTCCCAAGCCTACCTGTAACAGCTTTATTAAAGACACTTTTCATAAACAATCATGGTATTTCAGACAGGACATGGCAGACAAACAACCATATACAAGAACTTCCAAATTCCCTTTTTTATAGACTACCAAAATCAGACAGCCACTATAAAACCCAATGAAAGCATCTTTTAATGCTTTGAAAAGGGGGAAGTATCTTAGAATAAGGGTTGAAATGCCACATTAAGGATGTTGCTTAACAACTTTTCACAAGCTGACCCTACTTTCAGGAAATGAACTGGGCAGAATTATCAATCTGAAAATCCATTACCTTTTATCAAAAGAACCAGCAATCTTCTGAGAACACTCAGTGAAGTCACTTCAAAGTCCACATTTCCCAATACACTAGAATACCAATTTTGGGGTCCAGGTTCCAACATCTCTGGTTTTAAAAGAAGTAAGTATATGTTGATGGGGAAAGAGGATATAAAAATGAATTTAGAGTTTTCCCAGACCACAAGGCATTTTGCACCTTGGTGGCCACCTATGTCAAGACCAGGGTGTCTCCTGGGAGCCAACAGGAGCCTTTCAAAATTATCAGGGAAAGAGGTTCTCTGTCCTCTATCCAGCTTGGGAGATATTTTGTTAGTGACAATGATCCCCCCCAACAATGAAATGTTCTGTGTGCTAACAATATAGCTTTTTAAAAAGGTAAAAGCAAATTCTGCATTTTTATAAAACTTGATAAAATATAGTATTTCTAACTGTACAGTCACAAGAAGTGTACAGTTATCAAAATGCACACATGTCACTTGGCATCTCCAGCACCTTCAGCATTCTGTGCCTGGTCTGTTTTGGCATCTCCATTTTCTGCAGGATTATTCGCATCCTTACCAGTGTCGGCTTTCCCCCTCTTCCCCCTGGGTACCTTCTCGCCCTTCTTTATAGGGGCCTTTTTAGAATTGGGCTCTGGCTTTGGAGGAGCAGGTTTAGCTGACAACCTTGCAGATCTTCTCTGTGGCTTGTGCTTCACCTTGGCTTTGTTATTTTAAATTGTGTATATGTGAATTCATAGACCCAGAGAACACATTTATTTGTGAGTCTTCAATTCTACTCCATTGATCAACATGTCTGTCTCTGTACCAATATCATGAAGTTTTTATCATTATTGGTCTGTAGTAAAGCTTGAGGTCAGGGATGGTGACCCCTCCCCCCAAAGTTCTTTTATTGTTAAGAATTGTTTTTGCTATTCTGGGTTTTTTGCCTTTCCAGATGAATTTGAGAATTGCTCTTTTCATGTCTTTGAAGAATCGTGTTGGGATTTTGATGGAGATTGCATTGAATCTATAGATTGTCTTTGGTAGGATGGCCATTTTTACTATGTTAATTCTGCCAGTCCATGAACATGGGAGATCTTTCCATTTTCTGCGATCTTCTTTGATTTCTTTCTCGAGAGACTTGAAGTTATTGTCATACATGTCTTTCACTTCTTGGTTACCCCAAGATATTTTAGATTATTTGTGGCTATTGTAAAGGGAATCATTTCCCTAATTTCTCTTTCAACCTATTTATCATTTGTATAAAGGAAGGTCACTGATTTATTTGAGTTAATTTTATGTCCAACTACTTTGCTGAAGTTGTTTATCAGCTGGAGAAGTTCTCTGGTAGAATTTTTGGGGTCACTTACGTATACTATCATATCATCTGCAAATAGTGATACCTTTATTTCTTCTTTGGCAATTTGTATCCCCTTCATCTCTTTTTCTCTCCTATTGTTCTAGCTAGCATTTCAAGTACTATATTGAATAAATATGGGGAGAGTGGGTGGGTATCCTTGTCTTGTACCAGAGTTCAGTAGAATGGCTTCAAGTATGTCTCCATTTAATTTAATATTGGCTATTGGTTTGCAGTAAATCGCTTTTATTATGTTTAGGTATGTACCTTGAAATTTGATCACACCAATACTTTTAACATGAAGGGGTGTTGTATTTTGTCAAATGCTTTTTCTGCATCTACCCTCCAGAATGCAACAGAGACCTGGGAGGTGAGAGACTCTCAGGACTCAAAGGGAAGGACCTTAGATGAAATACCTTACAGTAGGGAGAGGGAACTTATAGAGCCCACCTCCAGCAGGAAGACAGAACACCAAATGAGGGAGAGGAGGGACATCTGACAGTTGCACCTCTGGCCCATAATTGTTCCTATCTGAAAGAATTATAGGGATGGAAATGGAGAGAGACCTGAGGAAAAGAAGTTCCAGTGACAGTTCAACGTGGGATTTGGCTCAAGGGGAGGTCCAAAGGCCTGACACTATTACTGAGGCTATGGAGCACTCATAGAAAGGGACTTAGCATGATTGCACTTCAGAAGACCCAACAAGCAGCTGAAAGGGTCAGATATTTGCACTCAACCAATGGGCAGAAGCAGCTGACCCCTGTTGTTGAATTATGGAAAGCTAAAAGAAGCTGAGGAGAAGGGAAATCCTGTAGGAGGACCAGTAGTCTCAATTAATCTGGACCCCCAAGATCTCTCAAACACTGGACCACCAAATGAGCAGCATACAGAAGCTGATATGAGGTCCCTAACATGCTTACAGTAGAGAACCGTGTCTGTGTTCATTCAGCGATAATGCACCTAACCCTCAAGAGACTGTTGGCCTCAGGGAGTTTAGAGGTCAGGTGGGGTGGGGTATGGTGGGTGGGGACATCCACATTGAGACACGGGCTGGGGAGGAGTTTTGCAGTGTGGAATAGTCATAGGGTAGATGGTGGTGGTAGAGAATTAAATATGGGGTGTAAAAAGTAAATAAATAAATTAATTTTTTAAAAAACTGTGGGATTCAGGAGGTAAGTTTTCCCTTCTTTTTCTTTGTATCTTAATGTATTTATTTCTTTGACTTTGTATCTTGAAAGAGGTTCATTTCTTATTATAATTAATAATTGTAATAAATGAATGAAGTTCACTGTGATACTCTATAGAAGCATAGTCTATGCAACAAGCGTGTTAACTCATTCTCTCCACACCTCCCTGTCCCCACCACTTGTACTCCTTCCTAGTCCCCTATAATCCCTCTTCCACTCTTAGGTATGCTTATATTTTTCTTAGTTTCCTTTTATGTGAGAGACGTGACACTTGTCTGAGTCTAGTTTATTTCACTCAACTTGATTCACCGACATTTGCTTTGAGCAGCCCTTTGGGCTCAAAGCTGCTGTGTAAAAAGAATTTCAACATGAGTCCACACTACTTTCCCAGCATCTTCTTGACAGGGGCCTTCTCATTCTATAGCATTTCTGTTCTAAAATTTCTCAGATATTAGTAACACTCAGATATACTTTCAAAGAAAAATAATGTTACTGGAGCCTACTGTCAGACTCAGATTTGGTATGCTGTTGGTATACTGTTTTATTGTGGTGACACATTTTTCCACCACTTTTCATTTATTAAACAACCCTCATTCCTTATAGGCAGAGTGTAAATATTTCTTGGAGCTGTCAACAGTTGTCTCTCTGAATTCAATACTGGCATTGCCATGGTAAGATGTTTCTTGAGGAGACTCTTTGGGATCAAAAACGAATTTTACAATATTGCTCTTGTATTCACTTATCACATAAACCTTGCATCAAATGCTGCATTTCTTTTGGAGTTTTATGAGATCAAGTTTGACTGATGTTATCCTAATGCCAATATTAGTATTTTCCATTTCATATAACTGCATTATTAGCAAATATCTCCAACTTCTGGAAGTGAGTAGCTTCAGTCACATGATTCCAGCACTCTAATACTTGTCCTTGGAATGGCACAATCTAGTGTAGCTTTTCTCAACCTGTGGGTTGGGACCCTTTGGGGGTCAACTGACCGTTTCACAGGGGCTGTTTAAGATCATCATAAAACAAATATATTTACAGATGATTCATAGCTAGCAAAATTACAGTTATGAAGTAGCAACAAAAATACTTTTATGGTTGGGGATCACCACATCATGAAGAACTCTATTAGAGGGTCACAGCATTGGGGGGGGTGAGAACCACTAGCCTAATGTCTAATATGAAGTGTTTTCTTTAAACAGATCAGGAATTTACTGTTTTGTAAGATATCATTTCTTCACGTGAGAAGAAAAAGGAAGGAGGTACAAAGGAGGGCATGAGTGAAGAAGAACAACACTTAAATATGCCCACCTTCCAAGTTGAAGATTCATAAATCACTCCAATAACTTGCTGTCAGTCTCCAGGCTGGCTCACAAACGAGATACAGTATCCAGTTCTGTGAATGCTTCTAAAACTCTGATAAGAATCACAAAGTGTAGCCCACATCTCTGCACTCATAGGAATATGAAAATGAGATTTTTTTTTCCCTTCTGTGGATTGGTATTTAAACTCTGCACCATAAGTTGTACCTTTTCTGTCAGGAGCTATGACATTAAATTTAGGGGGGATGATTGACTGATGTATCATACAGCAGCTTGACTTCAAACACTGTTGCCCTGTCTGAATTCACATAATCTTAGCTATAACAGTTAGATTCATGTGTGAATGGTTCTAATCCCTCCCCACAATCTCATAAAATGTGTGTTGAGATTGTGGTTTAATCTCATTTTCATACCATGACTATGTCAGTCATTTAGATTGGTAGATACACTGCTCAAACTTTTAGGTGCTTGCTCAAGAAATGTATTCACTGTATTTGAAGAAATCACTTGCCCTGGATGTGGTATAAAGCTGACATTCTTTGGCATTCAGCTCAACTTTTCACTTTCTCCCCTATCACTTTCAATGTATGGCTGTCTTCTGTCACCATATTTCTTCCATAATCCTTATCCACCTACCACCACACCATGAGAACTATTGCCTAGAACACCTGCCCTACATTCATTTTTGTTATAAGAATAAAATAAAATATCCACTCAGGGAACAGTTTATAAAAACATATTTTAGAGGACCATTTTTCTGATAGTCTTCTTTTCATATACAGTTGAGAGAAGATGGTTATTTTCTCAAGCCTCTAGTTATAGCCAAGTGTTATATTCCACTTTCATATTCAATCCTAGCCACATTAGAGCAGGGCAAAATTTCCCCCAAGAGGGAAAAACTCTAAAGAGTACCCTGACTATGACATTATCCTACTCAAATGGAAATAATAGTAGCAATTTGTCTGCTACAGAATGAAGTTTAATGGCTGAACTCAGATCTGTGCAAGGCATAATAAAACAATAGAGAACATTCTGAGATGCTCAAAATCACCAGAGATGTGATATAAAGGCATGTTTATGTGTTTATTTATTTATCTATTTATTTGTAATAGATCTTTTCAATGATAACACATATAGTGAAGAAATTTTTTTTAAACCTTGACCCATCAGATGAGCTCAATAAAAGCAACTACGTCCACACTCCTTCTAGCATCTGATCTCCTTAATCGTTTTCCAAGTTCTCATTATCATTCAAATAGAACTTGTTTTCTAAACATTATATCTATGTCAATATTCAAATGAGCTTGCTCCTGAAATGTTACAGATGATCTAACCAATAGTAGGAAATAAGTTCTACTGACGGGGGAGGGGGGGAGGGGGGGAGGGGACATCAAAAAACTAGCATAAGTCCTCACTTTATTTTGCTATATGAGAAACAGACCTAACACTTGGTGGCATGAAACTGAAATCATTAATTTTTCACATGATTATGAGGTGAGTAATTGGAGGTATTCTGGACTCAGCTAAACCGATCTGTGTCCGGTTTTGACGTGACTGGGGCTGGCTGTCCTAGGAGGATTGTGTATTGGGCTGTTAATTTCTTTTCCTCATGCATATGTCTTCCAATAGCCATGTGTTCTAGAGACAGGAATTCTGAGAGAACAACTGAAGCATACAATATCTAGTTCTATGTTCTGGCTTAGAACTAGACATGTTCAGAAAAGCAACTCAACAGCCAGACTGGATTCATAGTATGCAGAAGCAGTTTCCTCCTCTCTGATAAGCAGTAAAGATACAGGAAGGGCCTGTATCTTTGGCTCTCCGGATGAAAAGTAGCTCTGCTCATTTATTTAAGCAATTTATTACAAAGGAAAAAAGCCATTTTCAACTTAAAAGTTCTCAGAACCTAAAAGCATTCATAAAATCTATTCTCACCAGAAATTCCTGAGAAAAAACAAAAATGGCCTCATTAGTAACTGGTGCTCAGTTATAAACAGTTCTGCAGATGACGATGTATCTCTGGAGAGGCTCACTGCCAGCTCAGTCAGCTGTGTCTACAAGCACCAACCACACTTGATTTTCCTTTCTTCTTTACTTTTCTGAAATTTGCTGCTACAGTTGATGCTTCACATGACAAGTATTTACGATTCTTGACCTGGATGAGGTTTCCAGATATTGAATCAGAAATTCATAATACCTCCAAATGAAAACCAACCTTAAAGGTCACCATACATTAGTCAAGAAAATTAACTTATAATTTTCTTTAGCATATAATTTTCATTAATGCTCTTGAGACTTGGAGAGTGTGTACACACACACATACACACACACACACACACACACACACACACACACACACACACATATATATATATATATACTAGAAATCTGAGTGACAAGCACTGGATGCCTAGCAGTGTGTGTAACGCTGCTAATGAACAATAGGAGTAGGGAACCTCACTTCTGTACATGCACCAGCATTGACCAATGGTGTCAAATGTGATCTATCTGTATAACTTTAAATCCTTTAACTGTTACATTTAAAAAGTCACATAAACAGGTGACAGTACATCCTATTGAACTCAGTGTGTTCCAAGTATTAGATATTTTACATAAAATAAAATAAGGAACTTTTTGGCTCTCAGGATGAAATGCAGGCCATGGTTTTCTTGTATGATTGTATGGAGTTCAGTGATTAATATGGATTCTATTACTAATCAGCCAAAACTGAAGGAAGGAACAATGCACAAACCAACACTCAGCAATTAGATATTTATTACATTAAACAATTCATTCTTTATCATTGCTTGGAAAAATACTATTTTCCTTGTCTATTTTTCTTTAAAATTCTTGAAATGAAATGTCAAAGCAACTGGTTTAATAATATACTCTTGGTTCTTAAATTACATGAACAGCTTCCATTATCCCTGGATTCTATTTAGCAGCTTATTTGAAGACAGCAATTCTTTAGACATGGAATAAGTTTCACACCAAGCTTAGTGTAAGAATAACCTATAAGAACAGCCTTTGGCTGCTTCAGGGTCCTTCATAAAAACATATATTTATTTTCCAGTAAGTGGATTTCATGTGGCTTATACTTACTACTCTCACTTGACTCCAAGTTCTATGACAGCTATTTTTCCTGCTATAAAAGCACTTAGTCTGTTAACTCCACTTGATGGGCATTCCTTCAAATATTCATAAAGTTTTCTGTAAATGTCCAAGTTTCCTTTACACATCCATAAATATATCAGCAAAAGAATAACTACAGAGCAAACCAAGATGAGTTCAAACTTTAGACTGAGATTCTCTTCAAAGTTAACCATCTCTAAAAATGCACATCACATTCTTGAAAGAATGCTTTTTCTAGGAAAAGAAGGTGAGGAAACATCTGAGCACAAAGAATTCTATTCAGAGTCTGAGGATAAATAAAAGAAAAAAAAGCTGAACTGTACAACCAGACATGCAAAGGATTTATTTCAAATGGGTGTGCATCCCCTCAGCTAGGACAATCAACAAGGAGGGACTACTCTGACTTTCAGCTCATTAACTACTCCACCAACAAAACATCAACTAACCATTTTCCATCACCCAGGTCTGGGCTAGGAGTAATGGACAGTGATAGAGAAACATGAATTAGAACACCATCCTTGCTGGGCAGTGGTGGTGCATGCCTTTAATCCCAGCAATTCAGAGGCAGAGGCAGGCAGATTTCTGAAAAAAGAACCCCTTCCTTTAGATTGTATAAATTATATTTGAAGAAGAATCTCAAGGCCACTTTAAAACCACTATCACTCCTTGTTTCTTTTGTATGAAATCTCTTTGTTGGAGACAGTTAAATGACTTTTTGATCACCACAATAATACCCTATACCACATTTTTCATTAATTTTTAAAATAATTTATACCATCATTAGCTGGAAAATATGACAGACAGTTGATCCATGTCCAGTTCTTTCTGTCTATAGCTTCATTAACATTATAGAATACTGGCAATAAAGCAATAAATTACAAGTATTTGCATAGTTTAGAATGTAGAATTTGCTAAGGATGCAAAGACTCAGAGAATTTTTTTTTTGTTGCTGCTTATTTTGTTTTGGCCTTTAAAGTTTATGAATAGTTTAAGAGTAAACATTTCAGAAGGTAGTTACTGATTTTCTGTATGTTTTCACCTCCTCATTCCAAGTGGCGAAGATCAGAAAGGATCTTGTGATCTTGACTTCATGGAACCTTTTGGAGACTCTGTTTTGCTCTTGATGCCAAGCCAAGAAAAAAGTCTCACACACAGAATTCACTTGTGATTGTTCTAGATACCATTACAACAGAAACAGATAGTGCAATGGTTCAGAAATAGCTCCAATTCTCACATTTCCTGTTGGTTATGAGGGCCTCTCAGGACAAATTCTAAGCATAGAATTTTTCTTTCTAAACTTCCAGATTGATTATCAAAGTGCTTGAGTTTTGATTCCCACCAGCAATGGAGGAATGTTCCCTTTTCTCCACATCCTCACCAGCATGTGCTCTGACCTGAGTTTTTAATCTTAGCCATTCTGATTGGTGTGAGGTAGAATCTCAGGGACATTTGCATTTCCCTGATGATGACTAAGGATGTTGAAATTTAAATGCTTCTAGACCATTTGAGATTTCTCTGTTGAGAATTCTCTAGTTCTGTACCTCATTTTTAAATTGGGTTATTTGATTTGTTGGGATCTAATGTCTTGAGTTCTTTACATACTTTGGATATTAGCCCTCTACCAAATGTAGAGTTAGTGATTTTTCCCCCAATCTGTAGGCTGCTGTTTTGTCTTATTGACAAAGTGCATTGCCTTACAAAAGTTTTTCAGTTTCATGAGGTCCTGTTTATCAATTGCTGATCTTAGAGCCTGAGCCATTGATTTTTTTTTCAGGTAGTTCATTTACATAATGGAATAGTATTCAACTATTAAAAACAAGGACATCATGGATTTTGTAGGCAAATGGAAAGAACTGGAAAATATCTTCCTGAGTGAAGAAATCCAGACCCAAAATGGTATGCATGTTATTTACTCACTGATAAATGGATAATAGCCATAAACTCCAGAATACCCAATATATACCCCACGGACTCAAAGCAGTTAAACAAAATGGATGCTTGAATCACAATAAGAAGGGAAAACAATATAATCATAGAGGAAGGTAGAGGAAGGGAAGGATCTGGGTGACAGAGGGAAGGGGAGGGAAATGGGGGGCAAGATCAGGTATGGGGAGAGAGACAGGAGAGGTGCCCAGAGGACTAGAAGAATGAATGGAAATCTGCAACTGCTGGGGGTGTGGTTATGTAGGGAGTCTCTAGGAAGTCCCAGAGACCTGAAATAGGAGAGGCTCCTAGGAGTCAATCTGGATAACCTTAGCTGAGATGACTAACAGTCTGGACATGGAACCTGAAGAGGCTACCTCCTTTAGACAGGCAGGACCCCCAGAGGAGGGATAAGGACACCAACACACCCACAAAACCTTCAACCCAAAAGTTGTCCTGTCTAAAGGCAATGCAGGGATAAAGATGAAACAAAGACTGAAGAAATAGCCAACCAATAACTGGCCCATCTTGAAACCCATGCCATGGGCAAGCACAAATCCCTGACATTATTAGGGATACTCTATTATGCATGACAACAGGAGCCTATCATAACTGTCCTCTGAGAGGCTTTACCTAGCAGAGAACTGAAATAGGTATAGATACTCATAGACAAACATTGAACAGAGGTTGAGGACTCTTATGGAAGAGTTAGGGGAAAGATTGAAAGCCCAAAAGCAGATGGTAACCCCACAGGAAGACCAACATAGTCAACAAGCATGGACTTCTGGGAGCTCTCAGAGACTGAGACACCAACCAAAGAACATACACTGGCTGGAACAAGGTCCCTGGCATATATATAACAGAAGTACATCTCAGTTTCCACAGTTGCCTTGTCTGGCCTCAGCCTGAGAGGCTGCACCTAATCTCACAGATTTAATGCACCATGGTGAAGGTATACTGGAGGGGTCCCCACCTGCTCAGAAGAGAAGGGGAGGGGAAATGAGAGGAAGGACTCTATAATTTGGGGACTGGGAGGGGCAGCATTTGGAAGAGAGAGAGAGAGGGAGAGATAGAGAGAGAGAGAGAGAGAGAGAGAGAGAGAGAGAGAGAGAGAGAGAGAGAGAGAGAGAGAGAGAGAGAGCTCTGAAAACTATCCTGACTCACTGACTCACTCTCTCAGCTAGAAAGAGCTTAGCAAGTATATGCAGAGAGAAATGGGGCAAGTGTTTTCCATGTAAGGGACCTCTGAAGCTTCTTTCACAGTATCTCATCAAAAAATTTTGTTCCTTGGGCAAACCCAGTGCATGGCAAAGCCTACATATGGCAGCCACTACAGGGAAACCGTTCCTTCTTTTACACCCAGATCTAAAAGTGTAAGAAACTTACCATCAAAGAGGGATGTAGAAGAGATAGAATGAAGATACAAAAGGTGAAACACACAGAAAAAGCTGTCTATTATTGTAATTGTTCCCCATAAGAGGCTGGTAATGTGAAGGCTTCAGTCAACAGGAGTCTTGATTAGTCTATGCAGATGAGACATGCATTACTGATGCGAAGCTTTTAATATTTGGGGATTATATCAACATTTCATCCCAGAGATAGCAAGAGTTGATTTCACAGAGTTTTCGTAAATTACTGTGTGAAGTTAAGGAATATGCTTTGAGTCTTTCTTAAGGAGATTTCAATTTTCCAGCATATTACAGATTTTGTGATGTGCTATGATTAATTGTTATCTTTCCCATACTCCCCATGGGAAAGAACTGTATGCTTCTTCTATTAATTACAGATATTTATGAGCCTAGAAAAAGAGTAAGTATGAGGACTTAAATAGTATTTGTTGAATAAGTATATAGATGTTGATAGAAAATTCAAGACTTCTGTATGACTTTTTCTTGCAAGAAAAATGTTGGTTAGCACAAATAAAATAAAAAATAGAAACAAATTTTTTATAAAACTCCTTCAAAAGAAATGTCTAAGACTATCCCTTCCCCAGTTCTAGGCATAATTTATACTGGCTTTAGTGGAAGAAGATCAAAACTCTTATCTTGACTCCCTGTGTCTAAAGCCCCAGCTGCCTAAAAATAATCAGCTTGTGTAACTAACTACTACTACAGCAGCTTTTCTTCCCCCTTTGCATTTTCTCATCTGATACTCTTACTAATAAAACTGTCAATTTTCTTTTACTTCAATAAAAGGTCACTTGTGACAACAACCCCTTCTGCCTACTAACAGCAAGAGCCTGTATTAATATTTTAAATGTACACAGTGGTATTTTCCAAAAGGTCAGTTTTTTAAGACATAAAATGTCAGTCCTAATTCTTTTCCTTCCCACTCTCTGCTCCCCCCCAACACACACACACACACACACACACACACACACACACATACACACACACACACACACACACACACACACACACACACCACTGCTTTGCTAATCAGCTTCATATTTAGGGTTTATTATAAATCACATTTGGTCGAAGAGATGTCAGATAGACATCAGATGGAACCCAAGAGGCATATCTTTTTATGCTCATATTTCTATGAGAGCTAAATGCTCAAACAGGACAATGATAGGGAAGGGCTTTCTGAATAGTTTTTTTTTAATGAGCATAAACTGTGTTTGTTACATAGAGACATATAGGAAATTATCCCAAAATTTAGTGTTTTGAGACATGTAGCATTTTGTGAGTGTGACATAGTGGGTCTTCAGATTCTGTTTCTCTCACTGACTATAGCCATGATGTTGTCAGGGCTACTGTCATATAAGGGTTTAACAGAGGAGAGAGATAGCCTATCAAGATTATCTAATTGGGTCTGTGGATTGTAGCTTAGGCATCTTCTACTTTATGAGTAATAGACATCTATATGTGAACACATATTATGCATGTACTTTTGGATCTGGGTTACCTCACTCATGACAATCTTTTCTAGTTCCATCCATTTGCCTGCAAATTCCGTGATGCAAGGAGGACCCAAGGGAGGATGCTTGAATCTCACTGAGAAGGGGAAATAAAATAGTCATCAGAAGTGGAGGGAGGGGAGGAACTGAGTGGGAGAGATGATGTCAGGAGGAGAATGGGGGAGGGGGAGATTAGGTGTGGAGAAAGCCAGAGAGAGAGGGCTAGGAGAGTGAATGGAAATTGGCTACTTGTGGGGGTGATGGGCATCTTTATAACATGTCAGAGACTTGGAATAGGGGAGGTTCCAGGTAGTCTACAATGGTGACTCTAGTTGAGACTCCTAACACTATTCATACATGGAGCCTATAATAGCCACTTCACGTAGGCAGTCAGGACTTCCCTCTTCAAGAAACACATGGACCAAGATGAAGCAGAGACTGAGGATATTGTCAATCAATGACCTGCCCAACTTGAGACCCATTTCCTGGGCAGGAACCAGTCCCTGGCACTATTAATGATACACTGATATGCTTGTAGACAGGAGTCTAGCATGACTGTCCTCTAAAAGACTTTATCCAGCAGCTATATGAAACAGATGCAGAGAGCCACAGCCAAACATTAGATGTAGCTTGGATAGTTTTGTGTAAGAATTTGGGGAAGATTTGAGGGACCGAGAAGGGATAGGAAAACCAAAAGAGTCAACTTATCTGGACCCATGAGGACTCTCAGAGACTAAACCACCAACCAAAGAGCATGTATTGGCTGAACCTAGACCCCCACATATGTAGCAGATGTGTAGTGTGGTCTTCATATGGGTTCCCCAACAACTGAAACAATGAGCTGTCCATGACTCTATTGCCTGTCTGTGGATCCTATTCCCCTGACTAGGTTGCCTAGTCTAGCCTTAGTGACAAAGGATGTGCCCAGTCTTGCAGTGACTTGATGTTCCAAGGTGGGTTGGTACCCTGGGATTCCTTCCCCTTCTCAGGGGAGAAAGGGAGGGGAAATGGGGGACGAGGGTTATGAGGGGGGACTTGAAGGAAAGGGGGACATGAAATGGGATGTAAAATAAGTAAGGAAAGAAAGAAAGAAAGAAAGAAAGAAAGAAAGAAAGAAAGAAAGAAAGAAAGAAAGAAAGAAAGAAAGAAAGAAAGAAAGAAAGAAAGAAAGAAGATCATCTTCTTGGATGTTAATAAGATTTAGTTTAACACAGACTGTCATGTTACAAGCAGGATTTTGAGCAAAGATTTTCTTCAGGTCCTCTTCATCTGAGAAACCTCTCTCTAAAGCAGCTCCAAGCCTGGAGGATGGACTTCTCCAAGCACAAGTAAGTTGGATCATAAAAGGAATGACCTTAATCAACATATGTACTACTATACTTGGGTCTAAAAGTGATGTTCATAATTTGTGTCATATTCTGTCTGCTAGAAGTTAGGCATTAGACACAGCCTATTCTTGAAGGGAGAAAACAACATAAAGGGCTAGTTTCCAGGGCTAGGTGGGAATCAGCCCTAAGTGCTACCTAGCATAATTCTGAGCATAGATTTGCACCAAATACTTAGAACAATGTTTCTTAACCTTCCTAATGCTGACCCTTTTATAGAGTTTCTCATGCTGCGGTGACCTCCAACCATAACATTATTATCATTGCTACATTATAACTATAATTTTTCTACTGATATAAATCGTACTGTAAATATCCATTGTTCAATAGTCTTAAGCAAACCCTGTGAAAGGTTCATTTAACCCCACAGAGATTATGAATCACAGGTTGAGAACCAGTGACTTAGAGGAGAAAGATGAGAGAGGATTGCAGGAGGAGGAGGAGGAAGAGACAAGGGAGGAGGAGGACCCTCCATCCAGAAAGAAGAGAAAACCCTTTTCACTGTCCTGGGAGAAATTACAGGATTTAAGTATGAAATGGTTAATTTTTTAGAAAAAAAATGTAGAGTATATTACCTACCCTTCGTTCCAGCATCAAGTTATGAGGAGTTGGAACCTTTAGAAGACAGGGCTTAGCTGAAGAAAATAGTCACTAGGCATGTTAGATCCTTTACACCATATACTTCCACAAACATTCCATGACAATTTTCCAATCTAACTATGGACTGAGATGTCCAGCTATGGGGCAAAACAAGTCTTCATTCCTTAAGGTGTTTTGGTCAATTTAGACATTTGATCACAGTGATGATAAGCCTTATATAATTAAACCCACCATGTGGTTAAGGGATTGAACCCTCACTTGTATGAAGCAATATATTTCTCTGTGATGAAAAGTAGGAATCAAGTGATTCAGATTATGTTCTGATATGGAGAGAGACAAACATAAGAAAACTATGATAAATGGAAGATAGAATGATAGTCATCAGGAAAGGATTTACTTGCTGTTTTGGCCTAAGAAAGATAAAACACAATTTCTGATCATGGACAACAACATAAGGGCCTACTTTTTTCCTAGAGTGGATGGGATAAGAAGGATACCTTATGCTAGGAAACTGATGCTAGTGATTGGAGTGCAAAAGAAAGTCTTTCAGCAGATTAAATGCTCTATGGTTATGTTTTTATTTAATGTGGGGCCCCCAAAAATCATTTTGTCTAATAAAAGCTTAGTTACTTCTCAGAGGAGTTGAAGATACCAGGTAGAGTATTATATCAGAGATTTCTCATATCACCAGAAGTTGAGATCAGTAAATTTTAGTTTTAAAAAAATCCCTTTTTAGATTTCAAATAAAGTCAAACAAATTATTTGATTTAAACATCAGAGCAGCAATGAGAATTGCTTCTTAATAATTGTGCCTATCCTTTTCCATGTATCTTGAACAATGAGTTTAAAAAATTCTTTTTTTTATTTTAATTTTATTTTCTAAGTTTTTTTATTTACATTCAAAATCATTTCCTCTTTCCCGTTTCCTCCCTCCCCGAAAGTCCCATAAGCCCCTTTCCCTCCCTCTTTTCCCCATTCAACCCCCTCTCACTTCTCTGTCCTGGCATTCCCCTACATCCAGTCTTTCCAGGACCAGGGGTCTCTCCTTCCATCTTCTTAGAAATCTATTGATATGCGAATTGTGTCTAGAGTATTCCGAGATTCTGGGTCAATATCCCCTTATCAGTGACTGCATACCATGTGTGTTCTTTTGTGATTGGGTTACCTCACTAAGGATGATATTTTCAAGTTCTGACCATTTGCCTAGGAATTTCGTGAATTCATTGTTTTTAATTGCAGAGTAGTATTCCATTGTGTAAATATACCACATCTTCTAAATCCATTCTTCCGTTGAGGGACATCTGGGTTCTTTCCAGCTTCTGGCTATTATAAATAAGGCTGCTATGAACATAGTGGAGCATGTGTCCTTATTTCATGCAGGTAAAGCCTCTGGGGATATGCCCAGGAGTGGTATAGCCAGATCCTCCGGGAGTGTCATGTCCAGTTTTCTGAGGAACCACCAGACTGCTTTCCAGAGTGGTTGTACCAGCTTGCAATCCCACCAGCAGTGGAGGAGTGTTCATCTTTCTCCACATCTTCGCCAACAACTGCTTTCTCTTGTGTTTTTGATCTTAGCCATTCTGACTGGTGTGAGATGGAATCTCAGGGTTGTTTTGATTTGCATTTTCCTAATGACTAAGGATGATGAACATCTCTTTAGGTGCTTCTCAGCCATTAGATATTCTTCAGGTGAGAACTCTTTGTTTAGCTCTGCACCCCATTTTTTAATAGGGTTGCTTGGCTCTCTGGAGTTTAACTTCTTGAGTTCTTTGTATATATTGGATATTAGCCCTCTGTCGGATCTAGGGTTGGTAAAGATCATTTCCCAGTTAGTTGGTTGCCGCTTTGTCTTTTTGACAATGTCTTTTGCCTTGCAAAAACTTTGTAATTTAATGAGGTCCCATTTGTCAATTCTTGATCTTAGAGCATAAGCTATAGGAGTTCTATTCAGGAAATTCTCCCCTGTGCCCATATGTTCAAGGTTCTTCCCTAGTTTCCTTTCTATTAGTTTCAGTGTGTCTGGTTTTATGTGGAGGTCCTTGATCCACTTGGAATTGAGCTTAGTGCAAGGAGATAAGAATGGGTCAATTTGCATTCTTCTGCATGTTGACCTCCAGTTGAGCCAGGACCATTTGTTGAAAAGGCTATCTTTTTTTCCACTGGATGGTTTTAGCTCCTTTGTCAAAGATCAAGTGACCATAGGAGTGTGGATTCATTTCTGGGTCTTCAATTCTGTTCCATTGATCTACATGACTGTCACTGTACCAATACCATACGGTTTTTAACACTATTGCTCTGTAGTACAGCTTGAGGTCCGGGATACTGATTCCCCCAGAGGTTCTTTAATCTTGAGAATAGTTTTAGCTATTCTGAGTTTTCTGTTATTCCAGATGAATTTTTGAATTGCTCTTTCTAACTCTATGAAGAATTGAGTTGGGATTTTGATGGGGATTAATATAGTAAAAATGACCATCTTGCCAAAAGCAATATACATATTAAAAAATTCTATCTATACAAAAAAAAATCAGTGTCAGAATATTTCAGAAGAAATTCTCATGAAGTCTTTCTTATATGATACCAAATAGGACTGGTGTCTCACTGTGATATCAGTGGAGAAAATGAAGCTCTGACTTAAGCTTGTTAATAATTGTGCCTACCATTTTCCATCTACCTTGAATGTTTAAAAAATTCTATCTATGCAAAAATCAGTGTCAGAAGGTTACAGAAGAAATTCCCATGAAGTCTTCCTATGTGATACCCAATAATTCTAGTGTCTCCCTGTAAGATCAGTGATTAGTAAAGAAAGTAAATCTCTGACTCAAGTCCAGGAAGAACAAGAGCTACAAATGATAGCGCCAATCTATACCATCTTTTTCTGAAAACAAAGGAGAAATACCACTCCTTAGTTTACTTCATGAAGTTAGTGTGATTCTAATAGGAAAAGAAAAAAGTAAAGGAAACACAGAGAAAACAATCACCCACTATCACTTGTAAGCACAGATGCAGAAGTCTTTAAACGATATTAACAAACAAAAATAAATAATGTGTGAAGAATTCTATTTTATGAGCAACACATGTTCATTTCATGGTCACAAGCCTGATTCAGTATTCAAAACTAGATAAATATAATTCACTATATAAACAGTCCCAAAACATTCACTTAGCAAAAGTTAGTACTTACTTGTAGCAATATTTTCAGCCATCTAAGGAGAGCTTAAGATGACAAAAATGTACATGATATATATATATATATATATATATATATATATATATATATATGTAAACTTAGCTTTATATTTGATAAAATATGATTTTCTCTAAGAATGAGAAAAAGGCAAAAATATTCTCTCTTGTCACTTCAACATAGCACTGGAAGCCCTGTACATCTAGATAGCACAAGGCACGTGGAAAAAATAGACAGAGAAAAAGTAATAAAAGTAATACCATGTTATCAGAAGTAGTCTCTGACTGTAAATGATAGAAATATCTATGTAGAAAACCTCAAGAAATTCACAACCTCATACTCATAGAACAGTTGAGTTCTACGAGATTCTAAGATACAAGCTAGCTATACAAAATTCAGTTGCATTTTAATGTCCTAGTGAGCAACAAGAAAACAAAATTAAATATAATACTATTTATAAATACTCAACATGTTAAATATTCAGATATAATTAAAACAAGATACTCACAAATCTATGCATCATTGATAAAAAGAAATGAAGATGTGGATAAATGAAAAGAAATAACAATTGGTAGGTGCTACTTGATAATTGTTATGCAGGCATAGTGCAGTCACTATGAAAATCAAAATGTATGTCTTGAAAATCAAAATATATGTCTTTGTGAGAGAAGCAGATGAAAGGAAGTCCTAGCTATGTCTGTGTAGTTTGTATCAGGATATTTGTAATTTCCTGACATTTAGATATGAGTCTACATTTAGCTCAAAATAAAACCTTCCTTTCCTTAAATTGAGATAGGGGAGGCTAATAAACACAAAATTATAGACAGTATACTTATCAACTATGAAGTCCCAAGATTTTTGCCAACCCAAGAATGTCAGAACCATCCCCAGTCCTCCATATGAAAAGAAGCTAAGTCATGCAGAACCAGAGATTGTTTGCATGGTTTTTTGTTTGTTTGTTTGAGGCTGATTGTTCTTTCATTTGGTTTTCAACCCTATCAATCATTACAAATAACAGAATCTGGAAATTACTAACAGAAGTTAGACATCATTGACACTTCATCATCAGCCATTACCCACCAATAGACTCCTGTAGAGACTGTTACTAAGATCCAATATTTCCATCGATTCAGTAGCTATAAGTACATCATAGGTATATGAGTCCTCATATTTTTCTCTTTTGGGGGTGTGTTGGAAAGTCCTTTACAAAAGAATGTTTGTTCAGTAGCCAAGAACAACTGTTACTATCGAACCTAAAATTAGTTCTCATTAGAGTGCTAGTATTAGTTTGCTGGTATTAGAGTTTTAGTTATCAGCAAATAACAGGTCATCTTGCTTCGGGCGGTGGAGTTTAGAAAAATGTGATTTGAGGCTTATTTGTTCAGATAAGTGGACTTCTTTTTAACATTTAATTCCTAAATGAAAACTGATTTCAACTAATTATTTTTTCTAAAACAGAAATAAGAGAGAGATTTAAGAAGATATAATAGAAATAACCAGTTATTTTATCAAACAGAATTGCATATATCTAATGCTTGACCCAATTTTTAGTTTGAAAGCTCTCATGTTTTTCCTATAAGATCATGCTGTTTCTGGCCAGAGGCAATAGTGAATAGTTACCAGTACTGGACCAAGCTTATTTTCATTTATATTTATATTTCATATAATTTTTAATTCAGCATCCTTTCAAGATAAAAATAGGAGCACATTAATTAGATCATAGTGATGAACCTCACAACTTAGGAAAATTTATTTTAAAATAAGACCACAGAATATACGTGCAAATTGTGTAGCTGACATATAGGGAACACAAATAAAAGGGGGTAGAATAAGTCTGAAGCCAAGTCTCATAGCGCTTAGGAACTTCATAACCTTTATAACGTCTACCTTTTCCAGCTTCTTTTGCATGATGGCTAACCTTGTCATTTTGGTTATCCTAGTGGTTGGGGAGCTCTTGAAATTGGCAGAACACACCTCTGGGTGTTCTGTTAGAGTATTTCCAGTGAAGACTAGCAAAGAGGTGAAGGCCTTTGGTTATGCAGGCAGCTCCATCCAACAGTCTTCAGGCACAAAGAAAGGAGAGAAAGCACCAACCAGTACAGGTATTGTTTCCTTCCTTGCTTCTTGGTAGCCAGTGAGGAACTCTGTTCCAAGGAGCCTCTCAACCATGATGGAAAACCCATGAGCTATAAAAGATAATTTCTTCCTAAGGTTGTGTGTGTCATGTATTCTATAACAAAGTACCTGACACATTTTAAATTGGCTTTATTTCTTCTTTTCCTCTTCTTATACTTCTTGGTTTAAGATTCATAAAGTGGAACTGGAGAGATAGCTCAGCAGTATAAAGCACTTCTTGCTATTTCAAAGGACCCAGATTCAATTCCCTTCACCAATATGGCAGCCCACACCACTCCAATCATGGGGGATCCTATGACCTCTTCTGACCTCTAAATGTTCTGCGTATACTGTACCTGGTGCAGGCAGAACACCCAATACACATTTTATTTTAATTTAAAAAGAAATTGCATGAAATAAAATAGTTAGTTGGAAGGTATAAAATACATATTCATTAAAATATCAAGAAACTAAAGCTTCTGAAATGGTTCTGACTAAAGGTGTTTACTCCAGATCATGCATGAATCCCTGCCTTTCCCTAGCTGCTGTCAAAAGACTCTTGGTTGTAAATCTCAATAAAACCTTTACAAAGCAATTTGGTAGAAAAAATGTTTAGCTAACTGCCTTCTGCACTGATATGTGGAAGATTTTATTCCTCTTACTGGTGCTCTCTCATCTTACAAAAAGGTTGAATACCCAAACGTCTGCTTCTAGTTGGTTCTTCAAGCAGAACAGAGTTGACTTTCATGGGGTGATAAATTTAACTCCTGGGCATACTAAAATGAATTTTTTTAAACTATACTGAAATGATAAAACAAGAAAAAGAAAGGGTAGGGGACTGTTTGGGGAATGAGAGTTTTGTTTTCACCCATTTCTTGAGAATAGTTTAAACTTCCTTCACAAGCATTGTTCAATTGATTTAAGGTTGTGTAGCTTTCCCTGCTGCAAACTGTGTTACCCAACTGACAAAATTAAATTCCCAGTGATTTAATCCATCAGGAATTATAGCAGGGGTCTGATACAAAGTTTGTGAAAACAGAATGTGGAATGGTATTTAGACAAGCTATTATGCACTTACTACAAGAAATGTGTTTGGGAAAATCAAGTTGAAGGCATTGAAGGCACCTGGTAATAGAAATTACGGAAGTGGAATCTACAGATAAATTTTTTCTTTGCCTTGTGAACAGCTACAGACATATCTTAAGACTGTACATTTCTTGTTCTAGTTAGAGGAGTCATCAAGTCATCAACCAAGAGTTACAGAAATGGCCAAATGGATACCAGAGTCTTCAAAGGAATGATAACACTGAACATTTCACAAAGATGAGTGATAATGGAATGTCAGAAAATGACCTTACCTGAAAACACATCAGAACTGTGTGTTTCAACACAGAGCAGCATCTTATTCTGACACATCTCTGTCCTTCATTTTACATCCTTTTTGAGTACCAACATCCTCAAGAGACACAGAAAAGAGAATGTCTCTTCTAAGACAGAATTTATCCTACTTCTCTTTACAGGTACCTTCATCCACACAAAACAAGCTGTCATCTGTTCTATGTGCTAGCCTTTCCAGAATTTGAAAGAGCTGTCACATTCTTTCCATTCCTTCCTCATATCTTATATAAGGATATAAGAATATAGTCACTATAATTTTAACTACATGAAGGCATTGTCAATAAAAAAGAATGAAAGAGGTATGTTAAAGCAGAATAAAGAAACTAGGGATGATTTTTTTCCTCTATTTTCTAAATGGTTTCTAAATCTGTAAGATTGCTTTGGTAACAAGGAAATGAAGATATAAAACTTAATACAACAACGGTGTTTCTTCTCTGAAAAAAAAAGTATAAGGAAAAAAAGAAGCAAAATAATTTTGTAAATTTTAGCATCAGAGAATGGCATCTGATACCCTGTCTCCTTGGCAACTTCATTAATCTAAGGCCAGGGGAGGTATAGAACAGAGCAAGGCCACTGTGCTAGGTGACAAGGTCATAGAAGTGAAAGCAAGGCTTATAACCCAATCTAGCAATCACTTTACTGCACTTGGTCATCCTGACAGTTTAAAATATAGTGTGTAATAACAGCATTGCAGTTCCTCTAATTTCCTTTGTCTTTCCCATTGCTATTTCTATTTAGATTGTCTTTGTTTTCTTTCATTGATAACAAGAAAATCTATATTTTCGATATTTTTGTTTTGATTTCATTTTCAAAATCAAATTTTGAGTTGAGGTTTTTTGTTTGTATTCCTTAGAAAAGATGTCTAAAGGGCTATCCTACTTGTGTTCTCACTAGAAAAATCACTAGGAAGAAAACCAAGGAGAACTGCAGAATTGAACACCATGAGTTTGTAAGTAGAAGGAAACTATTGAACATTTTACAAAGAATGATTCCCAGTTCATCTGTGTGACTGACAGAGAGGATATTATGAAACCAAAGGTCAAAAATGTCAAGTAATAACAAAACATTACTTTAAACCTCATTTGTTCTGATTTATGGACCAGTCTCACCTAGATCTTTTACTGCTACATTCCCCTTGAGGAGACAGGCAAACACAACAGCCTGCATGGGAAACAAGATACACAGAGTGAAACTTCTGGTATCTTGTTTAGCAGTGCTGCACATTGAATCTCCCAGTAGGACCGAATGCCATTGGCCACATGGTAGCTGCTCTGTGATCTACCCTTTTCTTCTCAGGTTCACTTCCTCTGGCTTCCCTTCTAGTACCTTTCTGCAGTTATTTCTTTTGTCGTTGTTGTTTGTTTTGTTTTGTTTTTCAAGACAGGGTTTCCCTGTGTAGCCCTGGTTGTCTGCAGTTACTTCTTAAATAAGCATCTGGCACACGTGTCTTTGTTGTTGTTGTTTTAGGGGTGTGCAGAGTAGATCTGTAGATCTATGGCAAGTCCCTCAAATACATACATATACCCAGGGTCATAAGACATGTTGTGATTCTTTGCATATGTTCGGCCCAGGTAGTACCATTATTATAAGGTGTGGCCCTGTTGAAATAGGTTGTTACTGTGAGTGTGGACTTTAAGACCCTCATCCTAGCTGCCTAGAAGCAAGTATTCTGTTAGTAGCCTTCAGATAAAAATGTAGAACTCTCATCTACTCCTGCACCATGCCTACCTGGATGCTGCCATGTTCGGGCCTTGATAATGGACTGAACTGCTAACTTGTAAGCCAGCCCCAATTAAATGTTGTCCTTATAAGAGTTGTCTGGGTCATGGTGTCTCTTCAAAGCAATAAAACCTTAAACCCTCGCTAAGGTACATGTAGAAGTAATGCAGAATCTAATTGGGAATCAAATATGTCATCAGTTCTTAGGCAGGGCAGGGCAGCATCCAGCCATAATGCAAGCTCCACTAGAATTAGACTGAAACAAACCATTTAGGGGTGAATTGAGCACATCCTTTCTTACAGCCTCAGATATTCCATATCTGCCTTATAGATGAAGGCATATGTCTTCCTACTCGATGAAGAAATGGTGTGAGTTAGCAATTTAAATAAAAGACATATTTAGTGTATCAATTAAGTGGTTTGAATAAAAATGGCCCCAATAGTTTCACAGGGAGTGTCATTGTGGCAGATGTGGCCATGTTAGAGAAAGTGTGCTCATGCTACCTGCTAATCTGGATGTAGAACTCTCAGCCACTTCTTCAGCACCATGTCTGCCTGTGTGATACCACGCTTCTTGCCATAATGATAATGAACTAGACCTCTGAAGTGTAAGCCAGGCCCAATTAAATGCTTTCCTTTATAGGATTTGCTTTGGTCATGGAGTTTTTCCAAAAGCAATGAAAACCTAACTAAGGCAGTCAGTATAAGAACGTCTATAGACCCCAGAAGACAACGAGAGTTATGAGCCATGCTGTAGTAACTAGTGATTCATAAGCTTTTCTGAAATTTTCCATTGAGTGTCTTGATTTAGAAGAAAAATGAGTCAATTTGCTATTAAAAGTCACTTTACTAAATCAGGACTCAGACATTACTAAAATCACCCAAGCCTTCCTAGGGAAGGAAGACAAATCAACCAATGGGTGTCCCAAAATGTGCCACCTTTCTGCTTTGGGAATTATGTCACTGACAACAGGGTTTAGGGGCTTGAATATAATTTCATTAAAGACTTACAAGGATGGGAGCTATAGATTAATCTCCTAAAAGACACCACCCATAGATATCTTAAAAGCCCTTTCTCCTGTCTGACAGGACACTGAGCAATCATCAATAGCTGCCAGCCTAAAGGATGATAGTAAAAGGCTCAGAGGTGGGTTTGGGGCAGCAGAGTGCCCATAGATCATGTAGAAACTCAGAACAATGGGTCTCACTGATCTGTTAGAGAAGTATCTGGGTATAACCACTAGTCTGATCATCCTGATGTGCACCAACTCAACATCATGGCTTGAGTGACCATATCATGGCTCTGCCGCTTGTACTAACCTCCATCAGGGTTTTCCATTCTGTTCCAGGTTGCTGTCATATATCAAGAACTGGAAGGTGGCAAAAGGTGGCAGATGCTGGGTAATAAAGGCCAGTTCCTCTTATGTCACATGGTAAGTTAAGATTCAGAGAACCTACAAAATAAGTCTTTGCACACTGTGCTCTTGTTTGGCTTCTACACTTCATTCCCCTTATCTGTCTTTCATACATGCTCACCAGTTACTCCTAAAAATATTCAGATCCTGACCCCAGGATCTAATTCAGAAAGACCTGACCATGTTCTAATCCACAGTGACTTTTAGTGTTGAACCTCAAAGATTTCACTTGTTCCTCTACTGTCCCATGAAATCCATTGGAATCTGATCCACACTGATTAAATTTATGCTTTAATGTTCCCAGTCCAATCCACAGCCTGTGTATTAATTCCAGGGGATGTTGTATCAGCAAACCTCACACTTCTGAAATATTACCAAGTCCATGTCTACTGTTTTAGCTATTTCTGTTCTGATCTATTGCTGCCAAGTTCCATGCAAATGTGGAACTGCCAAATCATGCTGTTCCTGCAAAGCAAATGGTCCTCCTAGAGCCTCACAAATGGCAGAACAGTCTTCTTCATAATTGTAATAATTCTACTACCAATGGTGATAGCTATTATGTAGAATACTTACCAACTTTGGTCTTCTGGTGGGAAGAATTTATAGTCATCTCACTTAAGTCTTTAAGGTAGGAATCATTAAACCAAATAAATTTTGGAAAAATGAGGCAGGAGTCAATTAACTAAATGTCATACTAACTACCCTCTGTGGTAGACTACAGCTAGTGTAGTGATCTGATTCAGCTAATGCCAAACATGGTTCTAAGCCCACTGTTAATGCTGTTTTCCACAGGGAACAGTGGGATGAACTCCCTAGGCTTGGTTGGAGGTGCATGATAGAGCTGAGGTAACTTACCCTAGGATTTAAAAGCCCCTTATGTCATGCTCACTCTTTCCTTTGATTCCATGCGGGTCCTCCATTTCATGCTGGCCCTGCTTGTTCTTGCTTTAGAAGCCTTGAACACAGACTGCTGATTTCCAATCCTGATGAGCCTGCTCCATCACCCACTTTTGCACAAATTACTTTGCTCCATGATGTAGTTCCAACTGCCATTCTTCCCATTATCCCTCCTTTTTCTGAGATTCTAAAATAGAACACACACACACAAAAGCACTTAGGAGCAATGTAGAATTGACAAAAGCCAAGCATTTTAGCAACCATTTGTGCAGGACACGATGTAATAAGTTTCTTTAGCTCTGAGGGTCCTCTTCCTCCTTGAACTTCATTCATACTCACTTCTCAGCTGGCTAGTATTCCTTCTTCCTACAAAATTACTGGAATTCTTTCCTGTCTTTCAAGTGTGTGCAGAGCCAACCTGAAGCTAACTTGCACAGCAGACATATATCAAAGGCATTTTTCAAAAGAGCTAGTCTTTCCAAGCAAATGGGCTTCCTGAATCTGCTGCTAAGATGATAAGCACTTTTTCTTATGTGACGAATATGAAGTGGAGAGCTATCAGCACTGGGTAGAAAGGGCAACTGTTTGTGCCATGGTTCCAGCCCCTAGGAAATGCACACAGTGGGGTGTTGGTGCTTTCATGAAGCCAAAAGAAAAGGAACTGTCATCTTTTTCAGTGCTTCATGAGTTAAAAAGAATTTAAGAAGGCAAAAGTTGTGGCCACATGGATATGTTTATATGGGAAAAATATCAACATATTTATTACATATATAGGCATATGCATCTACAAATGCCCAGACATACTGTGGAACTACTTACAACCTAGCTGTAGGCTTTAATGTGGTTCAGAAATGTTTGGCTGAAGGTGTTCCTCAATATTAGAGAATATTTCTAAGAACGTCATGAATTCAATACTCATCAAATTTGAATGAAATTTTTATCTTAAAGTCTCATCTATATCATAAATGAATGTCTTTTTCACCTACACATTTCTTGGACTTCATGTAGTTTCCTTTAAATAATGATATGTAAATCTAAATGTAAGATTCTCTCAAATGTAAAGATGCCTCTTCCCTATACTAACCGCACATGCAATAGTTCCTAAATTAAAAAAATATATATATATATATAACTAGAACAGTGGCTCTCACCCATTTTAATGCTACGACCATTTAATACTTTTCCTCATGTTGCAATAAAATTATTTTCATTCCTACTTCAGAACTGTAATTTTACTACTGTTGTGAACCACAATGTAAATATCTGGTAATTCTGATGGTCTTAGGGAGTCCTCAAAAGGGTCACAAACCACAGATTGAGAATCGCTTGACTAGGCCAATCCATATTTAAACATATCCCCAATGAATGCAATAATTAACACATGAAGATATTTATTTATATATGAGTACACATATATTTAAAGAGCATACATATTAAGATAGCAAATGGAATGTATATATGTATATATATACAGGCAAATGTATAGAAAGAAAGAATGACAATAAGGGAAATTAAACAATCTGGCTGAATAAGTGGAGAGAGACATTTAAATGGATCAATTGTTTGCAAAAGAATCCCTAAGCAATGAATCAATATGTCCAAATATTGCTTTTATTTAATTGTATAAACAAAGAAACTTGAAACTCTCCAATAAGTAGAGTGTCATGCTGTGTACTACATATGTTTGCAGAATCAAATCAATTTTGAATTAAGAAAATATTCTACAGTGTATGACCCAGATTAGATGATAGTTTATAGCTGAAGAGATAGCATAAAATATTTAGATACCTGAGTAAAAAGTACTGCAGAAAATCAAAGCAATTGTAACTTAATCCACTCCAATGTAACTCATCTTAAAAGACTGGAACACACTTAAGCTTGAAAAACCAAAGGTATCTGTGCCTTCCAGTAAAAAATTAAAAAGGCTGTGTGTGTGTGTGTGTGTGTGTGTGTGCGTGTGTGTACCATCCTTTTATCTTCTATTATCTAGGAATGACAAAATTTCTCAGATGTATAATATGGTAGATGGACTTCAAAAATAATGAACACTAGTTCCTTTTCTCCTGTATCCTCATGCCTCAGATCAAGATATTGAGCCTAATTTCTTTTCCTTTAAACTTGAGTCAATAGCTTTCTTCACCAATACAGCATGGAACAATTGAGATTCTGGAAATCTGATGTGGTCTTTTGGAGATTCCTCTCTATCTTGTGTGTATGTATGTAACCACACAAAGAAGAAAATTACAGTTTTCCTGATCTGTAGTCTGTATGTCAACCCCACTGCAAACATCAACTTCTGGCTATGGGAATGAACTGGAGAGGATACTGGACCCAAGCATTGTTAGTCCGCTGATTAAGTCCCTTCACTGACGTGGGTAGAGACTATGAGTAATCATATAGTGGTCATTGGCAGCATTTTATGGCATCAAGTAAAAAAATTAAAAAAATCAATAGGCTAGTAGGGAAATCAGCAACATGTGGCACCTTTTACAGATGTCTGATAGACCTTGAGTATCTTGACTCTTAGTTCTTTATATGTCCTAGCTCTTATGTAGGCTAAGTGTTGGTTGTAGCTGTCATTTCAGGTGCAGGTAAGCCTAAGTGTCAGGGTTACTGTTGTAACTAGCCACTGTTATATCATTTATGAAGGACTAGGAAGTCTAGGTTCTTCAAACCTTTGTACCTGGGATATAGTTCTTGGCCCTCTATATATGTGACCTTGGCTATACAGATTTGACAGCCCTTTAGATATTCTTCCAACAACAAGTATCTTAAGTTTCCCTTCTCTGGATCCTTTCAGATGTCTTTCTTTAGCCTCAACTCCCCTCCCTCTTTTTTCGTCTCTTCTTCCACCAGCCTCTTCCTACGCTGGATGCTCTTGAATTGTTTGAATGCTACTGCTTCAGCTGTCAAGCAGTCAACTACCGTGCTGCTACCACAGTATGGTCTGATGACTGTTCAGGTGTTCCTGCCACCACCATCATTGCTACTTGCTGTCTTTGATGTTTATTTACCACCATCTTAACCTACACAACTGAAAGAACATGGACGACTCAGGACAGCATCGTAACAGCAGTGCAAGCAGCGTACATGGGTCTCTGAGCTGACTCCCAAAGTGAGCCTGCATATTCATCATATCCAGACAGAGAAGCAGCATTTGGGCCAGTTATCACACACCTCACATGAAAGTATGTGTTGGGGTTTGAACCAGTAACAAAAGTCATTCTATTAAGATACCAAAGGAAGTACCCCCACTCTTGGCTACGATTTAGGCTCCCCTACAGTTCATAGAGGCTTGTGTATCTGGTCTGGTGCTTTCAATAGGAGAATCAAAAACTTTATTAACACTGACAGTGAATTTTACAGCTTTAATTTAAAATGTTTTTAAAAACTTTTATATATATATATATATATATATATATATATATATATGAATCTCAAGGACAGATGAAAGTATATTGTCTCATGTACAGGAAGAATCTAAGAAGTCTAATTCATAGACTTTTATTCACAAAAATAGAATAGACTGCTGGTTATAATACTGTGAGTAGTATAGGGAAAGGGTGGGTGTCCTTGGTCAGTAGACATAGTACTTATAAGATATAAATTTCATGTCCTTTTATATGGCAAGGTAGCCATAGACAATAATATGCCTTGTTTTTTTTGTTGCATCTTCTTTATTAATGGCTAATGTCGGGGGCTGGCTCACTGTAAGCAGTGATACCCCTGGACAGGTGTTTCTGGATGGTGTAAGACTGAGTACACATGGAGAGCAAACTCATAAACAGTGTTCCCATGCATACACTGCTTCAATTACTGCCCCCAGGTTCCTGTCCTGACTTCACTCAATGATAGAATGCAACCTGAAAAATTTTAAGATGAAATAAACAGTTTGTTCTCCAAGTTGGTCTTTGTCACTGTGTTTTACCACAGCTATATAAACCAATAATGAAGACACTGTGTTATATAGTTCAAAATAACTAAATCAGGATTTTAAGTGTTCTTATTAACATAAAGAAGTAACAATTAAAATGAAATATACACATCAACCCCACTGTGCTGGATAGTTTTATGTCAACTCAACACAAGCTAGAGTTATAAGAAAAGGAGGAACCTCAGTTGAGAAAATCCCTCCAAAAGATCCAGCTCTAGGGCATTTTCTTAAATGGTGATTGATGGGGAAGGATCAACTCATTGTGAGTGCTGCCTTCCTAGGCTGGTTCCAGGGTTCTATAAGAAAGGCTGAACAGATTGGGATAGGATCTTCACCAATCCTACATCTGACAGAGGGCTAATAACCAAAATTTATATGAAACTCAAGAAGTTAAACACCAACAATCCAAGTAAAACAACTAAAAAATGGGGCACAACAGAGCTCAACAGAGAATGATCAACAGAGGAATCTTGAATGGCTGAAAAGCACTTAAAGAAATGTTCAAAGTCCTTAGTCATCAGGGAAATAAAAATCAAAACAACTCTGAGATTTCATCTTACATTGGTCAGAATAACCAAGATCAAAAACTCAAGTGATAACATATGCTGGCAAGGATGTAGAGAAAGAGTAAAACTCCTTCCTTGCTGGTGGGAGTGCAAACTTGTACAACCAAGTAGGAAATCAGTTTGGCAGTTTCTCAGAAAACTGGAAATAGTTCTGCCTAGAGACTCAGCTATACAACTCCTGGGCATATACCCAAAAGATGCTCCACCAAAGACACTTTCTTAACTATGTTTGTAACAGCTTTATTAGTAATATCCAGAAACTGGAAAGAACCTAGATGCCCCTCAACTGAAGAATAGATTAAAAAAAAATGTGGTACATCTACACAATGAAATATTATTCAGCTATTAAAAACAAATATATCCTGACCTGAAGAATATCTAATGGCTGAGAAGCACCTAAAGAGATGTTCATCATCCTTAGTCATTAGGGAAATGCAAATCAAAACAACCCTGAGATTCCATCTCACACCAGTCAGGATGGCTAAGATCAAAAACACAGGAGACAGCAGTTGTTGGCGAGGATGTGGAGAAAGAGGAACACTCCTCCACTGCTGGTGGAATTGCAGGCTGGTACAACCACTCTGGAAAGCAGTCTGGCGGTTCCTCAGAAAACTGGGCATGACACTCCCGGAGGATCCGGCTATACCACTCCTAGGCATATACCCAGAGACTTTACCTGCATGCAATAAGGACACATGCTCCACTATGTTCATAGCAGCCTTATTTATAATAGCCAGAAGCTGGAAAGAACCCAGATGTCCCTCAACGGAGGAATGGATTCAGAAGATGTGGTATATCTACACAATGGAATACTACCGTGCAATTAAAAACAATGAATTCACGAAATTCCTAGGCAAATGGTCAGATCTTGAAAATATCATCCTTAGTGAGGTAACCCAATCACAAAAGAACACACATGGTATGCAGTCACTGATAAGGGGATATTGACCCAGAATCTCGGAATACCCTAGACACAATCCGCATATCAATAGATTTCTAAAAAGATGGAAGGAAAGACCCCTGGTCCTGGAAAGACTGGATGTAGGGGAACGCCAGGACAGAGTAACGAGAGGGGGTTGAATGGAGAAAAGAGGGAGGGAAGGGGGCTTATGAGACTTTCGGGGAGGGAGGAAACGGGAAAGGGGAAGTGATTTGGAATGTAAATTAAAAAAAAAGTTCTAGATAACAAAAAAAAAACAAATATATCATGGATTTTTCAGTCAAATGAATGGATGTTAAGAATATTATCCTGAGTGAAGTAACCCAGACACAAAAGGACATGCATGATAGGTACTCACTTATCACTTATGGATATTAGACATAAAATTCAGGATACCCATGCTACACTCCACAGACCTGAAGAAATTAAACAAGATGGAAATCCCAAGTGAGGATGCTTGAATCCCACATATAAGAATGAATAAAATAGTTGTAAGAGCCAGATGGAAGGAGGGAAGTGGGTGGAAGAGAGGATGGGGAGGAGAATGGGGGGATTTGGGGTAAGGTATGGAGAGGAACAGGAGGGATGGCCAGATGATCATGAGAATGAATAGCAATCTGCAACTGACAGTGGTGGGGATGTAGATGGCATCTCCAGGAAGAGACAGAGACTTATGATAAGGGAGGTGCCCAAGAACACAATAGGGGTGTCATTAGCTGTGACTCACAGCATTAGGCTTATGAAATATGAAGAGGCCACCTCCTGAAACCAGGCAGGAACACCATTGGAGCATAGGAACACAAATCCACTCAAAAAAATTTTGACTAAAACTTTATCCTGTCTACAAGAAAAATAAGGACAATGATAGAACAGAGACTGAGGAAAAGACCAACCAATAATTGGTCGAAATTGAGACCCATTTTATGGGCAAGCACCCATCTGTGACACTATTATTAATACTCTATTATAATTGAAGACATGAGTATGGCTCTATCTAGCAGATGACTCAGACAGTGGATGGAGCTTGGGAACTCCTATGGATGAATAGGAGGAAGGATTATGGTACCTAGGGAGATAGAAATTCCACAGGAAAACTAAGAGAGTCAACTAACCTGTACCCTTGGGACTCTCAGAGACTGAAGCACCAATCAAAGAACACACACAGCTGGACCTAGACTTCCCTTCACATAGGTAGCAGATGTGCAGCTTGGTCTTCTTGTGGGCCTTGAAAAACTGGAACGGGGACTATCCCAGATGTTGTTGCCTGTAGAAGAAATATGTTCTTCTAGGTGGGCTCCCTTGTCTAGCCTAAGCAGGAGAAGGTGCACCTAGCCTCATAGAAACTTGATGTGCCAGGATAGGGAGATACTCAGGAGTCTCCAATCATTCAGAGGAGAAAGGAAGAGGTGGAAGGATTGTGGGAGTAGGTTATGGGGAGGGGGTAGTGAGCAGGATGTAAAATGAATAAGTAAAATAAGTAATAATAATAATAATAATAATAATAATAATAGTAATAATAAACAAAATAAATAATTTTTTTAAAAAGAAAGAAAGCAGGATCGACAAATGATGGTGAGCAAATCAGTAAGCAGTACCCCTCCATGGTCTCTCCATCTCTCCTGCCTCCAGTTTCTGCCTGCTTGAGTATCTGCTCTTACGGATTTCGATATGGAACGTGATTAAATTAAACCTTTTTGTTTCCAAGTTGCTTTGGTCATGCTATTTCATCACAGCAATTGTATCCATAACTAGGACACTCAATTACTTGTATGAATTTAATAATTAATCGGTTTTATTTATTAAATTTATATTAATATTTTTGTGTTTTCTAATCACATTACAATTGAAATGTACATGATATGTATTCTTTTATTTTAGTACTTTTATTAGACATTTTCTTTATTTACATTTCAAATGTTATCAGGATATTTCCTAGTTCCATCCATTTACCTAAGAATTTCATGAAGTCATTATTTGTAATAGCTAAATAGTACTCCATTATGTAAATGTACCACATTTTCTGTATCCATTCCTCTGTTGAAGAACATCTGGGTTCTTTCCAGCTTCTAGCTATTATAAATAAAGCTGCTGCGAACATAGTGGAGTATGTGCCCTTGTTATATGTTGGAGCATCTGTTGGGTATATGCCCAGGCGCGATATAGTTGGGTCCTCAGGTAGTACTATGTCCAATTTTCTGAGAAACCACCAGAATAATTTCCAGAGTGGTTGTACTAGCATGCAATCCTACCAGCAATGGAGGAGTGTTCTTTTTCCACATCCTTGCCAGCATCTGCTGTCACCTGGGATTTTGATCTTAGCCTTTCTGACTGGTATGAGGTAGAATCTCAGGATTGTTTTGATTTGCATTTCCCTGATGACTAAAGACATTGAACATTTCTTTAGGTGCTTCTTGGCCATTTGATATTCCTCAGTTGAAAATTCTTTGTTTAGCTCTGTACTCCATTTTTAATAATTATTTGATTTTCTGGAGTCTAACTCCTTGAGTTCTTTGCATATTTTGGATGTTAGCCCTTTGTCAGATGTAAGATTGGTAAAGATCTTTTCCCAATCTGTTGGTTGCTGTTCTGTCCTATTGACACTGTCCTTTGCCTTACAGAAGTTTTGCAATTCAATGAGGTCCCATTTGTCTATTGTAGATCTTAGAGCCTAAGGCATTGGTGTTTTGTTCTGGAAACTTTCCCTGTGCCCATGTGTTCCAGGCTCTTCCCCACTTTCTCTTCTATTAATTTGAGTGTATCTGGTTTTATGTGGAGGTCCTTGATCTTCTTGGATGTGTTCTTGGGTTCGGTTGGCAAGAATTTTATCAAGTATTTTTGCATCAATATTCATAAAGGAAATTGGTCTGAAGTTTTCTTTCTTTCTTTGGTCTTTGTGTGGTTTAGTTGTAAGCATCCTGGAATTTTTTGGTTGGGAGACCTTTAATGACTACTGCTATTTCTTTAGGGGTTATGGGACTGTTTATATGGTTTATCTGATCCTGATTTAACTCTGGTCCCTGGTAACTGTCTAGAAAATTGTCCATTTCATCTACATTTTCCAGTTTTGTTGATTATAGGCTTTTGTAGTAGGATTTGATGATTGAATTTGAATTTCCTCCATTTCTGTTGTTATGTCTCCCTTCATATTTCTGATTTTATTAATTTGGGTACTGTCTCTGTGACCTCTGGTTAGTCTGGCTAAGGATTCATCTATCTTGTTGGTTTTTTTCAAAGAACCAGCTTCTAGTTTTGTTGATTCTTTGTGTACTTCTTTTTGTTTCTACTTGGTTGATTTCAGCCTCGAGTTTGATTATTTCCTGCTATTGTTTACTAACTCTTGGGTATATTTGCTTCTTAATGTTCTAGAGCTTTCAAGTGTTCTGTCAAGCTGCTAGTGTTTACTCTCTCCATTTTATTTTTGGAAGAACTTAGGGCTATGAGTTTTCCTCTTAACACTGCTTTCATTGTGTCCCATAAGTTTTGGAATGATGTGTCTTCATTTTCGTTAAATTCTAAAAAGTCTTTAATTTCCTTCTTTATTTCTTCCTTGACCAAGAATTATTGAATAGAGCATTGTTGAGCTTCAATGTGTATGTGGGCTTTCCATTGTTTTTGGTGTTTTGAAGACCAGCCTTAATCTGGTGATCTGATATGATACATGGGATTATTTCACTCTTCTTGCATTTGTTGAGGCCTTTTTTGTGACCAATTATATGGTCAATTTTGGAGAAGATACCATGAGGTGCTGAGAAGGTATATTCTTTTGTTTTAGAATGAAATGTTCTATAAATATCTGTTAAATCCATTTGTTTCATAACTTCTGTTAGTTTCACTGTGCCTCTGTTTAGTTTCTGTTTCCATGATCTGTCCATTGATGAGAGTGGGGTGCTGAAATCTCCCACTATTATTGTGTGAGGTACAAACTGTACTTTGAGCTTTATAGTAAAGTTTCTTTGATGAATGCCAGTGCCCTTGCATTTGGAGCATAAAGTTCAGAATTGAGAGTTCATCTTGGTAGATTTTTCTTTTGATGGGTATGTAGTGTCATTCCTTATCTTTTTTAATAACTTTTTGTTGAAAGTCGATTTTATTCGATATTAGAATGGCTACTCCGGCTTTTTTGGGGGTACCATTTGCATTGAAAATTGTTTTCCAGCACTGAGGTAGTATCTGTCTTTGTCACTGGGGTGCCTTTCCTCTTTGCCACAAAATTCTGGGTCATGTTTACATATCCAGTCTGTTAGTCTATGTCTTTTTATTGGGAAATTGAGTCCATTGATGTTAAGAGATAGTAAGGAAAAGTGATTGTTGCTTCCTGCTATTTTTGTTATTAGAGGTGGAATGTTTGTGTGGCTATCTTCTTTTGGGTATGTTGACAAGATTAATTTCTTGCTTTTTCTAGGGTGTAGTTTCCCCTCCTTGTGTTGGAGTTTTCCATCTATTATCCTTTGTAGGGCTGGATTTGTGGAAAGATATTGTGTATATTTCGTTTTGTCATGGAATATCTGGGTTTCTCCATTTATGGTAATTGCTGGGTATAGTAACCTGCTTTGGCGTTTGTGTTCTCTCAGGTTCCGTATAGCATCTCCCCAGGATCTTGTGGCTTTTATAGTCTCTAGTGAGATGTTTGGTGTAATTCTGATAGGTCTACCTTTATAAGTTACTTGACCTTTTTCCCTTACTGCTTTTAATATTTTTTCTTTGTTTTGGGCATTTGGTGGTTTGATTATTATGTGATGGGAGGAATTTCTTTTCTTGACCAGTCGATTTGGAGTTCTGTAGGCTTCTTGTATGTTCATGGGCATCTCTTTCTTTAGGAAAGGGATGTTTTCTTCTAACAATGTTGTTGAAAATATTTACAGGTCCTTTAAGTTGGAAATCTTTGCTCTCTTCTATACCTATTATCCTTAGGTTTGGTCTTCTCATTGCATCCTGGATTTCCTGGATGTTTTGTGTTAGGAGCTTTTTGCTTTTTGCACTTTCTTTGACTATTGTATCAGTGTATGGTATCTTCTGTACCTGAGATTCTCTCTTCTATCTCTTGTATTCTGTTGGTGATGCTTGCATCTATGACTCCTGATCTTTTTCCTAGATTTTCTATCTCCAGGGTTATCTCCCTTTGTGATTTATTTATTGTTTCTATTTCCATTTTTGGATCCTGGGTAGTTTTGTTCAATTCCTTTACCTGCTTGGCTGTATTTTCTCTTTTTGCTTCCTTGCCCCTACTCTTGCTGGCAAGTTCATCTGCTCTACTGCCTCAGCACTCCTTTGTCTATTCTAGAAATAAATTCTTTAGGACTCCAACACAGACTGAAGTTCAGTAGCTTTCAAGAAATCTTTTAGGACTGCACTGCCAAATTGGAACAGTTGAGACATTCAGTCTTATGGACTGAACAACTACAAGATTCTTGGCTTTTTCATTGTGAGATAGCCACAGACATGACATCCTGTCAATTAGTCTAATAAATTAACTTTAAATGTATATGTAATATTATATATACATATTATAAATAAATCATAGACACACATAATCCATTCATTTCCTCAACTCATTCCTTTAAGAATTTGGACTAATATATCTGGAATATACAGAGGAGACTTTGAGTTTATTTATTTCATAGCTACAATTTGACAACCTCTGCCTGGAGTAAAAAACAAACCTTAAACATAGAATATACAGTATCATAAGAAACTGATGAAATTTCATAAATAATAACAACCAGTTTTCAAATATGATTCTGTCAGTACACAGTTAAACACAGCTAAGAATGGACTTCCTGGGTCGTTTAATAGGTGTGATTAACACCAACATTTGGTTGTGTATGTAACACTTCCTAAACCCATTTTCTTGCCTTTACAGTCATCATGTGCAGCATCATTTTAAGGAGCTAGGGCTCTCTTCTGGGAAGAAGTCTTAGAAACACACTCTCATCCTCATGGGATACAATCAGGCGCTCAACACAATTGCTGAGGATTCTCTATGAACAATTAAAAAGGCTTAAGTATCCCCTTAAAGTTCAGCAAGTACTGTGCTGTGTAATTTGGTCTTGCTATGAGTTGTTTCCGCGTTCAAGAGAAGGCCTTGAGGGACCTGCTGACTTCTTATAGGTGGTGTGTTGATGCAGAGATCAGACTAAATTAGCAGCCTCTGTGATGGATACCCACTCAGTGTCACCATGGAACATAACCTCACTAACCAGAAAGTTGCCAAAACGAACTCATGATTGTCTCTCTTTTTAAATTTGCATGAAACATTTAAAATAGAAACTAATAAAGATGGCATGTTTCACCCTGATGTGAAATGAGTCTTGATAAAATAAGAATTAAATTAATTGGCTAAGATGGAAAATCACAGTGACAGTAGCTGTTGTTGCCTGTGGCACTTCTTAGCTCATTGGTGGGTGGGTTGCTGATATATTAGGCTACCAACAGCTTTTTCCCCTTTGTTTGCAACTCTTCATTTTCTTACTCAAGTTACAGAAAAATGGAAAGAACATAAGTCCACATTGCCACTCAGCTATCCATTAATGATGTGGCTTTAGGAAATTCATTTAGCTTCCCTGAACTTGTTAGTTCTCTGTGAAACTAAAGTGGTAAAATTAAATGATATAAGGTGTTTTTCTGCCTTGCCACAGACATAGAAGGTGATTAAAATGATTTATTTTCTCTCTGCTTTCTTTTTTTCCTTCCCTGTTGTCTAATGAACTTCCCGGACCAGCAGAACACAGCATATTCTGAGTATCACAAAAGATGAACACCATGCTTATGAGCCATAATCTGAGATGCTAAGCAGAGCTCACCTTGGCAACAGAGGTTGGGTTTTCTATATTTACAAGAATGGACCAAAACTTTGTAGAGACAATTCAAAAATGTGTGATCCTAATCATGAGAGACTGAGTTTTAGAAGTGTTAGTTGTAAGGAGAGTGGTCTCTGCCAAGCTCCTTTCTCAAGCATGAAACTATATTTGTGAGCTACAAAGCATCTTAAAGGCTCGCTACCATCGTTGAAAACCTCCTCTGTCTTTTCCTGTCACTCAATTCTCCCTGCCAGTTTCCCCTGTTGGAAGAGAGCAGCACATATGCAGTCAAGACACTCTCCTGTGCTTGTTTTAGCAACTGTATCACACATGGTTTGAATTTACAGTTATTTTTATATCTCTGACTCTATAAAAGCTCAATCAAGGAAATGTAATGGACCCAAATAACTTTCAACAATGCTTCCAGAACTATGATTGCTGCATAGTTGATTGGTTTTCAGTGACCATGGTGAGAAAAACTTTCCCAGAACCCATTCCAGAAGAGATGTGGAATCTACAAAGCATCAGCATAGAGAGAACAAGACATATTCCTAAGATATGCCCTTGCACAAGAGCACTAGGCACTGGTGATCCCAAGAGATCTTGGTTACATTTTAAAGACCAGAGAATTCTAAGGTTTATGATTTTACTTTTGTATGAAGTATAAAGAAAGAAAAAAATTCAAATTTCTTTCTTTCTTTGGAAATACTATAACAGTGCTGCAAAAACATTTCATGCTGAAGACTCCAGATAGATCAAACCTATCTTGAGAAATGGTACAACATCTGCAGCAAAATTCCTGGGAAGTGAAATGTAGCAATACACTAAACACCACAGCAGAGTGACAACATTAATCAATATTAATATCTGTGAATTTATCACAAATTCACAGATATTAATATTTGTGAATTTATCAATATAAATACCATATAAAAACCTGAAATGAATATCTACAATTGCATAAAGGTATTGATTGGCATGGACAAATCAATATTGCTCCTTGTTGAGAAAACAACTGTAGAGTAGGACTAAATTAGTGTTCTAAAATAAAAATAGTGACAGCCCAAAGTTAATGCTAGAGTTATTGAGAAAACAGTAAAAATGTTTCTCATTACTGTCAGGAATATAATCATAATGCTTTTTATTACCACATTTACATAGTAATGCTCTAGAAATACCAACTAACATAATAAAACAAAATGTAGAAAAATACTGTAAGAAAAAAAAGAAATAAAATGTCCACGAGAAGATGTTAATATGGTGAGCTTAAAAAATATTTAGTACCTACCACAACTAATTACAAGTTCAAAAAAGTATCTAGATTCCAGAGTAACATTCAAATCCTGGTAACCTCCATACACTATGTCAGAAAAAGACAGAATGCAATCATAAGCATCATATAAACAAGCAAAGATGAAAATGTTATGCAGATAAAATTGATAAAGTAATCACAGTCTATTAGTGAAAGTTTGTCAAACAAAAGAAATAGAAATGAAAAATAATTCATTGCCATAAAGATACTTAGCACTCCTGAGTTAACTATAAACTGAAACTGGGGTAAATTTTTAAAAAGTAATAGAATATTCAGAGCTACATAAATTCACTTTGGACCTAATATAGAAAAACAAGCAAGCAAAAATAACCTTGAAGATTAAGAGGGAAAGAGTGGGAGGTAGAGCTAGGCCAAGCAAACATAAAAGCCTACTATATAGCCAACCATGGAAATTTAAACAGTGTGACTTGGGTGGACAGACCACAGTAGAAGTCCAGAAACATGCATATACAAATAGCAATTAAACATAAGGATTTCCTACTTAGAGTCAGGAAAACTGGTTTATTCAGAAAATGTAACAGAATCATGTAGTAGACTCCTAGAAAATTACATATATAAAATTATATATGTATATATAATATTATATATATAAAATTTTAGTAGATATATATTAAATTATACTCTTAACCTTAAAATGGAAAGTCAGAAAGATACATTTATTATAGCAAATAAAATAAATGTAACTAAAACTACCTTTATGAAATCTTGAGGTAACCAAAATTACTAACTCTAAAACCAAAAGTTAAAAGAAAAATCTAATATCCAACAATGGTAGACTAGAAACACTCACTGTATAACTGTGGTGCAATTTGAAACAGAGAGCAGATAACATGGCGCTGATAGCAAGCAGTTCCTGGCTGCATCAAAGCAGAGGGACTGCATACCATGTGTGTTCTTTTGTGATTGGGTTACCTCACTAAGGATGACATTTTCCAGTTCTGACCATTTGCCTAAGAATTTCGTGAATTCATTGTTTTTAATTGCGAGTAGTATTCCGCTGTGTAAATATACCACGTCTTCTGAATCCATTCCTCCATTGAGGGACATCTGAGTTCTTTCCAGCTTCTGGCTATTATAAATAAGGCTGCTATGAACATAATGGAGCATGTGTCCTTATTGATTGCAGGGGAAGTCTCTGGGTATATGCTCAGGAGTGGTATAACAGGATCCTCTAGGAGTGTCATGCCCAGTTTTCTGAGGAACCGCCAGACTGCTTTCCAGAGTGGTTGTACCAGCTTGCAATCACAAAAGAACACACATGGTATGCAGTCACTGATAAGGGGATATTAACCCAGAATCTCCGAATACCCAAGACACAATTCACATATCAATAGATTTCCAAGAAGATGGAAGGAGAGACCCCTGGTCTTGGAAAAATTGGATGTAGGGGAATACCAGGACAGAGAAGTGAGAGGGGGTTGAATGGGGGACAGGGGGAGGGAAGGGGGCTTATGGGACTTTCGGGGAGGGAGGAAACAGGAAAGGGGAAATCATTTGGAATGTAAATAAAAAAATATATAGAAAATAAAATTTAAAAAAAAAACACAAAAATTGGCCTTGCTTTGAAAACTCAAAAAAAGAAAAAAAGAAAGAAAAAAGAAAAGAAAAATAGGGCTTACTCTTTCTGATTTAGACAGTATACAGAATTCCGAGTACATGGATTTTAATTTAAAGATTTTATTTTTTTACGGTTTAAAAATACAACAACTGAATATTTCTGTGGCTATTGTGAATGACTTCCCTTATAAAAGCAAGGACACGAAATAATTTTGATACTTTGTGGATACTTTCTGTGTTTTTGCTAGCACTACATGGTAATACAACATCTCATCTATACTTTGATAACCTGGCAGAATTAGATACACTTATTTTTTAGGAAATTCCAGAAAAAAATATGAAGCATTGTAAAACTGAGAAATATGGGATTTTTTATAAATTCCTCTTTCAAATGACTTTATGGTAAATGATCCCTCCTTTTGTTTTTCTTTATTTAATAATAAATATGTTCATTTAACAAAGAAAAAAAAAACAAAGAAGAGGGACTAGTCCCATGCATTTCATGTCAGATGTCAGATTGACAAAGGAGTAAGGCTGAACAATTCCCTTTGTAGCCAGATTCAAAGTTCAAAGCCAGGCATATACTGGTGGTAAATGAATGAAGTGTTACCCTGAAGAGAGAATGTGGGTGGGGAAAGAGTAATTGTGAGAGAGAAGAGCAGCAGGGCTTCCAAGGTCTGTCAACCTGGTTCTGAATGATGGCTTTATCACTGTGTAGTTGACTCACAAGAAAATAGTTCAAACACTCAAAATATCTGCATTAAATGTGCAAATAATACATATAAAACTAATTTTCTCAGATATAAATAGTCTCTACAAATCAACTTAGCAAACAAAAGCAATGCACTCTTAGATCACAGAGGCAAGAGCATTGTAAGTTTAAGGACAACCTGGGCTGTACTATGAGTCTCCAATTAAAATCAAAAGGGCAGTCCAAGAGAGAAGGTGTTCCACATACACTAATATACACCAGGCTTTGAACTTAGATCCTTGTTACAAACGGAGTTGTCCAATCTTACTCTCTTGGTGTCTGACCACTGTCATTTAGCATGAAGTACATCGGATTAATGCCTCTTCTTTGATGTAGCCAGGATCTGCTTGCTATCAGCACTGTGTTATTGGCTTCCTGTTTCAAAGTGCACCACAGTTTTGTTAGGAGTTTATGAGTTTTCTACTGTACTATTGTTGGATAGTAGAAATTTTTTTTTAACTTTTGGTTTTAGAAATAGTAATTTTGGTCACTTCAAGATTACACTGGAAGATAAGGAGAGAACTAAGAATTTGAAGTTGTTTATTTGAATTTTGGAGAAGTGCAGTTTCTTTTACTGTCAGTAAATAAAAATGAGAACAACTTAAAAATTCATCAAAATTAGAAATACACAAGAAATGGCAACTCACCTTCTGGGAGTTTACTCTTTAGGTATGCTTGTGTGAAAAATTTGGTACCCAGAGATATTCTATGGGTTATTATTCACAACTGCAAATTATTATCCACGGGAACAGAGGAGATAGATGTCTCAGTGGGTATAAGCAGATGGACCAGAATTTGATCCCTGTAAGGGCAGAGCAGACAAGGCAATCCACCTATGATCTCAACATGTGGGAGTTAGAGACAGATCACCAGAGCAAGCAGGCTAGCATGATTTGCCAATAGAGAAACTCCATATACAAGATGGAAACAGAGTGAGGAATACAACCAATATCTGTAACTAAATGCATAGGTATAAATAGATAGTATATGTACAGATAGATGGGCATGTGTGTATATCCCATATACAAATACAAAAATATTAGAAGCAAAATAAATGTCTGTAAGTAAGGATCTGTTAAACATGTGTACTTATTAAATATATGCAAAGGCACTGGGCAACCCCCAATTAGGTAACCCAGTGGTCAACAGTAAACACACATAAATAGGAGCAAGTCTAAATGAACTCTGCATGCAACAATAATAAAAGGAGAAGAAAAGATTTTGAATTTGTGAGGGAGTGGGGACATGGAAGAAGTTGGAAGATGTAAGGATTATGCAAATTCAGTACTCATGAAGAAAACTCAAAATATTAAAAATATACTATGCCAACTATACCGTTAAATATTGCACAGCCATTTAAAGAAATTTTAAAACTTTTTAGATCTATTTTAACTGATATGTGAAAATAGCCTTTAAAATTATTCAGCCAGAGAATTATTTAGTGTATGTCATTCATATGGTTATAGAAAAAGAATACTAATTTCTGTCAATAATTGCACAGACCATTTGCTCCTGACAGCAATTGTGACTTCAGGACAAAGAAGAGACAATGACTTTAAATCTGGATTTTATCCAGAACCTTCAACAACCTTTCTGTCATTTCCATTTCAAAATTTCTATCACCTTCCAACTGTAGGAATTTCCTTGTCTTGTTTTTTCTTCTTGCTTTAATGCAATTCCATGAAGAGGAACTGTACAAGAACAAATAGATTTGCATCTTAAAACTAGCAATTGCCACTCTATTAGATTCTGGAACTTTTTTCTTATGTGGATTTCTATGTGGCATACAGGCATATGTATGCATGTGTTTACATATATGGGGCAGACAAGTCTGTATGAAGCAAGTGCAACCCCAAAGCTGACATTAGGAGTCTTCTGTGGTTGTTCTCTGGCTTATTCATTGAGGCTGGCCATCTCAGTTGAACCCAGCATTCCCCTATAAAACTAGTCAGAATAGCCAGCTTGCTCCGAGAGTTCCTCAATTCTGTCTTAGCAATGGAATTATAAGCAGGTTGCCATACTCACCCAGCATTTATTTGGGGTCTGGAGATCCAAATTCTGTTCTCATGTGTGCACCCAGTTCAAACCACTTCCCCATCCAGGGATTTGGAACTTTGAACAAAATCTACTAAAATAAAAATTCATTTTCAAAGAAAAAAATCAAATGTTTGCCTTTACTTAATAAGTTTTCCTAAATTGCAACAAAATTCTAGGGCTCAATGACAATCATAAAAGGCAAGAACAAATGTAGATGGTAATTAGAGTTCATATGTTAACTAGAGTGGTTCATGCTTTCCTTACTATGAAAGTGATCAATAGTGCTTACGGGACTTACAGATAAGTATCTACCCATCATTTATGGCTACTGAGCTTAAACACAATTTTATAATTTTAAATTATTTTTCTGAGTTACGGTTTTGTATTTTCTGTGAAAACCATTTTTAACCATTTTTTCTTTTTTTGGAGTAAATCTGAGTGCTTGAAAAAGAACACAACATCTAACTTGGGCAAATTTGCATAAGAAACTATACTGGATGGTTTTGTGTGTCAACTTGACACAAGCTGGAGTTATGATAGAGAAAGGAGCCTGCCTTGAGGAAATGCCTCCATGAAATCCAGCTGTAAGGCATTTTCTCAATTAACGATCAAGGGAGGACCCATTGTGGGTGGTACCATCCTGGTAGCCCTGGGTTCTATAAGAAAGCAAGCTGAGCAAGCCAGGGGAAGCAAGCAAGTAAATAACATCCCCCCATGGCCTCTGCATCATCTCCTGCTTCCTGACCTACTTGAGTTCCAGTTCTGAATTCTTTAGTAATCAACAGCAATGTGAAAGTGTAAGCTGAATAAGCCCTTTCCTCCCCAACTTGCTTCTTGGTCATGATGTTTTGTGCAGGAATAGAAACCCTAGGGCAGAAACTTTATTTTCCTTCCTGCCAATTCATATTCTCTTTGTTTGTCCCTGAACACCTACTGGGAAACCTGAAAATTGCATTTTAGTGCCAAAATTTTGGGAGAAAACCCATGGTCAAATGATATATGCAATAGAAATATGTTTCAGTGTCTTGGGACTAATATTTCTTGGTATTGGGCCTAGTTGCCTCAGCAAATACCCATTTACTGTCTATTTTCAGAAAAAGATACAGCATCATGTAGATCTCTATTTACTAGAAAAACATGCCAAGGAGCCTTAAGGCAATGTGAAAACATAATTGGTAAGACTTGGATATTTCATTGAGTGAGTAGTATTATATAGATGAGAAATAAAAGATCAGAAGTGACTAACGTTTTATCTGCATCTCTAGGCTTTCCAGTTGCTACCTCTTAATCATCCAACAATCAGGGAGGATGAATACATAATGGAATTTGGAGAGAGCACTTCTGATTTCTCATCAAATGTTAAAGGACCAAGGTTTGATGTTGCTGGAACAAGCTAAACAATAGATGTGATGACAGTTCTCTGAAATCCATGCTGCAGTCTAATCCACAGTTGTGTTTGGTCATAGATTACAACATTCTCCTTGACTGACAAGAGAGAGAGAGACAGAGATAGAAAGAGATGGAGAGAGACAGAGACACACAAAGAGGACAAATCTTTTTTTAAAAAAAGATTTATTTATCTTATGCATATGAGTACACCACCGTTGCTCTCTTCAGACACACAGAATAGGGCCCCAGACCCCATTACAGATGGTTGTGAGCCACCATGTGGTTGCTGGGATTTGAACTCAGGACGTCTGGAAAAGCATTCGGTGCTCTTAACTGCTGAGCCAACTCTCCAGCTCTTAAGAGGACAAATCTTAGTGGTTCAAGAAGTCTCCAAGGTATCCACATTTTAAATTATTCTTTCTTTCTCCCTTCTAAAACTTCTGAGCATCACCATGTGGAACTATAGCTTAAAAGTAACCAAGAGCAGATGATGGAGTATATATGCATATCTATCTTTTAATTCATTTTCTAGTTTTCTGTAGTCTGGTGGTAGATACAAAAATGAATCAAATCCTAATTTAGTCTCTGGCATGATGATGGTACACAGGGATCTATGATTGGATGGTTAGGTAAGGTGCTCCAAACACAAAATACATACACTAATTTAGAAGATAGGCACACATCAAAAGAAGACTTAGTACAAGGGTAAACAACAAAGAAAAGTTGATTGTCCAGTTTGGCAGATAGACAGGGAGCATGTAGGCAAAGGGGGAGCACTCTCACAGAGACAGGGGGAGAGAGAAGGGGATAAGGAGCTTGTGGAGGGGAAACTGGGAAGGGGGATAACATTTGAAATGTAAATAAATAAAATAACCAATAAAAATGAAAAAGAAAAGAAGAAAAGAAAAGAAGAGAAGAGAAAAGAAATGAAAAGGTAGCAAATAGTATCAGTAATAGAGGCCACAACAGGCTCTCTGACCAGATGGATATCACCCCTTGCAGGAGATTATGAGAGGTTTTATGTTCCCCTTTGTTTTACTCTCTAGCAAGACATCACAACTGGATCATTTTATAGAATTCTCTGACCTTCTCTGACAAGTGTGTAGCCACTAACCTGGAGTTAAATATTTAAACTCAGATTAATATCAACATGGGAACTCAGTGGAGAATGGGGTATGGGCTGAGGTGGCAAATATCTCTGTGGTGATAATACCAGTCCAGGGGAGCTTGTGAATTTAATGAGAATCTTCAGTCTGGGAAATGTGCCTTCAAAGTCCATCTTGGACTCAACTTTGTTATGTGACTCTAGGCTTCACACATATTTTACCACTATAATACAAGAACTACAAAACCTATGAACTCAAATTTATTCACCTGTAATTCTTTGATTTTTTCAGTTTACACTACAGCATCACATTTTGATTGAAACACTTGGATTCTACAAATTATATTTTGGCAGTTAAACTCTGGAAGTGCACATTCAGCTTTTCATCCTAGAATCCATTCCATGTTAAGCATTTTCATTTCTGTAAGCTCTAAATTTGATCACGATTTTTGCAAAATAAGTAAAACCATGATTATAGATATATTCAGTTATTCATGAACCCACATTACCTAAATGTGTTTGCATGTAGGTATAAAGGCAAATGATCTGTATTCTTCTCACCATTCTGGAAAGTGATTGTTTGAAAAGAGAAGGAATGAGGCTCACAATATTACCAGAAAAGGGTGACTGTATCTAGAATCAGCTATCCACAGTCAATACCCACATGACACCCACTCAGGACTTGCAGAGAAGAAACATTTTGGAGCTATCCAAATCACATCCCAAATTCTTAAACAAAAGTCAAGCAGAACTGCACTTTGTTACAACAGAAAATGTCCTCATAACTATGAAACCAATTTCTAAACAAATTAGAGTAGACAACTCTTTGTGCATATGGATACCACATAAAAACGAAAAGCTAATGATGGTATTCTATTAGTACTCTGGCCACTGCTCCCAGCAAGTCAGGAAATCAGCTGACTTGTGGAAATCTGGGCAGGTGACCCCTGGAGAAGTGATTAGGGATGGCTGATAACTGTCTCTCAGGAATTCTGCTGAACTCAGCTAAGGCAATTTTACTTGAAATTTAAATCAAATTGTAGTCTGTCCATTAAGAGATAAAAAAGCTAATGTATCTTAAACCTGCCTGGTCTGTCTCCCTCCTCATCTTACTCTCCTTCAACCTGGCCAAGATTTGTTTAAGGTAATAGGAAAAGTCACCATTTGCTGTATCAGGTGACTTCTCCTTTGTGCATCCTGTGCTTTTGTGCTTTGAGAGATGTGGAATTTTAAAACTACCTCATCTTTCTTCTTTTCCTCCTTACAATAGGAAAAGCTATCTACTTATTCCACATCTCATGCATGCATTTCTAAAACTTATACTCCTTGTATACTCATTTTTATCTCCTAAATTCCTACTGAGACTCTTCCTGTTCTGTAAACCAAGCCAGACTTTATAATAGCTCCAAGCAAAGGAAAATCCTAAAAAGATTAAAACTGATTGCTTTCTTTTAAATATTATTCTATAATGCACTATTTATGTGTTGTATTATCTATAATGCACTAACTATATCTATAATGCAATGTACTATATCTACAATGCACTAACTATATAATGCACTATCATACACTATTATGCAGTTACTGTGACGCAACTTCAAAGAGTATTTTAATTAAAGAAATGGTATTGTTTTCCATACCAACTATGAAAGTAAATGTAACAATAAACAAATTGTCATGAACTACTGCTAAAACTGTAAAGCTTTACAAATGTTTTCACACATATATGAATCCCTTAGTTTGGAGCCCATCAAAGAGGATGACTATATGGGTTAAAATATGAATATTAGGGCTGGATAGGTGGCTCAATGGTTAAAATTATTGACTGCCTTTCCAGTGGACCTAACTTGGATTCCCAGTACCTACATGTCATATCACAACCATCTGTAACTAGTCCCAGGAAATCTGACACCTCCTCTTAACTCTGTAATCACCAGTTATGCCCAAGGCATACATGCAGGCAAAACACTGATATGTGTAAGATTTTTTAAAAAACATAAATTTTAAAATAAAAATATAAGAATTTGAAAGTCTTTACCCATAGGATAACTTTATCCCTGATGCCAACAATTATATTTAGTTATTTGAACATTTTATTTACAAATTATTTTTACATGTAGTAATAGAGATACAAAAGTAATAATAATAAGGAATTATTTCAGAAGTAAAATCAATGGGACATTTCCAGATGTATGATTACATTTTTCCTTTGCAATTTCTATTAAAAGGTATTGGAAAAACTAACACACCTTTCAAAATGATTGTATTTTTTTTTCATTTTTCCTCACTGTGTTGACTATTGAGACATTCATTGACTATACCACATGGAATCTCTTCAGACAAAAAAATGACCAGGTTCCTAGGAAGTGGACATGCTGATATGGCATAGAAGAAAACAAGGATTAACAAGACACACCTGCAATAAGGCCAAGGAGCAGACTATGACCATCACCAAAAACACAACTTCCAGCTTTAGAGACAGATACACCAAGGTGGAGCTGCCTTTGCTCCCAAGGGTTGATTAGACACCTAATCCTGATTTAGTCACTTTGATTACTTTGCATACTGTGGACACCCAAGAGTTACAACATTAAAGACAAAAACTACTAAAGAATAATTTACAACTGAAAATAGAGTGGTAAAAAGAACTATTAAATTGCTGCTTGAAGCCTTAGTAAACCACTTCCCACAATTGTTCTACATTCAAATTGGTCACTTGTGACAAATAGGCAGGATTCTTCAGAAGTTCTGTTCTTTCTGAAATGCTACTTAACAGAGATTGTGATTAGCCAGAACAGACTCTGACTCACAAAATTACCTTCTGTTAGCCTTGACATCAGAGCCTGTGGAGGAAGGAGATTTCCTGATCAGTAGTTACCAGAGGGAGAAAACACATCATTTAAATCTAACTAGTTAACAACTTGAATTTGTTATAATAATCATGCTCTTTTGTGAAAATCAATTAAGTGCAAGATATTTGTCATTCACTGTCTATAGTCTTCATGGCAACCAAATAAGTGGGTACTATTATTACTCTGCCTTTGATAGAAACCAAGGCTCTAAGAAGTTACATGAGCTCCAAAAGTAATAGCTAATAAAGATTGGAGTTAATGCATGAAATTAAGTCTCATCGGTTCTAAAATCCATGCTCAATCTAGTATAACACTTTCCTATCTATAACTTAGAATGCATTCTAATAAAATGCAAAATATATGTGGATCTGTATCATAAGTGAAGCAGATGAAAGAAGGGAACCTCTAGTTGAGCTACACTGAGGAAGCTTGAAATCGAATAACTGAGATTCTATTTTCCCTCCATGCAACAGCCCCGTGACCTGCTGCGGAGACTCTGTATTAAATCCAGAAGCATCTCACACATATATAGACATAGCTTCATACACAGTTTGGGTCATGGTGTTGGGTGCTTATTCAATCCCACTTTCCCTTCTAAATAAATAGGAATTCTTCTTCCTCCAGAACCATGAACTTTAAAGTCATGAGTCTCTGTAATTTATGTGATCGTTTCCTCCATTGAATTTTAATTTCTGTATCCAAGTTCCAATCTCAAAGTACAAAAGAATAAAATTATTCAAAAGTGATGAAAACCGATTATCTCAAGAAGAGAAAGGGGGTTTATTAAGAAGCAAACATGATATTGCATCTAGAAAGTTAATGTCAGTTGCATTTCATATACTTTAAACCTATCCTCTGCATATGTCTGCATTTAATTTGTATTTATTTCATTTTGTGTTCACATATATGAATATAAGAAGGAAAACTAAACTACCTATGTTTCTCTATGAATAAAATATGAAAAATTAAAACAACAATCTGTGTGCCCAAGAATACTCTTGGCAATGCTGGTCAGACGAGAATGATGTTATTTTAAAAGTCTTCTCTCATTAGAAGAGGCGCTTTGTTTCTTCAGAGTTCCTATGCATTTATGTCAGAGCTGTACTGGCATTTTTACTGTGGTGTTTATAAATCGTGATGCAGTTCCACTGCCGCTTCTGACACACTCATTAATTTGTTCCCAGCGGCAGTTCATTACCGACATCACAAGCAAAGCATGCTCTCTCCCTGGGCACAGAGGGCCCACCGGAAATTAAGCAGACAGGGTTGCCATGTCCCTCAGAGCAACCAGCCAGTCTTGTCTCCTCCAGCAGGCTGGAGGCAAGCACAGGAAAGTAGCTTTTGAAAGGATTCTGCCTCCTGTTGCCTAACACCTTCTGAGACTTCCCTGAGAGGAGCGGTGCTTCTTGAGAAGGCTGGGATCATACTGTTATCGTGATGTTCCTTCACAAGTTGTCTTACTCTGGAAGGAGTTGAAAAATAGCTTCGGACTGTTAAAACAAAGAAAGCTTAGCTATGTCCCTTGTCTTCCAATGTGGTTCTGCTTTCTGGATGCAGAGAAGCTTTCTGGACTGCGGGAAGGTTGGAACCCTTGAGTTGCATCCTTTACTGAAATCTCAGGAGGCGTGGAAAGGAAGCTGGATGACTCTACAAGAGAAAGCCGAGTCCTGGCAAACTGAGTTTTTGAGAAACTGCTATCTTTGTTTTTTACTGTTAATTATTAGAGAGTGAGACAGTAAGGGATCAAGATGGGGAGCTATATGTGTGGACACATGTGCCACACATAGGTATGGAGGTGAGAGAAAAAACGCTGTGGGATTGGTCCTCTCTTCCCAGCTTTTTGTGAGTTCTAGGGATTGAACTCAGGTCTTGGCTTGTGTAGCATGCTTCATGACTCACTGAACCAAATAGCTGGCCCTCAGAAAGCCTTAGTTTTAGACAAACTCCAAGTTCTAATTGCGGGAAGAAAAATGCTCTCTGTTACTTTGTTGTTGTCTTCAGAGTCTTGTCAGTCTTTCGGCCACAACAGATCAACTCCATCCTGACCATGACTCCGTCCTAACCAGGAACAAAGCAGGGTTGAACTGTGAGCATCTCAGTAGGCCCGTCCTAAGTTTCACTGTCCACCATCATTTCCTTTGACTCTTCCCTTCTCTTTCGTGTCGTGGGCAAGTGAACTGTGGATAAGATAAGGTGTTGAAAATGGATGCTGTATGCTGAAAGACAGAATGTAGAGGGTTGAGGTCAAATCATTGCCCTCTCCTGTCATAGAAAGTATGTCAGTGGTTTCTCATTTATATCACAAATGAAACTGATTAAGAAAAATTTAAAATGAAAAGGGTGATTGCTTCTTAATATTAAGTAACTGTTAAAAAATAATAATGTAGGCAGGTTCATAGAAAAGAAACTAGGATAAATTATCCTTCAGATGATATTAAGATATTAATATAAGATATTAAGAGTGACAGTGTGAAGACTGCAAGAAGCTATGATGGAACCATGAAAGGAGAGGGAAGGGAACCCTAATATCCAAAGATCAAATAAAGGTATAGCCTTTAAAGTTTTCGGTGGTGGAAATAGAGGGCTTCATTCTACATTATGAATGGAAGTCTGTGTGCTAGAAGTCAAGAAAGCATTACTCAAAACCTAGTACAACTTAAGGCCAGTTTGAGTCAGAGCAACGGGAAGGGACTTACAGAGGTGAGAGAAACAAATCAGCCTTCTTATCCACCCAGTCCATGAGATGAGACTACAAGGAAGCATCTGGCATTGTTGGGAAAGAATAGATAAAGGATCAATGAGAGAAGAATGACTGGTTTGAACAACACCAACTTGGAGCAACTTACTACCCATCAGCCATTCTTTGTAGCTCACCTGTGAAAAATTCAAAACATTTTCTGTTTAAAGGGTCCTTAGAAGTTAGACAAAGACAATGGAGATATCTATAACAATTCTTTGGAGGCTCTGCTAAACAAAAGGGTTGCCCAAGACTCTTTTTGTTCTTTGCATTTGAACCCTCAGCAATTGGACCCTAGCCATCTTCAGGGCATCACAGATTTGACCACTGCTCACTACCTCCACAGCTGCCATTCTCCTACCTGTTTTGAAGCTCTGGAAGAAAGCCATTACTCATTAAATTCCTGTTTTCATTCTTGTTTCGCTACTACCTGCAGCCTTCATGGCAAGCCAACAAATCCTTCTTTAAATGGTGTGTGGGATCCTGCTCTAGTCTTTTGTTCTTGCTTTAATAAAACACTCCTGCTAAAAATAGCATGGGAAGGAAAGAATTTATTTATCTTACACTTCCAGATTGTAATCCATCATTGAATGAAATCAGGAATTCAAGGTAGGGATCTACAGGTAGAAACAGTGGAAAAATGTTGCTTTACCTGCTCATTCATGCTTCGCTAGCTTTCTTACAAAATGCAGGATAACCTTTGTAGGGATTGAACTGCCCACAGTAGGCTTGTACCTCCTGCTTCATTTAAAACAATCAAGATAATCTCTCACCGACATGTTCACAGACCTACCTGATAAAAACTATGGATTACTCAGTTGAGAATCTGCAAGTGACCCTAGGCTGGGTCAAATTGCCAGTTTATACCAAATTAACAGAGTCTATTTGTGTCCTGTTCAAAAACCTCACATGGCTTTAAGCAGAGGAAAATACAAAATCTCATAGTGATCAGAGGGAGCTGAGTGTTCTAGCAACTCAGTGATATAGGAACCAGGTATTCCTTCTCTTCTGATGCTCCCAGATACTGGATAGCTCACTGTATACTACAATATGTGCACAGGTAAATTCCTGGCTTGACTTGAAACACTCACTCTATCACAGTCTAAAGTATTCATTCCCCAAAATTCCCCTCACTTTATGTTCTCTTTTACCTAGAATTTATCTCACATCTCATTTGTCTATACTGTCCATCTATACCATCCTGTCTTACCACCTTACTTATAGTGTAGTGCAAACACATGCATGCAGTCCTTTATGCACATATTCTCCATTGCCTACATGCTTTATTTGTCTTTGTAGACTCTTCTTTTATATATCCTTTTGCTTATTTCTCTGTTGTCTATTCTACATGTCTGATCTTGGTTAGAATATAAACTTCCTATGAGCTCTGATTCTTTTGACTCATTATTTTCTCCCTAAAATAGCACAGGTCTCCTTTCAGGTGTTCAATAATTATTTGTAGAAATGACAACATGAATGAGTTGATTCAGATACCGTAATGACTGTTGTGCAGTCATCAAAGCACACTATGTGGAAGCCTTGTAATAATTGGCATCGGTGACTCAGAAGATCATGACATCAGCTTGAAAACAGCAGTATGCTCCCACACTAAACCATAGTGTCATTAGAACTACACTAGGCCAGATAGTTATGAGAAGTTGGTTATCTTCAAGAGGAGTATCCACCCCCTTGAAATTCATCAAAAAGCAAATAAAAGAGTAATATATCAGTAGTATTCTCTTTAATAGTATGGATGTGTTTTCCATATTCTTTCCCTCCTGATTCCTCAACAATTTCATTTTAAGATGTGTTTATTCTTAGTGTGTGTGTGTGTGTGTGTGTGTGTGTGTGTTTCCTGCCTGCACATCTGTGCACTCTGTTCATGTAGTATCTATAGAGGCCAGAGAGGGTGTTGCATGCCCTGTGGAGTTGCAGATGATTGTCATCTGTCATGTGAGTGCCGGGAATCAAGCCTGGGTTCTCTGGAAGAGCAGCCAGTTCTCTTACCCACTGAGTCTCAAACCCATGCTTGACTATTTTTTAGACAAATAATTCATGCAACACAGAATGTGAACTTAAAAGGTGAATTCCCAGCAGAGTACAGTTCTTGTACTATAGATGTAAGGAAGACATAAAGTTCCCATAAAACTTCTTTATAAAGCTAAGAAATGCCACCAAAAAGCAGCAGAGTCAAGACAGCCTGCTTCATCAAGGAAAACAAAGAAATGAGCACCCACCCTTAAAGCATTTTCTCTAAAAGTTGCCTAATATTCAGCAGTATGCATAGACCATAATATATTCAACCTTATCCTTGTTGATACCTTTCTTAGCTTAATTTCCATTTTACTCCTTGAAAAACTGAAATAAATATACTCCTGCATATATAACATCACACCTTTTTGTGCTTTTATTTCTCTAGGCAAAATTCCCCAGGGTAGGACTACTTGCTCTAAGATATCAACATTTATAATCTTAAACAATATTTCTAAGTAACTTTTTCAAATGTAATAGGAACTTGCTCTCCCAGTGAGAACATCTGACTTTGAACCCTTGTCCCCTAACCTTAACCATGTCATGCAAAAATAATAGTCTAACCATATTGGGTTGAAAATCTGATAATTCAAAATACAGCTTTACTTTTTGTGTACATTTTCCTTCATATGGTTACGAATTTTTAAAAAGCATGTGCTTTTTTCACTTCTTACCTGAATTGCCTCTTCATACTTATTGAAATTCTTTGCCTTTGGATCTTTCTCTAGTCACATGAAGAGTATGACCTACACCCAGGAGCTTGGCAGCCCCACAGCAATCTGTGCCAGGGGAAAGCTGGTCACCCACGGGTGCTGAGATAGGCCTTCAGGCACACAGGAGGGACAAGCAGCAGCCAGTGACAGCAGGACCAACTAACACCAGAGATAATCAGATGGCAAACGTAGGAACATTACTAACAGAAACCAAGGCAATATAGCTCCATTTGAACCCAATTCTCCCACAATGGCAAGTCCTGGATACCCCAACACACCAGAAAAGCAAGATTTGGATTTAAAATCACAGTTCATGATGCTGATGGAGGGCTTCAAGAAGGACATAAATAACTCCCTTAAAGAAATACAGGAGAACACAAGTAAACAGGGAGAAGCCCTTGAAGAACTGGGAAAAACACAACAAAAAAGGTGAAGGAATTGAACAAAGTCATCCAGGATCTAAAGATGGAGGTAGAAACAATAAAGAAATCACAAAGGGAAACAACTCAGGACATAGAAAACCTAGGAAAGAAGTCAGGAATCATGGATCCAAGCATCCACAACAGAATGCAAGTGATAGAAGAGAGAATCTCAGATGCAGAAGACACCATAGAAAGCATTGACACAACAGTCAAAGAAAATGAAAAAAGCAAAAAACTCCTGACCCAAACCATCCTGGAAATCCAGGACAAAATGAGAAGACAAAATCTAAGAATTATAGGTATAGAAAAAGAGTAAAGATTTCCAACTTAAATGGCCAGTAAATGTTTCAAACAAAATTATAGAAGAAAACTTCCCTAACCTAAAGAAAGAGATGCCCATGAACATACAAGAAGCCTACAGAATTCCAAATAGATTTGACCAGAAAAGAAATTCCTCTTAACACATAATAATTAAAACACCAAATGTACTAAATAAAGAAAGAATATTAAAAGCAGTAAGGGAAAAAAGTCAAGTAACATATAAAGATAGACCTATCAGAATTACACCAGACTTCTCACCAGAGACTATGAAAGCCAAAAGAGCCTGGACAGATGTCATACAGACCCTAAGGGAACACAAATGCCAACCCAGATTGCTATAACCAGCAAATCTCTCAATTACCATAGATGGAGAAACCAAGGTGTTTCATGACAAAAACAAATTTATGCAGTATCTTTCGACAAATCCAACCCTTCAGAGGATAATGAATGGGAAAATCAACAAAAGGAGGGAAATTATACACTAGAAAAAGCAAGAAATTAATCTTCTTTCAAAGAAGACTAATTCTTTTGGTAATTCTTACCAAAAGAAGGTAACCACACAAACATAGCAATTACATCAAAAATAGCAGGAAGCAACAATCACTTATTAAGAGATAATAAGGAAACTTAATATCTCTTAACATCAATGGACTCAATTCCCCAATGAAAAGACATAGACTAACAGACTGGATACATAAACAGGAACCAACATTTTGCTGCATACAGGAAATGCATCTCAGTGTCAAAGACAAACACTACCTCAGAGTTAAAGGCTAGAAAACAGTTTTCCAAGCAAATGGTGCCAGGAAAAGAGCTGGAGTAGCCATTCTAATAGCCAATAAAATAGACTTTCAACCAAAAGTCATCAAAAAAGACATGGAAGGACACTTTATACTCATTAAAGGAAACACCTACCAGGAAGAACTCTCAATTCTGAATATCTATGCTCCAAACGCAAGGGCACCCTCATTCGTAAAAGAAACTTTACTAAAGCTTAAAGCACACATCATACCCCACACAATAATTGTGGGTGATTTCACACCTCACTCTCCTCAATGGACAGATCAGGGAAACACAAACTAAACAGAGACACAGTAAAACTAACAGAAGTTTTGGACCAAATGGATTTAATAGATATCTATAGAACATTTCATCTTAAATCAAAAGAATATACCTTCTTCTCAGCACCTCATGGTACATTCTCCAAAACTGACCATATAATTGGTCACAAAACAGACCTCAACAGATATAAGAAGATCGAACTAATGCCATGCCTCCTATCAGATCACTATGGAGTAAATGTGGTCTTCAATAGCAACAAAAACAACAGAAAGCCCACATACACATGGAAGCTGAACAATAATCAATGATACCTTGATCAAGGAAGAAATAAGGAAAGAAACCAAAACCTTTTTAGAATTTAATGAAAATGAAGGCACAACATACCCAAATTTATGGGACACAATGAAAGCAGTGCTAAGAGGAAAACTCATAGCTCTGAGTGCCTCCAAAAAGAAGCTGGAGAGAGCATACACTGGCAGCTAAACAGCACACCTAAAAGTTTTAGAACAGAAAGAAGCTAATACATCCAAGAGGAGTAGAAGGCAGGAAATCGTCAAACTCAGGGCTGAAATCAACCAAGTAGAAACAAACAAACATAAGAAAACTATACAAAGAATCAACAAAATCAGGAGCTGGTTCTTTGAGAAAATCAACAAGATAGATAAACCTTTAGCCAGACTAACCAGAGGGCACAGAGCTAGAATCCAAATTAACAAAATCAAAAATGAAAAGGGAGAAATAACAGAAACTGAGGAAATTCAAAAAATCATCAGATCCTACTACAAAATCCTATACTCAACACAACTGGAAAATCTGGATGAAATGGACAATTTCCTAGACAGATACCAACTACCAAAGTTTAATCAGGATCAGATAGACCATCTAAATGGTCCCATAACCCCTAAAGAAATAAAAGTGGTCATTGACAGACTCCCAACCAAAAAAAAGCACAGGACCAGATGGTTTTAGTACAAAATTCTATCAGATCTTCAAAGAAGACCTAACACCAATACTCTTCAAAGTATTCCACAAAATTGAAACAGAAGGAACACTACCCAACTTGTTCTGTGAAGTCACAATTTCACTGATACAAAAACCACACAAAGATCCAACAACAAAAGAGACCTTTAGATCAATTTCCCTTATGAATATCAATGCAAAAATACTCAATAAAATTCTTGCAAACCAAATCCAAGAACACATCAAAACAATCATTGACCATGATCAAGTAGGCTTCATGCCAGGGATGCAGGAATGGTTCAATATAAGTAAATCCATCAATGTAATCCACTACATAAACAATCTCAAAGGAAAAAAACCACATGGTCATTTCATTAGATGCTGAAAAAGCATTTGACAAAATTCAGCATCCTTTCATGCTAAAGGTCTTGGAAAGAACAGGAATTCAATGCCCATACCTAAACATAGTAAAAGCAATATGCAGCAAACCAGTAGCCAATATCAATCTAAATGGAGAGAAACTTGAAGCAATCCCACTAAAATCAGGGACTAGATAAGACTGCCCTCTCTCTCCATATTTATTCAATATAGTACTTGAAGTTCTAGCTAGAACAATTAGATAACAAAAGGAGGCCAAAGGTATACAAATTGGAAAGGAAGAAGTCAAATTATCATTATTTGCAGATGATATGATAGTATACTTAAGTAACCCAAAAAACCCCACCAGAGAACTCCTACAGCTGATAAACAACTTGAGCAAAGTGCCTGGATATAAAATTAATGCAAGCAAGTCATTAGCCTTCCTGTACTCAAAGGATAAACAGGTTGAGAAAGAAATTAGGGAAATGAAACCCTTCACAATAGCCACAAACAATATAAAGTATCTTGGTGTGACTCTAACCAAACAAGTGAAAGGTCTGTATGACAAAAACTTCAAGTCTCTGAAGAAAGAAATCAAAAAATACCTCAGAAGATGGAAAGATCTTTCATGCTCATGAATTGGCAGGATTAATAGAGTATAAAATGGCTATCCTGTCAAAAGCAATATACAGATTCAAGGCAATCCCCCCATCAAAATCCCAACTCAATTCTTCATAGAGTTAAAAAAAACAATTTTCAAATTCATCTGGAATAACAAAAAACCAAGATAGCTAAAACTATTCTCAACAGTAAAAGAACTTCTGGGGAATCAGTATCCCAGACCTCAAGCAGTACTACAGAGTAATAGTGTTAAAAACTATGGTATTGGAACAGTGAAAGGCAAGTAGATCTTACTTGATCTTAGAGCATAAGCTATTGGTGTTCTGTTCAGGAAATTTTCCCCTGTGCCCATATGTTCAAGGTTCTTCTCTAGTTTCCTTTCTATTAGTTTCAGTGTGTCTGGTTTTATGTGAAGGTCCTTGATCCACTTGGAATTGAGCTTAGTGCAAGGAGATAAGAATGGATCAATTTGCATTCTTCTGCATGTTGACCTCCAGTTGAACCAGCATCATTTGTTAAAAAGGCTGTCTTTTTTCCACTGGATGGTTTTAGCTCCTTTGTCAAAGATCAAGTGACCAGACAAATGGGGCCTCATAAAATTACAAAGTTTCTGTAAGGCAAAGGACACTGTCAAAAGGACAATGTGGCAACCAACAAACTGGGAAAAGATCTTTACCAACCTACATCCGACAGAGGGCTAATATCCAATATATACAAAGAACTCAAGAAGTTAGACTCCAGAGAGCCAAATAACCCTATTGGAAAATGGGTACAGAGCTAAACAAAGAGTTCTCACCTGAAGAATATCTAATGGCTGAGAAGCACCTAAAGAAATGTTCAACATACTTAGTCATTAGGAAAATGCAAATCAAAACAACCCTGAGATTCCACCTCACACCAGTCAAAATGGCTAAGACCAAAAACACAGGAGACAGCAGGTGCTGGCAAAGATGTGGAGAAAGAGGAACACTCCTCCACTGCTGGTGGGATTGCAAGCTGATACAACCACTCTGAAAATCAGTTTGGTGGTTCCTCAGAAATCTCGGCATAATACTACTGGAGGATCCTGTTATACCACTCCTGGGCATAAACCCAGTGGATTCTCCAGCATGTAATAAGGACACATGCTCCACTGTGTTCATAGCAGCCCTATTTATTATAACCAGAAGCTGGAAAGAACCCAGATGTCCCTCAACAGAGGAACGGATACAAAAATGTGGCGTATTTTCACAATGGAATACTACTCAGCTATTAAAAACAATGAATTCATGAAATTCTTAGGCAAGTGGGTGGAACTGGAGAATGTCATCCTGTGTGAGGTGACCCAGTCACAAAAGAACACACATGGTATGTACTCACTTATAAGTGGATATTAGCCCAGAAGCTCAGAATACCCAAAAAACAATTCCAATATCAAATGATGCCCAAGAAGAAGGAAGGAGAGGCCCCTGGTTCTGGAAAGGCTCAATGCAGCAGTGTAGGGGAATACAGGACAGGGAAGAAGGAAGAGGTTGATTGGGGAACAGGGGGAGAGAAGAGGGCTTATGGAACTTTCAGGAAGGGGGAGTCCAGGAAAGGGGAAATCATTTCAAATGAAAATAAAGAATATATCTAATAAAAATGTCCTATCATCTCAGGTTATGAAGACATTCCTTTATAATTTGTTTCAAAAATACCATTTTTATTTAGTTTTTCAGTCCATCTAGAACAACATTTGTTTATAGAATAAGGAAAGGTTCTTGTTTCTTCTATGTTAGTAGTAATGATTTCATCCAACATAATCAATAACTCTCCTGAATTAAAATGCAATCTCAACATGATAAATTTTCTCTCTCTCTCTCTCTCTCTCTCTCTCTCTCTCTCTCTCTCTCTCTCTCTCACACACACACACACACACACACACACACACACACACAAACACACACACACACACAAACACATACACCTGCTAGTAATTTCTGTTTTCTCTGCACTCTGACTCAAGCATAGTCAGTAAAAAACATTAATATTACATGAAATAATATATAATTTGCAAACAGAAAGAATTTGACCTTACCATAGTCGATATGTTTTGTCTAATTTCTAGAAAGAAAGTTCTCAGATTTAATTCAAAGATGATTCAAACTCAACAATCTCATACTCACTAGATACTTTCTATGAACCACACTCTTTTCTGAATATTTCTTTTACTCCCTATATTAAGTAATCCTAATGGACAATATTATCTTTATCTTATGTCTCTATATAAAAAAATTCTACATAGAAAGTTTAATTACTCAAGATCAGAAATATAGTAAGTGATAGGGCTGAGACTTTTAGCTTCCACTTGTGACCTTAACATTTTCCTGATACTTCTAACTTTGCATGGTATACTAATCACAATACAGAAGATAAGCAGTGAACTTTTGTTTGATTGGATTGGATTTAAACCATAAAACTTTTTATGCCACACAGTCTTATAACATTAGGAAATAATGACTTGAAATGCATTTTCTTCTTGAAAATTCAGAGTAATTTCAAAACAGCAATTTTCAGTGGCTGCAAAGGAACAGCTCTAATGAGTTCTGTTCAAGAAGCTTCTTCTCACCAGGAAATGATTGAAGACAAGGAAATAACCTCTCATTAATTCCTTATTAACCATCTTAATCAGGATTACATCACTGCCTCTCTGAGTATGGTCAATTGTCAGCAGGCTCTGTAGCTTGAATTCATTAAGCCTACAAGGTGGGAAGGTCTAGACAGTCAGCAGGTTCATTTCCTATCCCCTAGGGGAGCTACATTTGATGAAGATATGCCTTGCTCATTACTAATAGAAGCTTATTTACTTGTATTTTACTGCCACACATCCCTTGGAACCCAGTACAAGTTCTTTGCCTGAAAGTTCTTAGAAAAGGTCAGAGCACACAGACTGAGCACACAGGCTAAGGGAAGAGTCCACCTCTTCAGCTCTCCAAGGAAACAACTGTCTGGCCACTATAGGAAAGTTCCCAGGAAGTTGCTGTGCCAGTGGGTTGAAAGATAATAGGATGGGTTTTGTCTTCTTCAGGTAAAAGTCTCCAAGCCAAACAGCTTCCAATTTCTCTGTGATGAACACCAGAAGACCTGATGTTCCTTATATTCAGTCTGTGCAATGTGAATAGGGGAAAACACCCCAACTTCAAGGCTGAATGACTATTGGCCTGGGGAGTGGTTGAGTTTGGGGTTTGGGGTAAGTGGATCAATCAGAGCCAGTGAGACACGAAAAGATTTCTGGGAGAGTATGTGATGTTGTAGCTCATGCAGGAAACTGTACATTTATGTGTACACACCCTGGGGAATAACTATAATGTTTCTGACCACCATACTGCTTCCTTCTAGATATGTGGCCTTGAATACCATTTAACCTTTCCCTACCTTGGGTCTATTATTTATAGAACAATAGTACTCTTAAGAGCATTTCCCATGTAGAAATTATGAAGATTGAATGAGTTCCTATTGACAAATTATATGTTAAGTATCATTTTAAAAGTGTGCTTAAATATTAGCTACTCTAAACATGCCTTAAGATTTCTATTAGAGAAATTTCCCTCACTATTCTATGGTATTTGTAGTTCAAACGGATATATAATCTGGGACAACCAGAGCCATCTAGGTCTGAGTGTCTTAAAATAAACAAAGGAAAGGGACAAGTACGAAAACAGTTCCTGGTGCTATTGTTGCACATTTAGATTAAGCTGTGCTTAGGGAAAGGCCTTTCCCACTGTGCGCACGTGTGCGTGAGTGCGTGCGTGGGTGCGTGCGTGCGTGCGTGCGTGCGTGCGTGCGTGTGTGTGTGTGTGTGTGTGTGTGTGTGTGTATGCATATAAAATATATATGTATCTTAGTTTTTAGTTATTCTTGTTTTATTGAGAAGTTAGTAAAACACGGGAAACTATCCCATATAGTTCTTTCATTCATGATGATAAGCTTCCTGTATTATTAAAAGTAGAATGGGAAGGATAGAGGAAATGGATCTGAAGGAGAGAGTTTCCATGGGGATGGGGTGAGATGAGATGATAAGGATGTGAGTAATTACAATCTCTTACATACATGCATGAAATTATCCAAGAACAAATCTAATTTATTTTTTTTAATGGAAAAATTCAAAGTGGGGAAAAAAATCCCCCACAAAAATTTTAAAAATAGAGTAGTACAATTGTCCCAGGAACAGACTTTAAAACATCATTATTGCAAAACTGCTACAGTTTACACAAGGGTACACTCATAGTATATATGGCATGGGTTTACGTAAGATTGTAATGAAATTTATTAACCACTATAGAATCATAGAGAAGAATTCTACTGCCCTCAAATTCCTCTGTGCTGTGACTTTTCTTCCCTTCCTCCCAAATCCCTTTGTGGCGACTAATCTTATTACTCTCTTCACAGTTTGACTTTTCAGAATGTTATAGTCAGAATGATAGAATATGTGACCTTTACACTTTATAATCTTCTTTAACTTGGTTATTTCCATCATGACGTTTTATAGGTTTTACCTCATTTGCCTTTTCATTTCACATTTCATGTTCTGAATATACCACATTTTATTTATCCATTCACCTATGTAAGGGTATCTTTGTTGCTTCCAAATTAGGATAAATATCAGTAAAGCTGATATGAGCATCATTGTAGAGTTTTCTGGTAAGACATAACATTCTAGATCATCTGTACAAATACCAGGAGTCATTTCTGCTGGTTTAAACTCTGAGAGAAGGCTTTGTTCTGAAGCCAGTCTTCAATCCTATCCAACCATTCCTTGGCATTCTTGGCAGCATTCACATGACTCCAACTCTTCAGCAGCATGTTTTGTTCTCAGCTCTCTGAATTTGGGCTATTTTAATAGGATTTAGGGACATCTAGTTGCTTTAATTTGCATTTCTCTGATGTCATGTGATGGGGAGAACTTTTTCATGCACTTACTTGCCACCTATGCATCTTTCCCAATGAATACACTTTCATTTCTCATTAAGCTATATTTTATGCAAATTGAACTTCAAAGAAAATCGTTGCTACCTCTGTCTGTAAGAGGACCTCTAAAGATTCCATAGCAGTTATTGCTGAGCTAAAAGCGAATATACAATGGCCTGACCTCTTCGTTTCCTTTTCATCCTTCAGTCACAAGTGATCTCCAGCTAATACAGGTGAAACACACGCACTGAGTGAAATACTGCGCAGCCTGTGGCTCCATTCTTGAAGTCTGGAATAACAGTATAGCATAATACCTAAAATGTCTGCATGACTTGGTAGGTATGAAGAGCACATACTGATGAGAAAGAAAAGGTGGGAACCACAAGGAATTGCTAAGCACTGGGACTAGATGCTCATTAGTAGGGCATAAGGCCTGTAGGAGGTATATAAACATTCATCAGAGAATGGGGAGAAAAGGAGTCAGTAAGTCAACTCAGGGTTCATGCTGCCAGTAGGACAGATGTGTGTACATATGCTTTCATTTGCTCAGAAACGCAGAGCTTTGCTAAAATCTCATTACTGGTCTGCAGAAATCATTCTCATCTCCCTCTTTCTTCTAAACTACAAATGGTTGTGTTATCAGTCCAGGAATTCATTTTAAATGTCTCCTTTCTCATGTATTTGCTTATGCAACTTCTTGGACCTAAGATGTTCATCTGTATGCATGCACACACACTCCATGTCTCAGGTTTCCAAATCATTCCAAATCTTTTAAGATATATGTCTGCTCCTAATTGGTGCAATGATATACTGCTAGTGAGTTAGGACTTCTGCCAATACTACATGGCATCTCAACCCCCCCAAAGGAAGGGGAAAGACCACAGTGTAGACTTGTTATTTTTATTCAAACAGGTTAAGCTGTAGGAGGTTTTGCTTGAGAAATAGTATGTAGAATTTGCTAAATTTCACAATATCCATACTCTGCATGGATGCATTCTATATTCACACTCACCATTGTCAGTAGGAAGTCAACAAATAAGTGAACTCCAAACTGATTGAAGATGTGCTATGGTATACCATTATGTCGAATTTCTACTTTGCAGATACATATAAATGGCCTACAGAATGGAGCAGCAAGATACAATAAAGCAATAAGCAGCAATCATGAATGTTGAGCATTACCTTTGTTTTTAGTATAATGTCTTTACTCACTAGATTATATGATTTAAATTTTTATGTTGTCCATATTTTAAATGAGTTCTCAAAATTCTTTCAAATGCATCATTTATTTTTTTTCACCAGTACAAATCTGATCTAGCATTCCACTGTGCCTTCTTCACCTAGACTTTCTCACCTTCTAGAACATACCAAAGATGATGTAAATAAAGTATCACACAACTAGTAAACAAAGTTAAAATAGTATATACAATGTTTACTGGTGACAAACATGGAGAAAACCAAAGCAGGGTTAAAGAAGATATTTGGAAAGTGGGAGAATATTTTAGGTAATATAAACTAGAAAATCTCTTGAGGAAGTGGCTATCTTTCTAAGATAAAGAGGAAAAAACCTGAAAAACTCTAAAGCATATTCCAACTGAAGTATGTTCTGACTTACTTAATATAAAGTCCCTGAGGAAGTATTTACCTTTATACATTCAGGGAACATTGTGGCACCTAGTATGTCTAAAAAGATGGTTACAGTGGGGGATGCTGGAAAGGATAATTGAAGATATCATAAAAGAATAGACCATGTAGAGTCTTGTGAGCCAGGGTAGGAACTTGTATTTTAATTCAGATAGTTTAAGCCTTAGGTGGTTTTGTTTGAGAAATAGCATAATTTAAAGCATGTTTTAAAATGTTACTTAACCCAACTGCTGTGTGAAAAACAGACTACACACATGCAGTAATGGCAGAAGGAAAGATTTTGCAAGGAGAAGTTCTAGCTAGAGCAATTAGACAACAAAAAGAGGTCAAAGGGATACAAATTGGAAAGGAAGAAGTCAAACTATCACTATTTGCAGACGATATGATAGTATACATAAGCGACCCAAAGAACTCCACCAGAGAACTCCTACAGCTGATAAACGACTTCAGCAAAGTGGCCGGATATAAAATCAACTCAAGCAAGTCAGAAGCCTTCCTATACTCAAAGGATAAGCAGGCTGAGAAAGAAGTAAGAGAAATAATACCCTTCACGATAGCCACAAACCATATTAAGTATCTTGGCGTGACTCTAACCAAACAAGTGAAAGATCTGTATGACAAGAACTTCAAGTCTCTGAAGAAAGAAATTGAAGAAGACCTCAGAAGATGGAAAAATCTGCCATGCTCATGGATTGGCAGGATTAATATAGTAAAAATGAGCATGTTACTAAAAGTAATACACAGATTCAATGCAATCCCCATCAAAATCCCAACTCAATTCTTCATAGAGTTAGAAAGAGCAATTCAAAAATTCATCTGGAATAACAGAAAACCCAGAATAGCTAAAACTATTCTCAAGAGTAAAAGAACCTCTGGGGGAATCAGTATCCCGGACCTCAAGCTGTACTACAGAGCAATAGTGTTAAAAACTGCATGGTATTGGTACAGTAACAGACATGTAGATCAATGGAACAGAATTGAAGACCCAGAAATGAATCCACACTCCTATGGTCACTTGATCTTTGACAAAGGAGCTAAAACCATCTAGTGGAAAAAAGATAGCCTTTTCAACAAATGGTGCTGGCTCAGCTGGAGGTCAACATGCAGAAGAATGCAAATTGACCCATGCTTATCTCCTTGCACTAAGCACAATTCTAAGTGGATCAAAGATCTCCACATAAAACCAGACACACTGAAACTAATAGAAGGGAAACTAGGGAAGAACCTTGAACATATGGGCACAGGGGAGAATTTCCTGAACAGAACTCCAATAGCTTATGCTCTAAGATCAAGAATAGACAAATGGGACCTCATTAAATTACAAAGTTTTTGCAAGGCAAAAGACACTGTCAAAAAGACAAAGCGGCAACCAACTAACTGGGAAATGATCTTTACCAACCTTACATCCGACAGTGGGCTAATATCCAATATATACAAAGAACTCAAGAAGTTAAACTCCAGAGAGGCAAGTAACCCTATTAAAAAATGGGGTACAGAGCTAAACAAAGAGTTCTCACCTGAAGAATATCTAATGGCTGAGAAGCACCTAAAGAGATGTTCATCATCCTTAATCATTAGGGAAATGCAAATCAAAACAACCCTGAGATTCCATCTCACACCAGTCAGGATGGCTAAGATCAAAAACACAGGAGACAGCAGTTGTTGGCGAGGATGTGGAGAAAGAGGAACACTCCTCCACTGCTGGTGGAATTGCAGGCTGGTACAACCACTCTGGAAAGCAGTCTGGCGGTTCCTCAGAAAACTGGGCATGACACTCCCGGAGGATCCGGCTATACCACTCCTGGGCATATACCCAGAGGCTTTACCTGCATGCAATAAGGACACATGCTCCACTATGTTCATAGCAGCCTTATTTATAATAGCCAGAAGCTGGAAAGAACCCAGATGTCCCTCAACGGAGGAATGGATTCAGAAGATGTGGTATATCTACACAATGGAATACTACTGTGCAATTAAAAACAATGAATTCACGAAGTTCCTAGGCAAATGGTCAGATCTTGAAAATATCATCCTTAGTGAGGTAACCCAATCACAAAAGAACACACATGGTATGCAGTCACTGATAAGGGGATATTGACCCAGAATCTCGGAATACCCTAGACACAATCCGCATATCAATAGATTTCTAAGAAGATGGAAGGAGAGACCCCTGGTCCTGGAAAGACTGGATGTAGGGGAATGCCAGGACAAAGTAACAAGAGGGGGTTGAATGGGGAAAAGAGGGAGGGAAGGGGGCTTATGGGACTTTCGGGGAGGGAGGAAACGGGAAAGGGGAAGTGATTTGGAATGTAAATTAAAAAAATAAAATAAAATAAATAATAAAAAAAATAAAATAAAAAGAAAGAAATGATTATTGCAAATTTTAGCCACGATTAAAGAATGCAAAACAGGTGGTAAAAATCCAGTGATACTAAAACAACAGCCACACATAGCACATAAACAAATGGGTGTGATCATGTTTAAACAAAAAAAAAATGTACTTATAAAAGTAGCCTGCAGAACAGAATGGGCTTATGAGCCAGAGTATGCACCAACCCTCCACTGTGAAGCTCAATGCCCAGTAGAAATGCGATGTGGGCCACAATTGTAATTTTAATACTTTTAACAACTGTATTACTTAAATTAAAAAAAAACAGACTAACCACATTTTAATTATATCTAACCCATTTCTAAAATATGATTATTAAGATGTTGAGTCTTGGCAAGTTTTACCTTGTATGTGAAAGAGAATGGGTTTTAGGTGTTTTGTGATATTTGTTTTATGCAGATTTCAGTTTTGGTAATTAATCCTCATTAGGAAGTCTTTATTGATTTCACTCAATATATTCCTACATCTAGATTATCATTAAAAATTATACATGATTTTGGGCACATGTTTCAAAATGTCAGTCCATAAAAATAAAACTTTGACAGAAGTAATCTCACACTGCAGTAACTAATGGGTGTGAGATATCAACCTCTCTGATCTTGGTACAAAATTCTTCTCCAGGATCTCATTGGAAAATGACTGCTACATAGGAGCTGGAATCCTGTTTTTATGGTACATGAAAGTAATTTAAACAGCTACTTTATTCTCTTTTTTACAAGAACACAGACTGGGCACCCATCTTTCTATTGAATTGCTGTCAGGGAAGGCTTTGCACAAGGTCAACATAACAAGATTCTCCAGCAGGTGCTGCAAAGGACTTTAATATATTCAGAGGATTTATGTCAGATTCTAAGCACTAAAGATTGAGCTGATAATCGTAGGTATTTGGCAAAGGCATTAGCATTTCTGTCTGTAGAGATTTCAATGCCCTATTAACTATTCTAAATCATTTGCCCAGTGAGGAAACATACCAAGTTGAGTGACTTGAGTTAGGAGTTTCTCACTGCCCACCACAGGCAATAGCGTAGAACACGCTAGGGCTGTCTGCAAGGGGAAATGAACGAGGATGGAAGAACGCTTTGACTCCTAATGAATATGAATGCACAAACATGAGCATTGCAAAAAGCAACACTGGGAGTAAAAAGAGAAGAAACCTGCTTTGAAGTGTGATCCCTCTGTGAAGACACTGTGGATGGTTTTCTTAAAGACTGGATGATTTGCAGCACTTCTAAAGAACATCTTCTCTGGACAATTGTAGCCAGTCTTTTCATGCTTTGTGGGTTCCCTTTTTCTATGTTTTTCCACCCTTTTTCTACCCTTTTAACCACCTTGTATTAAATAAGGGAGATAAAAGGATAGAATTGAAAGAGGGTGATGTTATCATTAGACTACTTCCTGCTGGTTAGGGACAACCAGTTCCTTGGGGCAAGTTTGATCTTCACTGTCAGGATATCTAATTTCTTCTTCTTGGCTTTTCTTTTTTTATGCAGGACTACTTAACAAACCACAACCAACAACAAACAACCATCTACCAACAACCCACCTTACCTCTCAGAGCCCTTGCATTTATATACTCTGAAAAGTCCCCAGAATTCCAAACATAACACAACTGCAGAAACTATCTGCCACTGGCAAAATCAATCCCCTGCAAGAACACAAGACAAATCATAGCTGCCATGGAATTTCTGAAGCAGCCCCATATCCCACACCCGGGATTAAAACTAGAACACCCTCTTATACTATTTCTGTGCTTTTTAACAACACCAAACTTCCAAAATTGTCACTACATACCTATATCCAGGATGCTTCTCTACAACCCCTGCAGTGTAGAGGTTACTTTCTCTTTAAAAGAAAATGCTGCAAAAAGATCTCACTATGTTGACAATATTTCAGAAGAAAGCATGGAGGAAAATAAAAATGAGGGCAGATGTGTCAATTTGTTGAGAAAGATAGCCAATTTAACTGTTTCCAAAAGAAATGCAGAGCTCTTGCAAGTATCTGAGATGAAAATTGATAGTTCTTGGTATGCTGAGTCCAAATGTGCTTCATGAGTATCAAATGATGGGTCTAATACTTCATTCCATCTGCTGATTTGTCCAGGGGAAATAGAGGCAGCTATAAAAGTAGTTATTTTGTGACTGATACATGACTTCCTAAAAAGGATTTCACTTTTCCCTCAGTAGTGACAAAGAGTCATTAATTACACTAAGGATGACGGTATTTGAACTTGACACTTACTAGAAGGTGAATCAGATCTAAGAGGTCACTAGGATGACCCCATAGGGTGACCCCAATGTAACACCATATATTCTTGAGTGATATTTCCAGCCTTTAAGATTCTGTTTCTATAAATAGGAAAATTAAAATGATTTTCTATGGTTTTCATATTCTAAACCATCCAGTACACTGCTATCCACAAAGCTGAGCCTCTCGAGTAAGTTGAGTACAAAGTTGTTATTGTGGAGAATTCATTGGAAACTGTCAAAAGTTCAAATGTTATTCTTAATGTTGAGCCTTGATCAAGGCTATTTGTTTTTCTGCATGTACTCACAGTCTTAACTCAAAATATATACTTCTGATATCAGCCTTGACCAAGAACATTTCTATCCCTGCTGTTTTGGGAGGGTTAAAGGGTATGAGCCTCATCTGACCCAGCAAAGATTCACATTTGCATTCTTTCTTTGTACAACATGAAAAGACCAAATATGTGAATTTCAGGCATTATAGAAGTAGGATCCCAGTTAGATTGCATAGACGAGAAATCTTTATTCAACAAGATCATAGAAGAATATTTCTGAAAACAGTGAAGGACATCTGTATAGACACAAGAAACACACAAAACACTAGGTACAGAAAAGAAACTCCTCTTGGCATATTTTAAAGTACAGAACAAAGAGAAGGTACTAAAAGTTGCTAGAGAAGTTAGAATACCAGTTGAGATCCCAGTGTCTCAATTTTAAAAACAGAAGAGCTGAGAACAATGCCCTTCTCGTTCTAAAGACCACAGATGCCAAACCAATCTTCTTTACATATAAAAAATATCTTGCAGGAAAAAGAAAACTTTCCATGATGTAAACACACACACACACACAAATACTTTTTTAAGGGAAAAAGAGCAGCAGACCAATTTCTTTGGAAGAAATTTTAAGAGGGCATAATACTAAATCTGTAAAATGGAAATTAAACAACATTAAAATCAGTCCTATTTGGAAATTATAATTTAATTGCCTACATTAAAAGAGCCAAAAATAACTCTATGAAGAACTGAGTTGGGATTTTGATGGGGATTGCATTGAATCTGTATATTACTTTTGGTAAGATGGTCATTTTTACTATATTAATCCTACCAATCCATGAGCATGGCAGATTTTTCCATCTTCTGAGGTCTTCTTCAATTTCTTTCTTCAGAGACTTGAAGTTCTTGTCATACAGATCTTTCACTTGTTTGGTTAGAGTCACACCAAGATACTTTATATGGTTTGTGGCTATCGTGAAGGGTATCATTTCTCTTACTTCTTTCTCAGCCTGCTTATCCTTTGAGTATAGGAAGGCTACTGACTTGCTTGAGTTGATTTTATATCCGGCCACTTTGCTGAAGTCGTTTATCAGCTGTAGGAGTTCTCTGGGTCGCTTAAGTATACTATCATATCGTCTGCAAATAGTGATAGTTTGACTTCTTCCTTTCCAATTTGTATCCCTTTGATCTTTTTTTGTTGTCTAATTGCTCTAGCTAGAACTTCAAGTACTATATTGAAAAGATATGGAGAGAGAGGGCAGCCTTGTCTAGTCCCTGATTTTAGTGGGATTGCTTCAAGTTTCTCTCCATTTAGATTGATGCTGGCTACCAGTTTGCTGTAAATTGCTTTTACTATGTTTAGATATGGGCCTTGAATTCCTGATCTTTCCAAGACCTTTAGCATGAAAGGATGCTGAATTCTATCAATTCTTCATAGAGTTAGAAAGAGCAATTCAAAAATTCATCTGGAATAACAGAAAACCCAGAATAGCTAAAACTATTCTCAAGAGTAAAAGAACCTCTGGGGGAATCAGTATCCCGGACCTCAAGCTGTACTACAGAGCAATAGTGTTAAAAAACGCATGGTATTGGTACAGTGACAGGCATGTAGATCAATGGAACAGAATTGAAGACCCAGAAATGAATCCACACTCCTATGGTTATTTGATCTTTGACAAAGGAGCTAAAACCATCCAGTGGAAAAAAAGATAGCCTTTTCAACAAATGGTGCTGGCTCAACTGGAGGTCAACATGCAGAAGAATGCAAATTGACCCATCCTTATCTCCTTGCACTAAGCTCAATTCCAAGTGGATCAAGGATCTCCACATAAAACCAGACACACTGAAACTAATAGAAAGGAAACTAGGGAAGAACCTTGAACATATGGGCACAGGGGAGAATTTCCTGAACAGAACTCCAATAGCTTATGCTCTAAGATCAAGAATAGACAAATGGGACCTCATTAAATTACAAAGTTTTTGCAAGGCAAAAAATAGCACAAATAAATGACTTAAGGATGCAATGCAACAATTTAGAGAAACAAAAATAAACCAAACACAGTCAATAAAAAGAAATAATAAAATAAAAGCAGAATTAAATAAGTTTTAACAAAGAATAAATCATAATCAAATCTAAAAGCTTTTTGATATAATATATAAACAAATTGGCAGAACCTTTGCCCAATTAAACAAAGAAAAGAGAGAACTAGACTTGACCTATCAGAATTAGGAATGAGCAGGAAAACATTACAAGAAAGAAACACCCATGTTAATGCCTTCTAAGCATAGGCTCGGTGGGATAGCAATTTCCATTTAACAGAACTTGGGTAGTGAATGGGACATACTCAGAATAGAGGAAACAACTGAGATCTAAGTAAAGAGAACTTGAATCAACAAAGCCATAGAGAGATTTCCTGATAAATTGCTTCACATCAAAAGGAAACTAAAACAGCAAATTTGAAGAGGAGACTGTGAGGAGCTGGATAAGAATAGTTTGCAGATTTACTGCATGTCCAGTCTCATTTTTTATCAGGAATGTATGAGAGAAAAAAAAAACTTTTCCTGGGACCATGAAAACCAAAAAGAATGACAAAATTCTGTGTTGAGGAAGGTGAGGGCTCAGGCAAACCTAATAGGCCATTCACGGAAATATAATTCATCCTGAAACTCAGGAGAACTCTGAGTGGCCAGACCAAAGATAGTTTTTTAATTTTACTGAATAATTTAAAATTTATGAGTATTTAAAACTGTCATCAATATAATTAAAATATAGTAAAGATATATTTCACAAAATTCTCCTATATCAAATGTTACCTAGAAGGTTTGTGGAATGCTTTTATTCAGTAATACATCATTACAATAATGAGTAAAAATAAACAGATTTTAAAAAGATATATAAATGAACAATTAATATGCAAAACTTAGGCTTTACATCTATAAAAACTATAATATCCTTTGATACTTTTCATTATTCTCACCAATTGCTCACAAATATACATAAAGATGAATGGAAAAAGTTCATTTGCAGCATGGCAATAGTGAAAAATGGAAAATAAATTGGTTATCAATAGAAAGGATATATTATGGCTTACCATCTGTCTAGATTAGATTCCTGTTGTTGACAAAACGCCAACTAAAAGCCTTTAAACAATAAAAATTTACTATCTTACAGTTCTGTAAGTCAGGCACATACTGTTTCATAAGCCAAAACTATGCTGCTGCAAGTTGTGTTTCTAGTTGGAGGGTCATCAGAGTTTCCTTTGCTGTCTTTAGGAATGTGGTCCCTTTTTACTGCTGGGATTAAAATTTTCCCCAGATTTAGAGGATTCCATGTTGCTCTGTATGTAGTCCATCTCTACCTCTTCAAAGTCAGCCATGGAACATTGGGTCTGCTGACCCCTACCTCCATCTACTTCCAGTTTGAGGTATCATATGGTTAGCTCGAGCCTACCTTACTAACTGAGGACAACTTTACCATTTTATAGTCCCAAGGCCCCACCCTTAATCACACCTGAATAGTAATATATTCACAAATCTCCAGGAATAAAATGTGGTTATCCCTGGTATTAGTATTATGTTTATCACTGAAGGGACAGAAAATGCAGCCTAGACCTCCAATGGCCCCAATAAGTCAGTCAGAAGTTTAGAAATGCCTTCTCACTCGTAAGTAACATAAATACCTCAGATTCCAGACCCTGCTCTCTGCCAGTGAAGTGGGTAAAGCGTCACACTTCTTGCTATTCCAGAGACTGCTTTCTGTATAGAACTAGGTGAAAGGGCGTAAGACAGACTTTTGAATACGTGATTCTGGCCTAGTAAGATAACAGGAAATGGGCTGACTAACCGCTTATCTGGCTTCTGTAAATTGCGGGCGCCATAGAGGGAAGATAACATGCTGAAACCTCCAGTCCTATCTAAACTGTAATTTGTTACCCCCACTCAAATGAGAACCTCTGAGACTATAGGAAACTGATTGGTTCACGAAGCGCGGGTTTAGATGTTTTAAAATGATTGACCTAGAAAATATAGAATGGTACAAATCGATTGGCCCTCACCGCGTTGCGAGGCGCGGGCTTTGTTGTAATCCTATAAAAGCTGCCCCAGTTCTGCACTCCACAGTCCTCTACCCCTGTGAGGCATACGACTGTGCACCCCAGCGTGCTTGGTATTAAAGTCCTCTTGTTGTTGCATCAAGACCGTTTCTCGTGAGTGTTTCGAGCTGTCACCTTTCCTGAGTCGGAGTGTGGGGGTTCCTCTCGCTTTGAGGGCCTTTCATCACAACTTCTCTACTGTGGAAGGATTCTGAGGACATTCCAAGCATCATTTCCTGGAGCCTGCAGGGGATGACAAAGGAAGTCATCAGTAATGCTTCCAGAAAAACTTACATAAATGGGGATTCTCCTGGTCACCTACTTCTTCCCCCCCCCCTTTTTTAATTTTCTATATTTTTTTTATTTACATTCCAAATGATTTCCCCTTTCCCGTTTCCTCCCTCCCCGAAAGTCCCATAAGCCCTCTTCCCTCCCCCTGTTTCCCATTCAACTTCTAAGGAAGCTCTTGATTGTTTTCTCACTTCCAAGAGTTAGGGGTTTAATCTGCTTGACAATGGCCCAGAGCTTTTACACTTGGCTATTTTGATACTATCTTTATCTTATTCATTTAAACACATTTTCTCCAGCTTATATCAAAAAAAAATCTTTTAATTACTTTATATCTTATTTCTATTTATCAAAACACTCAAGTTCATTTTTTAAAAATGAAAGCAGGTGCTTTTATCCTTAGGCATGCCATAGCATCCTAACAACAATGATGTTTTCCTTCTGTTTCTAATGACTGCCATCATCATATAGCAAAGCCCCGGGTGCTCATAAGACCCATTTCCAGACTGATGTTCTTTCTATTGGTCTCACTTTTTTTTTTATTTTCTTAGTGAAAGCACCTCTTCTTAATAATTAGAGGCTTACTTTTTATATTTTATATTTATATTTTTTTATTTGTTGCAAATGTGTTCTTTATTATTCTATGATTATTATTTACCCAGTCTAGGGAACTACCTAATTCTATATTTGATTTTTCTATGGAAGATCTACTTGAGAAATAAAAAGCAGATCTATTATAATTTTACCAATAAGAAAATTGGGGAGTAAACATGTAAAATTATGAGAAAATATAGGCAGAATATAGCCAAGAGTATCTAATAAGGTAGTCATGTATAGCTATTTAAATATAAAATAGATATATTGGAGTTTGTTAACAATTCCATATCTCATTCACTCTAGCTACATTTCAAGTTTTTAATAACTAAATATGACTGTTGCCAACCATATTAAATACTGCAGGCATGAAACAGTTTTATCATTGCAGGTATTTATTGAACAATACTTAGAATTTTAGACTATGTTTCGAGGAAGACCTATGTCCTCTCCTCTCAATTGGTACAATGAAAAGGATTCATTTTCATATTTTTTAAGAGTTTTATTATTTGTGTGTGTGTGTGTGTGTGTTGCTTGAATGTATTCCTGTATACTGCATACCTGCCTGATGTAGGGGTCAGTGGAAAGCATTGCATCACCTAGAACTGAAGTTATAGACAGTTGTGAGCTGACATGTAGATACCAGCAATTGGACCGAGGTCTGAAAGAGCATCCAAGACTATTAATCACTGAGCCATCTCTTCAGCTCCTCCCCCATCTTTATATTATTATGAGTAAAGTTTAATCTGAAAATAAACTCAGCAAGGGAGGAAGTATAAAGCAGACAAAGGTGTGTAAGAGAGATGCCTGCGTTAAATACAGACAACAAAGGAAAACCTTACAAGAGAGATCAACCAAAGAAATCAAAGAGAGAGAAACCTGCTATAGGCACTGAAGTCATATCCCAAGGCTCATAGAAAAGGAAGAGCGTGGTTAATGAGCAGGTTTCCAGGCTCTGGAGATGCTGTAAGGAAGCTTGTAACACTTTGGAACTGTGTTACTATGAGATGAGAAAGTTTAAGCATTTGGTTTGTCAGTTTCTACTTCACTTTGGATGAGGATTTTTTTCCCCCTTTGGGCTGTTAAATAATCAGCAGTGGTACTCTGTCTCTCAACACCAAACCATTTCCTGCAGCCACAGAAGGACATCAGCCAGAAAGACTCAGGAGCTTGAGGTGCCATGCACTCAGAGTACAGGAATGGTATCCCAGAACAATGATGACTTCTAGGGGAAACTGAAAGGATTATGCAGAGACATTGACAACATCTTCTGTATATGGAAGAGGGTTCTGAGAAATAACAGATAAGCTTCACCAAAGGTTATTCACAGTATAAAATAGAATCTGTCAGCAGTTGACACCAGCTTATCACATAGAATATTATGGTTCTCAATTCTGCATTGCCATCTAAAAGAGGGTTTAGGCCACCTCATTTCACCAGGGTTCACTGTCACAGGCACATCTGTTTGCATTCAGGGTCCTCTCTTTCTCTCTCCTCATGGAGAATTCTAAAGCAATAGGTAAAACAAACCATTTTGCCCAAGTCATTCTTCTCAGAGAACCTATTCCAATTAAAGTTTGATCCAGGAAGTGAAGTGAGAGTCAGATACATTTTTTTTTCCTGCCTCATCTCAAAGTCCCTGAGTCAGTGCCTCCTGGCATATCCTGCTCTTCATATGATAAGAAGGCCCTCTCCCCTACAGCTCAGCTTCCAAAACATCTGCCTTGCCATATACCTCGATTTCCAACATGAAGCATTAAACATTTTCCCCTTTAATTTAAATGTAAATATGATTATAAATGATCCACATTACATCTTTATAGTCTACTATAAGTTGTCCTTTCCCTTAACTTTAACAATAAAAGCAAGAAATATAAGAAGAAACCAACATCATATGAAATCCACAGCACCAGCAAAGTTGCTAGCATTTCTGAAGAAGACCTCAATTATCACTCAGGGGGCCAGGCAAGTACAATGGAGGGTATATTGCTTCAGCTTGGGACACTGACCTGATCTTACCTTTGCCCTAATGGCCCTAGTAGCATTAGGTAATGCCTCCATTTCACTACTCTAGTGATTAAAAATGATCCCTAAAACATTGTCTCTTTTTACATTCTTATCTTGGAAAATGTAGGGTTTCTGCTCATTTGGTCAAAATCTATTCTCCCTCCCTTGAATTTGATCTAGGCTTGTTTCTTGATTTCCCAACAGAATGCAATGGAAACAATAGCCTTCACTCACTGACTGTGAGGTCAAGCTAGGGAAACCTACTCAAAGACCATTCCAGAGTACAAGTCACACCCACAAGACTGTTCTAGACCAGCTCATCTCTACTGACCCATCAGCTGACCAAGCATTCATACACAAACCCTGAACCCAGTTCTGAATAGAACCAGAACCTTTCCTATCTATCAAAAATGCAAACGTACTAATGTAAACTACTACATTTAAAGTGGTAGGTTAAACAACAAACAGTAACTAAAGGAATAACTGTGGATCTTAAATTCATCATCTGCATAGAAAACAAATAGTCTCACTCTGATGTGTTTGGCTGTTCTGTGCACTATCATTCCCAGCTTCATAATTGTATAGTTTACATATAAAATAAAACTTCAAAGTGCATCGACTAGTTTTCTGGACACTAGAGAGCTAAGGGTTTTAGTCATGCCCTGGACTCATGAACATGTAGGCACTAGGAAATACCATGAAGCTCACATGCAAGCGCACAAAGGGCACCAGGCATTGCAGTAGTGCCAAGGTAATCCTCGTCTTTGTATTGGAGCCACTCCTCCCTCCAACCTCACTCCCAAACCCTTTCCTCACCTCCAGTTCCACATTTAGGGTATTATCTAGATCGATATTATATCCAACTTTCTTCTTTCAGCTGTGGGAAAGATAGTTTTAAAGCCTTAATAATGCCTGAGATTTCTATGGTGCAAGTGGGTTAAGACTGTAAAGAAATAAAAACCTATACTAGACAAGACACATGAATATCCTACTATTTGCTCACCAGAAACAAAAGCCTTCTACCTGAAATATCCACGAAAGTCAAGATAATGCATTCATTATTATGTAGTTCATTGTCTCAGGAGAAGATATGCTGATTGTCACGTTTATTTTTATGAAAACATGCAAAGAGACTAAGGTATTTGCTTCAAATATTGGTCACTCACTGTGAGTTAGAACATATTACTTAGATTAGCTAATTATTAGAGAGGAGTAAGATGAGACTCCCATGTCCATTATAATAGGGTTATTATGATAATCAAATGAGGCTTACAGGGGAACAGTCCAAGTCACTCTCACGTAGCAAGTTAGCATTCATTTCCCCTACTTTGTGCATTAATTAATTTCCTACAAATCATTTAAAGTCTAGCTTAGATGAGGCCCTTTGTAAAGTCACTGTTTGCAATGGCAGTTCATGTTAAATTTCTTTTCTCCTGCCTCTTGTTTACTCAAGCAAATTTCTGAAGTTGAACTAGGTCCATGGATACTGTAATTACCAGTATTTCTCCTGCCACATTGAGAGAGGTACAATAATCAATCTAGCATATGATTAATCAGATTCATCACAATATAAGTGACCCAGTGTTATTTTAGGAAGATTATGAGAACATAAAAAAGGGCACATCAGGCTCCTTCCTAATTCTCACATTCAAATTGGGATACAGGTTAACAACCACAAAATCAGTTTTTTGATAATGATGATCTGGATTGGGAAGGAGCTTACTTCAACATATTTATACTTATGACTTGACTGTGTGTGTGTGTGTGTGTGTGTGTGTGTGTAGTGTGTAGTATGATTTCCAACTATTGCCTATCCCAAAAGAGCCATTACCCTGACAGTCAACAATATTTTTATTGATATTTATGTCTAAAACATACTCAATTATATCTGACTTCCTTTACATGCATTTTGTGTATAGCTCCAGCTACGCTGTTGCATACAAATACACATTCTGCTTACTCTTGTTGACACACATGATCTCATTGTGGTTATATGCACTCAGTATGCTTCTTGTGATCATTTAGACATGTGGCTCTCAATACTCATATTTGCCTCCTTAGGGAGGACTATCTACTCTTTAATTTTGGAAATATGGGTACCCAGAAATGGAGTTTCTGATTCATAACTATAGATACTACTAAAACCTCTCAAACTAATGGTACTATATTTTACTTTTACAACAATAAGATCTATATGACCTACAGTTGGGGTTAGGAAGGAGACAAGAGACCAGGAGCAAAGGATAAAAGACAACTGTTAGAGTCAAAATATCCTTTGGATCTACCAACATGACTGAGTACAGGAGCTACTGGCACTGAATAGTTATAAAGATACTAGTGTATACATAAAGTCATAAACTTCTTACATGAACTTCTCATGTCTATCAGCCATACTAAACCCTTTGTATTAGTTATTTTAAAAAAATAATTAATTACTTATTCACTTTACATCCTGCTCCTCTCCCAGTTTTTCCCCCTCCCATCTTCCCCTTCTCATCTAAGTGGGTGAGGTCTTCTTGGGTATCCCCCAACCCTGACACTTCAAGTGTTTGAGAGACTAGGCCCATTCTCGCCCACTCAGGCCAGACAAGACAGCCAAGCTAGAAGAACATATCTCACATACAGACAACAGCTTTTGGGATAGCCACAACTCTAGTTGTTCGGGGCTCACATAAAAACCAAGCTGCACATCTGCTACATATGTGTGGAGAGGCCTAGAACCAGCCAATGTATGTTCTTTGGTTGGTGGTTCAGACTCTGAAAGTCCCAAGGGTCCAGATTAGTTGACTCTATTGATCTTCCTGTGGAGTTCTTATTCCCTTTGAGGCCTGAGACCCTTCCTCCTATTCTTCCATCAGAGTCACCATCCACTCTTTGACTATAGGTGTCTGTATCTCTCTGAGTCAGCTGCTGGGTGGAGCCACTCAGAGAATAGCCATGCTAGATTTCTGTCTGCAAGCATAACAGAGTAACATTAATAGTTCCAGGAATGGGTCTCAAGTTGTGCAGGTTATTGGTTGACCATTACCTCAGTCTGCTCCATTCCCTGTGCCTGGATTTCTTATAGACAGGAAAATTTTTGGTTGAAGGTTTTGTGGTTCAGTTGGTATCTCTATGACTCCACTGAAGTTCCTGTCTGGCTACAAGAGGTGGCCTCTTCATGTTTCATATCCCCAATGTTGTGAGTCACAGCTAAGGTCACCCCCATTGATTCTTGGGTGCCCCCCTTATCCCAGGTTTTTGTCTCATCTTGGAGATGCCTCTTACCTTTATGTTGCTATGGGGAAACTCCTAGACTTAAAGTGGTTCATGGAAGAAAAAAAAAAGAATTTATCTTGGCTTATGGTTCCAAAGAGTTCATCATGGTTGGCAGGCATGGTGACAGTAAAGGAAGCTTAGAAACCACAGAAGTGGAAGCATGAAGAAGAGAAAGTGAAGAAGCTTTATACTCAGTGACTTACTTTGTCCAGAAAGGCCAAACCTCCCAAATGTCACTAAACACCAACAGTGGGATTCAAAATGCCTGATACTAAGCATGACCTTACTCATTCAAACCACCACATCCTTAGAAATTTGGCTAAAAAATGTCACCAGTGTCATAGTGGTGTGTGTTTTTAAGATAAGTTCTCTAATGTGTCATATAATCACAGGCCCCTTCTCTATTATCTCTCTTTCCTGAATGAAGAGGAAGAAGACATCTGTAGATAGCTGAAAGGTAAGAAACTAAAAAAAAACTAGGAAGAGAGAGGAAAATCCATAAGTAAAGTAAATACAGCAGTTTTCTCCCAGCTCTTCCTCCATGCTAGATACTTCAATTTCATCTTACTAGCTTGAAATCAGGGGAAGAGTCTGCCTTAACATTTAATTCTTTCCCATTAGCCTGCTGTGGATGATCAGACTTTTGGTTCAGAGTATTTACTACCATTAATAAGAGATTCTTGTTACCATGCCCATGTTGAGAAGGTTAAGAACATACATGCTTATTGACAAGATACTAATGTTCTGTTGAGAACACAAAAGACTGTGAATGTTGGCTTTGGGATTAACAGGTTTTTAAGGTACCTCATGCACAGGAAGAACTGCGGAAGTATTCGCTGCCTTCGTGTGTTTCTCTTCACAGCTGCATATCAATTTTTAATCAATGGCTTGAGGAAGATTGCCTATGTTCCTTCATTAAGTTGTCATCATCCATCCCCAAGGAGATGCCTTCATTATATTGCCTTCAAATAGTTCTGTGCCTGATACAAATAGAGATTCCTTAGAACATATGTCAGATTCCCTAGTAATAGATAAAGTCTTCATTTAAAAAGTCAGGAAAAATATGGGGAGAGTGGTCCAAATAGCTGATTCCTATGTAGAAGTCCAAGTGTTGAATTTTTAAATGTTCTCTCATCTGAGATGTTAGCATGCACTCAGTCTCCATTATAACACAACATGGTCACAGAGTCAGTTCCATGTCTGTACTGAATAAACCAATACAATAAGGACAGTGTCTGCATCAAAGTTTCTCTTCCTCAGGCCTTACAGCTGATGGCCACCACTCCAGCTACTTGGGAAACCAAGGAAAGAACATCTCAAATTCAAGACCAGCCTGGGCAGCTTTGTGAGATCCTGTCACTAGATACAAATATAAAGAGTGGGCTATGAATGCAGCCTGCTAGTAGGACCGAACATATGTGAATGCTAGGATTATATCTCAAGTGCTGGGAGGGGGAGCAAAAATTATGCTTCTTAATGTAATACTCTGATGGCATGTTTTGGTGAGCAACCAATAGTTTAGATTTATTTGTAGAACTCTTTGAAGGAATGGATAGCTTCCTCACTACCTTCCTTTCAGTATCTAATAGAGTCAGATTACTGATATTCCAAAACTATATCTCAAGGGTCTTTTGACATAGTTGAAGGAGCTAATATAATCACATATGATTAAATAAAACTTATTACTAAAGGATATAAAGTTGGACCATGCTTTCCAGACTGACTTTAAAGATCTCTTGGTTTGGGTTTATGAAAAAGACAAACATGGTTCAAAGACTAGGACATTGTGTTAGCTAGTTTTTGTCATCTTGACACAAACTAGAGTCATCTAAGAGAAGGAAACCTCAATCAAGAAAATGCCTCCATAATATTGGACTGTAGGCAAACCTGTAAAGCATTTTTTAAGACTGATGGGGGAAGACCCAGCCTATTGTGGGTAGTATCATCATTGATCTAGTGGTTCTAGGTTATATAAGAAACAAGCCAGAGGGAGAAGGTGCTAAGCAATCCATGGCTTCTACGTCCAGGTTCCTGCACTGTTTGAGTTCCTATCCTAATTTCCTTCAAGGATGAACACTGATTTGGCCACATAAGCCAAATAAACCCTTTCCTCCCCTAGTTACTTTAGTCCTGGTGTTTTATCACAGCAATAGAAATCCTAACAAAGACAGGCATTTTCTCTGAAAGAATAAAAATTAAAGCATGGCTTAATTTAGATTCTCTTGTTTCAGCATGGCCTTTGGGGCCGTCTTTTTCATTTCCCTGATGTTCTTTAAGTGAATGGCATCAGGAATTATTTGAACGAGGGACCAAAGTGCTTTCTTTTCCCTGTGTTTCATGTTATGTGCTTTCCTTTTAGATGAGTGTAGTTAGTGATTAGGGAAATTATGTCTTCTGTAGAGCTTCAGAATGAAGAGAGTTGGGACTGCATTGCTTTGGAGGGAACAAAGGGGCTTCAAGCTCAGTGTCTTCAACACATTGGGTGAGCGCACCCTGTCACCTCTTGTCCTACTCTTCTTGGTGCTGTGATTTGTCTACACATATTTATTCAGGATATTGCATTTTTTAGAGTGTTTTCTTTGACAGTGTGCCTCAGAAAGTAACAGAAAAACAATATAATTTATTGTCCTTCATAAATATCTAAGGGAAGAAAAGGAAGATAATATGCAAATCCTGAAATTCACAAATGAGATGGGATAAAAATCTCTGCAGAATTTATAAAGTCTGCACGATGCTTTCAATTGTGATGTATTACTCTCCCCTCCCCCATTCTCCCATCTACAGCAGTATCTTCAATATTTTACTGAGCCGGGCTAACATACAGCTCACAATTTTAAACTGACAAATCTAAAAGCATAAATTTTAGATGCTTTTTGCAAAACAGCAAGACTGAGTACAGACTGTACGTTCTGAATATTATAGCCTGTCCTAATTCATGCCATTTTCACACACTTTTTCCCTTTTGGAGGCTTTTGGGGCATATTTCAAACAAATACCAGTGCTTTGTGTTTATGCCATGTAATAAAGAGTATCTGGGCCTGTCTGTAGGATAATATCTGTTATCCCGATCATCTCTGCTCTGGGGAAGAAATGGATTCTATTCTGAGGACAAAAAATAAGAGTAACTCAAAACGTTTAAATCGGCTCATTTGGAATTTGCTATGGACATTTGTCTATTTATTACTAAACAGGATTTTATCCACACATAAATAGAATGTTATAGAAAATACAAGGAAAAGTACATTGCTTCCAACTGTAGCTGTCTATATGACATTTTGGGGGGCTCACACCTCTGAATACATGATGGTGGTATAGCTACCTCTTCTTGACTCCATCTGCCATAACAGGTTTTATTTCCAGCCTCTCCTTGGGGAGCTCAGATGAAACAGTGGAAACCTGCAGATGTTGTTCTCCTCTCGTGGGCCTCCTTCTTGGAAGACTTGTTTTCTCCCTCACTTCAGGGGCACCTATCTCACTGCCCATTTTCATTCTAGCTAAGTTCCCTTTCAAATGCTTCTCTACCTTTGTATAATTTATACAAAAAATAAATCAACTCTGTCGTGAATTTAGAATTAAGTCTATGTGCTAAAAAAGTACACAGGGAAATCACTTGGTCAAAAGCTCATGTGTAAAAACAGTGTCCTAGTAGAACCCCTGTGATTCTGTGACCTCCGTTGGAATTCCCCTGAGGAAACACAAAGACTATAATATCAGAAAGCCAATTAGAGCACAAGAAAATACAGAAAGTAAAATTCTACAAAGGTTTGTTTTGTTTTTTTTGGTTTTTTTTACCTTTATCACCATAACAATTTTGTCCCAAGATAATTTTTACCCTTTTAAAATCAGCTTATTCAGGGACTGAGGAACAGTTAAGTGAGTAAAGCCCCTGATTTCTGAGCATGAAGGTTAGAGGGTAGATCATCAGCACATACATAAAAAGCAGATATGAAGCTATGCATTTGTAATCAAAACACTAGAAGGTGGAAACTGGCAGCTTGCTGGCCAGCCATGCTACCTAACTCAGTACACTACAGATTAAGTAAGAAGCAATTTCTCAAGTAATAATAATGATAATAATAAGATAATAATAATAATATAAAGAAGTTTTTGAGAAATACATCCCATGCCAACATCGACCTCTGTCTCCTTACTCATGCATATGTGGGCTAGCACATGTGCACACAGGCACATATCATACACAGAAAATATACCCACATACACAATTAGTTTATTCTGAGCATGGTGGTCAAGGCCTGTATCCTGACACCTAGAAGACTTGAGGCAGGATTGTCTTTAGTTCTAGCCCAGTTGTAACCACAAAGTAACTTTCTATCTAAAAACAAAACAAAACAAAAACAAAAAACACAGTAGCCTGTTAAACATCAATACTAGTGTGTAGGGTTTGTGTGTGTGGGGGGAATCAGGAGGGCAATAATAATCTTTATCTAACACATCAAAAAATCACAGGTCAAGATGGTTACTAGGATAGAACATCTGTGGAGCAGGGCATAGAGGGGGCCCACTACCCTGCATGGGAACAAAATTTCATTAGTAGACATTCCTTCAAGAGTGAACAATATTTCACACAGTTCTTAAATCACTGGGGATCTAATGAAACTCTTTATCACCTAGCTTTACACTACTTTGATGAAATATTTCAAATAATAAACTAACAAATGGAAAGTAACATACTTTTTTTGTTTGGATTTTAGTATGAAAATTGAACCATGGTTCTTGCACATGCTAAGTGTAACCTACTACTGAGTGATGTCCCCAGCTTACCAAAACTCACATTTCTGCAAATAGATGTCTTCAACTTTCTGGGCTCTTATAGTAAGGGAGGCCATTGCTCTCCTCCTCTGGAGGATATAGAAGATTTCAAATGCTAACCCCATAGTTGTGAGGAGGAAGACCACCAACCACAAATTATGTCCAGATCAAAATAAGATTTATTGTGCACAGCAAAGCTGGTCTAGCAGCTGACTCCTCCCAAAGGTGGAGTTCCAGATATCAACCCAGAACCAGCTTGTCTTCCTCTTCTATAGGGCAATACCTTAGGGTAGGGGGAATCTGCAAACAAGTGTGGTTACACAAAGTGAATTCAGGCAGTTAAGAGTTTACAGAGCAGTTAAGGAAATCTCCCTGGAATCATTTGTTACAGATGTTTTATGGTTACAAGGTGGGATACAAGCCAGTTCTTAGAAACAGAAATTTAATTTGTAAACTAAACAGAAACATAACTACAGACTCAAAATGGAACCCCGGAACCAAGTGGAGTCAGGCTGGTTCCTCCCAATGATAAGTAAAACATGTCTTAGTCAGAATTTATATCACAATAATAAACCCCAACAAAAAGCAATTTGGGAGTAAAGGGATTTTTTCATCTTTCATGCCCCAACCAGAGTCCATCATGAAGGGAAGTCGGGGCAGGAACTTAAAGCAGGAATCTGGAGGCAGTAAATGAAGCAGAAACCCTGGAGGGATAGTTTTCTGCCTTGATCCTTACAGTAGGTAAATCAGAATAATCAAATCCATTTATCTTGTTAAATTCTTTAAGTTCACACTATGGACTTTTAGGGGTCCCATGTGTCAAGAAAAGATATTATTAGTAAGCCTTGGTATCAGCAAAATAGAAAGTCTGTTCCAGACACTTAAATAATTTATCCTAATAATTCTGTTTCTCTAGAGCTTTTGGTACCACAACCTGTATCATTCTGGATTGTCAGGATCCTCTAGAGGAACAAAATTGATAAAATAAATGTCTGTGTCTGTGTCTGTGTCTGTGTGTGTGTGTGTGTGTGTGTGATTATTAGAGTGGCTTTGTTAGTCCAACAATGGCTGTTTACATATGGAAAGGCAAAAAAAAAAAAAAAATCTGGTGGTTTATCAGTCCAGGAATCTGGATGCCTGAGCTACACTCTACCTTGTAGTTTAAAAACAAAACAAAAACAAAAATCAGGTTCTGGTACCAGCAAACAGCCTCAGCAGTAGAGAGAAAGACTTGCCAGCCATAGTGAGAGCAAGCAGCAAAAAGCAAGAGCTTCCCTTTTCAGTATAATTTATCCCTCAGGAGGCATGTCCCAGATTAGGGCAGGTCTTCTGATCTGAAATGATCCGAGTGTAGGGTGAATCTTCTTGCCTCAAATGACCCAGACTTAGACTGGGTCTTCTTCAAGTGATCCAATCAAGAAAATCCCACATGGGGTTGTTGAGCTTCTTGGGTTTTAGTTTATTCCAGATATAAACAAGTTGACAGACAAGATTAGCACCACAAGCACCACAAACATAATGAAGCAAATTGCCTGTTTTATGATCAAGAAGGCAAGAGAGGAGGCAGAAGAAGTTCCTGGGGTTACAAAATTTCTTTTTATTTTTTATTATTGGATATTTTCTTTATTTACATTTCAAATGTTATCCCCTTTCCAGGTCCTGTCCCCAGAAACCCGCTGTCCCATTACCTCCTTCCCCTGCTTCTATGAGGGTGTTTCCCCCCACCCACCCACCCATCCACTCCTGCTTCCCCCAACCTCGAATTTCCTTACACTGGAGCATCAAGCCTTCACAGGACCTAAGTCCTCTTCTCTCATTGATGCCTGACAAGGCCATCCTCTGCTACATATGCGGCTGTAGCCATCGGTCCCTCCATGTGTACTCTGGTTGGTGGTTTAGCCCCTGGGAGCTCTGGGGAGTCTGGTTGGTTGATATTGTTGGTCTTCCTCTGGGGTTGCAAACCCTTTCATCTCCTTCAGTCTTTTCTCTAACTCCTCCATTGGGGACCCCATGTTCAGTCCAATGGTTGGCTGTGAGCATCCGCCTCTGTACTTGACAGGTTCTGGCAGAGCCTCTCAGGAGACAGCTATATCAGGCTCCTGTCAGCAAGCACTTCTAGGCATCCATAATTGTGTCTGGATTTGGCGACTGTATCTGCGATGGATCCCCAGGTAGGTAGTCTCTGGATCGCCTTTCCTTCAGTCTTTGCTCCACACTTTGTCTCCATATTTCTTCCCGTGAGTATTTTGTTCCCCCTTCTGAGAAGGGCAGAAGACGGACTTTGGTCTTCTTTCTTCTTGAGCTTCATGTGGTCTGTGAATTGTATTTTGGTTCTTCTGAGCTTTTGGGCTAATATCCATTAATCAGTGAGTGCATACCATGTGTGTTCTTTTGTGATAGGGTTACCTCACTCAGGATGACATTTTCTAGTTCTATCCATTTGCCTAAGAATTTCATGAGTTCATTGTTTTTAATAGCTGAGTAATACTTCATTGTGTAAATGTAACACATTTTCTGTATCATAATTTCTTTTGAGGGCATATGTTTAATAACCGAATGGCCTATGCCTTACCTCCCAAAGCTTTCACCACATGCCAATGTTTCCTACAAAGAGATTAGCTTAATAGCTTATTTACCTTTGGGAAACATTAATCTGAACCATAGGAAGGTGAAAATAATAAGGTATAGGTGCCCTATTTCTGTCACCCACACTCAGAGATACCAGTGTTCCTTTGCTTCCTATACTTCCACTCTAAGATAGCTGATAAGAAACTCAAGAATGTAGATTTAGAACTTTACTCAGTCTTTGTTAAAGAATCTATGTAATACAAACTTAAGAAAAAAATGAAAAGAATAAATATCTCATTTTACTGTTGGTAAAGTTTCAATTTAGTGAAAATGGAATAATACCTCAAGATCACATAACTTGTAAAGAAGAGGGAAAAATTAGAAAATTTCCATTTCAGCAGAAAACCATCAATCTGCAGAAAGGTATGGGTAATATGCAAAATGTATTTACAACATGAGTCTTGTCCGGAGTGTTTAAAAGCTATAGACACTCTGAAAAAGATCAGTAACCTGATAAAATAAAATGGGATATGCTCAAAGACTATTCTATGAGAAAAAATATGCAGATAGACCAAGGAACACTCTGATGATCTGTGTATAACAAATCCATGCATAAAAGTTTTTTTTTTTATTGGAGCATTCTTGGTAATTTCTAAAAACTGGAAATCATGCAAATGTCTATCAGTGATAGAATAGATTACAAATAATTGTAGAACCTTCACAGAATGGAAATGAGATGCAATGAGAGGGAATGAACTGCTAGCATATGTAACAAACGAGTCTCGTACACAAAGTATTACAAAAGAACAAACAGATGCGGTAAATGATTGTATAATTCTATGTATATAAAGTTTGAAAAGAAAAAATATATTCTGTGGTATTTGAGGTCAGGGAGTGTTGGTGGGATGAGTACATAGTAAATAGAATGGGACTTGTATGGTGGAGCCATATGGATGCTGAACAGTTACTGCTTCTTGGTCCCATAGTGAATATGTGCTTCATTTTTGAAAATGTACAAGCTATACACACAGCCTACACTTATTCCCATTGTCTGTTATACTCCTCTGAACTATTTTACAGGAAGAAAAGAAAATACAGATTTCTCCATGAACTAGATGCTTTCCTTTGCTATTGGATTTGGAGAATTTGAGCCCTCCACTGATAGCGCACTTCATTTCCACAGCATTTCTTACCCTTCTTCTTGATGATTCCAAGCAATCTAACAGCTCTGTTTGCTATGATAGTAGTTTTAGAAAGTACCTTTTGGTGATGAGAAGTTTCATTTAATAAAATAACTCTTTGGATATTTTAGGGCAGCAATTACATTGAGACTCTTGAGAATTTTGTGACAGGATGGTACAATTTAGAATACTTAGAATAATTTTTCTTTTATAACCCACAGCTCTCTATAAGAATCCATGAGGAATGATGCTAACACATTGCCAACAGGTATTTTTGAGAAATAGAGAAAGCCTGCTTGATTCTTTAGTCATAAGGATGTGCCTCCAAAGCCATTAGGACGAACAACTGAAATACCCTCAGGAGCTGTCTACTAAGAAGATGTAAGAGGGAGAACAGTTCCTCAATCCTCTCTGACCCAGTGCGTTTATGCTATTTAGCATGATGCCCTATAAGTAGCTGCATCCACCTTTTCACCAATAGCTGCTTTCTCCAGCTTGGAGAAAACATCTACATACATACTAAGGGATGATTGTGCCCTCTGGGGTTTCCATCATCAGTAATGTAATCATAAACAAGGGATTGTGGGCCTTATTTCACCAGTTATCATAGACAGTGGTACTGAGATATACTGATAGTGAAATGAAATTTCACTATGGAATCCATTAAAATTTGACTAGAGTTAAAGATGTAGAAGTCAAGTAACATGGCTTCAATTGCTTCAGTTAGTTCTTATAATAACATAGCTGTTCCAGAGGCCTATTTTTAAAGTATTTCATTTTAACAGGTTTATTGAATTTTAATTAACATATGCATACTGAATATATGTTTTTGCATATGAGTACAAATGTGAAACTACCATTCTTTACCCCAAAAATGTTCTTCATGACCTGTGGCAAACTATTATTTTTGCTTCATTAATGGGTTAATCTGCTTTCTGTTCTGAGAATTAATTTGTTTGCCTTAATTTTATGTATCAAAGTGCATGATCTGAGATTTATCTATACTGTTTCATAGAACATGGTTTATTATGTTCATTGTTCACTCTTATTACATGAACAGTTCTCATATGAAAGAGAAAGTATCTTAGAAAAGAGTCTAAGAATTACAAGAATCAATCCTAGTAGAACATACCTCCAGCTTACCATTTGACATAGGAGAATGCATAAAGAAAGAGACAACATTTTCTTCTTTTTCTCGCAGAATTTACAGCCGTGAAAGACCAGAAAATTAGACTGTCAGCTGAATTCTTCCCATGGACACAGGATGGGATGAGACTGATAGGATAGGCTTTATAGATGTTAGGAACCCATAAAATCAGGGATAAATGTTTAAATCCAGAAGCAACTCATCTATGTCTGTGACATAGTATAGCAAAGACAATCTGGTACTCTCATGTTAATCCCAGCTCTGAATTAAAGAGAAGTGGCGTTTAATATTCCCAATGGAAAAAAGCAGAAATTCTTCAATTGAATATTTTAAAATCGCAAGTACCTGAGAAGGCATTAAACATATACCAAAATAAGTAAGACTAATAACATTCTAACTATTACTTATTTACTAAGATGATAGAGTAAGTCATACCTTCTATACCTGAGCATTAACTAAGCTTAAGGCACACTTATTACATCATCATATATGTTCATCCTGTATATCTGAGTGATTATAATCTGCATATTAATATCTTATAATGAAGTTCATAAGAGCCTGTGAGATAAAAATCTCTAACATGAACATTTTTAAGCTGGTATTTACTTGTCTAATGTGTATATCATCTCTGATTTGAATTATCCCCTTCTCTAACCTACTCCTGTCTCTACACAATAACCAGGCAGACCATTTACAACTCTTGCATATTGTAACTACTATGTTCAGATTTCTCACGTAAAAACCAGTGTCTGTTGGTGTGCTAGCATGTAGGTGGTGATCAGAACACTATGGGAACAGCCCTTGAGTTAGCAGTGGTTGTGCTTTGCTGGTGTTGGATTGGGGTGTAGGACAAAGCAACATGTTGGGGGAAGAAGGTTAGAAGAGGAAGATCTGTGGGATTCATAGGAGTAGGGATAGAGGAGAAGGCTGCCACAGATGTTCTGCTGCAGAGTGCAGATGAGACTGGAGGATTGTGTCTCAGGAGATAGAGAGAGAGAGAGAGAAAGAGGAGAATGTCTGTGGGCAATCTACCTAGTTTTCTGGCAGTCGTGACCTGTGATTTAGGAGGGTTGCCTGCTGTAGTGGGTGTCTGGGAAAAAAGACAACATGTGGGAAGGAGTTAGGAGAAGATAAACTGTGGGATCCTGTGGATCCTGTAACTGCCCACAGTTACATCGAACAGGTTACCTGGAAGGGAAGCTGGGGATGTATGGGAAGGCAGCGAAAAGAGAACGAGACAAAGACAACAATTGTTGTTCAAGGTCTCAAGGTTTAATGGAGGACTCCAAATAAATAGGCAGGGGAGAACCCTTCCCCCAAAGACTGGAAACCTCTCTGCAAAACCAGTTTGGTTGCTCAGCAGGTGGCTAGTGTTTCTCAGGAAATTGCAGGTCCTTGAAGAACAATGAGCTTCACCTTGGTCTGAGTGCTCCACCCTACATGGAGGGGATTATGGTTAACACAGGAGTTCCTGCTCAAAGGCTGGGAGAGGAACTTCACCTTGGTCAATGTCAAGTTCCTGCCAAGTGGCATGGCACCCAAATAAGGCTCTCTACAGGATTCAAAGGTTCTGTGGGCAGGGGTGGGGAAATGCTGCTCCCTGTGTTTCATTGTAAGACACAACTGAGGAACTGAGTCTGGGGAAACAGAGCAAAAGAAGAGAAGGTCTGCCCTGAAACATTTCAAAGCAAATCATTTTCATGTATTGTTGGCATGCATAGAAAATATTTCATAGAACTCATTTATAAAGTTGTAGTTAACCAAAAATAAATAGATGGTTTCAATGTATAATTGGTACATATTTATGTGGTTTGGTACTGTAATTTGATGAATGTATTAATTTGATAGTCAAATCAGGGTGACTAGATTTCCTGTACTGACACATAGAAGAAATATTTTTTATTTCTATGTGTTATGATCCCTCAAATTCTGCTTACCAAGTTAGTTTAAAATGTAGCATTACTTGCTACAAACTATAACTGCTCTACTGTGGCATACAACTCAAGAACTAACTTCCCCACTGTGTTTCTATACCCATTACCCACCTGTCCCTATCCTTTTTCTCTCTATTCTTCTTCACTCTTAATGGCCTCTAAAGGATAAATATTCTCTCTATTTAATTCTAAATTATTTCCATATATACGCATTTTCCTCCTCTAATCTAATATACTTTGCTCTTGCTATCTCGATACTGAGTTATCTTCAGCTCAGAGTACTAGCATCAGAAGTTTCCTTGTTGTTCTTCATTAACGATTCACTTAAAATATTTTAAAGAGCTCCTGCCATGCCCTGTGCCAGCCTTGGTGCCCAGGAAGAAAGAATAGGGAGTAATCCAGGTAGCTCATAGCACCATGGAGAATAAATTTTAGAAGTAACAAATAAAATGTGTCTTTTTCTTGACAAAGGCCCCAAAAAAGAAACATAATAGTGGAGGGTAAGATTTTGAGAGGAGTTGGGAAATTAATATTTGGGATGCTGTTGGCAGGTTAGGGATTCTGGCCTTATTCAATGAGCAATGTAAACACAGTGGCAGGTTTCTAACATCTGAGCAGTGTGATAAGATTCGTGTTTTAATAACAAAATAAAACAAATCTCTGGAGCAGCAAATGGATTCAAAGAGAACAATCTAGACCAATCACATATGGTTTTCTAATATTCATAGAATTAAAAAGTAATAAAACACAACACCAATACTCAACTGGAAATAAAGTAAACCTTGATAATTCAGAAATGATGAGCAGGGTAGAGATCCTGTCCATGGAGAGCTATAGAGATCCAGTTCCCAAAGCCTACCTAGGAAGTTTAACATGGAATCCAAGAAGCTTACAGCACTCTTAGTTTTCCTTTTCTAACCAAAAGATCACTCAGCTGGGAGTAGGAATTCCATTTTAGCTTTTCTTTATTACTCTTAGGGACATGTTTAATTGCTGTCCTGAGAATCAAGACTTCCAAGTCCTCACCTTCACCTTTTGCCTCCTCTCAGGACAGAGTGATACCTGCTTTTCACATTTCCAAAACACTTTGGAAGTCCAGGATGAGGTCCTTATTAGCAGACTCTCACCATGGTTTTCCAAAATAATTATGATTACTTTTCAAAATATATAAATATGTGGGGGGTGGTATGTGCAAAAGTGTAAGACAGAGGTCAGAGCTATAGGATTCCCCTGGAGCTGGAGTTATAGGCAATTGCAAGCCTCGCAGTGTGGTTGCTGGGGACTGAAACCAGGTCCTTTGCAAGAGCTGTAAACCTTCTTGACCAATGAGTCATCTCTTCAGGTATGCTCCCCAAGTGTTTGGGCGATCATTAACTCTCTCAAGGCTGGAATTATAGACAGGTTTTTAGAATGCTTGTCTACCATTCAGGAACCCCTGGGCTTGTTTCTCAATACCTCATAAAACTTGCTGTCATATTCTTATAATCCTAGCACCAAGAAGCTAGAGGCAGAAAGATCACACTGAAGGTAATTGTAGTGGCTATTCCTGGTTGTCAGCTTGACTAAATCTGGAATGAACTAATCAAGAATTGGAAGGCTCACCTATAATCCTAATCTGAAGGCTCAGAGATACATTTTCTGACCTGGAGATCCTGAGGCATAGTGACTATGAATTCCAGAAGATTAAGATTAGGAGATCTCTGAGTTCAAGGTCATCTGGGATTAAAGGTGTGGTGGCACACGCCTTTAATCTGGGCCACACCCTCTGCTGGAGACCTATATAAGGACACTGGAAGAAGGAAGATTCACTCTGGCTTTTCCTGGCTTGCCTCATGTGACTGAGCAACTGCTAGATCCTCGGACTTCCATCCACAAGTACTGCTGACTATTGTTGGGGAGTTGAACTACAAGCTGTAAGTCATTGACAAATTCCCTAACTATATAGAGACTACCCATACGTTCTGTGACTCTAGAGAACCCTGACTAATACAGTAATCATCTACCACCACTAAAGGACCTGTATCAAAACCCAAACAAAATGAAAACATTAACTCCTTTTTTACAATTCAAACTCAACCAGTTTTAGTGTCTTTCCCTTTCATATACTGATTAGAAATTTCAGAAGACACAGAATGTGGGATAGCAAAATTTACACATCAGGCTTTTGATAAGAGAGTGTTAAGTTAGCAAAGCAAAAAAAAAAATAGCATTCTTAAGGATCTAGCATATAAACTATTTGGCTTATCTCAAAATAAACATTATACTTAAATTAGAGTCAGTTTTGGCTCTTAGGGGCAATAAGTTCTGTTCATTTATCTAAACACAAATACTCAGCTTGAATAAGAATGTCTATCAAGAGCTTCAGTCTCATTAAATCAGCTACAGCTTAAACACCAGGGGGAAAAATTGTATGTGTTCATTTTGTGTGTATTCCCATTTTCAAGCTGCTATACAAGGTTTGGAAGTGTTAAAAACAGCATAAATATACTGAATAACCACTGAGGGCACACGAATCTTCTCCATTATATTTATTTTTTAAAAAACATATACTTCAGACATATTCTTGCATTGTCTTGGTGGACTGCACAATATTGTAGCCACACTGGTACCAGGAGGTGGTTGTTCTGGAGACAGATGATCAACAGGTATCCAAAGGTCATGGCCAAGATTAAAAAGAGAGGGTCCCAGAAGCAGAGGTGATGCCATATTCTAAACCCTGGTAATTAAGGCCAATGGTTCCTGGTCCAAAACATAAGAATAAAACAGTAGGACTCAAGTCAAGCATGAGATGATAAATGTAGAATTTTTTGGAACAAGCCAGCCCTGCTTGGAAGTCCAGGTCGAAGCAAGAGGCAACATGGTCCTGGTAGGCTTTCCATATGCCTATAGGAAGTGGCTAACACTTAACCAGTAGAAGATAATGTTTACATTGGTCTGTGTTAAACAATCTGGTCAACCACGAAGTCTATACTTATTTCTCTTTGTATGTCTCTGCATGAACAGGAGAAGCAAGAAGTAGGAATATATTCAAATTTAAACATTCTTATTTTTGGAAGGCATTTATTTCTTATAAAAATCAGAGAAAATCTGCCAAATAGCTAACACAAATCCATCTGGGGTAAGTGGGTGGGAAGAGATTGTAAACTGTAGGTTTTCTATTGAGATGCTAGAACCAGTTGGTTGCCATGGAGAAATGATAAAGAGAGATTTTCTTCAGTATTGTCATCTGAGTTGGAAAGGCAAAACTGAGACTGAACTCAAAGAAGGCAGACCTGAGGTGTTGGGGTTGAGAGAGGGGAATAGTAAGACTAAGATGCTCTGAGCAGCTTCCAAATGGGATTGTATTCTAGCCATTGTTTATTGAAGCTGGGACCTGTGCCCAGAGTTGTGACCGTCACTTTCTAGATATACAATTATTTAATACATGCATATTTACAAATTACTAATATAACAGAAATTATTTCCTTTATTCTTTGCAGGAAGAAACTGAGATCAGACAGGTCACATAATTTGGACAATTTAGGACCAACAGTCTCAATCTGGACCCCTGAGATCTCTCAAACACTGGACCACCTAACAGGCAGCATACACCAGCTGATATAAAGCCCCTAGCACACATACAATAGAGGACTGCTGGGTCTGTGTTCGTTCAGAGATGACGCACGTAACCCTCCAGAGACTGAGGAGACAGGGAGTTTAGAGATCAGGTGGGGTGGGGGATAGGGACATCCACGTGGAGACAGGGAGAGGGGAGGAGGTATGGGATGTGGAACAGTCAGAGGGCGGACAGGGGTTGGTGGGGTGGGGAATAAAATATGGAGTGTAGAAAAACAATTAATAAAAATGATAAGAAAATAAAAAAATAAGACACCAAACTCCAACAACCAGCCTTGACCAGATATAGCCTCCTAAAAACTGAGCAGTTGAAATAAGAGAAGGAATGTATTGTGAACACTGTGGAATTTGAATCAATAATAAAACAATGCATTAAACTAGGAACAGATCCAAACTCTAATTATAGATAATGGTAGGACCTTATCTCTGAAGGTTTAAATATTTTTAGATTAGTATTTATGTTTTTTTATCTATTTAAAAATGAGTTTCATTAGGTCTTTACTAAACATTTATATGTCATTTTTTTTTAAATCAGGAAAGAAACTATCCAGGCTTTTTATAAAAAAGATTGTTTACTACTTCTTTGAGCAATTCATATAATGTGTTCTGAACATATGCAGTCCATCATTTCCAGGTTAACCCCTATTTCAATACCACTCAGTGCAGTATACTTCTCGCTTTTAACCCATCAAGCCCAATTTGTATTACCCACATGTTCTTGGATGTTTGAACATATGCTCCTAAATTAAACAGATCCTTGCTCTTCAAGCAGCTATCACTTACCAATGACTTGTTGGCTGGGAGTAGAATTTTGTAGGTGCCTTTATTTCCATTATTTAAATTGGCCAGAAATGAGCTTACATGAATCTTGTGCATGAATCTATGGGTATAACATTAAGTCATTATGAGCTGGTTTCATACTGTATCTATTTAGCATAATAATAGTTGAAGTTCTGTCCTAGGACTTATGATCTATCTAGCCACATTCTTATCATAGTGTTGATGGATCAGGAGATGAATCTAATCAAAATTGGGGACTTACTCCTATGCTATTCATGCTACCATTACACTCACATGCCTTGTCATGTGAGTCACTATTGTATCTTGCAAGGTTGAGAGTTAGATAAGACTGATGATTCCTTTCTCCTCTAATAGCTGGTATAGCGCTGTCTAGCACTATGAAAGCTAGCCAGTATTCATGAAGCTTCCAAGTCAGTATCAGCTTGATATCTCTATGTTCTATGACACATGTATGGAGTGTTTTCAGCAATGAGATATTACTGTCAATTTCTGAAGTAACAAAGAGGATTGGAAATAGCCTGTAATGTTTGGAGACCTATGGGAACTCATTCTCCAATAATTACAAAATTATCCACAAAAGCACTGGGATTGTTGATTCCTTAGCCTGTGATCTTTTATAGGGGCATGTCATTATGCTATAGGATAATTCTGTTTTAAGTATCAGGGTACATGTGTGCACATGCATTAGTGAGCTTCTACAGTAGTAAGTTATCATATAATGTTTTCAGAAGATTTTAGTGTTTATGTATAACTCTGTCCTTTCTCTGGCCTGCTTTTCAGTTTAATCCTTCCCATTTTATTGATTTCCTTTAAAATTCTCTACCACTTATTTCTATCTTTCTTCTCTTGAAAGCTCCTACATTATTTGCTTTTAACCTAGGTCCGTGATACTGGTCTAAAAAAGAAAAAAAAATGTAGTGATAAAATGACTCCTAATGGTATTCTGCTATATTCATAGAAGAGTGCCTTATTCAGTCATCACAGAAGCTTCCATGTTTGGTGTTTTTTTATTGGAATTCTCAGTGTGCAAAATGTAGGTTTCTGATTTGTATGCCTTCTTGTAAGATTTTTATCATCTGTTGGCTTGTCTTATCCAAAATTGACAAAATAGGGTTTTGTTTTATCATACATTTTGTTATTTCTTTTTATTTTCTAAGTTTTTTTTATTTACATTCAAAATCATTTCCCCTTTCCCATTTCCTCCCTCCCCGAAAGTCCCATAAGCCCCCTTCCCTCTCTCTTTTCCCCACTCAACCCCCTCTCTCTTCTCTGTCTTGACATTCCCCTACATCCAGTCATTCCTGGACCAGGGGTCTCTCCTTCCATCTTCTTGGAAATCTATTGATATGCGAATTGTGTCTAGGGTATTCTGAGATTCTGGGTTAATATCCCCTTATCAGTGACTGCATACCATGTGTTCTTTTGTGATTGGGTAACCTCACTAAGGATGATATTTTCAAGTTCTGACCATTTGCGTAGGAATTTCGTGAATTCATTGTTTTTAATTGCAGAGCAGTATTCCATTGTGTAAATATACCACATCTTCTGAATCCATTCCTCCGTTGAGGGACATCTGGGTTCTTTCCAGCTTCTGGCTATTATAAATAAGGCTGCTATGAACATAGTGGAGCATGTGTCCTTATTGCATGTGGGTAAAGCCTCTGGGTATATGCCCAGGAGTGGTATAGCCTGATCCTCTGGGAGTGTCATGCCCAGTTTTCTGAGGAACCAACAGACTGCTTTCCAGAGTGGTTGTACCAGCTTGCAATCCCACCAGCAGTGGAGGAGTGTTCCTCTTTCTCCACATCCTTGCCAACAACTGCTGTCTCCTGTGTTTTTGATCTTAGCCATTCTGACTGGTGTGAGATGGAATCTCAGGGTTGTTTTGATTTGCATTTCCCTAATGACTAAGGATGATGAACATCTCTTTAGGTGCTTCTCATCCATTAGATATTCTTCAGGTGAGAACTCTTTGTTTAGCTCTGTACCCCATTTTTTAATAGGGTTACTTGCCTCTCTGGAGTTTAACTTCTTGAGTTCTTTGTATATATTGGATACTAGCCCTCTGTCGGATGTAGGGTTGGTAAAGATCATTTAGCAGTTAGTTGGTTGTCGCTTTGTCTTTTCGACACGGTCTTTTGCCTTGCAAAAACTTTGTAATTTAATGAGGTCCCATTTGTCAATTATTGATCTTAGAGCATAAGCTATAGGAGTTCTATTCAGGAAATTCTCTCCTGTGCCCATATGTTCAAGGTTCTTCCCTAGTTTCCTTTCTATTAGTTTCAGTGTATCTGGTTTTATGTGGAGGTCCTTGATCCACTTGGAATTGAGCTTAGTGCAAGGAAATAAGAATGGGTCAATTTGCATTCTTTTGCAAGTTGACCTCCAGTTGAGCCAGCACCATTTGTTGAAAAGCCTATCTTTTTTCCACTGGATGGTTTTAGCTCCTATGTTTTCTCCTATGACTTCTTCCTTTCCAATTTGTATTCCTTTGACTTCCTTTTTTGTCTAATTGCTCTAGCTAGAACTTCAAGTACTATATTGAAAAGATATGGAGAGAGAGGGCAGCTTTGTCTAGTCCCTGATTTCAGTGGGATTGCTTCAAGTTTCTCTCCATTTAGATTGATGCTGGCTACCGGTTTGCTGTAAATTGCTTTTACTATGTTTAGATATCGGCCTCGAATTCCTGATCTTTCCAAGACCTTTAGCATGAAAGGATGCTGAATTTTGTCAAATGTTTTCTTAGCATCTAATGAAATGACCATGTGGTTTTTTTCTTTGAGATTGTTTATATAGTAGATTACACTGATGGATTTCCTTATATTGAACCATCCCTGCATCCCTGGGATGAAGCCTACTTGATCGTGGTGAATGATCATTTTGATGTGTTCTTGGATTTGGTTGGCAAGAATTTTATTGAGTATTTTTGCATCGATATTCATAAAAGAGATTGGCCTGAGATTCTCTTTCTTTGTCGGATCTTTGTGTGCTTTTGGTATTAGCGTAATGGTGGCTTCATAGAACGAGTTGGGTAGTGTTCCTTCTGTTTCTATTTTGTGGAATAGTTTGAAGAGTATTGGTGTTAGGTCTTCTTTGAAGGTCTGATAGAATTCTGCACTAAAACCATCTGGACCTGTGCTTTTTTTGGTTGGAAGACTTCCAATGACGACTTCTATTTCTTCAGTGGTTATAGGACGGTTTAGATGGTCTATTTGATCCTGATTTAACTTTGGTATTTGGTATCTGTCAAGGAAATTGTCCATTTCCTCGAGATTTTATAGTTGTGTTGAATACAGGCTTTTGTAGTAGAATCTGATGATTTTTTTAATTTCCTCAGTTTCTGTTGTTATCTCTCCCTTTTCGTTTCTGATTTTATTAATTTGGATACTGTCTCTGTGTCCTCTGGCTAGTCTGGCAAAGGGCTTATCTATCTTGTTGATTTTCTCAAAGAACCAACTCCTAGTTTTGTTGATTCTTTGTATGGTTTTATTTGTTTCTACTTGATTGATTTCAGCCCTGAGTTTGATGATTTCCTGCCTTCTAATCCTCTTGAGTGTATTTGCTTCTTTTTGTTCCAGGGCTTTCAGGTGTGCCATTAAGCTCCTAGTGGATGCTGTCCCCCGTTTCTTTTTGGTGGCAGTCAGGGCTATGAATTTTCCTCTTAGCACTGCTTTCATTGTGTCCCATAAATTAGGGTATGTTGTGCCTTCATTTTCATTAAATTTTAAAAAGTCTTTGATTTCTTTCTTTCTTTCCTCCTTGACCAAGTTTTCGTTGAGTAGAGCATTGTCCAGCCTCCATGTATATGTGGGTTTTCTGTTGTTTTTATTGCCATTGAAGACCACCCTTATTCCATAGTGATCTGATAGGAGGCATGGGATTAGTCTGATCTTCTTATATCTGTTGAGGTCTGATTTGTGACCAATTATATGGTCGATTTTGGAGAAGGTACCATGAGGTGCTGAGAAGAAGGGGTATTCTTTTGCTCTAGGATGAAATGTTCTATATATATCTGTTAGTTCCATTTGGTCCAAGGCTTCTATTAGATTCACTGTGTCCCTGTTTAGTTTCTGCTTTCCTGAACGATCCGTTTCAGAGAGCGGGGTGTTGAAGTCACCCACTATTATTGTGTGAGGTGCGATGTGTGCTTTGAGCTTTAGTAAAGTTTCTTTTACGAATGAGGGCACCCTTGCATTTGGAGCATAGATATTCAGAATTTAGAGTTCTTCTTGGTGGATTTTTTCTTTGATCAGTATGTAGTGTCCTTCTGTGTCTTTTTTGATGACTTTAGGTTGAAAGTCAATTTTATCTGATATTAGGATGGCTACTCAGGCTCATTTCCTGAGATCATTTGCTTGTAAAATTGTTTTCCAGCCTTTTACTCTGAGGTAGTATTTGTCTTTGACCCTGAGGTGCGTTTCCTGCATGCAGCAAAATGCTGGGTCCTGTTTCCATATCCAGTCTGTTAGTCTATGTCTTTTTATTGGGGAATTGAGACCATTGATATTAAGAGAGATTAAGGAATAGTGATTATTGCCACCTGCTATTCTTGACGCTATCTTAATGTTTGAGTGGTTATCTACTTTTGGGTTTGATGCAAGAAGGTTACTATCTTGTTTTTTCCAGGGTGTTGTTTCTCTCCTTGTATTGGCAGTTTCCACCTATCATCCTTTGCAGGGCTGGGTTTGTGGAACGATACTGTGAAAATTTGGTTTTATTATGGAATATCTTGGTCTCTCCATCTAGGGTGATTGAGAGTTTTGCTGGGTATAGTAGTCTAGGCTGGCATTTGTGTTCTCTTAGTGTCTGCATGAGATCTGCCCAGGATCTTCTGGCTTTCATAATCTCTGGTGAGAAGTCTGATGTGATTCGGATAGGTCTTCCTTTGTATGTTACTTGACCCTTTTCTCTTACTGCTTTTAATATTCTTTCTTTGTTTAGTACATTTGATGTTTTGATTATTATGTGACGGGAGGTATTTCTGTTCTGGTCCAGTCTGTTTGGAGTTCTGTAGGCTTCTTGTACATTCATCAGCATCTCTCTCTTTAGGTTAGGGAAGTTTTCCTCCATAATTTTGTTGAAGATGTTTACTGGCCCTTTAAGTTGCAAATCTTCACTCTCATCTATACCTATAATCCTTAGGTTTGGTCTTCTCATTGTGTCCTGAATTTCCTGGATGTTTTGGGTTACACGTTTTTTGCATTTTCTTTGACTGTTGAGTCGATGCTTTCTATGGTATCTTCAGCACCTGAGATTCTTTCTTCCATCTCTTGTATTCTATTGTTGATGTTTGCATCTATGACTCCTGATTTCTTCCCAAGGTTTTCTATCTCCAAAGTTGTCTCCCTTTGTGATTTCTTAGTTGTTTCTACTTCCTTTTCTAGATTTTGGATGGATTTGCTGAGATCCTTCACTTGTTTGTTTGTATTTTCCTGTATTTCTTTAAGGTATTTTTGTGTTTCCTCTTTCAGGATTTCTGCCTGTTGACCCAAGTTCTCCTGTATTTCTCTAAGCGATTTTTGTGTTTCCTCCTCATGGGCTTCCATCTGTTGATCAATTGTCTCCTGCATTTCTTTAAGCAATTCTCGTCTTTCCTTTGTAAGTTCATCTATCCGTTGATTCATTTCTTTAAGCACTTTTTGTGTTGCCTCCCTATGGGCATCCATCTGTTGACCCATATTCTTCTGCATTTCTTTATGCAATTTTTGTGATTCCTTTGAAAGTGCATCTGCCCTTTGATTCATTTCTTTATGCAATTTTTGTGTTGCCTTCTTGTGGGCCTCCATCTGTTGATCCATGTTCTCCTGCATTTCTCTAACGGATTTTTGTGTTTCCTTTGTAAGGGCTTCTAACCATTGATTCATGATCTCCTGTAATTCTTTATTAGATTTTATTTGTGTCCTTCTTGAAATCCTCTAATAGCCTCATGAGAAGTGATTTTAAATACAGATCTTGTGTTTCGGGTGTGGTGGGGTATCCAGGACTTGCTGCTGTTGGAGAGTTTTGTTCGGATGGTGCCATATTACTTTGATTTCTGTTAGTAATGTTCCTACGTTTGCCTTTTGCCATCTGGTTACCTCTGGTGTTAGTTGGTCCTGCTGTCACTGGCTGTTAGTTGGACCTCTTGTGAGCCTGCAAAGCTATTTCTGACACCCCTGGATTACCGGGATTCTCCTGGCACTGATTTCTGGGGCCTGCCCTGCTCCTGAATGACTTTGGAGCCCTGATGTGCCTTGCCCCAAGTGATGTTATATTGGGGAATCCCTGCACATGCAAAGGCTCACCATAGTGGATTCCTGGAGCAGAGGTCGCCAAAGGGAGGCTGGTAGGCTCCTGCCCTGTGCAGGGGTGTGTGATCTCTCCTGGGGGGGGAAGGGGGAGTCCCTCTGCAAGGCAGAAGTCCCACAGCAGAACTTGTGTGCCGGTTACTGCAGACCTGCCCAGCTCTTGAGAGCAGGGTACACACAAGCTGCCTGAGACCCAAGCGATATTTTATGCCTGTCTGTCTCTGAGCCTGGAGGTCCCAAATGCACTGATGCTGGAGCAAAGATGGCGGAGCGCACTCTGCACTCTCTCGGCAGTGCAGGTCACTCTGCAGGGGAGATGACCCACAGCAGAGCTGGCGCCCAGATGACCGCAGTGCTGTCCTGCTCTTAGGCGCAGATGGAAGCCCCAACAGGCTGTGTCCCAAGCGATGTTATATTGGGGGGGGAGGGGAGAACCTGAGTACCTGTCTCCTCAGTGCAGTTGATCCAGGAACCGAGGTCACCAAAGGGATGCTGGTAGGCTACCGCCCAGTGTGGGGGATCCTCTGCAAGGCAGAAGTCCCACAGCAGAGCTGGTGCGCTGGTTACTGCAGATCTGCCCAGCTCTTGGGAGCAGAATATACACAAGCTGCCTGAGACCCAAGCGATATTATGCCTGTCTGTCTCTGAGCCTGGAGGTCCCAACTGCCCTGATGCTGGAGCAAAGATGACAGAGTGCCACATTTTGTTATTTTTTTTAAAAAAATAAACAAATGAATAGATGAATGTGTGAATGAAGGAATGAAAAACCGGCCAAGGATAAAGGTTAACAATTGAACTGTCACTTACATGTGCTAGAAAAGGGAAAATGAATTTTCTCTAATGCAGTAACACTGTGTATATAAAACCACTCCAGGTCAGTCATTGTGTTTAGGCACATTTGACCAAAATATACTGGACTACACAATTCTTTATTTGTGCTTTCATTTGGTTAAAGTTTGGTGACTTGATAGTTTTCTCTTGGTGGTGTCTTATTTTGGTGTATTGGGTTTAGTTTGCATTTGAAAAAAGAACTTAAAGCTGAGTGGATAAGGATAGGGAGAGGGTCTGGAAAGAACTGGGGAGAGGAAAATAAAATATATTTATTTTTAAATTCAAAAGATGTTTTAAATAATAAAAATAATAAAAGAAAAAAGAGAAACTCACTGCAATGACTTCTTACTAATCTCCAGACAAATTGTGATTAGGAGAATAAACACACATATATCTATATTCATATTCTATCATATACATATATATAATAAGGAGTAAATCTACAAAATATAGCAGCTCCTACAAATCAACAGAAATGTATAAAAAGCTTTTTCTCAAAATGTGAAAGGTGCTCAGCATCGTTTATTGGCACAAAACCCTAAGATGCCATAAGGAAATAGTACCCTGTACTAGTTAGGTTAGCTGTAATCAGAAACAGTGGGGAAGGGGTGGAGATGTGTGGTAGAAAGAGTGAAGGGGGCACAGGCATTATAAAAAAAAATAATATGGAAGTTTCTCAATGAGAATTCAACAGATGACCTAGCAATCTTGCTTCTGGCTATATTCAGTGGAAATGAAATCAGCACCTCAAATTTATTACCTCAAATTGATTTACCATCAATGCTTATTATAGAATATTCACAAAAGTAATAATATGGAAACAACCTAAGTGCTCATCAGGGGGTGACTTTATATGAAATATGATAAAACTCAGGCATAAAAAAGAAGAAGCCATTGGTACTAATAGCTCAGTACCAAGTTCCTAAGGTGTATACAGACTTAGGTAATTGCTCAGCATAGGAAAAAAACAAACAAAACAAAACAAAAACAGAAACATGTCATTATGTTAGGTGGAATAACTCAAAATGAGAGAAATATTGCATATTTTTCACTAGTATAGGATATTCAAAAATTCTCATATGAACACAAAACAGAAATGTGGTATCCACAAAGTGAAGGTTAGAGAAAATGGAAAAATGTTAATCGTGGTGTGTAAACATTCAGTTACACGATGCTCTGGGGACCTGGAACACAACATGATAGCTACAGACCATCTTACAACATTATTTTCTCAAAGTTTGCTAAAACCTGTGCTATTAAGTGTTCTCACCTATAAATACAGAGAGATGCACACACATATACACACACCTATAAGTACACACATACAGACATACACACAGACACAGAGAGTTTAACTTCATTGTAATATTTATTTTATAATGTATAGCAAATCACCTTTAATACAAAAAATGGCTTTATATATTATTTCTCAGTAGAGCTAGAAAAACCAAAACCTCTCTGTCCTAAGTCTGAATGGAATTTCCTCCAGTAAAATTTAATGTAAATCTTTTCCCTCGGAGCTCCACAGAGAATGTGAAAAGTACATGGTTTTCCTTCACACAAATTTTTCATGCATCTGAGAATTATCTCTGAAGTGAAGAAGAGACTGACTCATTAACCAAAAGAAATATTTCCAAATACATATTTTCCTTCAAAGTATATTGAGCAATGTAAACAAATAAATCTAATATTGGTTCAAACTTAAACCACATACTTAATTGCTTATGCCTTTTCACTAATTAGTTGGCAACAATTATACACAAAAAATGGCATTCCAATGTTCATTACCAAATATTTTTCTAGGACATTTCTGCAGGTAGGGGTTGTAGCAACACACTGGGTTTGACCCCAACATTTCAGTTGAAGGGCAGAAAAAAAATGTGAGGATATGCATTTATTTCAGGGTCTTTTAAGTTTGTTTCACTCTAATGAGTTCTTAATTAAGCAAGGTATCACAAAAATCACACACTACTTGTACTGGCTGGTTTTGTGTGTCAAGTTGACACAGGTTGGAGTTATCACAGGGAAAGGTGCTTCAGTTGAGGAAATGCCTCCATAAGATCCAACTGTAGGGCATTTTCTCAATTAGTGATCAATCGGGGAGTGCTCATTTTGGGTGGTGCCATCCCTGGGCTGGTAGTCCTGGGTTCGATAAGAAAGCAAGCTTTGCAAGCCAGGGGAAGCAAGCCAGTAAGAAACATCCTTCCATGGCCTCTGCATCAGCTCCTGCTGACCTGCTTGAGTCCTGACCTCCTTTAGTGATGAACAGCAATGTGGAAATGCAAACTGAATAAACCCTTTCCTCCTCAACTTGCTTCTTGGTCATAATGGTTTTGCAGGAATAGAAACCCTGACTAAGACACTACTTAGTTCTCAAGGGGCTTGTTTTGTGTTTCAGAGTATCTTAACTGTATGGCCTTGCTTGGTAAAGTTAGCATCTATGTGCTTCAGCTGTTTGTTGCTATGATTAGGGCTTAAATCTGTTTCCATATTACAGCAACTCTGGGCCAGGTACTGGGTGGACCGATCTGTCAAAATGAGTTTAGTAAATTTTCATGCACCTGCAGTGCATAGCACCATGATCAGACTTACTATACAGATAAGGAAGCCAGGGAACAGAAATGTTAAATTCTATGTCCCAAATCAGGCAGCTCATAAGTAAAGGGTCTCAAGCCCAGGAAATTTCCTTCTGGCATCTGAAGCACACCTGGCCTCCGCTGGCAAATTGAAATCTTAGTGCAAATAGGAAGCAATGTCGATCTCCAACAAATGCTTACATTGCATAGGGAAGTGAACTTCCTCTCTAGTGGCAGCCCTACACAGTGCACCTGTGACCCTCAAAAGCAATAAATGAGATAAAATATGACTTATTTAAGAGGTGATTAAAGAAAACTCCAGGAGAGCAGGGTAGCATGAAAATGAGATGGGAAAGCGATGAAAATTAAATCAGGTAACATTAATGAAAAAGATATGTCTTTTAACCAAAGCTGGATCCCACTTCTGACCTTTGGAAAATTAATAAGACAGGATCCATCCAAGGGGCTGGGAATCCAGGACGTTACACACCAGCTTCCATTGTTCATTGCTCCTAGGTTCTCCTCAGGGCATTTAACTACAGGCACCTTCAGTGACTGACTATACACTACCCTCATACCTACTTCTCTGAGCAGAGAAAACTTTTAGAACAGCAGTTCTTAGCCTTCCTAATTCTATGACCTTAAACCCAGGTCCTCAGGTTGTGGTGGTCCCCAGCCAACAAAATATTATTGTTGCTACTTTATAACTGTAATTTTGCTACTGTTATAAATCATAATGTAAATATCAGTGTTTTCCAATGGGCTTATGTGACCTCTCAAGGGGTCACGACCCACAGCTTGAGAATCAATCACTGCTTTAAATTTCATAGGAGGGACAAAGAAAAAAAAGTTAAGGCACAGGAGAAATATTTTTGACAGTATGTGAGAAAAAAAATGCAAGTTGCAAGTACCAAATTATTCATACTCCACCTTCTTAGGAATATTTATGAAGTGTTCCAAGTGCAGAAATGCTGGAGTAATTTCTGAGTTAAGGCAGGCTTTCTTCCTGGAGTTTTGCTTTGGGGAGTTATTAAGTTACTAGCATCACTCACAACTGTACACATGAAAAGGAATGAAGAGGTTCAAGTGTGCCTTTATTCATTCAACAAGTTTGTATAGATATCTCTATATAATTAAGATATCAGCTGAATACTGGGGATACATGAGGGAAAAATAAAATAAAATAAAAATTAGTCAAAAGGTTTACCTCCATTCTGGTAGGAGGCAACAAAAAAGAGAACTAAGTATAATTAGTATGTGAATTATACTGTATGCTAGAAAGTCACTACTATACAAAACAAGAGCATTACAAATGGTCTGAAAAGTATCAATGAGTCCATTCCTTTTTAAATATGACTGCCAAGAAGGCTTTCATGGAGAGGTGGCATTGAATAGAGATTTGAAGGAGGTGAGGGAGTCAACTATGCATTTATCTGGAGAGGAAGAGCTTGGAAATAAGACCATGAAGAACATTCCATCCAAGGATACAGGATATGGAGCCTGGAACACAGGGGCAGCGATGAAGGTGGTAATGGAGCTGCATGGAAATTATCACATATTAGAAAAAACCAAATGAGATCTGAGATACTCCTGCTCAGATGCCCAGGCTCTGCAAGATGTTTTGTGTGCAGGGAAATAATGGAAGTTCAGAATGATGATTTTAAAGTGATATTTCACTCTGTTGTGTTGAGGTCAAACTGGGAGTAGATGGAAGGGTAGAAAAGAGGAGAAACACTAATTCAGAGAATGCTATTTTATTACTTTCTTTTAACAGTCCAGTCATTACATCCCTCCCTGTCTGCCATCCCACAATTCCTCATCCCATTCCTCCTCCCCACTGTCTCTAAGAAGATGTCCTATCCCTATCCCACTCCCTGCCAGCCCCCTCCCCACCAGCTCCATGGGGCCTCATGTCTCTTGAGAATTAGGCACATCTTCTACTACTGAGGCCAGACCAGGCAGTCCTCTGCTGTGTATGTGTTGTGGGGGTCTGAAACCAGCTCATGTATGCTGCCTGGTTGGTGGCTCAGTGTCTGAGAGATCTCAGGAGTCCGGATGAGTTGAGACATCTGGTCATCCTATGAAGACATCTTCTACTTCAGCTTCTTCCAGCCTTTCCCTAATATAACCACAGAGGTCCCTAACTTCAGTCCATTGGTTGGGTGTGTGTTGGTTGGTGATATGTCTCTGCCAGCTGCTTGTTGAGCCTCTCAGAGGACAGCCATGCTAGACTCCTCTCTGTAAGTACATCATAGCATCAGTAACAGCGTCAGGCCTTGGAGCCATTCCTTGAGATGATCCTTAGTAGGGCCAGTCACTGAACCCCCTTTCCCTCAGTCTCTTTTCCATTTTTACCCTGCAGTTTTTTTAGACAGGAGCAATTCTGGGTCAAAGATTTTAATAGTAGGATGGTAACCCCATCCCTCCACTTGATGCCCTGTCTTTCTACTGGAGGTAGACTCTACACAGTGAATGTTATTTTAACACAAGTAAGTGATTAGGAAGATAGACACAGAGGTAGCAGGAAGATGGTAAATAGAACTTAATGTTTTTATTATACAAAGGATTTCCAAAAGCCTAGATATTTAGAGTGTTTCAGAGCATAAAGCTTTAGGGATGATACTCTGTTAACAAAATCTCATGACACAACCAAAGAACCAGAGTCCCTAATTTTAGAGTCAGAACAAATTGCCCAAACATACACAGTTAAGTTGGGAGTAGTCGCTAAGAGCCCTAGTCTCAGTAAACCCTAATACAACTAATATAGCAATGGAGGCCAAGATTCCAGGCCAACTAGTCTCTGTGGGACTTGGTAAAGGTCTAACCAGGTGAAGACACACAGACATAAAGACCTAGCATTCCTGCTACAATGACTTTTTCTGTGAAGAACGGTGACATTTTCCTTGACAGCAACATTGTCATACATACTAGCTGTGTTTACATGGAAGGCATGAACAAGTGATTTCTCCTTTAAATCACTGATAAATAGTAAACCCTCAGGAAAGTCTTTTCCAGGACAGAAATGGTACATGTACTGATTAGGACAACTCGGCCACAATGAGTAACATTCTGGTCGCCCCTCTGCAGTTATCACTTTGACATTTCCCACAAATGTTCCTTCCACTGCCCTAATAATTCCTATAGAACTATTTGGCTGCCAGCAGCAAATCCCCCTTGGGTAATCTCAAAACTATAAAGGAAAAATGCCTTTCTTTTTCAGGAAATATTGTCTTTTCACAATCTATAATCCCAGCCTATACTCTTTGCCAACAAAGATTCTATTTATGTATTATAAAAGGGAGTCCTTAACAAATGTTCAAAGACTGATAAGGTGATTTTCTTCTTATCTAGGGAAAAATTAAAGGTCTTGTATCTGGAATAAAGCCAAAATAATTTTGAGAAAAGTCCATTTTTCTCTCCCTTCCTGGCATATCTAGGGCTCATTCTCCCTTCTTATATATTTACTTGACAAGAGAGCCAGTAAATTAACTCTAACATATTTTTATTCAAGATGCAATGCATAATGGTATGATAAAATACTTGAGTTACTGGTTAAAATTTTCTTAATATAGCTAAATATTGTGTGCTTTCCCTGATACCCACCTATCAGCCAGCTGGAGAAGCTTCCAGAAGCCTGCTGAGACACAAGAACAAGTCTGTCTTGACACAACGCCATCTTTGTTCCTGACACATGGCTGCTTATTCAGCTTTCACAATGGCTTAAAACTAGGACCCCATTGTGCCAAGTACTATAAATGTCACTTTTTATTCTAAGGACTAAGTTCAAGCCATCACTCCTTCTCAATACTAATAAAACATAATTCTAGCAATTTTCTAGATATTTGTTGATTCTTCGACTTATTTATTCTTTCCAGTCATTGGCGTTAGCTCGGCTACCTTGGTCATGATGTACTTATCCTGAGGCCATACAATAATTAAAAAATGTATAAAGTGGCATTTGCCTCTTGAAATAGAATTAACAAACTTCCTTCTTCATCTTTAAGACTGCAGAGCAGTGGTTCTCGACCCTTTATTTATAATAATGCTTTGACCCTTTATTTCTCATCTTGCGGTGACCCCCCATCCATAAAATTATTTTGTTTCTACTTCAAACTGTAACTTTGTTACTGTTTTGAATCATAATGTAAATAAAGGACCTACAGGATATCTTATAACCTTATCTACCCCTGTGAAATGGTCCTTTGACCCCTGTGGCTTCACACCCCACAGGTTGAAATCCTCTGATGTAGAGACAGACTGGATAGGATTCTTCACATTTAACATTGCTGAGGAAAAATACTCCTGAGATCAAGTAATGCCACTCTGCTTGACGAACTCTTGATGGAAACAAAGAAAGCTAGATTCAGAGACAATATACTAGAACATTAGAAACAAGCAAAGTTTCTATATGAAAAGTGATTTTGACAAGAAGAGTCCATGAATACATTAGGAACAGATCTGAATTTGAAAGTGATACGCTTACAGAGAGATGTGATGCTCGTGTCTGCTTCAGTACTTCTGTGTGGTTATTAATAACCCCCTAACACAGCATGCATGGGGCATATGTTCCTGTTACAGAGAAACCAGCTCAGTGAGTCACGGGGCAGGGGAACAGGCGGAGCTCATCCGGAACCACACAGTGCTGCCTGCACACAGCCAGCTTTGGATATGGCAAAGCAATGGTGCTGCTTCTGTTCCTGGCACAAGCTACCAGAAACCTGGAACTAAGGAAAGAAAATAAATTAGATCACAGCCCAGGTGGGATAGTCATTCTGTCGGACAGCAGGGTGGGCCCTGAAGGAAGTGTGGGCAGGAATTCTCCCAGGTCCCAAGCAGAGACAGGCTATGTTGCACAAAATGCTTCCAATAAGACAAATCTCTGCTTCAAGAGTTGGGGACGGAAGGATGAACCTTCTGGAGCCTAAGATTCCTACTGAGCTATTTCACTGGCTGTCAATCTGGCCTTCCCACACTGCTCACTTATCCCTTCTTTGTGACCCTCCTGAGAAAAATCAACTCAAAAGTACAGAAGTTGGGGATGGGGAGATGGCTCGGTGAGTGGATACTTCCCATATAAGCATGAGAAATTTGAGTTCGTATTCCCAGCAACCACATGAAAAGTCATGTGTACCTAAAACCTCAGCAGTGTTAAAATGGAGAAGGGCTATTTCCAGGTTCGGGAAGAGACCTTGTCTCAGGAGACTAAAGAAGAGAGGATCAGAATTAGACGCCCAACAGCATGCTCTGGCTTCCACATGTGCACACATTTAAACGCACAGCACAAGTGCACAAAGAAGTAACCTACAAAAGAGTGGTGTCTTTAATGGGTACCACTTTAAACAAGCAGTGGAATGCTAAAAAGTAATTTCCATTGTGCAAAATGGTATAGACACTTAGGATGCTCCTTGGCGATAAAAGACCCTGATATATCAAATGGCATCATCCATGAGCTTTGTCCCATGCCCTGATGAAATCAGGAGCCAGCCTAAATGTCCTAAATCAAAATCACTGCAAAGAGATCCCGAGGAAATTTGTATGAACATTGAAGTTGAAGTGAAAAATAAAATGTTTCAAGGAGAAACAAGAACACATTGGACTTCATGATGGAAGGTGCATAGGTTTCTAACTGAAATGTGTCATTTGGAATCTGGCTCACCTTTTCTTTTGATTCTTTCTTCTACATAAGTATCATTGGGAAGTTAACTCCCTCAGTAAGTAGCTATGAATGTGTCTATCAACATGGCCAGGCTTGGGCTTCAGTTGATGTGCTCAGCAAAGGAACACACTTATTTCTCATAATACAAACAAAGGTTCTTGGAATTCACGTTGGTAAATTCAATTCGGCCATACTCGGTTCTAGAATGATTATCAGTCCAGTTTCCTGGGCCTGGTTACATGACATTGGAATCACAAAATTGTGACCACCTCTCCCAAAACAAAACAAAACAAAACAACAAACAATAAAACCAACCAGATGTTCTTAATTAAATGAGAAATGCAACTGCAGCAGAGGGCCAGCACTTTGCTGTTTCCAGTACCATTTCAGACAACAAGCAACACATAGTATAGATTCCAGAGTAAGGCTGCATGGCTGCCTTAAACACCTGGATTTTCACTGTGAGCTCCAAGAATATCTAAGCTTCCAATGTGGGGACCCCCCCAAATGGAAGCAAGAGCTATGATTTAGACATGTCACCCAATTTTAGAGTATAGAATGTGAAACACTGAAGGATTAGAACCACATTGCAAAGGGTACCTGTGACTGGAAACTTGTGTGAATGAGTTTTAAGAACATAAGTTTTGTTCCCCAAAATGGGAAGGTTTTACAATACTGCACAGGAGATGAACTTTGTTTTCATTACAGTTTCAATGAAAAAAATTTAACAGCCTAACTTTTTGCATTGAAACTACCATTAGCTAGTCATCAGAGGACTTCCAAAATAAAAACCTGGTTATTAGATAAAATAGGGAGGAACCAGAAAAACTGGATAAAAGTCAGTATGCAATTCCTTTTACTTTCCTTAAATATCTAATATTTTGAAATACGATTTTGCATTAAACTAGACAGCCAATTGATATGAATTGTACCTATTATATCTTCTCCAAATACTGTGCCTATATTGTTGTTGTTGTTTTAATATTAAAAGCTACAAGGGCACTTGTAAGATGGCCCAGTGAGTAAAGGGTTTGCAGTAGAAGCCTGACCATGTAAGTTTGATTCTCATAATCTACATAAGAAGCTGAATACAGGATAGGCAGCTGGAACCCCAACACTCACCTAGTGAGATGGAAAATGGACACAAAAGAATCATCCAGAAGCTACTGAGTCAACTACCCTCAGATGCAACACATCAAAAACAAGAGAGACCCTTCCCCAACAAGGTGAAGGGTGAGAACCAACAACCGAAAGAAATATGTCTGCTGATACCCCCCCCACACACACACTAAAAATAATAATAATTATTATTATAAAATATTATTTAAAGATAAAAATGACTCACAGGGAGAAAAGAAAGAAACAGAGAGAGAATGCTTGGGAAAAGAATTGAGCAAAGAAAAGAAACAAGGAATTAGAAAAGGACAAGGGATTAGACCAGTGAGGAAACCATGAAGAGGAAGGGACAGAAGAGAGTAGAAACATTATTTTGAAAGTCAAATGGGGTTCAAACCCTTTCCTTGAATTGATTTCCTGTCAAGGCCACCTGCAGACAGTCCTTACACTTGTGAAGTCAGATGTCACTCTGAATTTAAACACAGCGCTCTCAGTCCTGACAGCAATCTACAGCACATTTAGAACTGTTTGTAAAGGTGACCCTGGGAAAATACATTTTCAAGCCATAACACTGGAGTGTGAGTGTTGTGGATCCATGGGATGCCTGGCCTACTGTGCAGGGATGCTCTCACCATGTCAACACTGTTTTCAGCTCTCATAGGGACTGAGCTGCCTACCAAAGGAACTGCACACCTGTTGCAGGATGTGGTCCCATCTGCTCCAGAAGGTATTGGACAGCAGCCGGCTGCTTCCTTAGCAATGAGGGAAGAATTTCCTCAGGGACATCTCTTTCTTTCAAAATAGCACAGTACTGGTATATTTATTTCATAGTGAATGGTGCCTTCCTCCATCACTCAATGAATATTTGTGTGTGTGTGTGTGTGTGTGTGTGTGTGTGTGTGTGTATGCATGCGCGCACACACAAGCACATGTGCACACATGCACACGCTTGTGTATATGTGTAGGCTAAATAAATGTACTGGCTTCATTTTGATCCTCTGATCTTGGCCTTTAGTTTAACTGAAGAAGAATAGGTCTATTTGTTTACTGATAGAGCAAGACAACAAAGGAGCGTTACTACATAAAATGTTGACACCCGGAAGATTAATAAAATTTCTCTGTCTTAAAAGTCTTTGTTAAACTCTAGAGTTCTCTAGAGGAATGAAAGTGAGAGGTTAATATGTATTAGATCAGGTCTGAAGAATTCAGCAATGTCTACCTGCATGCTGCAGAAGCAGAGAATTCCATTGCCTATGCAGTCTGTGAAGCTAAATGTCTTAGCAGTCCCAATTCAGTGCCCAAAGCCTAGAGAGCAGGTGGCATTGAGCACAGTGCAAGGCTGAAGGAGCTGCAGCTTGATGTCAGTAGTGACAGATGTGTCCATTCAGAAAGAAGCTGCAAAGATAGGTAAAAGTATGTAGCATCTTCTCTTCTTCAGTCTTCAGTTGGGCTGCCCTTTGACTTCACTCTGAGTCTTCCTTTCTCAGTCAATCCTCTCTGGAAACGGCCTCATAAACCCAGTCAGAAGTATGTTTCCTAGGTGATTCTAAGTCCAGCAAGCTGACAATCAATACTGATGATTACTAAATCAGTTCTAAAATATGCCCCATTATAATTTCTTGGATGTGTTCTTATGTGTTTTAAAATACAGATGTTGTCTCTGCCATTCATGGTAATAGGTTAATCTTCTAATCCATCCATAGCGTAGTGATGTAGAGGGAGACACTTTGGGAATATCAATACTGTGGATGGACATTCAGTGTGTGTGTATGTGTGTGTGTGTGTGTGTGTGTGTGTGTGTGTGTGTGTGATATAAAAATAATGCTGTGTATATGTTGTGTTAAGGAGAGTAAGAACTGCATGTGAGTATGATGAGTGGATAAATGAAAGTTTTATGATATAGATATGTAGTATGTGCTTTTATCAGAAAAAGTATGTATTCATGATGATGTGTATTTATGCACAGAATTTATGTGTTTGTGTTTGGACTACTGGGATTTATGTACTTATAGAATTTTGGGTGTATGTATATGGTGTGTGTGTGTGTGTGTGTGTGTGTGTGTGTGTGTGTGTGAGAGAGAGAGAGAGAGATTTGGATCTGTATGCGTACCCTAAACTGAAAAGAGTATGGTTATTTATGAGCATTGGATGTATGTGCATTTGCAAGCAAACACACCGAATTTTTTTTATCATGTTCTCATCCAATAAAAATATGGCTAAACAATATATAAGACAACATGTTTCTTCTCCATAAAAATGTCTATATTTGTTTTCATACACAAAGAAATAAGTTTTGTGTAGCCAAAGGTAGCTATCTTGGACTCATGGGGAAATGTCCAAATAATACTATAATACTCCCTAAATGCTATTTAACATTCTAATGGACATTCCATTTTTAGGTATCCAAAACAGATGACAGAAGATAGTTGAAGGCACATTATTTTAGAGGGAGAAAAACTATCAAAATGTTTCTGACTGTAGCAACAATAAAATACTAATGAAGCAGAGGAGCAGATGGAAATTGAAAAGCCTGTGCAATGTCAAAGCCCAAACCACGGTGATTTGTTAAATTACAGGGTTCTTTCCCCTGAGACAGGAGCTGCAGCTTGCTGATAACTCAACAACTGGGATTATTACTGTAACGCAGCAACACCATTTTCCTCCAGAAACCTGCATGAACTAATTAATTACACAGCTTTGGTTACTAAGTTAGAACCAAGCTTTGCTCTCTAATTTCCAAAGACTGAACTTCAGAAACTGTCAGAAGAACAGATTTTTCCTAGTTGTGTGCTGATGATTTTGAATAGCTACAAAGACTACTATCAATTGCCATACGACAAATTTCTTAAGAAAAAACTACATTTTTGTTTTGACCATTTAGAAAAGTTCTCTTTTTTTCCAAGGTTTTTTTTTTTTAAATTCTGGATCGAGTGACTTCTTTAGTGAATGGCAATCTATCATGTTGCGTGGCCGCTCTAAACATAATGTAAGCTTCAGGAGGCTGAGTGTCTCCTGAAAAGGGTTTTATAATGGTGCCAGCTGGGCATACCAGGCTAGATGGGTGAAATATAATTTCTTCCATCACCCATATTGTTCTTGCTGCTCTAAACAAATGTCCCCAGTCTATTTGTCAATAAATAACTGAAATTTCAGAAGCCTCCTGAGTGCAAGCAAATGGGAAATAAAGCTCTGTCCATTATAAGAGAAAAGAGTTGCCTTTGTTTCAGTGGTTTTCCCCTAGAAGCACTTAAGTATTAGAAACGATATTGACGCCTGGAGGCCCTGTGAAAACTGGGACAGAAACCTGGAGCCTGAGTCTCCTGCAGTTAGTGAGGTCTTTCCTCTCTCATCATGTCTTGCCATCTTCTCCCAACCTCTTCTGCTGCCACAGAAGCAACCCCCGTTCTAACCAGTGGAAGAGTAAATTCTCAGTGATCCATGCAGAGGAGCAGGATTTGAAAGCATGCACGCGCTGTGGACCCTGGAGCAGATGAAAGGAATGCATATCTATGTGCTCTGGGATGATTGTACTAGGATAACCAATACAAAGTTGCTAATAAGCAAACTGTATGGGACCATTGGAGTTAGCAATCATGGAAGAGCTAAAACCTGTACACATATAGATTATTCAATCATGTGTAAAACTTTATTTAAGGTGCACTTATACTAGTAATACTAGAAGAGTTCTAAACTAGAGAATTGAGTAAAAGTAAGCAACTAAACAAAATATAGCTATAAGATAGCAGTTTTGGAAGAGAACAAAAACATACCTAAAAATATTTTTATAAATATAAACACAGATAAACAGTCTTGATTTACTTATATTAGATGACAAGACACCAGCATTCTCTAAGATGGATTAGAATGTGTAGGAACTGGGCAGGGCAAATTTAGACACACCTCATTAGCTGGCAATATAACTTGAGAAGAGTCACTCTTCCTTGAATGTTTATACAATCTGGAGACTAGAAAAATGCTTGCCTGGTAGAGATGCTGTGTGAATCAAATGAGTTAGCATAAAAGCAGTTACCTTACAGTCCAGTGATGTTCTAGATGCTCTGTCTTACATCATTGAGTATGAAGATGCTAGGACTAGTATATCCAACTCATAGGTCAAGGAAATGAGACTCATTGATGGTAAGGTGACTTATCAATGTCTTAGAGAAGAAAAATCTACAGATTCTGGGACAAGGACAATCTTCATGGGCAAGTGTTTAAAGTAGAATGACAATATTTTCAATCCAAAACTATTCCATGAAGTCCATGTGTCCTCTTATATTAGAGGGAAATAAACTTGAATCCTATGAGGGTTATATATCAGTGCAAACTTGACCATATTGGAATCACCAATTGGAGATTGGTGGGATACTCCTGTGAATGCTGTGAAAGTGTTTCCAAAGAGGATTAACTAAGGGGAGAAAAATACACTCTATGGAAGAACTAATCCATTGTTCTGAGACCTGGACAGAATAAAGTGTCAGGAGTCAGGGCATGAGGGACTTTCCTGAGTGCTGCCATTTGCCTGTTCCTGCTTTCTCTCCATCATGATGTGAGCTCACTGTGACTACACTCTAAAATGAACCCTCTGAAACCAAATACATTTTCACTCCCTCAAATGCTTTTGTTCAGGTGTTAGATCACAGAAATGGTCCCACTAAAAGAGATCCACTGTCTGGTACTTGAGGCTTAAGTAATTAGCTCCAGGAACTAATTAAACAATGTGGATAGTATCCCTGTCTGTCAAGGTCAAAATCTGAGAATGAGTGGCATGATAGATTTAAAAACTGATCCTAATACTTTGGCTCATGTGAGTTTGTGGAGAAAAGACATAATTTGTCACACTTTAGCTTTGAGTTTGTCTATGTGAATTGTTCTGCATCATGGAATATGGATCATTATAATTTGCTCAGAGTTTTCAACTGTACTTATTTTATGCATTTGGTTTTATCTCCTTGCACATGTGTTCATGTGGAAGGAAAACATCCCAGATGCTTACTGCTCTTGTAGAACCAGACTAGTGGAATAGACATGAACTGGACTTACAGACAATTTCAGCCTAAATATGGTTAATATCACGTACAGAATTATCCTGAGTGGAAAAATAATGCATAGGCTCTAAACTACTGGATCATTGCTAGTTTGTTATACTCATTATTGTTACACAGCATTGCAGTGCCTCGGTTGACAGATACACTGGGCATGTATAATCCTTTTCCTTCTATACTTCTGAAAGGGTGGCTCTTTCCCAACCAGGACTAGAAGCTGTAGCTCTGCATTTAAACAATATGAAACTAGGGTCTCTTACTGTGCTTTCCACATGCAGCGTCACCTCACATGGCAATCCTGGGAATTGAAGTCTTTCCACAGCTGGCTTTTGCCACCCTCATTCTCTTACATCAAATGGCTTCCTTGTATGGAATGCTTTCACACTGCTCCAGGTCTAAGCCGTGTCTTCTCCCTTAAACATCTGTTAAAGTTCACACTCACTGTGCCGTACCTGGAACATTCTCCTAGCAGACTATCATTTCCATATCCTCTTATTCATATGTTGAATTTTACTACAACTTAAATTCTTCCTCGAGCCGTTCCCTTCTTACAGTCCCATTTGTTTGCACACACCTTACCCCTCCCATTGATGATTGACTAACCATCATATTCTTTTCTAATCTCTTGAAAGTCCACCCTCCATTTTCATAATTTTATAACTATTGAGGTCATTTGCTCCCAGGAACGGCTACAGGCATATGGGCTCTGATAAATATCAGTGTTGCCTTGACTATACAAAGAAAGTTAATTAATTCCTGAATCTGTTCTACGATACTCTACTGCCACCACACAGTTAGGCGTTGAGATTGTCAGAGTACAGTATGGTTTTGTTTTATTCCCACGTCACAGAATGTGTAAGTTAGGGTTCTGGTCCATGTGGTGGCTACCCAGGGACTCATGCTCAAATAAGCTTCACCACAGCCCTGAATTTACAATTTTACACTGAAAAATGTAGAAGCAGATAAATGACTCCCAGACTCATATTTTTAACTCCTTATTTTGTAAAAATCCTAACAAAACTTCTACCTACCAATCTAAATAGACAAAATCAATTGCCACCTAATAAGTAGCAGGTGAACATTTTTATTTATTAAGTGTCGCTAGGATGAAAGTATTGTGATATATTTAGCTTAGAAAATAAAATTTCCTTGAAGTTTGATAGTTTGCCTGTGTGTATATGTATATATATATATATATATATATATATATATATATATATATATATATATTGAGATTTTAAACCAAGACTTCTTGAAATATTCCAAATCCTTTAAGATGTAGCATTTGAGGATTAGAACAAAAGCATATCTACCAACAATCCATGAACAAAAAAAAGTCTATAAATTTGAAAACATGCAAATACTATATGGGATGGTTTGGGGGTGGGGAATGAAAGGGAATGATGTGATTTTATTGTAATCTCAAAAAGCAAAACAAATGTATGTTATATAGCGTTGTAGGGGATGAGGCACACCAACACAGGGAGCGCTGGGAAAAAAGATATCTCCTGTAACCAATCACCTTTCCAAAGAAGTTTTCTTTGGGTGTATGAAGAGTACTCAAAACAAATTCTATTTGAATGACCCAGATCTGATATACTGAGAACCAAGTAACACAAATATACACCAGAGCTTTATTTTTCAGTTAGTTCATTCAAAACTCTATGTACTCACTGAAACCAATCAATGATCCCAAACTCATAGAACCTTCACTGTCATTCGCAGGGATATAAGCAGTAATGAAATTCTGGAGTTTCATAATGTTCAGATTTCAGGCTGAAATTAAACAAGGGAGTGCTCTGTCTTCCTGTCTCATGTGCCACACTGTAACTGGGTGTCTTCCTCTCCATTTGTTCTGAGCAACATTTTTTTTCATTATTGCACTTTTGCTTGTTCTTTTGCTTTTCAGTGGCCTTCTGCATAGTGCCAAGCACTATTTAGTGTTTCCAAGTCCAGGAACATTAACTGTGTCTCGTGAGAAAAATGCATGTGTTGGACAAGCTTTGTTCACTCACAGGTTATAATGCTGTGAGTCATAACTCAACAGCATGGCATATCCAAAAAGAGATAGAAATTTTCACTTCCTCTGTGAAGTTGGTAAGAAATAACCATAGAATGTGAAAAAAAAAAAACAACCCTATGGGAAGATAGTAAGGAAGGTTCATTTGTTCATTTCTAAGATGGCCACTAATTAGATAATTGTTCTAAAAATGAAAGCCAGGGAAGTTTATTGACCTCTTATCCAGACCAGAAAAAAACAAACAAACAAAATGTCAAAACATTCTCACCTAGTTCCAGCTGATTTGCATGTTTCAAAAACTGATGTGGCAGGAAAAAAAAATTGCAGTTTCTGAAGGTTCAAGACATTGCAAAAGAAGGTTTTTAAGATTTTGACAAATGTTATACAGTAAAGGTTTATAGGAAAGAGCAGGTTTTCATCTGTGACAAGACTAGTTTATCTCATAAGCACACTGCTAAAAGAACTCAATTAACACAAGCAGTACATTGGTCAAATGTTGCAGAGGAGCATACAAGAACCTATCTCTATATTCCTCTAAGAAGCCATGGCCCAATATCTGCTAATTCTCAGCTATGAGTGATTTTAGAAAGCAAATATCTGCTTGGAATAATGACAATTGTCTTAGTTTGAAAGAGAATGGCCCCCATAAGCTCATGAATTTGAACTCTTGGTCTCCAGCTGTGGTCACTGTTTGGAAAGATTTAGTAGGTGTGGCCTTGTTGGAGGAGAATATTACTGGAGATAAGCTTTGAGAGTTTTAAGTTTAATCAGGGTATTTCCAGAGGCTTTCTCTACTTTGTTTTTCCTGTTCAAGATGTGAGCTCTCAGCATTCTGTTCCCTATAGCTTGGCACCACTATGAAATCTCCTTGGGAACCTTAAGCCCCAAATAAACACTTTCTTCCTTAAGTAGCCTTGGTCATGGTATTTTATCAACAGAAAAACAGTGACCCCCCCCTTTCCTCCCCCTCTCTTTCTCTGTGTGTGTGTGTATGTGTGAAAACATTTGTGCACACATGTGTGTGCATGTGTTATATGTGTGTATCTAGTACTTAAATAATTCTACAGTTTTAGGGAGGACTCTGGTATATCTAAATCAAAATCTTCCATGGCATATGTTAGCCAAGTAGCATTTTAATTAAATTTTGTTTTTCTTTATCAACTTTTATTTATTTATTTATTTATTTTAGATAATCTTTTGTACCTTGAGTCAAATGAAATGCAATCATGTCAACTCTTTTACTTTTAAAATGTAAATCTATAAACTTTAAAATGGAGCAGATGATTTAAATCATATTTCTACATAGTGCTAGAGTGGAAGGAAATACACTTCACTAGTTTGTTTGTTTTTGCTTCTGTAACCTTGTTTATTTATTTATTTAATTTATTTACATTTCACATGTTATCCCCTTACCCAGTTCCCTCCCTCCTGGAAACCCCCTAACCAATCCCCCCTCCCCCTGCCTCTATGAGGGTGTTCCTTCACCCACCCACCCACTCCCACCTCCTGCCCCTGATTCGCCTACACTGGGGCATCTATCCAGCCTTCATAGGACCAAGGACCTCTCTTCCCATTGATGCCTGACAAGGCAATCCTCTGCTACAAATGCAGCTGGATTCATGTGTATTCATTGGTTGGTGGCTTAGTCCCTGGGAGCTCTGGGGGGTCTGGTTGGTTGATATTGTTGTTCCTCCTATGGGTTGCTAAACTCCTTCAGCTCCTTCAGTCCTTTCTCTAACTCCTCCATTGGGGACCCTGCACTCAGTGTAATGGTTGGCTGCAAGCATCTTCTTCTGTATTTGTAAGGCTCTGGCAGGGTTTCTCAAAAGACAGCTATATCAGGCTCCTTTCAGCAAGCATTTCTTAGCATTCACAACAGTGTCAGAGTTTGGTGACTGTATCTGAAATGACTCCCCAGGGGGGAGTTTCTGGGTGGCCTTTCCTTCAGTCTCTGCTCTTCACTTTGTCTCCATATTTGCTCCTGTATTTTGTTCCTCTTTCTAAGAAGGACCAAAGTGCCCACACTTTGGTTTCCCTTCTTCTTGAGCTTCATGTAATCTGTGAATTGTATCTTGGATAGTCCGAGCTTTTGGGCTAATATCCACTTATTAGTGAGTGTACACCATGTGTGTTCTTTTGTGATTTGTTTTCCTCATTCAGGATGATATTTTCTAGTTCCATCCATTTGCCTAAGAATTTCATGAAATCACTGTTTTTATAGCTGAGTAGTACTCCATTGTGTAAATGTACATTTTCTTTATCCATTCCTCCTTTGAAGGACATCTGGGTTCTTTCCAGCTTCTGGCTATTATAAACAAGACTGCTATGAACATACTGGAGCATGTGTCCTTGTTATATGTTGGAGAATCTTTTGGGTATATGCCCAGGAGTGGCTGGGCCCTCAGGTAATACAATATCCAATTCTCTGAGGAACTGACAGACTGATTTCCAGAGTGGTTTTACCAGCTTGCAATCCCACCAACAATGGAGGAGTGTTGCTCTTTCTCCACATCCTCGCCAGCATCTGCTGTCACCTGAGTTTTTGCTCTTAGCCATTCTGACTGATGTGAGGTAGAATTTCAGTGTTGTTTTGATTTGCATTTCTCTGATGACCAAGGTTGTTGAACATTTCTTTAGGTGCTTCTCAGTCCTTTGAGTTTCCTCAGTTGAGAATTCTCTGTTTAGCCCTGTTACCTATTTTTAATAGAGTTATTTGGTTATTTGGAGTCTTAACTTCTTGAATTCTTTGTATATATTGAATATTAGCCCTCTATCAAATGTAGGGTTGGTAAAAATCTTTTCTCAGTCTGTTGGCTGCCGCTTTGTCCTTTTGACAGTGTCCTTTGCCTTAAAGAAGCTTTGCAATTTTATGAGGTCCATTTGAAGATTCTTGATCTTAGAGCATAAGCCATTGGTGTTCTGTTCAGGAACTTTTCCACTGGGCCAAGATTTCACCCACTTTCTCTTCTATTAGATTCAGTGTACCTGGTTTTATGTGGAAGTACTTGATCCACTTGGACTTGAACTTTTACAGGGAGATAAGAATGGATCAATTCGTATTCTTGTACATGTTGACCACCAGTTGAACCAGCCCCATTTGTTGAAAATGCTGTCTTTTTTCCAATGGATGGTTTTAGCTTCTTTGTCAAAAATCAAATGACCATAGGTGTGTGGGTTCATTTCTGAGTCTTCAATTCTATTCCATTGATCTACCTGCCTGTCACTATACCTATACCATGCAGTTTTTAACACAATTCCTCTCTAATATAGCTTCAAGTCAGGGATGCTGATTCCCCCAGGAATTCTTTTATTGTTGAGAATATTTTTCCATATCCTGGGTTTTTTTTTTGTTATTCCAAATGAATTTGAGAATTCCTCTTTCTTACTCTATGAAGAATTGTGTTGGAATTTTGATGGGGATCGCACTGAATCTATACTACCCAATTCGTACTATGAAGCCATAGTTATGCTGATACCAAAACCTCACAAAAACCCAACAAAGAAATAGAACTTCAGACCAGTTTCCCTTATGAATATCAGTGCAAAAATTCTCAATAAAATTCTCAAAAACCAAATCCAAGAACACATCAAAATGATCATTTACCATGATCAAGTAGGCTTCATCCCAGGGATGCAGGGATGGTTCAATATATGGAAATTCATCAATGTACATAAAAGAAACTCAAAGAAAAGAAAACCACATGATCATTTCATTAGATGCTGAAATAGCATTTGACAAAATTCAGCATCCTTTCATGTTAAAAGTCTTGGAAAGATCAGGAATTACAAGCAAACCAGTAGCCAACATCAAACTAAATGGAGAGAAACTTGAAGCAATCCTACTAAAATCAGGGACCAGACAAGCTGCCCTCCCTCTTCCTATCTATTCAATATAGTACTTGAGTTTCTAGATAGAGTAATTAGACAACCAAAGGAGGTCAAAGGGATACAAATTGGAAAGGAAGAAGTCAAAATATCACTATTTGCAGATGATATGATCATATACTTAAGTGACCCCAAAAACTCCACCAGAGAACTTCTACAGCTGATAAACAACTTAAGCAAAATGGCTTGATATAAAATTAACTCCAGCAAATCAGTAGCCTTCCTATACTCAAAGGATCAACAGCCTGAGAAAGAAATTAGGAAAACGACACCCTTCATGATAGCCACAAACCATATAAAGTATCTTGGTGTGACTCTAACCAAACAAGTGAAAGATCTGTATGACAAGAACGTCAAGTCTCTGAAGAAAGAAATCAAAGAAGACTTCAGAAGATGGAAAGACCTCCCATGCTCATGGATTGGCAGGATTAATATAGTAAAATTTGTTTTTCATCATTTTCAAATGTATTTAAAATTCCCATATTTTCTATAGTTTACTTCATTTTTAAATGATTTGTGTTTTGTTTTTATCAGCTTATTTAGCAAAAAATGGAAAATGATTTGGCACTCATTGTGCACCTCAACTAACTATTATAATTGAGGAAGAAGTTACTGAGTATTCAGGAGTGGCAACAAAAATGTTTTCTTAAGTAAGAAACTGAATTTTTCCATATTTTGCAATCAAATTTCTTTTCCTATCATGTTTTATGTGTGTTAGCACTAAACATAATATTGTGTCTTCTATTCATACAAACCTATTTGCTTTTATAATTTAAGAATTGGTGCTGCAGAGATGGCTCTGTGGTTAAAAAGACCTGTTCTTCCAGAGAAACCTGATTTGATTCTCAGAACCTACATGCCTGCTCAAAACCATCTATAAATTCAGTTATATGGTATCCAACACCCTTATCTTCCCTCTGTGGACACCAGGCACATGGTGCACAAACACACATTCAAGAAATACACTCAAACATATAAAATAAAATAATCTAAATCCAAACAACTGAGAGATACTGTTTTTAATCGCCTTTTAATTTTTATTAATTTTATTGAAGATTGAAATTTTATTAATTTAAATTGAAGATTGAAAAGCAATAAAAAGGAAAACTTCTTCACCTACATACAGATTTCCTATCTCCAGGCAACTGTTACTGCAATTTAATTGTTCTACTTGATTGCAAATCAGAAGACACGAAGGAAGATGGATCTGTCACGGAAAATTACCATTAAAATCTTTAGATATGCTTTCACAAACAAGTCAGGGATGTTTTATTCTTGGATAAAAAGAAAACAAGCAGAGAAGGCATCTTTGTGCTAAGAATCTGAGTGATGCAATCAGAGTAAAATTGCTATAAATGTATAGCTATCATGACATTTTTAGTAGAGGGAGAATGTCAACATGCCTTCTGAAATTAGAGTAGGATTTTCATACTCATAAATGACTAGCAATACATTCCAGGTTTGTGCTGAGGCTGTAGAGAACAAGATTCATAGATGTAAGATTCTAGGGGACAGGTACATTGGTATGAGTGTAGAATGTAGCCCTAGAGCAGAATTCAGAGTGCTTCATTTGCATTACTGCAGTACCTTCCCAGTGCTTACCTTCCAACTGTGGGCATTTGCTTATAAGATTTCCAGAGCCCACTGCATATGCAAGTATACCTGGTCAGAAGTCTGCAGAATAAGCATTGCCCTCTTCCAACTGATCACCATAAATGATCCCTGTGCCCACTGGCTTTTGTAGCCAGTTCCTGGGATTTTCTCCATCCTGGTCCCACCATCTCCCAGTGGGACTGAGATGTACATGCTCAGGTTTGATTCTCCCACTCTTCATTGGCCACTCTCCTCATTTATCTCCTTTCCTTTCCCCCTACCTAGTACTTCCAGACATGGCCTACCACATATTGTTTGCCTTCATTTCTTTATCTTTGGGTCTACTTCTGAATAAATCCAAATCATGAAGACAGGTTTTCCAGGCTCTAAATTAATTATACTATTATTATACTGTCTGCTATTCCAGTTGTTAAAAATAAATAAAAATGAAAACATCATAGTTTAGTTTACACATGGCAGTGTAGTGTCCTCTTACAGGAAATATGTAGGGGAGTGGGCAAATATATTACATGTGGTGAGCATGTACATATATATGTTCTTTGTGTGTGTTCATACATGGGAATTCACAGTTGATTTCAGGAAACATTCCTTCAGCAGTCTCCAAATTTATTATTGAAGCAGCATCTCTCACTCAAACCAGGAGCTCACCAATAGGTAAATTTTCTAGCCAGCTTGCTGTGAAAATCCTTTGACTCTTCCTTCAAAGGATAGCCAGTTGAGCCACCATGATTCCTGGCATGTCCATGGTTCTGTGGATACAAGCTCTGTTCATTCTCTTGTAGCAAGTGTTTTAACCACTCAGAGATCTCATTAGCTTCAAAATAATGATTTTTAAATATTGAGGATTAAGCCAAAATCTTTACTGAACAAAAATTTTCATATAATATACATTCTGATTACAATTGTCCCCTCCTCATCCACCTAATCCATATCCTTTATTTTTCTCCATCTAAAGAAACCAAACAAGCAAACATGCAAACTATAAAATAATGTATTAAGGTTGAAAACCATTAAGTAGAATTAACTTAGAACAACTACATACCCTCTTATTAAGCAGTTCCAATCTTGTGTGGATACTCAATAGAATTACAAACTTAGAATGCTAAACACATCTAGGCTACAAAAACACCATAATTTATATCATCAAAGGAGAAGGCTCAAATGCTTATAACCAGAGAGATGAATTTATGGGTTGTCTAAGGAAATTGAGTCACCACTACCTGCCACAACAGGAAATCTGAGTGTTTAAATACCACATTAAATAAAAGAATATAGAACCAGTTCTACTGTAGCATGAAATATTATAAAAGCAATCCACGATATGCTGTCAGTGCACTGGCGGGCTAGTCAGTCAGGCATTGGCGAACATGGCCTGCTCTCATCTTTGCAGACTCTCTGAACCAGAGCTCCAAAATCTCTCCACCCGACACACTAAGTTCCCACTGGAGGGTCGCTGCTACACCAGGCCCACCCTTCGAAATTCCCATGGCTTTTTGGAATGCACTTCTCATAAACCCATGCTTTGCTGCTGTACCTTTCCCTCTGGAAAGTAGTTGAGTCACTATGTGAAGGAAAACACCACACAAATTTAGTTCAGAATCAAAAGGTAACTCAATCGCTGGTCGTAGTAACTAAAATTCTAATTTGTAAGCCTTTCTAAGTTAAATCCTACGGTAGGGATCCCAAAGGATCAGCGGCCTGAACAGGGGGTCTCTGATACCTACATCTTGGCCTCCACCTGTCACCCCCACCCCCCACCCCTGTTCAAAAAGCAAGTTTCTTTTTCCTGCCTCCCCTTTTCTGCTCTCTGACCCAGAAGTCCCGCCAACTCCTTGCCTAGTGATTGGTCCCCTGAAATCTTTATGCATAAGGGGAAGGTTCTGACACACTGCTCCCTGTAGTGCTCCATTGACCAAGACTACATAAGCAATAAAAATTAATATACATTTAAGTCAAGTAATATTTCTTCTTCTGAGTCATGTCCTCTACTCTGTAACCACTGCACTGCTTACACTATTAGCATCACATGGGTACAGGCAGGTGTTTGGGATTAAATCATTTTAGCCTCTCTTCAAGTGTTCTTTAGTATGAGCTGGATCTCTGAGAGGGACTGTAACTGGAGATCTTCACTCTGTTAGGACCACAAACATGGACATATGCTGTGTGCTTATCTGTTCTGGTATTTTGTGCTTGGGATAACTATACATTTCAGTCTCACCCCAGACTTTATAAATGGCCTCTGTGGGTTTCTCATTACTTTCTTTATTTACTTTTAGTTTTATTTTTTGAGATTATATTACAGTTACAACATTTATCCCTTTCCTTTCCTTCATCCAAACCTTCCCATATACTCACTCCCTGCTATCCTTTATATCCATGACCTCTTTTTCACTAATTGTTATGCATGCATATGTGTATTTGATAATCAACATGATGTAGGAGAAACAGATATTTCTATGGATGGCATTTTTTTCCATGAAAAGCATGAAACTTTAGGCAGTCCGTAGTATGCTCAAAGATAGGTTCTGCCTTAGACTACTAAGATTATAGACTAATATCTGGACTATTCAAATCTAAAGTTCCATGTATAAATAGGAACTGCCACCACCTTATTTGATACTCTAGTATTAAATATAGATACCTTAGGAATGTGTGCTGTACTTACCTAAGGAACTTATTTTTTGCCATAAAATTAACTCTTCACACTTCCTCCTAGTATAGATAAAAGAGCATTCCAGAGTCTATTGTCTCCTCTCATTTCAGCTCTTCTCCTTTCCTACCCTCATTCTCTCTCTCTCTCTCTCTCTCTCTCTCTCTCTCTCTCTCTCTCTCTCTCTCCCTCTCTTGCCCAAACTTTTGAAAATAGATGCATGAAATAGGTTTACAGAGTGCTAGCTGAGATAGCTATTGAGAGCAGCATGTTTTATTAGAAAGAGAGAAGCCCCAGCACCCCATCTTTGTCACTTACACTGGTCTAAGCCATTGTTCACTTTAGCACTCTGTCAGTCCACTCACCATATGACAGACTCCATTGTACAATCTGTCTTCCTTGCTGCCTCAAATGGTGATGTTCACTTCCTTCTGCCCCATCAACTCACCCTTTCATCTTTGTGTCAGCGGACAACTTATCTTTCCCTCCTTTTGCTTCCATAGCCTATGCATCTTTAGTTTAATCTCGTGTTATGATTCTTTTTGGTATCTTAATTGTTTAACCTACTGTGCCCCTTTAGGAGTACAGGTGTGCAGCAGATGCTAGACTAAATGAAAGTAATTTTTGAATGATGGAATGCATTTTCATCATAACCTATCTACAGTTGGATGATATTTTTCTAAAGAATTCTGGCCCTGGCACTTGGATGAAAGTTACAATTTGTTGAGCATTTTACCAGCATATAATCTACACCTATAACAAATACATAGGTTGTAAATATGTGATCTGATGAATTTTCACAAAATGAACTTGATTACAGAGCTGATATCTAGATTGTGCAGGACAATCAACCACTGTTTCATTTCTTCTTCCTTCTCATCTCTCTAAATGTAACCAGTACTTCGATTCCTAACATAATAAATTTGTTTCCAAATTTCATGAGTGAACTCATATGTAGTTTATTCTTTTGTTTGGAACCATTCATTGAATATAATATTTTGATTTGTAAATATACTTCTGCTTGTTGTACTGGCTAAAGTTTACTCATTTCTATATATTATGCATTTGTGTGTATGTGTCACCTTTTTTTGGATAAAAGAGACTTGAGATATCTCCAGAGGGAGGGTCTTAGGAAATCATGATATGAATTTCTATAGATGTCTTTTTGCATATATGTGTTTGACTGGATATTTGCTAGATCATAAAGTATCCATACCCTTAACTTTTGTAAACTGTCAGTTTCTAAAGTAGTCAGATCATTTTACATCTCAGCAATATGGTATAAGAATTCCCATTGTCCTAAATCCATAGCAGTATTATCATGAAGTTTATTTAACATTTTATCATTCTGCTCTGATTCTCTGTATTTATTTATTTATGCATTACATTTTGGTGAGTGTAGAACTGTGTTTCATTGTGGTGTTAAATTGAATTTTCCAGGTGATGAATGCAGCCTCCTTCAAATGTTTGTCACACATTTGAGTATTATGTCACATAAAGTCCCAATAAACTCCTTTGGGAATTGTACAGTATTTTACATTTAATATTTTATACAAAACTATGCAGAATAGGAGATTTAGTTGAATTTTTTAGAACTATAGTCAATGGACATTAATGTTATCTTGAATTGCCTGTAATATCTCTGAGAAACTTAATTCTGTCCATTAAGTACATTCCCTGTCATTTCTCAAAGCAATAGATGGAGATTCAGAAACCTAGTTTTGGTTAACTAAAAATTTCTGACCAGAGCAAATACCTCACTCTTCTTCCTCATCTGAAAATATGAAAATATTAAACCGCATATTGTCCAACTCTAATATTTCATAAAACATATATATCTCTACATAGGTGAAGGGCAATTCTCCACTGGATCCTTACCCTCAGAGATCAGGAACCCTGTGGAAGAAGGGGAGGAAAGCCCATAGGAACCAGGAGAGATGATGAACACCAGGAGAACATGGCCCATCGAGTCAACTAAGCAGGGCTCATATGGCCCACAAAGATAAACAGCAAGCACAAGGCCTGCGTAGGTCTTAACACCAGGTCCTCTGCATATATGTTGTTTTAGCTTGTTATTCTTGTGAGACTCCTAACAGTGGTGACGGGTATATCTCTGACTCTTGCCTATTCTTCAGACTCTTTTTCTCCTATTTGGTTGCCTTGTCCAGCCTCAATATGAGGGTGCTTGATTGTCTTATGCCTTTTTTTTTTCTCGTCAGGCTATTGTCTTTTGGAGAGCTGATCTTTTCTGAAGAGGAAAATGATGGGGAGTGATTTTTGGAAAGAGGGGCTATAGAGGGAACTAGAAGTGGAGGGAGGAGAAACTGTAGTCGAAATATATTGTATCTAATTTCAAATTAAAAGTTTAGAAGAAATAAGGAAAAGGGAATACTATGCAATTAAAATAACTCTCTGTTCAAATTCCTGACCCGCTGTATATCCGAAGGCTCAATGCCCCAGTGTAAGGAAAGGCCAGGGTTGTGAAGTGGGAGTGGGCGGGTGAGCAGGGGAGCACCCTCATAAAAGCAGGAGGAGAGGGGATGGGATGGGGGTTTCTGGAGGGAAAACCGAGAAAGGGGATAGCATTTGAAATGTGAATAAAAAAAATCCAATAATTTTAGAAAAAGAAAAAAAATAACTCTCACCTACTTTTAAGTTTAAAAAAATCAAGATATTTTAACTGCAGTTTTGCAATGTTATTTCAGTGTAAAGTTCAATAACAGACACTCTACCACATTATTTAATAATTGATAAAATATAATAAAAATTGTTTCATGTAAACTACCTCATCTCAAACCAAAGATGCTATTGTTACTATTTCACAGACAAATAAAATATATGTCTTGGTTTTTCCAATAAAATAGCCAGAAAGGAAAACAGCCAGAAACTCTGGAGTTATAATTTAAAATCCCACCTGCTTTCTAGATTCTTATTTCCTTCATAGAAAATGAGTAAGCCACGAACCAAATGTCCCAAAACTACCACTGCTATGTGACTTCAGTAAGATGTTGTTATGTTGTGTGTACCTTGCTTTTCTCACATATCAAAGATGAAAAGATGAAATTATAAGCATGAACACAAATTGAAATGTATAAACTGACAAATATAGTCTGAGTTAATTATTGTAGTCATTGCTCTATTAGATACTGATTCTCTCATGCTTTTACACACTGTTCCTAGCCAGCCTCCTGCCAAAATAAATAAGAGAACATAATCTAATTGGAAGACTTGAACACTGGGGCCAATTGTAGGAAGCTATAGAGGACTAGTATAGCCAAGTGTAACTGGAAGCAGGAGAAAGTACACTTCTTTTCTGCATTGAAAGTGAATACACTTTTTTTTCTTATTGCATTAACCAGAGAGAGGTTAAGGTGCACAGACTGGGAAATTAAGCTCATTCTCAGCCAATTCTAACAGAAAGCAATCTCTGGGACTATCTCATATGTCTTCTGACAGAGGGGCATCCAACGGGGAGATTACGTCTGTTATCAAGGAAAGCAATGAACTTTCCATTTACATTGGACACTTATAATCTGATGAAAGAAAAGGTACATTTATCTAGTCTTTTAAAAAGGAAAAGGAAACCCTACAAATCTGTCCATTATACCTGCTGAGAATCTAAAGTGAGGTCAAGACAAAAACAGATTATATTTGATAGTGCTAATAAGAGTTTATTGCATGCCTACTAGCCAGCTCTCCCTCTGTAGATTTCTGAACGGCTTTGGAAGCTGAGCTATTCTTAGAGTAATGAGAAAGAGCCTTATCTCACACCATAGGAAATTTAAAGATCCCCATGCCTTTCAAAGTCTTATTGATGCCTTCTAGTTTGAAAAAAGCCAGGGTGATTATTGTCACAAATACCTGGGCAATGTGTGGATATAGGAGGAACTCTGAGATGCAAGGACATGCTTTTTTCTTTTTTTTTTCTTTTCTTTTTTTTTTTTTTTTTTTTTGTAAAAGCACACCAAATGACTGCTGTGTGACTGTGTCTGTTTCCACAATTAAATTGATGTTGGAGACATTATCGGAATTAGTAACTTAGTGCTATGTAATACAAGTGCTAAACATTTATTCTATCTATTTTAAATAATAAGGAATCTGAAAAAAATATATTAAGGGCCTAAAACACATTAGTAAATTGTTAGAATTTAGGTGGCAGAAGGCAAGAGAATGACAGGGTAGGAAGCAAGAGGAATGGCAATAGCATCCTGTCTCTAAAACCCCAAAACAGGACACTGCCTTTATCATATACACAGATGTATTATTCCATTGGGTTCATGCTGCACTTGTTGTGTATATCCTTGGGTCCTGGAAGAGATCAGCTAATTGGCTAAGTTTGGAGCATAGGTAGCCTCCTTTCTCCAATAATTAAAACCATATAGAAGACAGAGATGAAATGTGATACTATTCTGCTTTAACAGTAGACATCTGATTCACATGACATTTCACTCAATATTCCACCAAACCTCTATGTTCTACCTAATTCAAATCCTTGTGTTGTTTTTCTAAAGAAAACTGAAATTTTCAGGAAAATGGATGGAGTTAGAAAATAGAAGTAAAATAATCCAAACTCAAAAATACAAAACCACATGTTCTTTGCCATAGGCAGTTCCTGACCCCATTTCAAATATAAGTATTAATACATGTAAAGTGGGCAAAATGCTATAATGTGAGTAAAATCCATGTATAGTGTAAGTAAAATACTATAAAGGAGATGAAGAGAAGAAAAAAAAACTTAGATGATGAGGTGGATGTGCCAGGCAAAGAATGCATGAGAATACGAGAGGGAGGGAGGGAGAGAGGGAAGGAGGGAGAGAGGGAGGGAGGGAGAGAGTGAAAGAGAGAGAGAGAGAGAGAGAGAGAGAGAGAGAGAGAGAGAGAGAGAGAGAGAGAGAGAAACTGGTGATATAGGTATATCTCGGAGGAGGGAAAATGGAGGGGAAAAAGAATCTATTAAGATACTCTGCTTAAAAAAATGATATACACAAAGACTTACCAAAGAGAATTACACACCAATTTCCCTTTTGAAAATTTATACAAAAATACTAAAAGAAAAAAATTTACTCACAAGCCAAATCTAAGAACACATTGAAAACATCATGCACCATGATTGAGTAGGCTTCATCCCAGGAATACAGGGATGAGTTCATCAATGTAATCCACCATATAAACAAATTGAAAAAACAATGATCATCTCATTAAATGCTGAAAAAGCCTTTGACAAAGTCTAACATCCTTTCAAGTTAAAAGTCTTGAGATCATAGACATAAGGCGCTTACTTGAGCACAATAAAGGCAATAAATAGCAAGCTAATAACCAACATCACATTAAACAGTGACAAGCTTAAAGCAATTCCACTAAAATCAGGGACAAGACAAGGCTGCTCTCTCTCTCTCTCTCTCTCTCTCTCTCTCTCTCTCTCTCTCTCTCTCTCTCTTTCTCTCTCTCTCCCTGTGTGTGTGTATATGTTCATTGTTTATTCAATATAGTACTTGAAGTTTTAGCTAAAGCAATTAGACAACTAAAGTAGATCAAGGGAATATAAATTAGAAAATAAGTCAGAGTATCACTATTTGCAGATATGATAGGATACATAAGTGATCCAAAAAAACTACTAGTAACTCCTCCCACAGCTAACAAACACCTTCAACAAAGTAAATGGATGCAAAATTAAATCAAATAAAATCAGTAGCCCTCCATCAAACAAATGATAAGTGGGCTTACAAAGAAATTAGAGAAACAACACCCTTCACAATAGCCACAAAAATATATAAAATATCTTGGTATAACTCTAACCAAGCAAGTGAAAGATCTTTATGACGAGAACTTCAAGTGTTTGGAGAAAGGAATTAATTAATATATCAGAAGATGTAAAGATCTCCCTTGTTCATGGGTAGGTAGGATTAACATAACAAAATGGTCATCTTATCAAAATCAATCAATAGATTCAATGCAATTCCTATGAAAATTCCAACACAATTCTTTACATATCTTGAAAGAAAAACATTCAACTTCATATGAAAAACTGAAAAAGAAAAGTCCAGGATAGCTAAAGCAATCCTACATAATAAAAGAACTTTTGGAGGTATCACCATCCCTGACTTGACTTCAAGCTATAATATAGAGCAATACTAATGAAACTACATGGTACTGGCATAAAAACATACAGGTTGATCAACAGAATCTAATCAAAGACCCAGAAATAAACCCATACACCTACAGAGACTAGATTTTTGACAAAGAAGCCAAAACTATAAAATGGAAAAATAAAGGTTCTTCAATAAATGGTGATGGTCTAACTGGATGTCTGCATCTAGAAAAATTCAAATAAACCCATATTTATCACCCTGCACAAAACTCAACTCCAAGTGAATCAAAGACATCAACATAAAACTGGATACACTAAATCTGATAGAATGGAAAGTGGAGAATATCCTTGAACCCATTGACACAGGAGACAATTTTCTGAGCAGAGCACCAAAAGCTCAGGCACTAAGATTAACAATTAATAAATGGAACCTCTTGAAACTGAAAAGCTTCTATAAGGCAAATGGGACAAAACAGCAGCCTACAGAATGGGAAAAAATCTTCACCAACCCTAAATCCAAAAGAATGCTAATATCCAAAATATATAAAGAACTCAAGAAATTAGACACTAAATAACCCAATTTTAAAAATGGGTTATAGAACTAAACAGAATTGTCAACAAGAATCTCAAATGGCCAGGAAGCACTTAAAGAAATGTTCAACATCCTTAGTCATCATGGAAATGCAAATCAAAATGACTCTAGATTCCATTTTATATCCTTCAGAATGGCTAAAACCCTAGGACCATGGAAACTCCCAGGAATCTATGAGGGTGACCCTAGCTAAGACTCTAGTAATAGAGGATAGAGAACATGAAATGGCCACCTCCTGTAACTAGGCAAGATTTCCAATGGGGAGATGGGGACACCAAAACTAAGACCCACATTTATCCTGCCTACACGGTATGCAAGAAAGTTGGATCAGAAATATAGGGGATGCCCAACCAGTAACTGTCATAACTTGAGAGCCATGCCATGAGAGAGAGCCAATTCCTGACACTATTAATAATATACTGCTATTATTGTAGATGGGAACCTAGCATATCTGTTCTGAGAGGCTTCACCCAGCAGCTGATGGAAACAGATGCAAAGACATACAGCCAAATATTAGGTAGAGCTCAGGAATCTTGTGTGTAGCGGGGGGAGGATTGAAGGAGCCATAGAAATCAAAAAGGGGATGTGATATGGTAGTTTTGGAGGGGAAACCAGGAAAGGGGATAACATTTAAAATGTAAATAAAGAAAATATCTAATAAAAAAAAAGAAAACCTACACAACTAATGAACCTGGGATCCCAATGATTGACTCATGCCTTCAGCTAATCTTGCCCATTTCCTCAAAGCTAGGCACCAATTACCAAGTTTCTATTCACTGTAATATTTTGTGCCTGTTGTTGAGCTCACATAATAACACAAATGTTCATATTGAGTACTCACAGTTGCTGCAATATTACCAAAGAACTGCCACCATTTTGCAATCATCTTAATTGACAGCTCAGGTCAACTTGCTATTTTTCACTGCTTGCCACATTGGCAATCAGGGGTTAGAACAGAAAGTGAAAATTCAGGAGACAGGGAATATGGATTCAAATCTTGCTCCCTTCTGGTAACTAGATCTGTGAGATCTTGGGTAAGTTTCTTAACTTCTCTGTACTGAAAGTTTCTCCTCTGTAAGTGAAAACAATAACACTAATATATTATAACCAGTTTGAGAGTATTGAATTGGGGAAAGTCCCCAGAACTATGCCTGAAATGTAACATTTAGGAAAGGTTCTTCCTTGCCTCATGGCCTTGACTACCTCTTCCTGGGAAGACTCACCAACTCTGTGACAGAACACAGTTCTGACCTGTTGAGAGCCTGGAATGGGTCCATCAAGTTGCCAGCCACATCAGGACAGGGCCTACCCACTTTCACCCTGACCGAAAGACAAAGGAAATCTGTGAGGCTCTCCTATGCATTTCCCTTCACATTGCAATGTGTTTCATTATTCCTCCTCCTCAGTCTAAAGAAGACCTATCTTCTAGTTGTGGAGTTGATGCCTTAAGTCAGTTTTCTGGCTTTATTTTTTAAATTTGATTGTTTATAATATTTGTTCCTAAGTTATTTTCTTAGTGAGAAAATTTAGGAATTAGAGCGTTAATGTCATAGTAAGTAATATTAAAATAAATGACAAGCTATGAACTGGTGAATTAAAACAACTAATAATTGGATTGGAGAAATATAAAAATTCTGGATTCAGTGAACCAGCACCAGTCTAATTTAAACGTCTAATTAAAAGTTATTTGGAGAAGCAGCATATACAAACTGCACTGCAGTCATCTATGACTAGGAAGAAGCTTCATAACCAAAAGGAAAATCAGACTCGCATGAAGGAATGGGAACGGACTGTAATCTTTAATCAGAGCACTCTGTTTTAATCAAGACCTGTCTGACTCTCCATTTCATTACCACTTCATTAAAATACGCTGTCCCTGGTGCTGAAGCTGCTGTTAGGTGCTTAATGGGAGAGTAGCCAAGCTTCAAGGCAGATAAAGGGGTAGCAATTCAGGATGGAAACGGGAGCTTCCAAAGTTGGCAGAGAGCTATGGGAGAAAAAGAAGGGAAAAAAGTCAAAATTAGAACTGATTTAACCAGAACAAGCCTTCCAGTCTGCAAGCTGATTCATTCAGAGGGCTATTCATAGCAGAGGGCTATTTAGCACATTGTCAAATATGTCATTCTAACAGAGTGTGATCATAAGTACGAATAGCTTATGAGTAGTGACATATTTAGATTCCCTGTATAGAGGTGACAGGGTATGTGCAGTTATGCAAAAGGAATCCCATCTTCACACGGAAAAAGAAAGATGTTTAAAAGTTCTAAAATTTGGAAGGTTTCTGAGACTTACCAGCCTCTGGCACTGTTACCTTTGCCACTTTGTTTTCCCAACTGTAACGTAAACAAGAAATGACATCTTCTGTGCAATCTTGTTATAAGAATTAATTAGAGATTTAATAAGTTAATATATGTGCAGATATATCTATCTACACATGTATGATGCAATGAGAATGGTAGCTAAGAAAAGAATAATCCATTGCCATCATCATTATTAACATTTTCACTGAGAAAAACTTCTCCCAACACAACACTACGAATAGTAGGTACCACTGAACCAGATCTAATACTGTGCTGAACCTCATCTGTATCGGTAATTAACGAGTCCTTTTATTGTGGAGAATGGAATCTTTTTTGAAGATGTTTCTTGTGATTAAGAAGTCAAAAGAAACAACTAAATTGTTTCTGAAACCTCTCACCTTTTCTTTTGCTCCCATTTTCTTAACACCATCAGTTCAGTTCATTCCTTCACTCAGATTAACCTTGGAAAGCACCTATACTGACGGGACACTACATTAGATTATGTCACCACTTAACACGAAGGAGAGCAAACAAGAAGCTAAACAAGCTCCTCCAAGAATGAAAAGAACTACTCACAACAGACACAGCACCCTGAAATGTGCATACAGATTAAGCTGCTTTGTTGCTACACATGTTAAAAGCAGGGACACTTAGGGTTGGTGGAGGATCTGTCTTCCTTATGAGATCAACATAAATGTCACACAATCTAGTCTAGGCCCACACCTCACTGCTGTGTCAACCTTCAGGAACCCCATGATGCATTCTTGTCCTCCCATCTCTCTTTATTCATTTCTGTGTAAATAACACAGTCCAGGGATGGAGTATAACTTGGGAATGGAATTGAATAGTGAAGAACAAAAATCCTTCTTCTCCCTTCAGACACTCAGTCAATAATGTAAGCTAAAAAAAAAAATTTCTGCAGTCTAAAAGGGGAGAGCACAGCAGATAAATTACCTTCTTACTGAATAACAGATCAATAGATCCCTAGGTCATATGCACTGCCTTTTGGTCCAATCATGTGTTTTCATTTTTTTCTTTTGTTTTTATTTTTAAATAAAAACTAAGAAACTTAAACAACCAGGGGCCATTTTCACAGTTTACCATATAACAAAACACAGAAGCAGTAATTAAAACAATCTGGGGCTATAGGAAGACAGGCAGAAAATCTGTCACCACTGAGAATATCAAGAAGGGGGAAAGGAGTCCTGGAGGACAAAGCAGAAGCAGTGACAATTTGTTACATCTCACACCAGAGTGATGAACAAAGAAAGAACATGGTAGAGCTCAATGCCCGGGGAAATGTCAGCTCATGTGAGAAGCTCATGGAAAAACAATAGAAAGGTGAAGACAACCCTGCTCTTTTGCCAAGTTCAGAAAGGGACTAAATTTCCTTCATACACAGAAATTGTCCTTGTAGTCACTTTCCTAGGTTACTATTGGAAAAGGGTAACTACACTGGCTTTCTCATCCTGTATCAACTTGAAGTCTAGAGTTTAAAACAGCAACGTCAACTCGTAACCTGAAAATATCAATATTTGCTCTAACTTGATTGTTTTAAATGCCATAGTTCTTTCAAGATAATGTACTCGTTTTCGTTGTTCTAGTGTTGTTCAAAAACACTCACTGAACCTCAAGTCATTAGCTCCAAAAATTTAGCCTTCTGATGGCTATAAAATTTTTCAAATGTTTAGAGTTTCTCATCTGCACTTTTTAAGGTGAATTCATTAGGAACACCCTGCAAGACATCTGACCCTAATTTGCTGCCCATTATCCACTTTGAATAAAATGGTTTCTTCTTTAGGAACAAATAAAATCTAGTCAAGGTTTCTCTGAATCTAGCTTTACTTCTATAACTAAATATTAACAAAAAGAATATATATAACAGCCATATATATATGGCTGTTAATATCATAGAAAATAGACTTTGGAACAAAACATTTGCTAGAAATAGAATAGAAGATTATATAATAATCTTCTGTAATAATAGATGAATTAATTTTCCAATGAAACATAGTGATATTAAATGTTTATTTGCCAAAAAACATTATTGCAAAGCCTAAGAAAGCAGCCAGTGGTGGGGTACTTGCTAGCAGATACTGGATTCTGAGTTGACCCATCAGCACTAAAAAAAATAAATAAAAATTAATAAATAAGATGCTTTTAATCCTACAAGAAATCTGAAGCAGAAACCCATAGGAATGAAGAGAAGAGTAAATCATCATGGTTAATGCTGGAGACTTTAATGTTTATTTTTGAGCAATTGTAAAAACTGAAAAGAGCAAAAAAGACATAAATTACCTCATTTTATACCTCATAAAATACAAAATAAATACTATCAAACATCAGGGTTTAGGTAATATTTGTCAAATTAAATTGGACACCTTGCCCAATTTAATTATACTCTAGACAATAGAATAAAACTTAAAAGAATTGAAATCACATAGAAAGAATTTTTTTCCTAAGTAAAATAAAAATATCAATAATAGTATTAAAATAAGAACATTGCAAAATATCTACACACTGAACAGCAGATTTTTAAATAACCAATAAATTAAAGAGAATGTAAAAGGAAATTTTTAAATTATATTCAATTGCATGAAAATGAAAATACTGTGTATCACAATTGGCAGGACATCAAAACAGAGAACTGAGAGAAAAAAATATAATTCTTCGAAAAAAAAAAGTCCTCAAATTACTAACCTCGGAGTACACAGGGGGTATCCATGGCTCCAGTTGGATATGTAGCAGAGGATTGCCTTTTCTGGCATTACTGGGAGGGGAGCTCCTTGGTCCTATGGAGGCTCAATGACCCAGGATAGGAGAATGATAAGGCACTGATGGAGGAGTGGGTGGGCAGGTGGGGGAGCACCCTCATAGAGGCAGGGGGAGGGAAGAGGGGATAGGGAGCTTATGGAGAGGAAACTGGGAAGGGGGATAACATTTGAAATGTACATGTATAAAATAACCAAGAAAAAAAAACCTTAAAAAAGGAGAACAAAATAAACCCAAAAAACAAGCAAAATAATGGAAACAATAAATACTAAGGAAATGATAAAATTATAAACAGGAGGATGATAACAAAACCAATGACATAAAGAATTGTTTATTGAAAAGTACATTGGGAAGCAGAGGCAGGTGGATTTCTGTGTTTGAGGCCACCCTGATCTACAGAGTGAGTTCCAGGACAGCCAGAGCTATACAGCGAAACCCTGTAAAAAAATAAAAATAAAAATAAAGTACCATAAAACTGCTGAACTTATAGCAATACTATCAAAAAGAAAGTATAAATTATTAATAGTAGAAATGATGCAGAATAAGAATTAATTGTTCTTTAAAACTATACATGACTAAATATGAAGTAAATCATTTTGATATCTTCATCAATGACATGTTAATTGACTTCATAACTTAAATTTATAATTATTTATGCATTTCATTAGTGTGTTTGGGTGTTTTAGTGTATGTCTTTGTGTATGCCATTGTGTGTGGAGAATAGTTTGTGTGAATTGATTCATTCACTGGGTGTGTTCTGTATATCAGACTCAGGTCCTCAAGCTTGACATCATGCACCCTTATCCTCAAACTCATTTTGCATTCTCATAAAACTCATAAAAAATAAAACTTCTGGGCTCACGTTTTCCTACTGGAGAATTCTGATAAGTTGGTAAGTATGTAACATTAGTTTTTAAATAAATTCATCTAGAAATATTTACAACTGGTTCCTCAAAGTCACAGAATAAAAGAGGCACAGAAAATTATTTTTGCATGCTGCCAATAGGTATATCAACACTGAAATGAAAGGAGCACTATCGTAATAGCTCAAAAACAGACAGACATTTAGTCATATATCTAAGAAAATGTATTTTGAGTCATTTGCTGAAAGTGTCAAAACATAGATGAAATAAATCAGGAGAGTTAAAAAGAAATGGTATGTAATGTGTTCATGTATTGGATGACTCAATATAGCAAAGATGTCAATCTTCCTAAATTGATAGGGTTTGCACATTTACTATACAAATCCAAGAAACGTTTTTGTAGATGCAGACATGATAGTTCCAATATTACGCAGAAAAGCAAAATAACCAGAGTAATCAAAATAAATTTGAAAAAAATAAAGATAAAAAATCTATGTTAATGATTCTAATAATAATCTATTGACACTAACCAATTAATGACAAAGATAAAGACATAGATTGATTTTTAAAAACACACGCATTCTGAAATAGAGCTAAATAAATCTAACTTATATTTCAACAAAAATATAACAGCATTTCAATGATGAGAAGACATTTTCTTAAATAAATAATGAATATTTAGATAATAATAGAAGAGCACCCATAGGGACTTGGCTTGCATGTTGTATAAGATGTAACTAAAAACAGAAGATTATAATATGCTTAGTAAAAGAATAAAACCTTCTGATTCTAACATTAGGCAAGGAATTCTTAAACATGATGGACCATTGTACATACACTGGACCTCACAATGGCTAAGGCAGCATGCACAAGACCTACACACAATCATGCTAGTTCAACATGAGTAGGTATGGGGTTCATGAAGTCCCAGTTCTATCTAAGAAGCTATTGGCTGTACAGAGAGTCAGTTTTCTTCAGTGAAATCTTAAAGGACTACACATACTCCAATTGACGGTTCTATACCAACTCCCACAAGCAGCACTAAGTGAAATCAGTTGGTTGAGAGAGAATAAGAAGAGAGTGAAGTCAGGAAAAAATAAATGATGAGGTATGGGAAATTGGAGGGGAGCAGATGGGACGGATGAAATCAAAGCACATTATAATACATGCACAGTAAAAGAAGAGAAAAGCACAATAAATAAACAAGACAGAGGCTAAGGCAGGATTAATATAGTAAAAATGACCATCTTGCCAAAAGCAATATACAGATTCAATGCAATCCCCATCAAAATCCCAACTCAATTCTTCATAGAGTTAGAAAGAGCAATTCAAAAATTCATCTGGAATAACAGAAAACCCAGGATAGCTAAAACTATTCTCAAGAGTAAAAGAACTTCTGGAGGAATCAATATCCCGGACCTCAAGCTGTACTACAGAGCAATAGTGTTAAAAACTGCATGGTATTGGTACAGTGACAGGCATGTAGATCAATGGAACAGAATTGAAGACCCAGAAATGAATCCACACTCCAATGGTCACTTGATCTTTGACAAAGGAGCTAAAACCATCCAGGGGAAAAAAGATAGCCTTTTCAACAAATGGTGCTGGCTCAGCTGGAGGTCAACATGCAGAAGAATGCAAATTGATCCATTCTTATCACCCTGCACTAAGCTCAATTCCAAGACACACCGAAACTAATAGAAAGGAAACTAGGGAAGAACCTTGAACATATGGGCACAGGGGAGAATTTCCTGAATAGAACTCCAATGGCTTATGCTCTAAGATCAAGAATTGACAAATGGGACCTCATTAAATTACAAAGTTTCTTATAAGGCAAAAGACACTGTCAAAAGGACAAAGCGGCAACCAACAAACTGGGAAATGATCTTTACCAACCCTACATCCGACAGAGGGCTAATATCCAATATATACAAAGAACTCAAGAAGTTAGACTCCAGAGAGGCAAGTAACTCTATTAAAAAATGGGGTACAGAGTTAAACAAAGAGTTCTCACCTGAAGAATATCTAATGGATGAGAAGCACCTAAAGAGATGTTCAACATCCTTAGTCATTAGGGAAATGCAAATCAAAACAACCCTGAGATTCCATCTCACACCAGTCAGAATGGCTAAGATAAAAAACACAGGAGACAGCAGTTGTTGGCGAGGATGTGGAGAAAGAGGAACACTCCTCCACTGCTGGTGGGATTGCAAGCTGGTACAACCACTCTGGAAAGAAGTCTGGCGGTTCCTCAGAAAACTGGGCATGACACTCCCGGAGGATCCAGCTATACCACTCCGGGGCATATACCCAGAGGCTTTACCTGCATGCAATAAGGACACATGCTCCACTATGTTCATAGCAGCCTTATTTATAATAGCCAGAAGCTGGAAAGAACCCAGATGTCCCTCAATGGAGGAATGGATTCAGAAGATGTGGTATATTTACACAATGGAATACTACTCTGCAATTAAAAGCAATGAATTCACGAAATTCCTAGGCAAATGGTCAGAACTTGAAAATATCATCCTTAGTGAGGTAACTCAATCACAAAAGAACACATATGGTATGCAGTCACTGATAAGGGAATATTAACCCAGAATCTCGGAATACCCTAGACACAATTTGCATATCAATAGATTTCCAAGACGATTTCCAAGAAGATGGAAGGAGAGACCCCTGGTCCTGGAAAGACTGGATGTAGGGGAATGCCAGGACAGAGAAGTGAAAGAGGGTTGAATGGGGAAAAGAGGGAAGGAAGGGGGCTTATGGGACTTTCGGGGAGGGAGGAAATGGGAAAGGGGAAATGATTTGAAATGTAAATAAAACTTAGAAAATAAAAAAAAATTAAAGTTTTGCCCTTTCAAATGTAAATTTAAAAAGCAAAACTACAAGTCATAATCTGAGAAAAATATTTAAATTCATTTTTCTGGCAAAAGACTTTTATTGATTACATATAAAGAACTCCCAACACTCTACAGAATAAAAAAAGCAATTCATTTAAATAATGGGAAAATACACAAGGAGTCATTTTATTGTAGAAAGTATGCAAAGGGCAAATAAATTCATGAAAAGATTTCAATATTATTAGCAATGAGGGAAATACACATTAAAACATATAAGATAACAATACATATATATCATGACATTTTAAAAGTGGCATCACATATTAGATGTAGATAAATTAGGTCTTTCTTTAATGAATATTTGAAACATAGATTAGAATAGACAAAATGGAAAATAATATTAGATGTCTCTAAAAGCTAAATATTCATCTACTACACAATTTAGCAATTACCCTCCTGGGCATTTATCCCACTGACATGAAATGTTTACACAAAAATGCCTAATTGAGGTTTAGAGTAGCTTTAATTCATAGTAACCAAAACATGGAAACAAACCAAATGTTCCATAATGGGTAAATGGTTAAACAAAGTGTGTACATCTACACAATTATTAGCCCAAAAGATTTTTTATTGAATATAATCTTCATTTACATTTCAAATGCTAAAACCTTTCCCAGTTCTCCCCTCCCCGAAAATTCTCAACCCCTCCTCCCACCCCACCCCCTCCTCCAAGTATATGTCCCTCCACCTGACCCACTCCCACCTCCCCCACCTCGATTTCCCTTTGTTGGGGCATCTATTGAGCCTTCACAGGACCAAGGACGTCTCCTCCCACAGATGCCCAACAAAGCATTCCTCTGCCACATTTTTGGATGGAACCATGTGTACCCCTTGATTGATGGTTTAGTCCCTGGGAGACCTGGGGTGTCTGGGTGACTGACCTCATTGTTCTTCCCTTGGGACTGTAATCCCCTTCAGCTCCTCCAGTCTGCCCTCCAATTACTCGATTGGGGACCCCATGCTCAGTCCAATGGTTGACTGCTGGCATCTGCCTCTGTATGTGTAAGGCTCTGACAGGGCCCCTCCTAAGACAACCATAACAGGCTCCTTTTGGTTTGCACTTCTTGTCGTCCATAATCATGTCGGGGTTTGGTGACTGTTTATAGGATGAATCCCCAGGTAGGGCAGTCTTTGGGTGGCCTTACCTTCAGTCTCCGCTTCACCCTTTGTCTCCATTATTGCTCCTGTGAGTATCTTGATCCCTTTCTTAGAGGAATCCAAGCACTCCCATTTCAGTCCTTCTACTTCTTGAGCTTCTTGTGGTCTGTGAATTGTAACTTGCTTATTTTGAGCTTTTGGACTAACGCTCACTTATCAGTGAGTGCATACCATGTATGTACTTTTGTAATTGGGTTACCTCACTCAGGATGACACTTTCTAGTTCCATCCATTTGCCCAAGAATTTCATGAATTCATTGTTTTTAATAGCTGAATAGTACTCCATTGTGTATATATACCACAATTTCTGTATCCATTCTTCTGTTGAAGGACATCTGGGTACTTTCCAGCTTCTGACTATTATAAATAAGGCTACTATGAATATAGTGGAACATGTGTCCTTATTGCATGTTGGAACATCTTCTAGGTATATGGCCAGGAGTGGTATAGCTGGGTCCTCAGGTACTACTATGTTTAATTTTCTGAGGAACCACCAAACTGATTTCCAGAGTGGTTTTACCAGCTGGCAATCCCACCAACAATGGAGTATTCCTCTTTCCCCACATCCTCTCCAGCATCTCCTGTCCCCTGAGTATTTTATCTTAGCCATTCTGACCAGTGTGAGGTGGAATCTCAGTACTGTTTTGATTTGCATTTCCCTGATAACTAAGGATGCTGAACATTTCTTTACTTGCTTCAGAGTCATTCGAATTTCCTCAGGTGAGAATTCCCTGTTTAGTTCTGTACCCCATTTTTTAATAGGGCTATTTGACTCTCTGGAGTCTAACTTCTTGAGTTCTTTGTATACATTGGATATTAGCCCTCTATCAGATGTACAATTGGTAAGGATATTTTCACAATTTGTTGGTTGCTTTTTTGTCCTATTGACAGTGTCCAGTTTTCTGTGGAACCGCCAGACTGCTTTCCAGAGTGGTTGTACAGGCTTGCAATCCCACCAGCAGTGGAGGAGTGTTCCTCTTTCTCCACATCCTTGCCAACAACTGCTGTCTCCTGTGTTTTTAATCTTAGTCATTCTGACTGGTGTGAGATGGAATCTCAGGGTTGTTTTGAATTGCATTAACCTAATTACTAAGGATGATGAACATCTCTTTAGGTGCTTCTCAGCCATTAGATATACTTCAGGTGAAAACTCTTTGTTTAACTCTGTAACCCAATTTTAATAGGGTTACTTGCCTCTCTGGAGTTTAAGTTGTTGAGTTCTTTGTATATATTGGATACTAGCCCTCTGTCAGATGTAGGGTTGGTAAAGATCATTTCCCAGTTAGTTGGTTGCCGTTTTGACTTTTTGACAGTGTCTTTTGCCTTGCAAAAACTTTGTAATTTAATGAGGTACCATTTGTCAATTCTTGATCTTAGAGCATAAGCCATTGGAGTTCTATTCAGGAAATTCTCCCCTGTGCCCATATGTTCAAGGTTCTTCCCTAGTTTCCTTTCTATTACTTTCAGTGAGTCTGGTTTTATGTGGAGGTCCTTGATCCACTTGGAAATGAGCTTAGTGCAAGGAGATAAGAATGGGTCAATTTGCATTTTTCTGCATGTTGACCTCCAGTTGAGCCAGCACCATTTGTTGAAAAGGCTATCTTTTTTCCCCTGGATGGCTTTAGCTCCTTTGTCAAAGATCAAGTGACCATAGGAGTGTGGATTCATTTCTGGGTCTTCAATTCTGTTCCATTGATCTACATGCCTGTCACTGTACCAATACCATGCAGTTTTTAACACTATTGCTCTGTAGTACATCTTGAGGTCCGGGATATTGATTCTCCCAGAAGTTCTTTTAATCTTGAGAATAGTTTTAGCTATCCTGGATTTTCTATTATTCCAGATGAATTTTTGAATTGCTCTTTCTAACTCTATGAAGAATTGAGTTGGGATTTTGATGGGATTGCATTGAATCTGTATATTGCTTTTGGCAAGATGGTCATTTTAACTATATTAATCCTGCCGATCCATGAGCATGGCAGATTTTTCCATCCTCTGAGGTCTTCTTCAATTTCTTTCTTCATAGACTTGAAGTTCTTGTCATACAGATCTTTCACTTTTTGGTTAGACTCACACCAAGATATTTTATATGGTTTGTGGCTATTGTGAAGGGTATCATTTCTATTACTTCTTTCCCAGCCTGCTTATCCTTTGAGTATAGGAAGGCTACTGACTTGCTTGAGTTGATTTTATATCCGGCCACTTTGCTGAAGTTGTTTATCAGCTATAGGAGTTCTCTGCTGGAGTTCTTTGGGTCGCTTAAATATACTATCATATCGTCTGCATATAGTGATAGTTTGACTTCTTCCTTTAAATTTGTATCCCTTTGACCTCCTTTTGTTGTCTAATTGCTCTAGCTAGAACTTCAAGTACTATATTGAAAAGATATGGAGAGAGAGGGCAGCCTTGTCTAGTCCCTGATTTCAGTGGGATTGCTTCAAGTTTCTCTCCATTTAGATTGATGTTGGCTAGTGGTTTGCTGTAAATTGCTTTTACTATGTTTAGATATCGGCCTCGAATTCCGGATCTTTCCAAGACCTTTAGCATGAAAGGATGCTGAATTTTGTCAAATGCTTTCTCAGCATCTAATGAAATGACCATGTGGTTTTTTTCTTTGAGATTGTTTATGTAGTGGATTACATTGATGGACTTCCTTATATTGAACCATCCCTGCATCCCTGGGATGAAGCCTACTTGATCGTGGTGAATGATCGTTTTGATGTGTTTTTGGATTCGGTTGGCAAGAATTTTATTGAGTATTTTTGCATCAATATTCATAAGAGAGATTGGCCTGAGATTCTCCTTCTTTGTCGGATCTTTGTGTGCTTTTGGTATTAGCGTAATGGTGGCTTCATAGAACGAGTTGGGTAGTGTTCCTTCTGTTTCTATTTTGTGGAATAGTTTGGAGAGTATTGGTGTTAGGTCTTCTTGGAAGGTCTGATAGAATATTGCACTAAAACCATCTGGACCTGTGCTTTTTTTGGTTGGAAGATTTCCCATGATGACTTCTATTTCTTCAGGGGTTATAGGATGGTTTAGATGGTCTATTTGATTCTGATTTAATTTTGGTATTTGGTATCTGTCAAGGAAATTGTCCATTTCCTCGAGATTTTATAGTTGTGTTGAATACAGGCTTTTGTAGTAGGATCTGATGATTTTTTGAATTTCCTCAGTTTCTGTTGTTATCTCTCCCTTTTTGTTTCTGATTTTGTTAATTTGGATACTGTCTCTGTGCCCTCTGGCTAGTCTAGCTAAGGGCTTATCTATCTTGTTGATTTTCTCAAAGAACCAACTCCTAGTTTTGTTGATTCTTTGTATGGTTTTATTTTTTTCTACTTGAGTGATTTCAGCCCTGAGTTTGATGATTTCCTGCCTTCTACTCCTCTTGGGTGTATTTGCTTCTTTTTGTTCTAGGGGTTTTAGGTGTGCCATTAAGCTGCTAGTGTATGCTGTCTCCCATTTCTTTTTGGCAGCACTCAAGGCTATGAATTTTCCTCTTAGCACCGCTTTCATTGTGTCCCGTAAATTAGGGTATGTTGTGCCTTCATTTTCGTTAAATTTTAAAAAGTCTTTGATTTCTTTATTTCCTCCTTGACCAATTTATCATTGAATAGAGCATTGCTCAACCTCCATGTGTATGTGGGTTTTCTGTTGTTTTTATTGCCATTGAAGACCATCCTCATTCCATAGTGATCTGATAGGAGGCATGGGATTAGTTCGATCTTCTTATATCTGTTGAGGTCTGATTTGTGACCAATTATATGGTCGATTTTGGAGAAGGTACCATGAGGTGCTGAGAAGAAGGTGTATTCTTTACCTCTAGGATGAAATGTTCTATATATATCTGTTAGTTCCATTTGGTCCAAGGCTTCAATTAGATTCACTGTGTCCCTGTTTAGTTTCTGCTTTCCTGAACGATCCATTTCAGAGAGTGGGGTGCTGAAGTGACCCACTATTATTGTGTGCGGTGCGATGTGTGCTTTGAGCTTTAGTAAAGTTTCTTTCATGAATGAGGGTGCCCTTGCATTTGGAGCATAGATATTCAGAATTGAGAGTTCTTCTTGGTGGATTTTTCCTTTGATCAATATGCAGTGTCCTTTTGTGTCTTTTTTGATGACTTTAGGTTGAAAGTCAATTTTATCTGATATTAGGATGGCTACTCCAGCTCATTTCCTGGGACCATTTGCTTATTGCCACCTGCTATTCTTGATGCTATCTTTATGTTTCAGTGGTTATCTACTTTTGGGTTTGATGCAAGAAGGTTACTATCTCGTTTTTTCAAGGGTGTTGTTTCTTTCCTTGTATTGGTGGTTTCCACCTATTATCCTTTGCAGGGCTGGGTTTGTGGAAAGATATTGTGAAAATTTGGTTTATCATGGAATATCTTGGTCTCTCCATCTATGGTGATTGAGAGTTTTGCTGGGTATAGTAGTCTAGGCTGGCATTTGTGTTCTCTTAGTGTCTGCATGAGATCTGCCCAGGATCTTCTGGCTTTCATAGTCTCTGGTGAGAAGTCTGATGTGATTCAGATAGGTCTTCCTTTCTATGTTACTTGGCCTTTTTCTCTTACTGCTTTTAACATTCTTTCTTTGTTTAGTACATTTGATGTTTTGATTATTATGTGACGGGAGGTATTTCTGTTCTGGTCCAGTCTGTTTGGAGTTCTGTAGGCTTCTTGTACATTCATCAGCATCTCTCTCTTTAGGTTAGGGAAGTTTTCCTCCATAATTTTGTTGAAGATGTTTACTGGCCCTTTAAGTTGCAAATCTTCACTCTCATCTATACCTATAATCCTTAGGTTTGGTCTTCTCATTGTGTCCTGGATTTCCTGGATGTTCTGGGTTACACGTTTTTTTGCATTTTGCATTTTCTTTGACTGTTGAGTCGATGCTTTCTATGGTATCTTCAGCACCTGAGATTTTTTCTTCCATCTCTTGTATTCTATTGTTTATGTTTGCATCTATGATTCCTGATTTCTTCCCCAAGGTTTTCTATCTCCAAAGTTGTCTTCCTTTGTAGTTGTTTCTACTTCCTTTTTTAGATCCTGGATGGATTTGCTGAGATCCTTCACTTGTTTGTTTGTATTTTCCTGTATTTCTTTAAGGTATTTTTGCATTTCCTCTTTCAGGATTTCTGCCTGTTGACTCAAGTTCTCCTGTATTTCTCTAAGCGATTTTTGTGTTTCCTTCTCATGGGCTTCTATCTGTTGATCCATCGTCTCCCGCATTTCTTTAAGCAATTCTCGTGTTTCCTTTGTAAGTTCATCTATCCGTTGATTCATTTCTTTAAGCACTTTTTGTGTTGCCTCCCTATGGGCATCCATCTGTTGACCCATATTCTTCTGCATTTCTTTATGCAATTTTTGTGATTCCTTTGAAAGTGCATCTACTCGTTGATTCATTTCTTTAAGCGATTTTGTATTGCCTCCTTGTGGGCCTCCATCTGTTGACCCATGTTCTCCTGCATTTCTCTAAGCGATTTTTGTGTTTCCTTTGTAAGGGCTTCTAACGGTTGATTCATGATCTCCTGTAATTCTTTATGAGATTTATTTGTGTCTTTCTTGTAATCCTCTAATAGCACCATGAGAAGTGATTTTAAATCCAGATCTTGTCTTTCGGTTGTGGTGGGGTTTCCAGGACTTGCTGCTGTTGGAGAGTTGGGTTCGGATGGTACCATATTACTTTGATTTCTGTTAGTAATACTCCTATGTTTGCCTTTTGCCATCTGGTTACCTCTGGTGTTAGTTGGTCCTGCTGTCACTGGCTGTTGGTTGGACCTCCTGTGAGCCTGCAAAGCTATTTCTGACCCCCCTGGATTACCAGGATTCCCCTGGCACTGATTTCTTGGGCCTGCCCTGCTCCTGAGTTACTTTGGAGCCCTGATGTGCCTTGCCCCAAGTGATGTTATATTGGGCAATCCCTGCACATGCAAAGGCTCAGCGTAGTGGATTCCTGGAGCAGAGGTCGCCAAAGGGAGGCTGGTAGGCTCCTGCCCTGTGCAGGGGTGTGTGATCTCTACCAGGGTGGGTGAGGGGGAGTCCCTCTGCAGGGCAGAAGTTCCACAGCAGAGCTGGCTAGTCACTGCAGACCTGCCCAGCTCTTGGGAGCAGGGTATACACAAGCTGCCTGAGACCCAATCTATATTATGCCTGTCTGGCCCTGAGCCTGGGGGTCCCAACTGCCCTGATGCTGAAGCAAAGATGGCCGAGTGCACTCTGCACTCTCTCAGTGCAGATCACTCTGCAGGGGAGATGGCTCACAGCAGAGCTGGCGCCCAGATGACCTCAGCACTGTCCAGCTCTTGGGCGCAGATGGAAGCCCAACAGACTGTGTCCCAAGCAATGTTATATTGGGGAGAACCTGGGTACCTGTCTCCTCAGTTCAGTCGATCCAGGAACAGAGGTCGCCAAAAGGAAGCCCGTAGGCTCCCGTCCCGGTTGTTGGGTTTCTGTGTATAATTACTTTCTTAGCACATACTTAAAATGAAAAATTATTGATAAATCGTATTTAAAAAATCTGGTAAAAGAGGAAGTTGTGGTGTTAAAAGGGAAAAATGTGATTTTAATTATTAAAAGATTTAGTTCACATTGATTTTAGTCATTATGAAAATCAGTGTGAAGTCTCAAAAAGCTAAAACTACATCAACATGAGACCCAGCTACTGATAACTTCTTTTTCTATTCTGAAAAGACTCAAATGCCTATGCCACAGATATTTTTTTATTTTATTTATTTTTATTAGATATATTCTTTTTTTTATTTTCTAAGTTTTTTTTTACTTACATTCCAAATCATTTCCCCTTTCCCATTTCCTCCCTCCCCGAAAGTCCCATAAGCCCCCTTCCCTCCCTCTTTTCTCCATTCAACCCCCTCTCGTTTCTCTGTCCTTGTTCACTCATTTTGATGACTTCTATATTCCCAACCCCTAGGAAATGAAAACAATCCAAATGACCTTCAACCTATGAATGGATAATGAAAGTGTAGTGCACATACACTATAGAATATTATTCAATTGTAAGAAAAAAAAGAAATACAACAGATGGAAGAAAGAATCTCAGACACTGAAGAAACTGTAGGAGAAATGAATGCACTGGTCAAAGAAAATGTTAAATCTAAAAATCTCCTGACACAAAGCATCTAGGAAATCTGGGATAGTATGGAAAGACAAAACCTGAGAATAAGAGGAATAGAGGACAACAGAATCCCAGCTCAAATGCCCAGAAAATATTTTCAACAAAATCACAGTAGAAAATATTTCTAACCTAAAGAAGATGATCCCTATAAAGGTACAAGAAGCATATAGAACAGCAAAGAGATTGGACCAGGAAAGGAAGTCACCCTGGCACACACTAAATATACAAAACAAAGAAAGAATATTAAAAGTTACAAGGGGAAAAGACCAAAGGCAAACCTATTTGAATTATTCCTGACTTTTCAGTGGAGACTCTAAAAGCCAGAAGGGACTGGACAGATTGTTGAAGACACTAGGAGACTACATATGCTAGCCTAGATTACTATACCCTGCATAATATAGGTGGATAAATTAGACATTCCATTATAAAGCTGAATTTAAACAATATCTATCTATCTATCCACCACCACAGAAGGTATTAGAAAGAAAATTCCAACCTAAGAAGATTAACTGCATGCAAGAAACCACCATGAACAAATAATCTCAGATAAGCAAAATCAGAAGAAGGAACACACACACACACACACACACACACACACACACACACAGACACACACACACACCGTACACCAATCACCAGCACTAACAAAATAACAGGAAAGAACAATCATTGATCGTTGACATGTCTCAATATTAATGGTATCAATACTCCAATAAAAATGCACAGGCTAGCAGAACAGATACAAAAACCAGTTCAATCCTTCTGTTAAGTCCAAGAAACACACTTCATTATTAATGACAAACATTCCCTTAGAATAAAGGATTGGAAAAAGATATTCCAAGAAAATGGACCTAAAAAGAAAGTCAGTGTAGCAATTTTAATATCTAATAAAATAGCCTTCAAACTAAAACTAATCAAAACATATAAGAAACTATATTATGTATTCATAAAAGAAAAAAATCCACCAAAAGGATACTGCAATTCAATTCTTTTCTTTCTTACTTATTCACTTTTTATCCCACTCACTGTTACCCTCCCCCAATCTTTCACCTTTTCACCATCCTCTTCTCCTCTGAGCAGGTGAGGTTCCCCCAAGGTATCCCCCACCCTGGCACATCAAGTCTCTGTGAGGCTAGGGGCATCCTCTCCCACGGAGGCCAGACAAAGCAGTCCAGCTAGAAGAATATATCCCACCTACAGACAACAGCTTTTGGGATGGTACACACTCCAGTTGTTTGGCACCCACATGATGACCAAGCTGCACATATGTTCAGCCCGTGTATGTCCTTTGGTTGGTGGTTCAGTTTCTGAGAGCCCCAAAGTTCCAGGTTAGTTGATTTTGTTAGTCTTCCTATAGAGTTCTTATCCCACTAGGGACTTCCTCTTTTTCTTCCATAAGAGTCCCCAAGCTCCATTCATTATTTGGCTGTGGTTGTCTGCATCTGTCTGAGTCAGCTGCTGGGTGGATCCTCTAAGAGGACAGTCATGCCTGATTCTAGTCGGCAAGCATAACAGAGTATCATTAAAAGTATCAGGGATTTTGCTTGCCCATTGGATGGGTCTCAAATTGGGCCAATTATTGGTTGACCATTCCCTTAGTCTCTGCAACATTGCAATTCTTAACATCTATACCCCAAACAACAGGACAGACAAGTTTGTAAAAAACAAACAAAAAAAAAACCCTACAGCTTAAAATACATGTTGATTCTCATACATTGATAGTAGGAGACTTCAAGCCTTCAATACAAAATTTTACCAATGAACAGGACATGTTGCCCAGAGAAACACTAATGGACCTAATAGATATTTAAAGAACAAACAAACAGAAACAAATATACCTTCTTCTCTACACCTAATGGAACATTCTCAAAAATTGATCACATACTTTGAAACAAAGCAAGACTCAACAAATACAAGAATGGATGAAAATTGAGTCAAAACAGAAGAAAGAAAAAAATTAAAGTCTTTCTAGAATGCGATGAAAATAAATACACAGCATACTCTAACTTACAGGATATAGTGAAAGAGGTTCTTTTTTTTTTTTGGCAAATACAAACCATTAAGTGCCTACATACAAAAACTGGAGAGTTATAATACCAGAAACTTAATAGCACACCTGAAATGTCTAGAATAAGAAGTAATAATAACCAAGAGGAGTACACAGTAGGAAATAATCAAACTCAGAGCTAAAATGAATAAAATAGAAACAAAGAGAACAACATGAAGTATCAATAAAAGAAAGAGTGGTTCTTTGAGAAAATCAACAAGCTAAACAAACCCTGATTCAAACTAATCAAAAGATGAAGATAGTGTGGTTGCTTCAGTCCTTCTTAGAAAGGGGAACAATATACTCCCGGGAGCAAATATGGAGACAAAGTGTAGAGCAGAGACTGAAGGAAAGGCCATCCAGAGACTGTCCAACCTGAGAATTCATTCCATATACAGTCACCAAAACCTGACACTATTGTGGATGCCAAGAAATGCTTGCTGAAAGGAGCCTAACATAACTGTCTCCTGAGAGGTCCTCCCAGAGCCTTACAAATACAGAGGCAGATGCTTGCAGCGAACCGTTGGACTGAATGTGGAGGCCACAATGGAGGAGCTAAAGAAAGGACTGAAGGAGCTGAAAGGGTTTCCAACAGCATAGGAAGAACAACAATATCAACCAACCAGACCCCCCCCCAAGAGCTCCCAGGGACTAAGCCATCAACCAAGGAGTACAGATGACTCCAGCTGCATATGTAGCAGAGGATGGCCTTGTTAGGCATCAATGGGAGGAGATGTTGTTGGTCCTATGAAGGCTGGATAGATGCCCCAGTGTAGGGAATTGAGGGCAGGGAGGCAGAAGTGGATGGGTGGGTGGAGGAACACCCTCATAGAAGCAGGGGAAGGGAGGATGGGATAGGAGCTTCTGGAAGTGGGAAAACTGGGAAAGGGGTGAACATTTGAAATGTACATAAAGCAAATATCCAATTAAAAAAAGGGATGAAGATAGAATCTCCAGTTTAACAAAATCAGAAACTAAGCAGAGATATAACAGAAGACATCAAGGAAATTCAGAGAATCATAAAGACATACTTGAAATCTGTACTTCACCAAATAGAAAAATCTAAAAGAAAATGATATTTTAAGAGGTACCACTTACTAATGTTAATGATGATACAATATCAGACAATAATTTAAATAGACTTATAGTCCGTAGTAAAATTGAAGCTATCATTTAAAGTGTTCCAACCCAAAAAAGCCCAGACCCAAATAGCTTCAGCACATTGAAGCCTAAAACGCTGCTAGACTTTCAAAGATGAGCTAACACCAATACTTCTCAAAATATTCCACAAAATTGAAACAGAAGGAACATTGTCCACTCCCTTTTATGAGGCCACAGCTACTCCGATACCTAAACCACACAAAGATTCAACAAAGAAAGAGAATTACTAACAAATTTCCCTAGGGAACATAGTTATACATTTTTAATAAAATACTTGCAAACCAAATCCAGGAATACATCAAAAAATTATCAGCCATGATCAAGTAGGCTTCATCCCAGAGATGTAAGGATGGTTCAGTATATGAAAATCAAAACATGTAATCTGCCATATAAACAAACTGGAAGAAAAAGCAGACAACCAACACATAATCATCTAGTTAGATGCAAAAAAAGGCCTTTGGCAAAATCTAACACTCCTTCATGATAAAACTTCAGGGGAGTTTATGGAGATTAGGAATACAATGGGGCATATCTAAATATAATAAAGGCAGTTTACAGCAAAGAAATAGTCAACATCAACTTAAATTGAGGAAATCAAAGCAACACTAAAAGAGGAAACAAAATAACGTTCTCCACTCTCCCCATATCTATTCAATATATTACTTAAAATTATTGGCTAGAGGAATAAGACAACCAAAGGAGATCTGGGGGATACAAACTGGAAAGGAAGAAGTCAACATATCACTATTTGCAGATGATATGAGAGTATACATAAGCATCCTGAAACATTCTATCAGGGAACTCCTACAGCTGACCAACACTTTTAACAAAGTAGCTAAATAGAAAATTAACTCTCAAAAATCAGTAGTCCTCCCATATATAAATGACAAATGAACTGAAAAACAAATAAGGGAACCAACACACTTCACAATAGCCACAAACAATGTAAAATATATTGGGTAACTCTAACCAAGCAAGTGAAAGACTTTTATGATAAAACTTCAAGTTTTTGAAGAAAGAAATTGAAGAATCTATCAAAAGATAGAACAAGCTCCCATGCTCATGGGTCATTAGGATTAAAATAATGGTCATCCTATCAAAAGCAATCTACAGATTTAATTCCATCCCTGTCATGATTCTAACACAATTATGTACGCACACCTTGCAGTGACAATTCTGAACTTCATGTGGAAAAACAAAACCAAGGATAGCTAGAACAATCCTAAAAAATAAACTGTTGGAGGTATAACTGCTCCTGATTTCAAGCTGTACTACAGAGCTCCTGTTCTGATTGTAAAAAGAGAAAGAGGCATAAGAATATGTTTTATGGTGTGTGTAGTGAGGTGTGCGAGAAGGGGGTACCTCAGTGGACCATGCCAAGGTGTCCCTACCCCTGAGGGACCAGCCACACAACTGTATAGCATAGAATAGAGTTTATTTAGGGCATGGGGAGGGGAATTAAGGGAATAGTAGTGGCAGAGAATGACAGAGAAGGAGAGAGTAGAGAAGTAGAGGCTCACCACGACCACGTGGAGAGAGCGGGGAAGGGAAGAGCCCAAGGGGGCAAGAGAGAACAAGAGAGCAAGAGAGCCAAGAAGCAAGAGAGAGGGAAGGGGTGAGGCAACCCCTCTCATAGTGGGCCAGGCCTACCTGGCTCTTGCCAGGTAACTGTGGGGATGGAGTCCAGACAGAGTACCAACAGCTCCAATAATAAAAACTGCATGGTATTGACATAAAAACAGGTACAGTGATCAATGAATTCAAATTGAAAACCCAGACATAAACCCAAACATATGTGGATACCTGATTTTTTATAAAATAGCCAAAAAATACACACTGGAAAAAAGAAAGCATCATCTACAAGTGGTGCTAGTCAAACTCGATGTCTGCATGTAGAAAAATGAAAAATGACCCATGCTTATCACCCTGCACACAACACAAGTCCAAACAGATCAAAGGCCACAACATAAATTCAGATATTGCAAACCTGATAAAAGAGAAAGTAGTAATAGCATGGAACTTATTGGCATAGGAGATCCTGTAAGTAAGAGTGGTAACACAGGAACTAAGATCAACAATTAATAAATGGAGACTCATGAAAGTGAAAGTTTCTGCAGGACAAAGGATACTATCGTTTGCACGAAGCAGCAGCATACCAAATGGGAAAGATTTTTAACCAACACCACATCCAATAGAGGATAATATCGAAATATATTTTAAAAGACTAAAGAAACTATATATTTAAAAACAAGTAACTGAATTAAAATGTGGAGTACAGATTCAAACAAAGAACTCTCAATAAAGGAATCTTGAGTGACTTAGACACACTTAAAGAAATAATCAGTACTGTTTCTTTCTAGTTGAAGACCTCAACCCAACTAGAGAACTGTTGGTTACTGACAAGGTATGTGTGGAATTATTGCACCCTTAGAGGTGTTGTTGTCCTTCATAGGCACCACAGCTAGGTAAGACTATTGGCTTGTTTCCTCTCTCAGAAATTTTCATGGGACCTTCTGGTGCCATGAAAGCTAGTCTTCAAGGAGGAAGCTTTTAGTCAGATCCAGTGTGGGTTCTCTGGGTTCTGTATCCAAAGTACATGGTGTCTTCAACTACAGAGAGTTTCTCTGGTTGTCTGAGGGCAACCAAAGACAACAGCAATAGCTGTTTTAGGAGTCTTTTGTACAACACTGACCAACAACTCAAAAGAAGTCTTTTCATGACTAATGTTGGGATTTTTGTGAAATAATCTCCAGCTCCTGGAGGGAGCTTTGGTAGCCTAGATGGGATATATTCTTTTAAACTGTATATATACTTGTGTGTGATATGTAATTTTAGGTTGATATGTGATAATATGGCATCTTATGACTTTTCAGACACACTGTTCTTTTACCTGAGGAGGGATTTTTTTTTCAGGATTTTTTTTTAGATATTTGCTTTATTTACATTTCAAATGTTATTCCCTTTTCCTCATTACCCCTCTGAAAAGTCCCTATCCTGTCCCTCATCCCTCTGCTTACCAACCCCGTCCCCCCTACTTTCCTGACCTGGCATTCCCCTACACTGGGGCATTGAGCCTTCACAGGACCAATGGCCTCTCCTCTCATTGATGTATGAAAAGGCCATCTGAGGAGGGATTCTTTGATGATGAAAATGTCCTGTGTCTGACTGCATCAATGTTAATACCTTTGTTGTGCTAACTTTGTAAAATACTATCACTGGGGAAATTTGGATAAAGGATACACTAGATCTCTCTCTGTGGTTTATTATAAGCATGTGTGTCTCTACATTTATTTCCAGGTAAAAAGATTATTTTACAATGTCAACACTGGCTTTTTGCTCATAATTTTGCATCTAGTGTCAGAAATACACTGGCTCAGCACTACCACCAGCTGTCAGGGAAGCTGCCCCTCTGTGAGCTCACATGGCACATGAAGCAGATATTCTGCCATCTGTGCAAGGCCCTTCTCCAGGCCAGTCTTCCCTTAGACCCAGCAGGTCTCACTAACTACTTTATTTTGATCTATTTTTCTCACTCTCACAACATAAGCCATGGATATGTGGATGCAAATGATACAAATGCTAAGTCAGCACAATTTCCTTATTCCACTCAAGTCTTTACATCACAATTATGACACTGCCAAGAAGCGAGTAACTAACTAGCACATATGCCACAACAGATGGCTCACATATCATGGCTTCTACCCCCAAAGTTCCTTTGCTTAGTAAACCTATCAATAAACACATTACAAATAAGCATTGTGGAAAGGGGAAAAAAGACAGATGGATGTGCTGGGTGATGGGATTACAGATAACGAATGAATAGCTTCCCAGGAAATTTCACCTGAGAATAAACACTATAGAATCCAGACCCAAGAATGAAAGATTCTTAGTGGGCGTTTTTATATTGTGTAGATATTATTTTGCTTTTGCTTGATTTGTTTGTTTTGTTTCATTTTGCTTGATGAGAACAGTAAAGAAGCCATTGAAAATAAGCACTAGAGAATCTAAGGAAACTCTTTCTCTAGGTATCATGTGTGTCTTTACAAGGATTAGTATCTATCATCTACAAGTCTGCAGGTCTGCATGTATGCTGAGCTCAGCTGGACTCCGTGACAGCTCTGCTTTGGGCTACACATCAGCTAGACAAGGCTTGACCTTGGTTTGAATGAGATCCAAATGTATCTCTTGAACTTAGTTGAGGTTTTAATGGCAAATAACAGCAGAGTCAAAGACAAGCCAAACCACACATGCATGCCCGGGTGAGAATTTGTCTGATATCACATCTAATACTCTGTCAGTAACCATAAGTCTGTGACTGAGCCTAGTATCAATACAGTTGACCAAACTGGCCACATCAGGAGGGAACAAGACTATTTGCTCACTCTTCTGTTATTTCACAAAGTACAAACTTAATAGTTTTCTCAGTAAGGAGGATGTAGTGGTATTTCACAATATTCAAATGAGAAAATCATGTGATTAAAACAGAAAACTTTAGCTAAGTCTACACTGTTCAACTCAACTGTGATTTAGGACAAGTTTCTCAACCTTAGCAATACTAGCAATTTGGACAAATCATTGTTAGGGCATGGGATGAGGACTGCCCTTTCTGTCAAAAGATACTTAGTAATATTTCCAGCCTCTCCCCACTAGATGCCAGTAACTACTTCAAGTCATGATAACAAAAACTGTCTCCCATCATTACCATTTGATCCCCAGAAGTCAAATTTGCCAATGTTTTAGAACCAGTATCTTATAGAAATAGTCAACATTCAAGGTATGGTATGAATGGTAAAAATATTAGAAAATTCTAATAACAAAATATTTTGTGTCAATATAAACAAATGTACACACAAGTAAACTTGACTGTGCTGTTCTCTATAGACTTGACATATCACCCTTAGAGACTTACAATGATTCTATCAGGGGAGTTTTACCTCCCACTATAAATATTAGATTTAAGCAACATTAATAAACAAAGAAGAGAATATCAAATTAGAACAGAGATTTTTTTCTGTTTAAAATGAGTTTTTAATAGAAATACATACAATTACCACCTCTACAAGAATTTCTGATTGTTAAAATCATGTGTATTCTGTTTTATCAAGGATCCTTTTGATACAGAAATGCATGTCAACCAACAAGCTGCTAGAAAATGAGCCAGTCCTTTTGAAAATAATTTATTGAGGATCTTTGAACAATCACATCACAAACACTAAGTAATTAAAAAATATTTTAATAGTCTTCAGTTGCATTGCATGGTATAGCTGCAACATATGGATGCCATCAAAAGTATCTGTGTTCTTAACAGCTTATGCCCAACAAAATCATTATCAAAAGCATAAGTTTTAAGTGACGGTTATGGGAATTCATCTCACTGAGCAAATTGGTAGAAAATTCAAAGCAGAGAATATTTAGCACACTTAGATCCTTCTAAAGTGTGCCTATCACCTTCACAAAACAATGCAAAGTTATTTGTTCAGTTTTCAAGAGCCTAAAATATTGGCAACATCATACCTCTATCTTCACCCATAGATTACCCTATTCATTCAGCACAACTTAACTTCCCAAACACCACCTTCTTTCTGATGCTTGGACACAATAAGCAGTGTCTCTGGATATTAGTTCTCTACCTCATGACACACTTACTTAGCAGCCATGCTCCTTTTCAAACTTTTTCACTTTTGCTCAAATACTCCTCCCTCTGTGAAACCTTGATAGACAAGTCTGCATGAGAATTCCCTTTCTATGATTCACACTTCTCTTGTTCTGCTCTTTTATGGAAAAAAAAATTAGCTGACTTCACCAACAGTATACAGTATAGACACATACAGGAATTACTCTTATTCCAGAATTGATGGTATGTTATAGGTCTTCAATAAACTTTTAGAAAGCAAGGGAAAAATTGAAAAGTAAATATAAGTCGACAGGCTCTTTTTTGATATTTACGGTATTCTTATGCACTTGGACTACTCTGTCATGACTACCACATGCTCTATAAATTCAATAATTGTCTTCTCTAGTAGTGACTGCATTTGCCACTGTAATCATCACTCTGCCTAGCACATGCCATCTTTGCTTCTCTAAGATTGCCTGTGTATTTGGTGAATCTATTGAAGATTTATAGCAAGAGGAAATAGGTTATTACAGTATGTGGTGCATGGAGCTTCATAGTAAACAGTTCTTCATTCTAAAAAAGCAACAAGCTTCAGTCTCTACTTCTCAGATATTCCTGAACAAATCACCTTGTGGATCCTCTTTGGACATACCGAGTTCCCAGCCCCGCTTTCCTCATCTGCCCTCTTTGTGCTGTCCTCATAAAAATGAGGACAAGTTTCTGCCTTCATCTCACCTTCAATCATCTCTTTTACAGACTTTAGCCTTTCTAGCTTCATCCTTCTTAGTCTCTTCCTCCATTCCAAGAAACTTTTCCAGGCATCTCTCTAAACATGATTCTTCTCTATAAAGTCTTGAGGATTGTTTAAGACAGGATGGTCAAATAGAAACTACCTTTGTGTAACCTCATGAAAGAGGAGAATCTTGAAAAAAATAATACAGGTTCTATTCATATAAGTTAAAAGGCAGAAGTATACCAGTGACAGTGAGAAGGTGTAACAAGGGCAGGTGGTATAGAGAAGATAACAGAACTGGAGTGAGAGTTATGAAATCCTCCACTGAGAAGCAGCCATGAACAGTCACACCCTGCTGCCCTGCTCGAGCACTGGGAAACACTGCTCAGGCCAGGATGCAGTCAATGATTGCTGCTGTGGTGGTAATGGCCTCTCTGGACATGGATGCCATAAGGAAAACAAGCCAGAAAGAGAATGAACAGGCTACACTCAAGAGATGCATAGATTCCAGGCAGATCAGTGGAGACAGCAAAATTGCAACATTGGAGCCTAGAGAGAGTCTGCAATTCTCCCTGAGCACTGCAGAGAAGCCTAAGATTCTCCCTGAGCACTGAAGAGTGACTTACTTGAAGAATTTATAAGTGAGATAGATCACCTTCACCACCATCTCACTGAGCTACAACAGGGGAATGTAAGAATTACAGTGAGCTTGGCACAGTATTGCCAAAGGATGTAAATAGATCCGAAAAGAACAGTAAGTCATCAAGAGCACCAAAAACAAACAGATGAATGAAAGCAATCCAAAACCAAGACTCATACAGCAGAGATCTAACCAGAAAGTGAAAAGCTAGCAGCAAAAGTAAGCACAAACACCTAGGTGTTTGCACCTCTTCACTACCTCACAGGAAGCCATGTATGGAAAATATGGTCCCCAGCACAGCAGAGATGTAGTTGCAGGTAGTAATCAACAGGCCTCTCTCAACTATAGAGCCAGCTACAAAAATCAACTCATGAACAAGAGTAGATATATTGTTCTGCAGTAGGAAGCAATATTGAGTGGTGTTATAATATTTTCTGTTTATTTTTATTTTTATTATCTTATAGTCATTTATACTTTTTTAATAATTTAATTGATATATTTTTGGTTTAGATTGTATCTTACCTAAGTAGACTCTATAAATATCCTTTCTTTTTCTGTATCTATTCTATATTTATTATTTCTTGTAGTTTTAGCTTAAATACTTCTGCTTTTATTGATTCCTTTTCCCCTTTTCACATTCCTTTATCTTTGTACTTCTTAATCCTTGTAATATGCTTATTTCTAAAATACAATGAATTGTGTTTTTCCCAACCAGTACTTGAATGGCACTGTATCTAAACCTTAATGATAACACAAAAACACAGGAGCATCTTTTACTTGCAGGTTATTGCAGAAACTGCTGTCAAATCACTGTATATCTTACTGACGTTGTCACCATACACAGTAAATAGTACTATGAAACATAAACTCAAGTGGAGGCCTAGGAAGAGTCACACAAAACAAAGCAAACCCACAGAAGTAATGAGAAATGAAAAAATATGAAACTAGAAGATACATCTAACCTACAGATATACAAAACACAATAAATACAAAGAAAAGATAACCACCCTCTATAAGGAGCTGCTCAATACCAGAAAACATAGACAATAGGATAGCTAGACTGTGTCCCCCAAAGTCAATCTGCTAGGAGCTTAGTTGTTAAAGAAGCAGTGTTGACACAACATAGAAACTTCATGAGGGGAATTAGACAACAAATTAAGGATATTGTCATGCAAGAGGGCTCCTGCATTTGAGAACATAATACAGATAGAACACGTTATATTTAGGGATATATATATATATATATATATATATATATATATATATATATGCCTGTAGCAACAATGAATGTAAAAACAAGCCATGAATTTGAAAATGTTGGAAATATAATATAGGAAGCTTTAGAGGGAGAAAGAGGAAAAGACAAATTATTTAATTATGTTACAATCTCAAAAGGAAAAAATAAAGTGTATTTCTCCTTCTCTGCTCTCTGTCCTTTTTGCACTCTTACCTTTTCAATGGAGTGGCAGAGTGAGAACACCCTCTCTAGATGTAGGAACTTGGTATCAGGATTCCCAGTCTCCAGAACTGAAAGTCAAATGAAGTTATTTTCTTTGTAAATTATCCAGCTCTTACTAATTTTGTTACTGCAGTGCACAGCAAACTAAGACAACTTTCTAGATACCTGTCTACTATATTAAGATAGTTATGAATAACGATAACCTCATGCCTGCTGACTTCTTGTGTTTCTGTAGGTTTCTATCTCAATAATTGATTTTCCAAGTGACTACTACTTGTGTATACTGTCTGGCTATTCACCTTTGTACTCTATACAGGTTCCTTCTGTATAGACAGAAACCATGGAGATTCACTGTGAAATCATAAAAGTGAGAAGTCAAGAAAAAAAAATGCATACTTGAAAAATGTAGACAGGTAAATATGTTCTAAAATATTTTATATGATATTTGAGCAAGAAAACTATATTATCTAATATTTTTAGGTATAAAAAAGGTTAAGTCAATAACCACTAGAAAATAAAATTTAGAAAAAGGAAATAACTCATAAATCAGTGTTGGATGACTTCCTGTTCTACTTCATATTCCTTGGCCGAGCCTAGAAAATGGCATCAATAGCCTTGAAAATGAAATCACACCAGGTGCAAGAGAGAAATCAGCTCTAAGTTAGTCAACATTGTCGTTACAAAGATGTTGAGTGTTGCAGAGGATGCCATTTTCACCTAATCTAAAAACGGCATGAAAGAAATGAAAGAAAAACATATGTGTTTGATGTTATTAAAAATAAGAACGTATATTCAACAAAAGAAACAAAGCTTTAGCATGTAAGTTATGTGGTGGGAAGAGATACATATACTAGATGTACCTGACACATTATTTCTATAAGTCAATAAAAGTAAGATATTCCATAAAGAAGCAAGAAACTTCAACTGGCATTTGTCAGGAGCCATAATGGGACAAGCTAACTACTTGCAGGTAATCCTCCTGAAATGGCCTGCTTCAGATTATTATATAATCTGTGACAGGTGAGCCCTCATTTAGCAAGGCTGTGAGGGACTAATTTTAGGAAAAAATCCTGTTATTAATATGCTTTCCTTGTTATTATTAAATATATATAATAATAAGTAGTAGTAGCATACTCCTTTGGAGCAGATCTCTGCAGATCCACGAAGATGTACTGTCTTATAGTGATGCTATGTAGACAAATAGATGACTTAAGTTTTAATGATGATCCTATAAGAATTCCTAAAATTATATCTGTGATTATTAAGCTCTCTTATAGTGGGACTGCTATTAGGTCCTTTTCTGATAGTCAAAGCTGCAGTGAGAACTCTGCCAGTCTCCCAAGTGTCACCAGTTAATTGCTCTTAGATGGCTTTCTCTTACTCAAAGCACATTCCAAGAGGTTGTGAAACAATTAAGCAAAGGTCATAAAGAGGGAACTAGGATTTATTATAAGTGCTAGGACAGAAGATAAAATATTGACTGGATTTATCTACACAAAACTTCACTAATAACTTAGTTATGGTTTTAAACTGTCAATGAACTTGTGAAAGACAAGTGTTAGATGTTTAGCTAGATAATTACTCCTAATAGATATGCATATAAACATTCTCTATTGTAAACTTCTATTTCAATTTATGACTTGATATTTTGTGTGAACTTGTGATGAACTTTGTAACATGTGATCATGTATTCTGAAAGATGTTTAAGGGCTGAGGACAAAGAGAAGAGGCAGACCAGAAGAATTTAGGTGAGAGGAACAGAGGTGAGAAGAACAGAGCTGAGAGAAGAACTGAACTGAGGAGAAGTTTTTAGTCAGAAGAGAACAAGATTAGGAGAATGCATAGTGTAATAACTTAGAAACTATAGGTAATATAAAAAAAACTAAGAAAGCTATGTGCAGAACACAGAGAGAAAGAGGAAAAAAGAAGATGCTACAGAGAGCAGAAGAAGCAGAACAGAACAGGTCCCATGGTAAGGAGAAGGCAGGTTTAGTCTTACTAAAATGAACAAAACTTTTTTCTTATAAACATGGATTTAATTCATTTAGTATTAAAAGGCTGGAAGCCTTTTCTTTCTCAATGCAATAAATATTGGAGTTCATTTTTCATCCAGAATAAGCGAGTTATTTCTGCACCAGTGCTTGGTCTTTCACTCCATATGCATATTTAACTATGGATGTGTATGTACGTATGTAATTGTGAGAATGTATGCATGTATGTGTGTGAGTATGTAATTGTGAGAATACATGCAAGCTGGACCGAACTGAATTTGTATGGAAATGTGTAAATGAAAACTCTGTATGTTTGAAGTCGTGTATGAACTTATGTAAGATTATGCATATTCACTTATATAAAATTTTTCTTTCTTCTTCGAGTGTTAGTCTCTTCTCCTGGTTCATTAAAAGTTTATTGCTCTAACCTCTGCCTAGCCTGACAAGCAAGAGGCATCTGGACATTAGGGAAAAGACCAGGAAGGGGTTAATTGGGAAACAGGGGGAGGGGAGATGGCTTATAGGACTTTGGGGGAGGGGGACCAGGAAAGGGGAAATCATTTGAAATGTAAATAAAGAATATATCTAATTAAAAAAAGAGATATTAAGGAATAGTGAAAAAAAAAGACTCTAGCAACTAATCCTTTATTTAATCTCCTGCTATTTTAGGATAAGGTGCTAAGTGCCTGAGACTGTAGTCTCAGGCTTCAGAGGAACACAGAAAGCAGGTTAGCTACATTAGCATAGTAACTTAGATAAGTAAACTTTTTGTTATACAGCAACCCTAAATTTTCTGTAAGACCAAGTCTTACCCCAGCATTTCTTAAGACAAAGTCTTCCCCTCTCTGTTGCCTCAAGAAGAACTAACAAGAAAGAAGAAAGAACATCTCCTACTGTGGCTGACTCTGGGCAGGCATTCACAAAAGAAGGCATCTTCATGAGAAATAAAATCTGATAATAACAAAACAAAAATTATAGCCACAATGAGACACCATCACACAACCAGAAAATTGTGAGTCACTGACAGTGGCCAACACTAATGAGAATGAGAATGTACTGGAGTGTACCAGCATGGCAAGGGGATCAAATTAGAAAGAATATTTTGGCAGTATCTTTTAAAACTAAATAGTAACATACTCTATGATTCCTGATTATGTAGTAGTAGAAATGAGTGCTTATTTCTAACAAACGGTAAGGACAACGTTGTTCACAATAACATTATTTGAAAAAAAAATGAAAACCAAAGATATAAGTGCCCAATTAATTACAATGCTTGTAATTAATGTCATTCATGGTGAGACATTATGCACTAATAAAAATAAAAAGTATAGCCATACAGTACAACCTACAGTTTTCCAGCACATTATTAAAGGAAGTCAGATTTAGAATTATACATGCTGCATGATTCCATTTATACAAAGTTCTAAAATGTTCATGAGTCACTGCAATATTTAAACCAAGGCAAGCTCACCCTGAGATTGAGGAAGTGTTCATTAAAAGTGATTTTATGAAGGAGGGTAGTATAGATTCTTTTGGTCTAAATAGTGGTTATGTGGGCAAATAAGTAAGTTGTGTGTTATTAGTTGTGAAATTATCTGCATGAACAGTATATTTACTGAAAGAAGTTTTGCAAATATATAAGGCAAACTTTGGGGCTAAAGAGATGGCTCCACAATGAAAGCACTTCATTCTCTTGAAGAGGATACAGGTTAAATTCCCCAAAATCATATCAGGGAGTTCACAAACACATGTAACTCAGTTCCAGGAGATCTGATGTCCTCAAATATTATCTACAGGCATGTGTACACAGAGGGTACACATTTGGTCACAAATATAAAACACATCAAAATAAATAAAATCTTTAAAAATAATGTCAATGTTCTCATAGATATGTCATAAGCCCTATTAGAAAAAAACTATAAAGACCTGATTTTTGAACATCTTTCTGAAAGAAAAATACCTTAATGTTTCCATTTATCTATAAAAATTAACAATAATATTTTCTGCAGCTAATCAGAATGTAGTATATAGAATAGGAAACAGTATGATTGGTCTAGTGATGGTATCATAGAAAATGAAATTATAAATCACTTTAACTAAAAATAACTTTAAAATAAAGGTTGCTCAAAGATATCTGATGGAAGATTAAGTATCAACTTTCATTTGAACATGCCTGAGCACAAAACTTATTTTTGTATCTTCATAGAGTGATAAAGGACTCCAGTATTGTCAAGCTTTGCCATTTGATGATGAGAGCCTTTGAAAATGAAAGCTTGGGAAACTGAGCCAAGGTCACAAAGACGGTTAGATGCTAAGAAAGTAGCTTTAGGCCAAACTTATACCTTAACTCACAAACTTTCTACTGCCTGCACTTCTATGTACTATAGCCACTGACCCCATAAATACTTACTGAATATTTTGTGTAACTAAGCCACTTATTACACAAGCTATGAGAATGAGTTAACACTATCTAACTTTATAAATGAGCTGGTCTCTATCAACCAGTGTGTTGACCACTGGAAATTTAGCATTTCATTGCTGTGCTTTCTTAATTCATGTTAGTCTCCAGAATCTAGACTCTCCCAAACATACAAGATTGATTCAGTGAGTTTATGTTTCATGATACATACCTCTGTGAGAGCTGCTGTTGACAAACTTTATCTGTATTTCTATTTCTTATTCCCAAAATGCAGCAAGTCAACTCCCATCTCCTCTATGAAAGGGAGCTACTTCTCAATAGGTTTTATGAAGTGATGTTTTTATATTAATATTACCATTGCTTATGGTTGCCAATGCTTATGTAATTCCTTCAGTCCTTGAAAGACAGTGCCTTGTCCAACTGATGAGAGGAGTAAGAATAAATGGAATGAGAACTGAGAGGCCATGGTAAGCCTGACCCTCCCAATGAACCTCAGCTATTACATCTTACTAATGCATCAATAGATAGGAATACTCTGATGTAGCTATTAAATATGTCATCCTTTTTATTAAGCTTTATTCCCCTTTTCTAAATGCAAATACTTCTGAATTAATATACCAAGTCTTAATTTATATTATCAGTTTTTCTTCCTCCAAAATAGACCCAAAAGAGAATTAAAGACCTTGGGCATCTACCACATTAGTCATTCACCATGATGACCTCAGGTAAGTCCATCTCCATGAAACAGGGAGACAGGCCTGAATGAGCGGCAATTGTGTGCTGGTAAACTGTTCTCTGTGAAGCTTTCTATGGGCAGTAATAACCATAATTGTCATCATAATCATTAGAGAAACTGATATTTATTGGGGGCTTATGTTCCAGACACTTATTTGAGAGCAGGACAGTGTGTGGAGGCCATAGATGGGTCCCTTTGTGAACTTTAAATTTCTATTTATGACCTGTGATGACCAACCAAAGGATTATGACCAGATCGTGGTACATAGCTCTTGTTTTCACCTCTAAATTAAGTGGATGATTGCCTCCTTTGTAGTATTGCCAAGATAAAATACCTTCATTTCAATAATAAATGCAAGATTCTTTGGCTATATCTGAAAACTCAGAGAAAATATGTGAGAAGCAATTATTTCTTTGACTATTACTATACCAGCATTAAACTTAGAGTTAAATTGACTAGAGCTGAAATCTGGCTGTTTGCCTTCGGTTCCTTCATTTCTAATTTTGGGTATAAAACGACAAGTCACAGAGCTCTCAGGATTATTAAGTGAGCTAAATTTTGTAAAATTCTTAAAGGTTTTACGATTCATACAGTGGCTTGCATTGAGAACCAGAATCCTCACAATCACAAAATGGTAAGTCATTTTGTTATTATTCCATGTTGGCAGAATAGATATGTGCCAGGTCCTGAAGTAGGCATAAAACATTTATACAAAAATTTTGTATTTGTCCACCAAGGCTATTTAATCCAAAAGCCTCAGTTATCTGTGAGTCAAAAGTTTCCTGCAAGGCTACACATGGGCCAGTTTCTCATATACTTCCAGATATTTTTTGTTCCAGGCTCTGTTCCCTTTCAGAAACACTACAGAGGCCCACTGCAGGCATATCCTTCCCCTTCCTCCTTCCATCTCTGAGGCCTGGACAAATAAAAATGCTTCTGGAATGTAAAGATGGGACTGCAGCTATCTTTCTTTTTCCTGTAAATATTCTATTCCTTTGAGAATGCAAAATCCTGGCAGAGATGAGAGATCATCTGTTTTCCCAACCCTGTTTTAGACTTTCTCCTCAGAAGCCAGCACCAGATGCATGACTGAATAGAAGAAGAAAGGATGGCAAACATCTCCATACATCATTACATCCTGCTTGAACAAGATGTTCTTTAAGTACATCCTTGGGAACACCTGCAGCTCAGCAGACGGGCAGGCTCCCACTGCTTGCTCATTCCTCAGAAACCAAACTTTCCCCTCTTCTTATTGCTATGCTATCAGTTGAACATCAAGCATTAAACGCTTGGAAGATGTCCAGGAAAGAAAAGCACAGGTTGGAATGTTGCACATGCTGAGGAAACAAGCCTACCTACTTCTTAGTGAGCACTAGTGTTGGCTTTCTTCAGACCAGAAGGCTTTCACCTCTTAAATTGGCCCTGTTGCTCAGCTACATATGACCCCACTTCTCGCCCCTAGTTATTGATGTTGGACAAAACATCTCCCAGTGGCTGAATTCCAAGTAGTTCTGATTGCAGCTGCTTTCAGTATTCTATTCCTGGCTTTCACCAAGAAATAGAATACAAGTAAATGTAAACTTTTAGTTCTTACTAAGATATCTGATCTCTCTCACCCCAAAAACACCATTTGTGTGTGTGTGTGTTTGTGTCTGTTTGTCTGTCTCTCTGTCTGTCTGTCTGTATTTCTGTCTGTCTGCCTGTCTGCCTGCCTGCTTGCATATATATTTCAAATATGATGCCAGAAGCTAAAATTCATTGGACTTCTGACAGCTGAAGAAGGAAGAATTTTCCAAGTTGAGGGAAGACAGATATGAACTGAAACACCCAAGAGGTGCGAAGAAGATCATGAGTTTGAGGCTCTCCTGAATTAAATAGTGAAAGCCCCCTTTCAAAAACAAAACAAACAAACAATCAAACAAAACATAGACATCACAAATGTGAGTTCCATAAAATATATATATAATACTATATATATATATAATATATATATATAATCCTATATCTTACTTTAATACATGGTATCTATAGAGTCTAAGGCTAATTATCATGGATGTATACACATACATCTGGGCTCAGAGTCAGAGGTGTGCCAGAAAGGTTCTGGGATAGCAGGGTAGATGCAGCACTGGGGTTTTACAAACAAGGGAAGTCAGTTAATGAGTGGCAAGTGTGAGAACTATGAAATGGGCCTATCAAATCTCTTGTGACATATTGGCATTATATATGAAAGGAAATTTGGGGAGTATGTAATTCGGTCTAGAACAACTTTCACAATTTTAAGTTACTTCAATTTCCCAAAGGGCTGCATCCCCTGATACAAATTTTCTGACCAAAGTTAAGAAAAGTACTAAATATATATGTGCATGTACCTGTGACACTGGTAGGACTGTGAAAGAGAATGGAGTGTGGTATTTTGTAGTCATCTGTGCTTCTTATAAGACAATTTACAAGAGGTAAGTTTAGTAGATCACCTCCAAAGAAGACTAACATGTTGTTGAAGCTGTGAGTTGAATTTACACCTCTCTGATTCCATATACAAGATGATAACTATGCTGTTTTCCACCATCTGATTTTCTCATATGGTTTAAATTACAACATGGCTCAATACTTCAGGGAGTGGTTATGTGTACAATGTATGTGTTCACGGGTAACTACAGATGTGAAGTTCTCACAGACTCCAGCTCTACTTACTTACAGAACCTAGATTTCTATAATAGGATTATAGAAATCTGTAGTTTATTCAGGATCTTGCTGCGATAAGAAAACTATACTTTAGCCGATTCCCAGAGAGATTGTGATGACTACATTGCTTTGAGTTCTAGCAGGATACAGGTGACTTTTCTACAAAGTCATTTTAATTAAAAAAAAATATGTATAAAGGTACACATAGGTCAAGAGGAGCCAGTCAGGGTCAGTGAAGCAACCACAGATGAGCAGCTCACAGAAGCCAGGATACCTGGAGGCTGGGGGAAGAAGTGCCATTGCAGAATGCAGGTGAGGTATGCAAATACAGGAGCAGACATGCTGCTGTGACTGAAGTTGTAGACCTAGCTTCTTCGATGCTAGCCAAAGATATCCTTCTAGCCTACTCAACAGGAAAGCAGAGAGCATGAGTGTCCAGGGAGTGGCTCATCTCTCAAGACAAACTTCCTAGAACAAAGACATGGAAGAGAAGAGATTTGGAGAGACAATGGGTGCTTAGTTCCTCTCAGGCCAGTTCATTCTCCTGTCTAATTATTTTATTTTATTTTTGAGATTATAACTACAATATTTCTACCTTTCCTTTCATCCTTCCAAACCCTCCCATTAGGATTGTACTATCATTTAGAAATGATGAAAATGAGATAACTAGAAGCCACTTGGTGGTCCACACAACAAAACTGCAGAGATTCATGAGGCTGTAACAGCAACAAAAAATAGTGCCTGAAATGAAGCACTCCCTTGCTCAATAACGCAAGGTCCTTTATAATGCTGAAAACAGGCATGAGCTTTTGATTTCATTTAAATAGAATTCAAGATAAAGTCTCCCTGCACACTAATATAAGCTTTATTCCTTTTTATTCCAATGCTAAGGCAACCCTCAATGAAATTAAAGAGCAACAGAAGTTTGGGGCTTTAGAGAGACTTGCCAATATCCCAGCAGATATGTCTATATCTCAAGCCAACACAGTGTAGAAGCATTATTTTTATACACAGAGGGACAAAATAAAAATGAACTGAACTAACAGAATGGGGAAATCCTACATGGAAATACCTGGGAAGAGGTGTCATCTGAATAGGCAACTAGAAATGTGACTCTACCCTAAAAGCATGCAAAAACAGTGACCTAAGACAAAGGTCCAAGTACATGAGAGCTCTGTCACACTATTATGACCCCTTCTCTTCCTGGGAGAATATGACCATCTCTCTGAGTGTAGTTTAAAACATTGATCATGCTGAGCTTCTGGAGCTCAAGTTGGCCAGGATATGTGACACTTTCCTTCCTTATTTCCCCTTTCTGTGTCCTGTGAAAACCTGTTTTTGCCCTGTTGAAATTAAACTTGGACTTGGAGAAAAAGAATCACCATGTATGTATCTTTTGTTACAGTTTCCTTTTGTACATTTTTTCTGTATTGTGTGACTTTGTCAATTTAAAAATAAAAAAATAAAAATGAGGACCAAAACTCTACGTGTTGCCATCCACCATTCTTCTTAACATTTGTAGCAAGAGCTAGACCCACAAGAGACTTGTGGTAGGCAGGGAAGCTCTGCTTTAATTTCAGCCTCTGACTCAGTCTCATTTCGGCTCCAAACTAGGGCAGTAATGTGCAGCGGTAGCAGCACAGGCCTCTTTGTTCCTTTGATTCCAGGGCTACAGAGCTGAACTCTTTTAACTCCAGATGGGCCAATGCACAGCACCAGCTCTGTGTGTCCTCCCTGCTGGGCTATTCTCTGACCCCTGCTCAGAAGTTGAGTAAGAAGAATAGAAGCAAATATCTTACACTGCAGATCTGTCTAAGCTTAGACAATCTGTGTAGCGATGTACCGAGTAAAAGGAAAAATAATGATGCCAGAAGTCAATTACATATGATGGCCTCAAATCCAGACATTTCACATCTCAGTCACACCGCACAGTCTCTCCATAATTCCTGCTCTTGTGTTTGCTGAGTAACTATGAACCCTGCTATGCTTCCTCCCTTCTCTTGAGTACTTCATCGCTCCTGCCCATTCATACATGACCTCTCTGCTCAAGTCAACCTTCTTTCTCTCCACAATCAGTTAGGAACCAACCCTTTTTGTGGGTGCACAGCTAGCCCTGCTGCACTGAGAAAAACCATGCAGCAGAAAACAGCAAGAAGAACAACTGGAAACTGGTTACATAAAGCCAAAGAAAATAAAGATGGAGAAAGAAAGAAAGAAAGAAAGAAAGAAAGAAAGAAAGAAAGAAAGAAAGAAAGAAAGAAGGGAAGGAAAGACATGGAGGGTAGGAAGGGAGGGAGGGAGGGAGAGAGGGAGAGAGGGAGGGAGGAAGGGAAGGAGGGAGGGAGGGAGGGAGGGGGGGAGGGAGGGAGGGAGGGAAATGAAGGAAGTACTCTCTCTAGTTAGCAAATGTATTTAGAGAAGTTGGCCTCTAATTTAAACTGTACAAAGACAATTCTTGCCTTTGCCTACAAACCAAAGGCCATCTTCCAAGAGTCAAATCAATCAAAGTCAGACCCTCTTGAAAAAGACATTGTGAAGGCTCATTTTATATAAATATTTTAATTAATAGATACCCTCATCAAACATGAGAAGCATTGTGTATTAACACTCACCAGAGACCCTGAAATGAGATTGATTATCTGCATCTTAATTTGCTTTTCTCGACACCGCTAATTTATTTTTAATAGGTCTGTAATTTAGCCTTCTTGATTTCTTATTCTGCTTGGCAAAGTCAAATGCCTCCAGCTCACCAACCTGTCTCTGTAACCTTTAGGCACTGTTGTCTGTACACTGCATTAATTTTTAAATTATCCAGCTTAAGGTGAGAAACAAATTTCAATTAACTTCCATAAGCAAGGCAACCTAACACCTCTTTGCTTTCCAAGTGAAGGTGAAATGTAAATGAGGGTAAAGGCGAAGTCTAAGAAGAATCCTGATAGAGCCAGGAAATTCTTGTCATACATTACAGAATCTGCAACCTTTAATGTTGTTTCCAGTTGAACCAGTAGTTTTCACATCATCCTTGTAGTGAAGGTAAGTGCTTTTCTATGGCTCCACCCAGCAACTCACAGAATAATGGTAAAGGGAAGGCCTTTGACTATTGTATTTACAAATGTGTACCAGGCACTCAGTGGAGACTTATGAAATGAAGTCATTTGAAGAACATGATTATGTATATGCAAACCGCTTATCTTCTCTAAAACTGAAACAATTTTTATTGAAAACGTGAAAAATAGGGATAGTAGAAAAGAGATGGTCTGGAGAAATAAAAAAGAGGAAAAGTTTAGTCATTTTTTAAAAAAAGTGTTACACTTTCATGACAGATTCATGAATAGCTGAGATTTTTACATCTTCATTAGAAGTAATTTAGAAGCATCCCTGACTTGACAGGAATATTGCTTCTATATAGACAGATATATCCAACACCCAGATGGTATTGTGGTAAGTATAGCTATGGCTTCTGTACTTCTCACCTGCTGGATTACCCTGTTTATTGACATCCTTCCTTGACTTCCCATAATAAACTACCCTAATCCCTAGAGACAGCTTCTCACTACTAAATAACAACATTTGAGAACTGGTCACTGTTAAGACTATATTGAGCGAGCACTCTGGATAGTGACATGTCTACTTGATACAAACTACAGTCTTCTGTGAGGAGAAAACCTCAATTAAAAACTTGCCTCTTTGGTTCATGGTTTAGTCCCTGGGAGCTCTGGGGGTACTGGGTTGTTGAAATTGTTGTTCCTCCTATGGCACTGCAAACCTCTTCAGCTCCTTGGGTCCTTTCTCTAGCTCCTAAATTGGGGAACCTGTGCTCAGTTCACTGGATGGCTGAGAGTGTCCCCCTCTGTATTTGGCATGCATTGTCTGTCAGAGCCTCCCAGGTGACAGCTATAAGAGGTTCCTGTCAGCAAGCACTTATTGGCATCCACAATAGTGTCTGGGTTTTGTAACTGTATATGGGATGGATCCCTAGGAGGGGCAGTCTCTGGATGGTCTTTCCCTCAGTCTCTGCTCCACACTTAGCAGCAGAGGATGACCTTGTTGGATATCAAAGGGAGGAGAGGTCCTTAGTCCTGAAAAGGCTAGATGCCCCAGGTGTAGAAGAATGCCCGAACAGGGAAGCTGGAGTGGGTGGATTGGTGAGCAGGGGGAGGGAGATGTGTTAGAGGATTTGGGGGGAGGGACCAGGAAAGGGGACAACATTTGAAATATAAATAAAGAATATATCTAATAAAACAGGAAAAAGAAACATAAATGAAACCATTTTATGAAGCCTGAAAAAAAAAGAAAGAAAGAAAGAAAGAAAGAAAGAAAGAAAGAAAGAAAGAAAGAAAGAAAGAAAGAAAGAAAGAAAGAGAAATTGCCTCTGTAAGAGTGGACTATGGAGAAGCCTGTAGGATATTTTCTTAACTAGTGATTGATGGGAAGTACCCAGTCCACTGTGGGTGGTGCCATCCCTGGGCAGGTGGTCCCAGGTTCAATAAAAAAGCAGGCTGGGTAAGCCATAGAGAATAAGCCGGTAAACAGCACCCCTCCATGGCCTCTGCATCAGCTCCTTCTTCCCTGCTTGAGTTCCTGTCCTCACTTCCATTGATGAACTGTGATGTGGAACTGTAAGCTGAATAAACTCTGTCCTTCCCAAGTTGCTTTGGTCATGGTATTTTATCACAGCAATGGGAATTCTGAGTAAGACAAATGAATAATGAGTTCAATTCTGAGCCCTGTGGTTTTTGGAAAACACTAACAACCAGATGGCTACCAAAGAAGAAGATGGAAAGGGAGGATTGTATGACATAGAATGTATAATTAGGAGATATTTGATCTAAAGCAAGTGTTTAAAGAGCCTGTGGCTTCTGCACTAAGATAGAGAGAGACTGAATAAATACAGACGTATATTTGGTGAACTTTATCAAGTATCCAAGTAAATGAAGTGATTAAAAGATGGCAGTTGTAGCTTAGCTCTCTGTGCTATGTACCTGCTGATGGATTACCCTGTTTACTGGTCTAATTCCTTGACTTTCCCAATCAAAAACGATCTTAACCCACCCCTGAAATTTTTATTAGAGTTTTTATCATAAAGGAAGCTCTCTTTGTTCTGGGAAACCCTTTAATAACTCTGGGATATAGAAAGTAAGATAAAAATGTCTAATCCTTTAAAAAAAAAGAAAAATAGTTCAGTTCATTTTCACAGAACCAGAGGTAAGCAGCATGGATTTTTCTCTCTTTGATGCCTGGTATGGAAGTATGGATATATGAATATGAGAGGTGTTCAGAGATGTTGAAATGATAAAATAGAATCATGAGTAGTCTCCACAGGAGGCAGTTCCAGTGACCAGGTGCACATTGTCAAGGACATAGCAAAGGATATGTTTCTGAGGATGGGGAAAATAGTAAGACTTGAGATATTTATTAAACAGATTCAAGATCTCTGAGGATGGGATGAAGTTTAGGTAAACATCTCAACTTTTAGCATGAGCAACTGGGCAAGAGATGTTCAGACTCACTGTTGGAATCATGAGCAACAGAAATGGAAAAGACAGTGGTCAAACATTTGGATGATGATATCCAAAGTCTCAGAAGAAATCAAAATGGAATCACCCAATCAGCTAGTTTATGTCATGTATGTAAAAACTAAAAGTGATCTAACACAGAAAAATGAGGTTTTCATTATAAGATAGTATGGAAAAATATAAAAATGGATCACATTTCCTAAGAAAATGGAGAACAGGGAATGAAATGACAATAGCCCAATTCTTACTCTTTAGAAATCTGAGAATTAGAAGAGAGTGACAGCGTACTCACATACATAACATAAATAAATAAATCTTTAAAAAAAAAGCCTAGAATACTATGGTAATTATAGGAGTGTCTTAAGAAGTAATTCCTGTTGTCTCCAGAGAGGCCCTGACGGAGCCTCACAAATGTAAGCCAACCATTGGACTGAGCATGGGGTCCCCAATAGAAGAGTAAGAGAAAGAACTGAAGGAGTTGAAGGGGTTTGTAACCTCATAGGAAGAACAACAATATCAACCAACCAGACCCCCCAAAAACTCCCAGGGACTAAGCCATCAACACCAGCTGCATATGTAGCAGAGGATGGCCTTGTCAGGCATCAATGGGAGGAGAGGTCCTTGGTCCTATGAAAGCTCGATAGATGCCCCAGTGTAGGGAAATGGAGGGCAGGGAGGTGGGAGTGGGGTGGGTGGAGGAACACCGTCAAAGCTGCAGTGGAAGTGAGGATGGGATGGGGGTTTCTGGAAGGGAGGGAAACCAGGAAAGGGAATAACATTTGAAATGTAAATAAAGAAAATATCCAAGAAAAAAGCCAAATAAACAAAAAAGAAGTAATTCCTGTGAATTAAAAACACATATTTTTACATATTTTTAATATTACTTTATAAATTATACCTTAATAATACTTTATGACAATATGTATAATATAAGTTAATAATAATATTTGTGTGGCTATGTGCTTGACTTTGTTCAATGATTAACTAAATCCTATGATCTGAAAGATATTTTCAAACAATGGATTCATGCTTTGAAATTACTTGTTTTAGCAATATTGTGTCAACAAGTATACAATAAACACAAATTTTATGCAAAAAAAGAAATCTCAGAATTGAGATAAAGAGGAAGTAAAAGAGGAAGGAAGGAAGGGAGGGAGGGAAGGAGGGAGGGAGGAAAAGGGGAAGAAAGGAAGGAAGGGAAGGAGAGGCAGGGTGAGAAGAGGCAGAATAAAAAGAAAGTAGATCTCAATGGGTAAAGGACACATGAAAGGGGGCTATCTCTGCAGACAAGTTAACAACAAAACTGCCCCAGGAGAACAAAATGCTAACTGAATCAAGTGTTATTGGTGGCAGTGGGGGAGTAGGGGAGAAAGAAAAAAAAGAAAAGAAAGAAAGAAAGAAAAAAGAAAGTTATTTTTGCCCGATTAAGCTGTTTGATTTTTTAAAAAGCCTTCTGAAGTTATGTGAAATTTGTAAGTGAACTCTGAGGTTGAGATTTATAGCCTTTGACAGGACAACTGACTCTTCTCCCATGGCAATAAGTGTATTACTAGAATGGATCCACTTCATTATCTCAGTCTTCCAGTGCATAGTATCTCCATGGGCACAGAAACAGAAGTTCCCTGACACAGAAGTATCAGTAATCCCATGTCATAAACCTCCAACACCTAGAGCCCAGGGATACTGAGCTCTGGCAGCATGACATCAGTGTGCATTCAATAACAGGTACAGATGTATTTGTCTACAAGGATGTAAATACTCTGAGGAATAAATGATGCTTTATTAAACTCTACATCCTATAGTAATGAACAAATTAGCTAGCTTGGTACATCTATTTATGCTATTCAATTTAAATCAAGACACTTTTTTTGAAACATTACTTAAAATTTTCCAATCACTAAGGTATTAAAGAAATAAATGGAAGCCCAGAAATTAGTAAAATCACAAATGAATTAATCGATACTTACATTAATTTTCTAATTCAATATAAATACTCTTACAAATGCTAAAAAGAAAACCCAAGAAATTAGTTACACACAGAAAGAGCTACTTAATACTGTTTTGATGGTTAGTATGATGGCTAGTTCTTCTGTCAACTTGACGCAGGACAGACTCATTCGGGAAAAAAGAACATCAATTGAGAAAAGATTGGCCACTAGATTGTCCTGAGAAGGCCATGCAGCATTTTCTTGATAAATGTTTGATGTGAGAGAACCTAGCCCATGATAGGTGGTGCCACACCAAGGTATATGGTCAGGGGACTGTATAAGAAAACACAGTGAGCAAGCCATGGAGAGCAAGCCAGCAAGTGGCACTCCTCCATCAATTCTTGCCTGTAAGTTCGTGCTTTTGGTTCCTGCCCTGACTTCCATGGATAATGAACTACAAGCTATAAAGTAAAATAAACCTGTTCTTCCCCAAGTTGCTTTTTGTGACATGATGTTTTATCAAGCTTTGTGAGACATCAAGAATCATCTGGCTTAGAGCTGATGATCCACGAAGGCTACAGAAAATATTTGGGCTATTAGAATCCAAAAATCTCTTTAAAGAAATCCAAGAAGGGGCAACTATGCCTTTAATCTCAACCTTTCCCAGTCCTTGTGGTGGCAAGCAGTTCTCTATGAGTTAAACGTCAGTCTAGTTTAAAGGGATATCCAGGCAAGCCAAGGTTACAAACAAATAAAAATTACATCTAAAAAGAACACACCAGATCCCTAGTCAGACTGACTCACTTTTAAAAAAGAGCCATGAATTACTATCTCAGTTGGAACAGGAGACTCAGGCAATCAGTTACAAAACCATTCAAGAACTACTAACCCAGTGGACAAGCTTCTCACTCTTGCATGTTTATTTTGTCTGTAATACAAAGGATAAAAATGTCTTTTTGGAATAGAGTAGGAGACAGAGTATGAATTTAAAACCTTAGACAAGCAATGAATTGCGTTGACATGGAGCAGATGGTCAGCGATTTGTTCCTTTGTATTCATCCTGTGCTCTGGACATGATTCTATCTGAAACAGCCTCAACCTTTCTCAGTTCTGGGACATAGAAAAGGGAATTCCTAAACTCCATTTTATATTTTAAGTAAAGTACATTTTCCTGTGTTTTATCTACAGAGTATCCAATGTCTTTAAAACCTGTTCTGTTGTATCATAAATACTCATTTAAAAGCACTCTTCCTGAATATTCTCCTATGCCAGTAAATCCTAAAAGGCACAGAAGGCAGGAAATACCATTCAATGACTGTCAAGTTTTCAGTAGCCCTCTAGGTATTATCTATTTTCCCTAGTATAAAAATGAGGAATCATCACTTGGAAAAGCTCAAAGTACAAGGTGGCCATCCAGGAAGAGCTGTGACCAATTTGACTGCCATCCAGGCCCAGATTCAGCACTTTGAGTTTGTCAACTCCAGCACCTATTCTATGAGCTGTTGGACTATAAATATAACCAGTGCTGAAGAACCAGATCCAGGAGCATGTCATTGTCACCAAAGATGAAAACACAAAACATGGCTGTGGCTGAAGGAGTCTCCATACTGATTCAGACACCAGAGACCTTGAGCCAGACCAATGACAATGAGTATTTGCATGTAGAGCTGTATGGGATACACACACACACACACACACACACACACACACACACACACACAGAGAGAGAGAGAGAGAGAGAGAGAGAGAGAGAGAGAGAGAGAGAGAGAGAGCAGTTTTCAATGGCATTGCAAGGGAAGAGTGGGCAGGGTGGAAGAATATGAATCATGTTGATATCTGAGGCATGAACTATTGCTGGAAGCCATGTTGATATGTATGTCCTTAGGCCACATTGATACCTGTGGCCTATGCTGCTGCCTGGTGCCATGTCTGGGTCCATGGTCTTGGTGCGGCCAATGGCAGTGTTGATGTCTTTGTCCTGTGTTAGTACCGAAGGCCATTCAGATCCCTGTGGTCTGTGCTAACACCTGAAGTCATGTTGATGTCTGTGGGCCAGGCTACTGCTGGGGACAGTGTTGATATCGGTGGTTTGTACTACTACCAGAGACTGTGTTGAGGTCTGTGACAGATGCTGACCCTGAAGCCCAGATAGATGTCCATGGTCTTTGCCAGATATCATGTGAAAGTCCATGATCTGTAAAGGGCAAAGAAGCCTCTTTTGCAGGGGTATTGATGAATGAAGACTCTTTGATAAGAGAGACACAGAGGCTTCTGTGGCAACTCCCACCCCATACCCCAAAAGAAACAACGTAAACAGAAGCCATGGAAGTGAACTCTTAAAAATTGTGATAAGCATGCTGACATGTAGCTCTCTACAATAAATGACTTCTGGTAGGTGTGGGGGGTGGGGAAGGACTCACTTTTCTTTAAGGATCTGGCCATTGTGAGTTTGATCATGCTCCATTGACTATATGGACAACACAAATTGAACTTCTTCTTCTTCTTCTTCTTCTTCTTCTTCTTCTTCTTCTTCTTCTTCTTCTTCTTCTTCTTCTTCTTCTTCTTCTTCTTCTTCTTCTTCTCCTTCTCCTTCTCCTTCTCCTTCTCCTTCTCCTTCTCCTTCTCCTCCTCCTCTTTCTTCTTCTCTTCCTCCTCCTCCTTCTTTGTTAATCTGTTTTTGAGTGGATAGATCACAAGTGGGGGTGTGTCCTGAGAAGACTAGGAAGTAAGAGTGATTGGGGTGCATTATGTGTAATTCCCAAATAATCGATTAAAATATTATGTGTTTTTGTTTTTGTTTTGTTTTGCTTTTTAAGAATTGTGCCTGTTCAGACCGGAATTGAATTCACTCTTTCTTCACCAACCTGAAGAATATACAGAAGAATGAATGTCACATGACACTTAGGATGGACTTGCTAGAAGCTTGGTGCATTCCAGTGTGGTCATCACAGAATCACCAAACTGAAAAATGGATTTTTTTATAACTATAAGGGCCAGCAAATGTAAAATGAAGAAAAGGACAGAACAAGTCAGGGTATTGAAATCCATATAAGATGAGGAAAGCTAGGTTTCAGCACTTGATGCCTGGTTACTCCTCTCATACCTGAGAGTGATTCCAAAAACCTTAGTCATTATACATCTCCATTCAAAACTTTCTCACCACCCGTTTCTTTTTTGAATTCTGACAAATATAAAGACTAAATAACACCAAAGAAAAAATATTGGTACAGGCTTATGTAGCTTAATCTACTTTGAGGTTGTTTCTGGGAGAAATCTCTAGAGTTTGATCTCAAGGACCCAAGGATTAGAAAATACCCCAGAGATAAAAAATTAAAGTAATTCATTCACAGCCCAGATGTAAATTAAGAGATGTAGACAGAGAAGAAAGAGATGAATAAGGAAGTTTTGCCAAAGTTATTCGAGTTTTGTGGAAGATGTCTTAGCCTCAGGTAGGACTGGTTTTCATCTAACTTGAAAAAAATGCCTTAGATTTCAAAAATGAAGCCAAGCAAATGATTAGTCAGTCATTTTGTGTAAATGCTTTAGCTTGTGATGTTACTGTGGAAAGTAAAGTAGAATAAAACAGATTTAGCACAGCCTCAGTAAGCACAGTCTGTGGCCAGCACATTAAATCCTGAATTACAAGCTCCCCCAAAGCCTTCCTAATGAGCCATCCAAGTCTCTGATGTATATAATATACCTTTTTAAAAAATGCATGAATATATATTCCACTCAGAGATTTAGATGGCTCCTTTGGGTTATTTAAGTTTCAAATGAGTCCATCAGTCTCCTATGTATGACGTTCTGTGAATGCCTTAAAAATGAAAATTCAGAAATTAGAAGCTCAAAATACCTTAAAGGGGGAACAATGTATCAGGAAACACATGCACACACAGACAGGCGCACGTTCAAAGGAAAGTTGATGAGGCATCTGCCTCCCTGAATTTCCTGTCTTTTTTCAGTTTGGGTCACAACCTTTAAAATAGCTGTAACTCTCTTCCTTCCCTTCTAATTATACAACTCCAGCTTGCTTTGTTTATAATTAGAATCCTGTAACCTCCTCTGACTCTTGTCTGTGCTGCTATTACATGGCTGTTTTGGATGCTGCGTGAGATTTGAGACTAAGCAGGAAGGTACAAGATGTTCAAAACAGCAGGATGGAACTCCCCTGAGTGTGTTGTGAAGAATGTGAAGGTTGAAGCATCCTAGCCTAAGGAAATAAATGGATCTAGGAAAGAAAAAAAAAGTACTTGTGAGTGCCAGGGAGTGAACAAATCACAAAATGTAATGCATATGAAAAGTAAATACTACCTTTCTTCTGTGTAGACACAAGAAATAAATACTGTATGACAACATGCACAATGATGTGGGAAAAGAATGGGAGAGGGGAAGAGGTCGAGCAAGTGAAGAGCCAATAGCAGTGGTTGGTGATACAGTTTCAATGTGACATGATCCCCACAGGTTGTGTTTTCAACCCTGCTTCCCAGTTACTGGTGCTATTTGTGAGCTTTGGGAAACTCTGAGACGAGACTTGGTGGGAGGAAGTAGTCCACCAGAGCAAGGTGTTGGGGACATGTTATTCCTGGCAGCATCCTGTTTCTGTGCTTCCTGGTCATCCATGAAATGAAAAGAAGTCCTCTGGCACAAGTTCCTTCCACCATGAAATTCTGCCCAAATGCACGGCCAAGTGACTACAGACTGAACGTCCTGAAGGCATAAGTCAGGATAAATCCCTCGACCCTGAAGTTGCCTGCCAAGGATTTCAGCACAAAAAGAGTAACCAATGCAACTGACAAGCTTCATTCCAACCTTCTGAGAGTTCTCACTATAATCCTGACAGGTAGTCAGAATTGCTCCATTCCACAGAGAACTGTGATGAGATTCAAGAAGAATTTACAGACAGAAATAAATCCTGGATCACACAACTGAGGAAAAAAGTAGACCCAGATCTCACACCAAGGCTAGGTACTTGTGTGGCACATAGGTTCTGTCTTCTTACTGATTGATGATGAGTTATAACAGACTTCAGTCCAGGAATGAGGCACAGATGAAACCCAGAAGGACCTTTCCCAAATCTGCCTAGCACCTTCTGCCTACAGCATGTTCCCCGATCTGCCAAAGAATAAAGCCCACTTTGAGGGATGCTGTGAGCTTTAAAGAGTTAACATGTGTAAGGCACAAGGCACCTGTGGCAGGGACTCTTAAAATGTGGCTTTAGCTGCAACTGTTTATTTTCACATTGCTTGCCTGATGATTCATTTCGCCACATCTGTGCAGAAGTTTATGCTATGAACCCACAGTCATGTTTAGCTCAGAGCAAATCTTTGATTGGTATTTCAAGTTTCTGTGCACCTTCCTTAGATTTTTTTTTCCAGAAGTGGAAAAGTAATAAGCTAAGATGAATTAAACTTGATTTTATCAGATCAAGTTGGAACGAAAATTGCAGATCATGACCCACATTTGATAGAGTAAGACTACAAAGCTACTTAATTCCGAAGGTTGAGGTCTAACATAGAAACACATTTATTATCCCAATGTAATTTAGATCTACAAAGAATTGACATAAAGTAAATCTCAGTTTTGCTAGAAGAGAGAAGTTATAATGAGCTCCTCTAGCTAACTGATGCCTGCCTGTGTTTGGCATGAGTAGACTTAATAGCGGAAAAGACTGAGCTGACCACAAAGGCCTGTAAGTCAGAGTCAAGCTTGGCCCCTGTCTTTTGGGATCTGGATGCACTCTCTTCATTTCACTAGGCTAGGGCACCTTTGGTCTTTAGGATCATGCTAAAATATATTTAAGCATGACACATTCTCCTTGTCACACTAACACTGAATATTCTTCCTGGGTTGGAGTACTAAGTAGCAAGTCCACTGGAATCACTATTTCCAAGAGAATCAGTGATTCTCAGAAATAACCAGCAGAGGAGTAAGATATTGTATCACAGCCTCACAGAACTTCCATACATATGGTAGGAAAGATGGAAAGCAAATCTCTTTCTCCACATGCTGAAAGGATATTTTCCACCAAAGAACCCTGTGTAGATGGATTCTAGGGATAATGGGAGAACTAAAATGTCATAGTTCATTTTGTGCAACTTAAACAGATTGCCTGGGGGTAGGCAATTTATGTAAAGTATGAATCTATTGGCTCATGTTCTTCATGATAGGAAGTCCAATAGCATGATGCAGGCATTTGATGAGGATCTTTGTATTATGCTGTGTTATGATAGAAGTCAGGTTAGGGCAGAGCAATTGGGAAGGAAAGTAAAAAACAGGGTAGGAAGAGATGGCTAGAGAGAGCAAAGGAAAAAGGGAGGGTCAGGCTCATTTTCAAGCAAGCACACTCTTGTGATAGCTAGCTTGCTTTAGTGATAAACAATGTTAATCTGTTCATGAGATCTCTTCTCTTAAAGTAAAATTTCCAACACTATTGCATTGGAGATTAAGTTTTAAACACATGGAATTTAAGGAATAAATTCCTACTGTCCAGGACATGTTGTCTTCAGTCATGAGCAATGCTGCCCATTGCTAGGCTGCAAATCCTATACTGTCCTGCCACACCTCTGCAAAGCAATCCTCTGTAACTCCAGTCACACCCCTGTGCCTTCCTCTTAATTGTTTTTCACTGCTTTCCTCTGTTCCTTTCCTTGAAGATTTTAAATCAAAATTTAAAAGTGAGAGGAAAAGTAAGAAAAATGTCTTGATTTGTTTGTTTTGTAAAACCCCAAGAATTGGACCCAAGGTAGGTGTAATTTTCTCAGTTAGCAAATGCATTTAAGCCAGGCAGTGGTTGCATATGCCTTTAATCCCAGCACTTGGGAGGCAGAGGCAGGCGAATTTCTGAGTTCGAGACCAGCCTGGTCTACAACGTTAGTTCCAGGACAGCCAGAGCTATACAGAGAAACCCTGTCTCGAAAAACAAACAAAAAAAATGCATTTAATACTATTAAAAGAAGACAAGAGCCTATCGATGCATCCTAGAGATGTGCATTTATCAAGTTACCATATATCATGTCAGTGATACATTGTCTTTACCTTCGGCATTCTAGGTAATCAGAAAATCCTATGATTAAAGTCACAGCTAGCTGAAGTGATAAGAAAAAAAGCAACTGATTTTTTTTCTTTGCAAGGGGAAATAAACATAATTGTAAATTCAGACACAAAGAAGCCTACAATGTAGCTATACATACTACAAAGCTAGGGGTGGGTGCCTACCTTGAAATGAATCCTCTAATATCTATGAGATTAACTAGGATTCATAAAACCGCAGGCAACCGTTGCTGTAATCTTCATTTGGGCTTCACATCACTGATAGAGTGGCCTTGGCATTCTGGGATATTTGGTCTTTAGAATGATCCTGATGACAGCCCACCTGCTATGGTCTCCTAGGAGCTGATAAATTCACTGACACCCAGACATGAATACACCCACACTGTTCTCTGGTTAGGAAGAAGAGGAGGCTTTCACAGCCAGGTATTCCTGAGTGCAGCAATCTAGCAACACACTCAGTGGGGTAAAATTAAAAAGGAAAGATATCTGCTACTCCAAAGAGGATAGCAAAAAGTTAGAAGTTGAGAAAAGCATACAGAAAGCAAAACCACATGGAGCTGCTGAGCTAATATGAAGTCAGCTTTCCCTGTGACACTGATCAGATTCTCTAGGAAGTTTGACTAGCTTATCTGTGACTCAGTATAGATGACACCCCCAGGCAAGTCTGCACTTAGGAAACAAGCAGGTCTTAAGAAAAAAAAAAAAAAGGAAGCTGGCTAAGTTGTTTGTCTTAAGTTTTGTTTGTTCTCAACTGAGTTTGCATTGAGTCTTCCATCTTTCCTCTTCAAACACAAGGCTTTCTGCCCAAAAGGAAGTGCTATGAAGCCCAGCCAGGCCTGTTCTGAATTATAAAAGATTGAGTTAATTAACCTTTCACCAGCTGATTACTTTCAACCTTTCTGTTGGCACCTTGGGAAAACACACTAGTGGGTACTAATTAAAGGCATTGGGTATACCTTCACATGTCTTTACATTCTTAAACTCCTGAAGTGAGCTGATTAGGAAGAAATGGGGAAACATTCATTAAAGCTACTGTTGAAAATGTTAAGGAAAATCTACAGTGAACTAGAGTAAGCAAAGTTGCAACCTTATTTTATAATCTATTTTTGTGTCTGTCATCTTGGTTGGTTTTATAAGCATAATGGTACCCAAGTCAAATGTACCCAAAGTTAAAAAATAAATAAAAACCCTTAGTAAAGGCTATACATGGCTATCTCACATGACTTTTAATTCTCTAAGACATATAAGAATTCCCATCACATATTACAGATGAGGAAAATTAAAGTTTCTAAGTTGGTTAAACGTTCAAAGACCCTGAAATTGCTGTATTCTAGAAGCATATACCTCTATGGTTGTTCATTGTGACTACTAGCATCTAGCATCATCTTAGGGATGTTAATCTAAACGATGATGAAGTCATAGTTCCGAAAGCTGAAAGGATGTTTTTTAAAAAAGTACTTGTAGTTCCAGAGAGCAACAGTGTTATTTTTCTGTGTTAAAAAATTATTTCTGCATCACAAATTATCCTTAAAATTTATTATTTCACAGAGCACCTGAGGCTTAGGGAATCTAGGAGCAGCTAACTCAGGTGAATGTGCTTCAGGGGCACACATGAGGCTGATGTCAATCTTGGTGGACAGATGGGTGGGAATCTTAAGGTTCTATGTGCTGGAGGATCTTCCACGTTCATTTGTAAGGTTTTTGACAAGCCTCATCGTCACACTGGCTACCCAAGCTCCAATTTCAGCAGTAACATCAGACCATGTCTTGCTGTCCAGATCTCACCACAGATAGCAATGAGCCCATGGCATGGCAGTTGATTTCCTAGTGGCTAGTAATCCCTGGAGGAAAGAGCCAACAATGGCAGCCCAAGTCTTTTGGACTCTTGGCAGCCTCAGAAGACACAAAACAGTAATTCTGTCCTGTTCTATCAGTCACACAGATCGATCCCAGTACACTTGGGGTGGGAAAAGGATTAAATATGTGCCAAAGCTTGGGGCTTACTAGGAACACTGTCTTGGTTGTAGCAACCTGAGGGATATTCATTGAGCTTTTCAACACAGTAGACAATCAGGCTCCACACCTAAAGCCCCAGTCTTATAAGAGACTGTGCAAAATGGGACTAGAATCATTTATCTGAAGGAAAAGACAGTATTTTACCTATCAGAGATGGGAGACACCCTAAAGAGGATTGACAGTAAGCTAAAGGCAGGAATCAAGAGAAAGAGTATAGTAAGTACACCTGGGGCTCATACAAAAACACCCATGGTCAGAACAAACATGAGGGAAACAGAAACATCAATGTTTCATCTTTGAGTCTCAGTCAATGCCAAGAGAAACTAGCAGCTGTACAATCCACGTCATTCCTGCAACTAGCCTGAAATTCTTCATTTATTCAACAAACATTATTGAGTACATACTACAAAGTAGACACCATGTAATATCTGATGGTTCTGTTGGCATAATTCACAAATATTTAATATCCAGAATTGTATATAGACTGACCAATCAAAATGAACATCATTCCTCCATTGGAAGTAGAGTTATTCTAGAATACTGGCTCTAAAATCTAACTGAGAAACAGTTGAATAATGAGACATAAAAGCCTTTTTATTGTGTATTCAAGGGATGTATGTCTCTATTAGAATGTTGGGATGGAGGATGGAGGAAGCTGATGGTTTGGGATGCCTCCGGGAGAAGTAAGAGAGACAATTTCAGGAGAGAAGGAAGACTTGAAGAAAAATAGAGAACTATTACATAAAGATCAATACCTTAACCATGAGTAGGTCTTCCCTTTACTCAGCTGAGGATTCTTCAGGTACAATTAATTAATTAATTCTCAGAATTAACAAGCATCAAGAGAGAAAAACAAAGTTAGAAAATAGCATTTTTTCCCCTGGGATAATCAGAAACATATTAAAAATCTGCACTTTCTCCTGAGAAGTCACTGAGAGAACATCCTAATATTTCTCTAAGTTTAGATGCTGAATATCTGAAAAGAATTCTCAGAAATGATTATTTTCAAAGAAATAAATACAATCTAAACTGTTCAGCTTAAACAAGGAATCACAGACTCCAGCTTTCTATGAAGAAATTCACCAGACATTGTTTCCCTACAATAAATGGAAAATCTCTAAAATTACTTTTAAATTCATAAGACACTTGAGAACACTAAGAAATCCAGAAGAAATAAAATGTAGAAGTAATAAAGTTTGTCCCTGAACACTGAAGATTTGGGTTAGCTCTAGCAGAGAGAGAGGGGAAGAGGAGGAGCCTCTATAGACAAAAATCTCAACTGTGAGAAATATTACAAGACCTTCCAGAGACATCAGACAAAACTCAGATCAATGACAATGAATGCCAGAAAGTCTAAACACAAATTAACTACACTAAACCTATGGACCAGATGGAGAAGGAGAAGCTGTCTCTCTCTGTGACCATATGAAGCACAAGAAAAAGTAGACTGTGTTCCAAATAGGGAAAAGAGAAAAACCTCAGAGGTCACAAAGGGTGCACTAGGTAGATGAACAGGATGTAAAACAGAAGGGCGAGACTCCAGAGAAAAGCCCAGACAAACAGCCCCACCTATGATGCTTGGTTGGAATCAGGGATGAGAAAAGGCTGCCCACTCTTTCCCTATCTATTCAATATAGTACTTGAAGTTCTAGCCAGAGCAATTAGACAACAAAAGGAGGTCAAAGGGATACAAATTGGAAAGAAAGAAGTCAAAATATTACTATTTGTAGATGATATGATCGTATATTTAAGTAACCCCAAAAATTCCACAAGAAGACTCCTAACCAAGCAAGTGAAAGATCTGTATGACAAGAACTTCAAGTCTCTGAGGAAAGAAATTGAAGAAGATCTCAGAAGATGGAAAGATTTCCCATGCTCACAGATTGGCAGGATTAATATAGTAAAAATGGTCATCTTGCCAAAAGCAATCTACAGATTCAATGCAATCCCCATCAAAATTCCAAATCAATTCTTCATAGGGTTAGAAAGAGCAATTTGCAAATTCATTTGGAATAATAAAAAACCCAGGCTAGAGAAAACTATTCTCAACAATAAAAGAACTTCTGGGTGGATCACCATCCCTGATATCAAGCTGTATTACAGAGCAATAGTGAAAAATAACTGTATGGTATTGGTACAGAGAGGCGGGAAGATCAATGGAATAGAATTGAAGACCCAGAAATGAACCCATACACCTATGGTCACTTAATCTTCGACAAAGGAGCTAAAGCCATCCAGTGGAAAAAAGACAACATTTTTAAAAAATGGTGCTGGTTCAACTGGAGGTCAGTATGTAGAAAAATGCAAATCAACCCATTCTTATTTACTTGTACAAAGCTCAAGTCCAAGTGGATCTAGGAACTCCACATAAAACCAGATACACTGAAACTTATAGAGGAGTAAGTGGGAAAAACCTTGAACACTTGGGCCCAGGGGAAATTTTCCTGAACAGAACACCAATGGCCTATGTTCTAAGATCAAGAATTGACAAATGGGACATCACAAAATTGCAAAGTTTTTGTAAGGCAAAGGACACTGTCAATAGGACAAAAGAGCAACAAGCAGATTGGGAAAAGATCTTAACCAATCCTAGATTCTGTAGAGGGCTAATATCCAATATATAAAAAGAACTCAAGAAGTTAGACTCCAGAGAATTAAATAATCCTATTAAAAAATGAGGTACAGAGCTAAACAAAGAATTTTCAACTGAGGACTATAGAATGGTTGAGAAGCACCTAAAGAAATGTTCAACATCCTTAGTCATCAGGGAAATGCAAATGAAAACAACCCTGAGATTCCATCTCAGACCAGTCAGAATGGCTAAAACCAAAATCTCAGGTGACAGCAGATGCTGAGATTCCATCTCAGACCAGTCAGAATGGCTAAAACCAAAATCTCAGGTGACAGCAGATGCTGGCAAGGATGTGGAGAAAGAACACTCCTCCATTGTTGGTGGAATTGCAACCACTCTGGAAATAAGTTTGGCGGCTCCTCAGAAAATTGGACATAGTGCTACCTGAGGGCCCAGCTATACTACTCCTGGGAATATACCCAGAAAATTCTCTAACATGTAATAAGGACACATGCTCCACTATGTTCATGGCAGCCTTATTTATAATAGCCAGAAGCTGGAAAGAACTCAGATGCCCTTCAACAGAGGAATGGACACAGAAAATGTGGTATATTTACACAGTGGAGTACTACTCAGGTATTAAAAATGATGAATTCATAAAATTCTTAGGCAAATGGATGGAGCTAGAAAATATTATCCTGAGTGAGGTACCCAATCACAAAAGAATACACATGGTATGCACTCACTGATAAGTGGATATTAGCCCAAAAGCTCTGAATATCCAAGATACAATTCACAGACCACATGAAGTTCAAGAAGAAGACCAAAGTATGGGTGCTTTGCTTCTTTTGAGAAGGGGATCAAAATACTCACAGGAATAAATATGGAGATAAAGTGTAGAGCAGAGACTGAAAGAAAGGTTATCCAGAGACTGTACCACCTGGGGATTCATCCAATATACAATCACCAAACCCAGACACTATTGTGGATGACAAGAAATGCTTGCTGAAAGGAGCCTGATATGCCTATTTCCTGAGAGGCCCTGTCAGAGCCTTGCCAATAAAGAAGTGAATTCTCACAGCCAACCATTGGACTGAGTGTGGGTTCCCCAATGGAGGAGCTAGAGAAAGGACTGAAGGAGCTGAAGTGGTCTACAGCCTCTTAGAAAGACCAAAAATATCAACCAACCAGACACTCCAGAGCTCCCAGGGACTAAGCCATCAAGCAAGGAGTACACATGGCTCCAGTTGTATATGTAGCAGAGGATTGCCTTGTCAGGCATCAATGGGAGGAGAGGTTCTTGGTCCTATGAAGGTTCAATAGATGCCCCAGTGTAGGGAAATTGAGGGCAGGAATGGGGGAGTAAGGTGGGTGGAGGAACACCCTCACAGAAGCAAGGGGAGGGAGAATGGAATAGGGGGTTTCCAGGAGGGGGGCCAAACCAGGAAAGTGGATAACATTTGAAATGTAAATAAAGAAAACATCCAATTAAAAAAAAACATAAAAAAAGCAAAAAGAAAACTCATATTCAACTGTGCTGTCTTCATGAAACACACTTATCATGCAGTATTTTGCTCTGATATTAAAATATTACATCCTACAGGGAAATTCCTTAAACCAGAAACTAAACAACTGAACGGAACTTCAAGAAGTCCCTGGAATTGACCAAATTCACAAGGTCCCTCCCTCCCAAAGTAAACAATAAAGGCTACTTAGTCACTCTTTCACATATAGTAAGAGGCAAAGAAGACCTAGACCAGACCAGATGTCTAGTTTAGAACAACAGAGACACTTGGAAAGGACACTCGCCAACCTGTTGAGCTGCCTGTAAGTGGTTCAATAGGCTTTCAGTTCCCAGATTTGTTAGCTGTTACTCTTGCTAGGGTAGACTTTGGTGATGCATATGTATTTTAGTTATTTCTACTCCTATAATTAATTCTTTACCTATACGTAAATATTGTGGCTCTGTACACAACTCCAATAAAACTCAGTGAGTCACTAAGCTTGACATTGGTTCTGTCCATACTTTGGGCTGCTGGGGACTTCCTATCTGAGGTGAGAAGTTTAGGTGTTTGTATTACATCTTTCCAGGAAACATCTTTTTACATAACACTTCATGGGAAGATATACCTACATACTAAAAAGCAAAGGATATATTCTAGAAAAGTGGAAATGAGGCTCGAGAGATGGTGTCTTGAGTAAAAATCACCAATTACTGCTCTTGAAGAAGACATGAATTTAGTTCCCAGCAACAACAATGGGCAATTTATAAATGGCTGTGACTGTAATTCCAGGGATCCAACACTCTCTTCTAGCCCCTGGTGGCACCTGCATGCACATGGTACTCATGAATACATTCAAATACTCATACATACATGCAAGATAATAAAAAATTGATAATCTAAAACTTGTTAAAAATGTAAATTTCTACATAAATATGACCTACCAAATTTAAACAAGAAGAATGCACATATGTAAAGGTGAGGAGAGGGAAGGAGCAATAGTCTCTCAATAACAAAAATTTCAGTGTAAGTGGATTCAACTCTAAACCAAGCCCTAAAACAAAACAAAACAAAACAAACAAGCTAACAATAGTGTCCCAAACTATTCCTGATAAGCATGCATACAAAAGTTCTCAAAAGTATTTATAAACAGCATTTAGTTTTATATTAATAAGCTAATGCATTGACTACATAGGCTTCATTCCAAAGAACATTGGTTCAACGTGCATAAATCCATAAATGTAAGACCAATGTTATATCAATAGGCCTAGTAACAGAAATAACATGATCATCTCAGTAAGTGTAGAAAAACTCTTTAACAAATTTCAATACTATTTCATGACAAAAGTTCCAAAATAAGCTAGAAATAGGAGGAAAACACTTCATGACAATAATGGTTACTTATGACAATCCACCAGCCAACTTTATACTATATAGGAAAGAACTGAAGAAACTCCAAAAACAAGAGTTAGACAAGAATAAATACTTTCTATGTTCTTTCTTTCTTTCTTTCTCTGAAATTTTTTTACAATACAGATTTTTTTCCTCCTCTTGATCCACCCTCTGACTGTTCCACATCCCATACCTCATCCCTCCTCCCACCCTCGTATCCATGAGGATGTCCCCACCCTTCTCCCCCACCTCACCAGATCTCCCCATACCCTAGGACCTCCTGTCTCTTGAGAGTTATGTGCATTTTCTCTGACTGAGTCCAGACTCAGCAGTCCTCTGCTGTATATGTTTTGGGGACCTCATATCAGCTGGTATCAGAGTCTTAGCTAGAGGAATAAAAAAGAAATAAAAAGGATAGAAATAGGAATGGGAGAAATAAAATTATCTCTGTTTTTAGATAACATTAGCCTGCATTTAAGAGAGCCTTCAGAAAATTCCAGAATATGATAAACACATTCAACCAAGTTGGAGGACACACGAAACCATCTCAACAACTGACAGGAGCGATTACCTGAACTTAAAAGGCTTCTGCACAGCCAAGAAAACTATCAGCTGAGTAAAGACAGCCTTCAGAATAGGGAAAAATAGTCTTCAACTATATATCTGACAGGAAGGTAATATCTAGAATCTATAAATAGCCCAAATAAAGAAATGTCCAAAAATCAAAACTCATCCAAGTAAACTGGCTGATGAATTGAACAATTGAAATGTTGATGTTGGAAAAGAGGAACCATTGTAAGCTGTTGCAGCCACTATGGAGTAAGTATGGGGTTCTTCAAAATCTTGAGAACAGAAAACAGTCTGTCACTCCTGGATCTGAACACAAAAGAGTCTAAGTCAGCAAACCTCAGAAATCCTTGCACTTCCATGTGCAGTACAACTCTGTACAAAATGGCCAACAGATGAAACCAGTTGAGATATCCATCAAACAAATTACTGAATAAAAAAATTTCAGTCCAAAACAAAAGTTTACCCATCTGGAAAGAAATATGTAAGCTATAGCACTGGAAAAAATTTGATAAATCTAGAAATCATTATACTAACCAAAATAAACCAGATTCCAAAAGGCCACATTTTGCATGCTTTTCTCATATATAGAATATATATGATACATATTATATATACAATATATATGACATATTATATCATTTGTTTATATATCATATCATTTATTTGTTTATTTTTAAAATCAAGCTTATAACCTTTAATAGTAAAATAAACATATATAAATATATAAACATAGAATATGTATGACGCATATTATATATACAATATATATGACATATTACATCATTTATTTGTTTATATATCATATCATTTATTTTTTATTTTTAAAATCAAGCTTATAAATTTTAATAGTAAAACAAACATAATAATATGAAATATAAGAAGAAAGCATATATAATTTATAATCTATATAGTAAAATAAGTGGCAAGAACATGAAGGGCAACATGAATAAGTATTATTGAAAAGGAATTTGTTTGAAGGAATATTATTATATGAAAGCAAATGGTCATAATTTAAACTTTTTATCATAATCCAGATCAACATCTAATAATTGGTATAAACTATGCAGCTAACACAAATCAAGAGATGAAACAAAAACTAGTAATAATAAGTAATACATGTAAGAGTACTTGTGTCATTGAAAAAAGAGGTAAGAAGAGCCTGGAGAGAAGGAGCAACATTTAAGTACACTTAGACTCTTCCAGAAGTCGAGAGTTTAGTTCATAGCACCTATGTCAGGCCTCTCATAACAGACTGCAATTCTAGCTCCAAAGATTTCTCTTCTATCTTTCATAGGCATACATATGCACACATACTCTGTCACTCACATAAAGAAAAATAAATCCTGTTTTTAAAAGTACAAATAGTCACATGGATGAACCTTGGAGACATTAAGTTATTAAGCATCACAAAAAGAACAAACAGTATTATTCTACTCAGATAAGGTACTCACAGTGGTCAATCTCATGATATGTATACACATAAACACAATACCATGATTGTATATTACATGTATGTATGATATATATATATGTCATTTGACAGATATATATATATATATATATATATCCACAATAATAGAGATAAACAGCTTCTTGTTTAAAGAAAAGGATACATAAAGAAGAAAAGGAGAAGCAAAGCAAACAGAATACATGGGACAAAAGAAAATAAATAAGTAATTAACAAGAAAATAGACACAAGCCTAATTAAAATAATGATTACATTAACTTAAAATTGGAGGGAAAGACAACTGAAAAGCAGAGAGGATCTTCAGGAACAAAATGAGGACCCATTTATTTGCTACCTAATTCTAAACATAAATAGGGTGAAAAGAAAAGGAAAGAAAGGAGCCAACATGCAAACTGTATGCAAAAGAGCACATTGAAATCAATGGGAATATTAAGATGAAGTAAAATAAAAAACTACAAATCATTATTTATAATGTTGAAAGGACTAAAAATTTAGAAAGGAATAAAAATCCCTGAATTACTGATAAAACAAATGACAGATCTCCCTAACACAGGAGAAACTGGTACAAAGGAAGGAAAGGAACAGTGCCATTTACAATTCTAATCAGACAGGGCAATTGAAGTGTATTTGTCTGATAAAGGCTTAAATCCAGAAAAAAATGTGAATAACTCTTTTTTTTTATTTTCTAAGTTTTTTTTATTTACATACAAAATCATTTCCCCTTTCCCAGTTCCTCCCTCCCCAAAAGTCCCATAAGCCCCCTTCCCGCCATCTTTTCCCCATTCAAACACCTCTCGCTTCTCTGTCTTGGCATTCCCCTACATCCAGTCTTTCCAGGACCAGGGGTCTCTCCTTCCATCTTCTTGGAAATCTATTGATATGTGAATTGTGTCTAGGGTATTCCTAGATTCTGGGTTAACATCCCCTTATCAGTGACTGCATACCATGTGTGTTCTTTTGTGATTGGGTTACCTCACTAAGGATGATATTTTCAAGTTCTGACCATTTGCCTAGGAATTTCGTGAATTCATTGCTTTTAATTGCAGAGTAGTATTCCATTGTGTAAATATACCACATCTTCTGAATCCATTCGTCCATTGAGGGACATCTGGGTTCTTTCCAGCTATTATAAATAAGGCTGCTATGAACATAGTGGAGCATGTGTCCTTATTGCATGCAGGTAAAGCCTCAGGGTATATGCCCAGGAGTGGTATAGCCGGATGCTCCGGGAGTGTCATGCCCAGTTTTCTGAGGAACCGCCAGACAGCTTTCCAGAGTGGTTGTACCAGCTTGCAATCCCACCAGCAGTGGAGGAGTGTTCCTCTTTCTCCACATCCTCGCCAACAACTGCTGTCTCCTGTGTTTTTGATCTTAGCCATTCTGACTGGTGTGAGATGGAATCTCAGGGTTGTTTTGATTTGCATTTCCCTAATGACTAAGGATGATGAACATCTCTTTAGGTGCTTCTCAGCCATTAGATATTCTTCAGGTGAGAACTCTTTGTGTAGCTCTGTACCCCATTTTTTAATAGGGTTACTTGCCTCTCTGGAGTTTAACTTCTTGAGTTCTTTGTATATATTGGATATTAGCCCTCTGTCGGATGTAGGCTTGGTAAAGATCATTTCCCAGTTAGTTGGTTGCTGCTTTCTTTTTGACAGTGTCTTTTGCCTTGCAAAAACTTTGTAATTTAATGAGGTCCCATTTGTCAACTCTTGATCTTAGAGCATAAGCTATTGGAGTTCTATTCAGGAAATTCTCCCCTGTGCCCATATGTTCAAGGTTCTTCCCTAGTTTCCTTTCTATTACTTTCAGTGTGTCTGGTTTTATGTGGAGGTCCTTGATCCACTTGGAAGTGAGCTTAGTGCAAGGAGATAAGAATGGGTCAATTTGCATTCTTTTGCATGTTGACCTCCAGTTGAGCCAGCACCATTTGTTGAAAAGGCTATCTTTTTTCCACTGGATGGTTTTAGCTCCTTTGTCAAAGATCAAGTGACCATAGGAGTGTAGCTTCATTTCTGGGTCTTCAATTCTTTTCCATTGATCTACATGCCTGTCACTGTACAAATATCATGTGGTTTTTAACACTATTGCTCTGTAGTACAGCTTGAGGTCCGGGATATTGATTTCCCCACAAGTTCTTTTACCCTTGAGAATAGTTTTAGCTATCCTGGGTTTTCTGTTATTTCAGATGAATTTTTGAATTGCTCTTTCTAACTCTATGAAGAATTGAGTTGGGATTTTGATGGGGATTGCATTGATTCTGTATATTGCTTTTGGCAAGATGGTCATTTTTACTATATTAATCCTGCCGATCCATGAGCATGGCAGATTTTTCCATCCTCTGAGGTCTTCTTCAATGACTTTCTTCAGGGACTTGAAGTTCTTGTCATACAGATCTTTCACTTGTTTGGTTAGACTCACACCAAGATACTTTATATGGTTTGTGGCTATCGTGAAGGGTATCATTTCTATTACTTCTTTCTCAGCCTGCTTATCCTTTGAGTATAGGAAGGCTACTGACTTGCCTGAGTTGATTTTATATTCGGCCACTTTGCTGAAGTTGATTATCAGATGTAGGAGTTCTCTGGTGGAGTTCTTTGGGTTGCTTAAGTATACTATCATATCGTCTGCAAATAGTGATAGTTTGATTTCTTCCTTTCCAATTTGTATCCCCTTGACCTCCTTTTGTTGTCTAATTGCTCTAGCTAGAACTTCAAGAACTACATTGAAAAGTTATGGAGAGAGAGGGCAGCCTTGTCTAGTTCCCGATTTCAGTGGGATTGCTTCAAGTTTCTCTCCATTCAGATTGATGTTGGCTACCAGTTTGCTGTGAATTGCTTTTACTATGTTTAGATATGGGCCTCGAATTCCTGATCTTTCCAAGACCTTTAGCATGAAAGGATGCTGAATTTTGTCAAATGCTTTCTCAGCATCTAATGACATGACCATGTGGGTTTTTTTCTGTGAGATTGTTTATACAGTGGATTACATTGATGGGTTTCCTTATATTGAAATATCCCTGCATCCCTGGGATGAAGCCAACTTGATCTTGGTGAATGATCGTTTTGATGTGTTCTTGGATTCGGTTGGCAAGAATTTTATTGAATATTTTTGCATTGATATTCATAAGAGAGATTGGCCTGAGATTCTCTTTCTTTGTCGGATCTTTGTGTGCTTCTGGTATTAGCGTAATGGTGGCTTCATAGAACGAGTTGGGTAGTGTTCCTTCTGTTTCTATTTTGTGGAACAGTTTGAAGAGTATTGGTGTTAGGTCTTCTTTGAAGGTCTGATAGAATTCTGCACTAAAACCTTCTGGACCTGTGCTTTTTTTGGTTGGAAGACTTCCAATGACAACTTCTATTTCTTCAGGGGTTATAGGACGGTTTAGATGGTCTATTTGATCCTGGTTTAATTTTGGTATTTGGTATCTTTCAAGGAAATTGTCCATTTCCTCGAGATTTTTTCGTTGTGTTGAATACAGGCTTTTGTAGTAGGATCTGATGATTTTTTGAATTTCCTCAGTTTCTGTTGTTATCTCTCCCTTTTCGTTTCTGATTTTATTAATTTGAATACTGGTTCTGTGCCCTCTGGTTAGTCTGGCTAAGGGCTTATCTATCTTGTTGATTTTCTCAAAGAACCAACTCCTCGTTTTGTTGATTCTTTGTATGGTTTTATTTGTTTCTACTTGATTGATTTCAGCCCTGAGTTTGATGATTTCCTGCCTTCTACTCCTCTTTGGTGTATTTGCTTCTTTTTGTTCCAGGGCTTTCAGGTGTGCCATTAAGCTGCTAGTGTATGCTGTCTCCCATTTCTTTTTGGCGGCACTCAAGGCTATGAATTTTCCTCTTAGCACTGCTTTCATTGTGTCCCATAAATTAGGGTATGTTGTGCCTTTATTTTCATTAAATTCAAGAAGTCTTTGATTTCTTTCTTTATTTCCACCTTGACCAAGTTATCATTGAGTAGAGCATTGTTCAGCCTCCATGTGTATGTGGGTTTTCTGTTGCTTTTGTTGCCATTGAAGACCACCCTTATTCCATAGTGATCTGATAGGAGGCATGGGATTAGTTCGATCTTCTTATATTTGTTGAGGTCTGATTTGTGACCAATTATGTGGTCGATTTTGGAGAAGGTACCAGGAGGTGCTGAGAAGAAGGTGTATTCTTTTGCTCTAGGGTGAAATGTTCTATATATATCTGTTAGTTCCATTTGGTCTAGGGCTTCAATTAGATTCACTGTGTCCCTATTTAGTTTCTGCTTTCCTGAACGATCCATTTCAGAGAGCGGGGTGTTGAAGTCAACCACTATTGTGTGAGGTGCGATGTGTGCTTTGAGCTTTAGTAAAGTTTCTTTTATGAATGACGGTGCCTTTGCATTTGTAGCAAGATATTCAGAATTGAGTGTTCTTCTTGGTGGATTTTTCCTTTGATCAGAATGTAGTGTCCTTCTGTGTCTTTTTTGATGACTTTAGGTTGAAAGTCAATTTTATCTGATATTTGGATGGCTACTCAGGCTCGTTTCCTGAGACCATTTGCTTGTAAAATTGTTTTCCAGCCTTTTACTCTGAGGTAGTGTTTGTCTTTGACACTGAGGTGCGTTTCCTGCACGCAGCAAAATGCTGGGTCCTGTTTACGTATCCAGTCTGTTAGTCTATGTCTTTTTATTGGGGAATTGAGACCATTGATATTAAGAGAGATTAAGGAATAGTGATTATTGCCACCTGCTATTCTTGATGCTATCTTTATGTTTGAGTAGTTATCTACTTTTGAGTTTGAAGCAAGGTTACGATCTCATTTTTTCCAGGGTGTTGTTTCTCTCCTTGTATTGGCGGTTTCCACCTATTATCCTTTGCAGGGCTGGGTTTGTGGAAAGATATTGGTTTAATAAAATTTGGTTTTATCATGGAATATCTTGGTCTCTCCATCTATGGTGATTGAGAGTTTTGCTGGGTATAGTAGTCTAGGCTGGCATTTGTGTTCTCTTAGTGTCTGCATGAGATCTGCCCAGGATCTTCTGACTTTCATAGTCTCTGGAGAGAAGTCTGATGTGATTCGGATAGGTCTTCCTTTGTATGTTTCTTGGCCCTTTTCTCTTACTGCTTTTAATATTCTTTCTTTGTTTAGTACATTTGATGTTTTGATTATTATGTGACAGAAGGTATTTCTGTTCTGGTCCAGTCTGTTTGGAGTTCTGTAGGCTTCTTGTATGTTCATCGGCATCTCTCTCTTTAGGTTAGGGAAGTTTTCCTCCATAATTTTGTTGAAGATGTTTTCTGGCCCTTTAAGTTGCAAATCTTCACTCTCATCTATACCTATAATCCTTAGGTTTGGTCTTCTCATTGTGTCCTGGATTTCCTGGATGTTTTGGTTTACACATTTTTTTGCATTTTGCATTTTCTTTGACTGTTGAGTCGATGCTTTCTATGGTATCTTCAGCACCTGAGATTCTTTCTTCCATCTCTTGTATTCTATTGTTGATGTTTGCATCTATGACTTCTGATTTCTTCCCAAGGTTTTCTATCTCCAAAGTTGTCTCCCTTTGTGATTTCTTAGTTGTTTCTACTTCCTATTTTAGATCCTGGATGGATTTGCTGAGATCCTTCACTTGTTTGTTTGTATTTTCCTGTATTTCTTTAAGGTATTTTTGCATTTCCTCTTTCAGGATTTCTGCCTGTTGACCCAAGTTCTCCTGTATTTCTCTAAGCGATTTTTGTGTTTCCTCCTCATGGGCTTCCACCTGTTGATCCATCGTCTCCTGCATTTCTTTAAGCAATTCTCGTGTTTCCTTTGTAAGGGCATCTATCCTTTGATTCATTTCTTTAAGCAATTTTTGTGTTGCCTCCCTATGGGCATCCATCTGTTGACCCATATTCTTCTGCATTTCTTTATGCAATTTTTGTGATTCCTTTGAAAGTGCATCTACCTGTTGATTCATTTCTTTAAGCGATTTTTGTGTTGCCTCCTTGTGGGCCTCTATCTGTTGATCCATGTTCTCCTGCATTTCTCTAAGCGATTTTTGTGTTTCCTTTGTAAGGGCTTCTAACCATTGATTCATGATCTCCTGTAATTCTTTATGAGATTTATTTGTGTCCTTCTTGAAATCCTCTAATAGCATCATGAGAAGTGATTTTAAATCCAGATCTTGTCTTTCAGGTGTGGTGGGGTTTCCAGGACTTGCTGCTGTTGGAGAGTTGTGTTCGGATGGTGCCATATTGCCTTGATTTCTGTTAGTAACGTTCCTATGTTTGCTTTTTGCCATCTGGTTACCGCTGGTGTTAGTTGGTCCTGCTGTCACTGGCTGTTTGTTGGACCTCCTGTGAGCCTGCAAAGCTATTTCTGACACCCCTGGATTACCGGGATTCTCCTGGCACCGATTTCTGGGACCTGCCCTGCTTCTGAGTGACTTTGGAGCCCTGATGTGCCTTGCCCCAAGTGATGTTATATTGGGGAATCCCTGCACATCCAAAGGCTCAGAATAGTGGATTACTGGAGCAGAGGTCACCAAAGGGAGGCTGGTAGGTTCCCGCCCTGTGCAGGGGTGTGTGATCTCTCCCAGGGGGCGGGATGGGTCCCTCTCTAGGGTAGAAGTCCCACAGCAGAGCTGGTGAGACCTGCCCAGCTCTTGGGAGCAGGGTACACACAAGCTGCCTGGGACCCAAGCGATATTATGCCTATCTGTCTCTGAGCCTGGAGTTCCCAACAGCCCTGATGCTGGAGCAACGATGGTGGAGGGCACTCTGCACTCTCTCGGCAGCACAGGTCACTCTGCAGGGGAGATGGCCCACAGCAGAGCTGGCGTCCACAGGACCGCAGTGCTGTGCTGCTCTTGGGCGCAGATGGAAGCCCCAATAGGCTGTGTCCCAAGCAATGTTATGTTGGGGAGAACCTGGGTACCTGTCTCCTCAGTGCAGTCGATCCAGGAACAGAGGTTGCCAAATGGAAGCTGGTAGGCTCCCGCCCAGTGTGGGGGGTCCCTCTGCAAGGCAGAAGTCCCACAGCAGAGCTGGCGCACTGGTTACTGCAGATGCCCAGCTCTTGGGAGCAGAATACACACAAGCTGCCTGAGACCCAAGCGATATTATGCCTGTCTGTCTCTGAGCCTGGCGGTCCCAACTGCCCTGATGCTGGAGCGTGAATAATTCTTATATCACAATTAGAAGACAAGATTTTATTTAAAATCTGGGGGACAAAAACTGAAATAGATACATCATAAAAGAAAATGCAGTGATATCCAATAAGCATCTGAAAAAGTCTCATATCTACTTACTAAGTAAATGAAGTTTAAAGCCTCTAGATGTGCTTACCAAATGGATTAAATGTAAAAGGCAAGAACATAAAGAAACTCCAACACATTATGATCTGAAGTAATAACATAAAATCAATTTGGAAAGGAGTTGTTCCTACAACACAAGCATTCCATTGCTAAGTATTTACTAAGAAGAAATGAAAGTATGTGTTGGAAAGTAATAGATTCATTAATGATACCTAAACTCCAGAAATTACATAAATTTCTATCACTGGATAGTATGTGTACTCAATGTAGTTTATGTGGACAGTACCAGGCACAGACCTAGTCACCAATAGAAAGAGCAAATGACTGGCACACTGTGTCTGAATCTCAGAGCAAAGAGTGTTGACCAGCTTTGGGTAGACAGTAAGAATGACATCTAATGTTCTAATAACAAGGTGGAATAGCTGTACTTGGCAACTAATTGAGCATTTCAAAAAAACAATAAAGAGGATGTTGAATGTTAACACAAAGTAATGATTAATGTCAGAAGATCAACATACCAATTACCCTAATCTCATCATACACTGTACACATGTATTGATATTCTGCTCTATAAATACAAACCATTTTATGTGATCATATAATAAATACATATTTTTAGAAGAACTAGAAAAAAAAATGTCGAGGCAAAGAAATAGACACAACGAGACTTTCCTGTAAGACTCCAGTTTTATAAAACTAAGTAAACTAAACATATAAGAAGGCAGGTGGTTGCCTCTGCAGTGAAGGAGGTGGAGATGCTGGGAGGAGGAAGCAGGATATAGGAATGCTGGGAGATAAATTGTCCTTGTCTGACAGTTGAACTTACTTGGCAGCTTGACTAGATTCAGATTCAGCAGTATTTAGGAGAATCTTGACTCACACCTCTGGGCATGTCTGTGAGGGTGTTTACAGTCATCCATAAATAACAAGGACTCTAATGCAATGCTTGTATTAATCGCTTAATTAATAAATAAGGGACTTGCTGGTAAGTGGTGAAAGGTATGTGCTAGCCTGAAGGAAGTTAGTCACTGGAAAGCCTGACTTTGATTCCTGGATCCTGTCTTGGCCCTTTCCTGGAGTCTCATCTCTGTTTCCTGTCTACAGTGATGTGAATGGCTCTACTCTGCCAATCCCTTGATACTATACCTAACTGACACTTCTGAAATAAAAAGCTAAGAAAATACTTTTTTCCTTAAGCTGTTTTTGTCAGACTATTGGTCAAGCAAGGGAGAAAAGTAACAAGAGGAAAATCCCTATCAAGCATACTTATTAGAGTGAATGATACAGCTACTACTTGTCACATGAAGTACAAACCATAAAATGTTCACTTTTATGGTTCATTTACTCTACTCCATAAATCATGCCTAGGACACTCACTGCAAATATTTAAATAAATTAAGTAAATATGAAGTGTTTACATTGATCAAATATTATTCCTGTAATATTGAGTTTCAAGCAGTTCCTAAGACTCAGTGACTTACAAATTCATCATCAATGTCTTTCCCACAAGTATACTGAGTGGTCAGTAGTCCTGCAGGACTTGTCTTATCTGGAAACTGCAACAGTCTTCCTGGCCATGTTTTCATGGTGTTGACCAAAGCCAAAGGGCAATGAGCAGTATATATAATAGTCTTAGCTTGAAAGTAGAGTCATTCTATTTTCCCCTTCTATTTGCTAAAGTAAATCAGTGGAGCAGGCCCAAAGCCAATAAAGTAGAATGGATGTCCCATGCATCGTAAACAAGGACAAGGGTAAGGACAGAAGATAGACCTATAGACACAGAGTACAGTCTCATTGTCACATAGTACAATGGCCAGCTAGTGTAAGGAGTGTCAGAGTCTCAGGACATTTTGCAATACCACATCAGTTTCAAAGTCATCCAGAAGCCAATCGTTTTTACTGTGAAGATCACGTGAAGGGAAATCTTAGCATCTCTCACACATCCTAAAAGAGAAGAGTGATGACACAAAGCATCACACTAATGGATACAGATGTGAGACATAAAACTTCACTCCAGATGTTTGAGATGTTTGTTCACACATTTGAGAGGCTGACTCTGAGGCGCAGAAAGCTTGAGGCTTACAATGGGATAAGACTTGTCAGTTCATACAAAACAACACAACACAGCCATCTAATAGAGTTCGGGTGTCATAAGCCTGCCTGCTGCCTTCACTGGGACCATTGGAGGAAGAGCGAAGTACAAGCATGCTGTTCCCCTACATTGATGCCTTAAGTTTAGTTAGGCAGCAACTGCACAGACTCTTGAGAAAAGTTGGGGTCAGCAGTGTATAAGCTCTATCACTAGATGTGGCTTGTGGTTTGCAGTTTTGCTACCCAACATCTCTGGGAGTCATACTCCTGGGTGACAAATTGCCCTTACTCAAGTTAATAACCTCTCACACATGTTCCTGATGGCATCCCTCTCTAACTGCAGCGGCCGCAGTGGCCACAAACAACCAAAAACCATGAAAACAGTGAAAATAGAAGATCTGATATCAAAGTACACTGTGTGTATGTGTGTGTGTATGTGTGTGTGTGTGTGTGTGTTGTGTATATGTGAAAGGAAATCGTGAATGAAAGAAGGTTTTTTTGTTTTAGTATTCCATTGTGTAAATATACCACATCTTCTGAATCCATTCCTCCGTTGAGGGACATCTGGGTTCTTTCCAGCTTCTGGCTATTATAAATAAGGCTGCTATGAGCATAGTGGAGCATGTGTCCTTATTGCATGCAGGTAAAGCCTCTGGGTATTTGCCCAGGAGTGGTATAGCCGGATCCTCCGGGAGTGTCATGCCCAGTTTTCTGAGGAACCGCCAGACTGCTTTCCAGAGTGGTTGTACCAGCTTGCAATTCCACCAGCAGTGGAGGAGTGTTCCTCTTTCTCCACATCCTCGCCAACAACTGCTGTCTCCTGTGTTTTTGATCTTAGCCAAAGAATAAAGTTTTAAAAGGGAAATTAAGAAAGCAAAGATGAAAACAGGCTTTTTAGTTGGTTTGTTTGATTGTTTGTTTTAGAAACTATAACTTTGAGTATATAGATCTAGTTTTAAAGGCATTTCATGATGCTCAGTTCAGTCTCTGTTTACCCCTGTAACCCTGATTAGTTGGGGACCTACGTTACAGTTGTGTAGCTTGGTGCTCTTGTGAGACTCCTAACAGTGGGAGCACGGATGGGTGTTTCTGACTCTTGCCTGCTTTTAGGATCCTTTTCCTTCTACTAGATTGCCTCTTCCAGCCTTATTATGAAGTGAGATGCCTAATTTTATTGCAACTTGATATTCCATTTGGTTGATATCCCTGGGTGTTCTGCCCTTTTCTGAAGAGAAACTGAAGAGAAGTGGATCTTGGGGAGAGGAGAGGTAAGGGGGTGAACTTGGAGGAGAGGAGGGAGGAAAAACTGTGGTTTGGATGCAGCATAGGATAGAAGAATAAATTTTAAAAACCACTAAAAATAAAGACATTTAATTTGTTAAATAAATAAATAAATATGGAATCACTATCACCTACTCCTAACTCAAAAGGAGTGAATACAATTTTGTTTTTTATTTTTGAATGGAAGAGACCAAGGTCATATTTTAACTACGTATACATAGTGAGGACCAGACTAAAGACAGGTGGTGGTAATTTCTCTTTTGCAGTTTTACAAAAATAATAGAAAACCCATACTTATTTATGGGCACATTAAGCCATTCTCTACCCAGCACAACAGATGGCATGTAAAGAAAGCCCTTTTCTACAAAGTTATCATTAATTTAGACATGTAACCTGACCCTCTCTAAGTCCATCCAACTGTGGATATCTTCATCCATTCTAACAACTGTAGAGATCAACCATGGCCCTCACTCTTCCAAAAAGTAATGTTTTCAATAGCCATGGATCACCCATGACCAGAAAGACAAGGGTTACTCTTAGTGTACCATCAGTTAAGAATCAGGATTGCACAGACCTTCAGAGGCTCTTCTGCATGGTAAAGACTCCTGTTGACTACATCCTAAATGAGGGAATAAAAAACAGCTAATCCTAAATTTGTAAATCCCCTAAAACCAAAACCCTTAATTTCCATAATAACCCACAGCTTACCATATTGGGGGTGGGGAATCATATAAAAATCACAATTCTGGAAGATTAAAATCACAAATGCTGATATTTTGGAAGTCAAGTTCCCACAAAACACAATTCAGACTGGAGAGAGGGTTAAGGTACAGAAAGCAAATTGTAAAGAAGGGATTTATGAGTTTTCTGGGTACTTCTGCCCCTTCACACAGAGTGCCATTCTATGCATCATATTACATTCAAAACAGTACTTCATCAGATAAGGAAAAATTCTGCAAGCTCAATGGTCTATGAACCAGAGACACCACCTAACAGAGCGGTTCCCTTGGTGTTAAAACACATTTAATGGTGAAATATTCTTAAAGCTCCGTGTGATGAGGAACGTAGCTCTTACATGTGCCAACTTAACCAAAGGACAAGAAGCGTGTGTCTGACTATGGCTAAGGATTCACACTTCCCTTCAGGGCTTTGAGGAGCCATCTCTTGGCCAGGACCTTGCAGTCACTGACTTTGGGTGCAATGCTTTCCCAAGAACTGCCTAGGATGTAACATGGTGTTGCTTTGTCTCCTTCTAGCTCTGCAATTTCAAGCCTGAAACATTAAATTGCTGGACTATTTTTACAAGCTCAGTGAGTGAAAGGTAAAGTTGAAGGTGGATGCATTATTTCTAGCCCCTGTGGAGACTGAAAACAGCTTAAAGGACCCTTGTCATCATCTTACTGAGGCCCAGAGACTACACACAACCCCTTCCAGAACCCTTGCTGCTTTCTGCCTGTACTCTTCCAGTATTAAGAAGTAAACACATCCTCAGATGGCAACTTTGCATTTTCCCTGCCAGACTGCCTGTCCTGTACAGTTCTAAAAATTAGCAGAGGGACAATAAGGTGTTTTGGCTAATACTCAAGGCTCTATTCCCTGCTGATGTTGTGGCATTAGAGAAAGGACCTGAATCCTTTTTAGTTTTCCATTAGTTGGATAAATGGTGAAAATCCTGAAAGTCTAAGTATGGCTTCCCTGACATTTCTAAAGTACCATGGGAACCACAGCAATCAGAAAAATAAACTTTGCATTCAATACCAAGAGAAAATCCATCTGGAAATATGCTTTCTAGATTCACAGGTTTATTCCTCAGACTTTCTCATGCAACAGCATGTGCCTATGACTGCAAAAACGGCTAGCAACACTGGAATTTTGTTTTGCTTATTTTGAAGAAAAGAAAGAAAAATTACATTTTTCCCTCCTATCAGGAATATTACATTTAGATGAAACTATCATCAGGTAAAGTGTGGTGTTGCACATTACAGCCTTGTTTCTAAAGAAGACGGTGCCTGAGTGTGCTTTACTGTGCTCTCTAAGAAGGGCTAAGATAACTAGGGTCAGATTTCAGAAGAACTTGCCCTGATCTGTGAGGATGTGGAAAAGAGGAGTAAGGTAGAGTCCTCAGAGAGCTTGTGAGCTTGATCCCAGATATATTGAAGTAATGGAGATTTCATGTGTTCTGACTGTGGGAACTATATCCAGTAAGGGAATTTGAGGAAAAGTTTCTTATAATTTGTTCCCAGGGTTACAATTTTGCTTTGCAGTTGAAACTCAGCCAATCAGGAAACACTGGCAGACTGGAAAGAACCCTATCAGTAACCAACACAACGTCAGCATTTTTCTACAAACCAATTTCCCTACTGCCTCAGGCTGGGTGATGGGAATACACCAAAGTTCAAGACCTGTCAGGACTAAGACTCACTTTCTGCCTCCCTCCTGGCTGTCCTCTGAGCTCTGGATATCAGCAGTGTTAGAGAAGCACCACAGCTGATTCATCATGCTGGCCTCTGGTTGGTCCCAAAGAAATTAGAGTGCCCTGCATTTCTGCTTAGAGTAGTGGTTCTCAACCTTGGGTCTCAACCCTCACAGAGGAGTCACATACCAGATGTTCTGCATATCAGATATTTACATTACAATTCCAAACAGTAGCAAATAACAGTTATGAAGTAGCAAAGAAATAATTTTACGGTTGGAGGGTCACAACAACATAAAAACTGTACTAAAGGGTCATAGCAATAGGAAGGCTGATAACAACTAGCTTAAAGACTCCAGACCAGCCTCACCTTCAGATATGCAGGCCAGAGCTCAGTCTGATGTCAGAGGAACTGAACCAAACACACATACACTAACAGGAATGTTAATAAAGAACTCCAGTACCTGTGTCCTCATCTACCTTTCTTCTCCTACTAAGCATTTAGAAGCATACTTCCATGTACCCAACCCTTGATATGAGGGTCAAGCCATTGGGCTGGAGGTAATAGTTTAAGTTGGCAAGCTCTCAGGGGCTTAGGAAAGGATAAAGGAATGCAAGAGAACATCCAATCCACCCTCAGACACATGGGAATCAGTTTGAGAATCCTGGTGGCATTCAATGAGTTGCCCACAGGCACCAAGACTGGTTCAGCAATTATTTCAAAGGCTGGGATCAAAGACTATGAGCCTTTTATTTTTCCTCATTTGAAAATCTTTAACCAAATTGACAGAATTGGAAGAACAAGGTGTTCTGATTGAAGGAAAAAATTATTTGTTATTTTTGGCTACTCAGTTTCTAGGGTTTCCCTTACTACTGTGTTTCAGTCCAGTACAAGGGCTACACAATCTCAGAACTCACCTATGGAAGACTGAAAGAAGTCCATCAAGGGTATCTGTATCCTATTCCCCAGAACCTGAGACTAAATGTCTCTATGCATAGGATCTTTGAAAACCAGATAAAGTTAAGGATTTTGGCTCCTGTGTTGCCTGGGTAAGCCAGTGTCATCAGAAAGGCCTTTATAAAAAGGTGCCAGGGAAACCAGAGAGTCAGGAGTAGGAAAGGCCATGCGCTGATATAAATGGAGAAGTAGTCACAGAGGAAAAAGTGCTACTTGGCTGGCCTTAAAGACAAACCAAAGAACCATAAGTCAAAGGAAGAAATGTGACCCTAGGACTTCCAGAAGTGAAGCTCTTCATCATCCCCACCTCAAACTTCCAGACGCTAGCCTGAAGTGGATTTCTGTGTTAGACCATTAAGTTTGTTGTAACAACCATTCATAGGAAATTTTGATCCTGCCTACCAGCCTCATGTCTCTTATTGGAAATCCTCCTTCCTGTGGCGTGAAGGAAGTTCTTGAAGAATGATTGACCCAACCTGTTCCTAACAGTGATGACAGTAAATATAAGCCCAACTCTTTTTTGCCCCTGGATGAAATACAATGTGTCCTGAATTCTACATAGGTTCTCCAAGTTCTGTCAGAGCATTAAGTACCAAGTGCTCAGGGAAGCACCTGGATTGATGAGAGACCTGTTCCTGGCTAGATTCACTCCTCTCTTATCTTTCCAGCATGTTTCCGGGTACTTTCTTGGATTACCTCTCAAATGTTTTGCTTGTACTTGACTTCTTCTCATGATGCACTCTTCAGGGGCACCAAATAAGAAAGGATATAACCAAAGTATTGCTTTGCAGCTCTATAGCCACTCACCTAAAGCAAGTGATTCAGCCCAGACTTAGCAGGCAATCCCAGGCTACAGCGTGAACCTTAATGAGAGATACAAGATAAGGGGTCGAACTGAGAAGTGTTAGGTTCTGCCTCTGTTAAGTTTCTCTGTCTCCCCTGCCCTGGAATCCCAGAGTCCTTGTGAGTCTTCCAATGAATCACAAGCTCTCAAATTAGCGAATGTCTTCCTGTAACCAAGAGACCAGAAAGGAAGGAGCAATATGAAAAGAGATACTTTTTGGGAAGCAGAAAGGAAACCATGCACAGAATGTAAAATTGCAGGAAATCAGACTTGACACCTGGGAGACGTGGTTAAACATCACCAGGGAGTAGGTTCAGATAGGAAGCTCTAAGGCATCCCTCCATCCCACCCTTTTCCTAATGGGATCAACCCTGTCTCATTACAAAGGAAGGATCATGTGATATATTTGTGAAAACTGATGTACCTGTGAATTTGGAATTTGAGAGAATCACTTGAAGAAAGGCAGAGGCCCAGGAGACCTGTTATCTGTAAATCAATGCATGGAAGCAAAGGGCTAAGGTATCCAGTTAAAGTGTGTTCCAATGGTTGGTATGTTAAAGGTCTGGTTGCCAGCTGATGAAGCTTCAGAGAAGCAATTGAATCAGGAGGGCTCTGACTTTATCAGTGGTTCATAATTTGAAGTCACTGTTGGAAAGTACTAGAAGCTAAGAGGTAAGATCTCACTGGAGGATGAAAATTGTTGAGTTCAGCCCTTGAAAATTCTCTTTCCCTCTCTCCCTCCCTCCCTCCCTCCCTCTCTCCTCCTCTCCTGCCTTTCTCTCCCTCCCTCTCCTCTCCCTTTCTATTCCTTCTCTCTCTCTCCCTCCCTCTCCTTCTTTCTTGGCTTCTATGAAGTGAGTAGTATTACCCAACTACTTCCTGCTGTCCTGATGTTGTATCTCACCATAGCCCAGAAACAACAGAAGAAAAATGTGAACTAAAATAGAACTCCCTGAACTTATTGCCTCCAGTATTTAATCAAAACAAGAAAAGGTTAACTAGGACACTTGAAAACCTCTTTCTCTTCTGTCCCTCATGACGAGATAAGCTCAGAATTTGTAGAACCTAAGCCATAGTGCCAGGAAAATGACAGAGGAAACAGCATCCACATCATCTCAACAAGTCTGCAGATGCTCACTTGATGGCTTATGAATGACTATGACATGTGCAAAAATAGTAAGAGTAACTCTTAGGTTCTAGGAACCTACTTTCTAGTTTTTCCTCTATCGTAATTAACCATGGACTAATACGTCACATTCCTCAGTATCTAATCCTTTCAGATGTAAAATGACATGACTATATGATCCTTCTACAACTTTGTGGCTGTAGAATAACATCAGTTTTGGATTATCTGGTGCCAGTCAACTTGCCATGGCCAACTGTCATGCCAATGCAACTAAGTAAACACCCCCCACCCCACCTGATGGGGTACCTCCTCATACACTTGGTCTCAACAACCTAGGCTTTGAAAACAGAATTCTAAATTCTCTTTTCTTTGTATGAAATAGAGGCTAGAGAAACCAGTCTAGCTTAATTGCTGGTAACTGTAAACCAGAATGCTAGTGGAGGAACTGGCTTTGAAAAAAGAAAAAAGTCAAAAGAACAACTTATTCCTCATTTGGCATAAAATGAAAATATCTGTTCCCTCCAGAATGCAAAGGCATTTGGATTCTTAAAGCTGCTTTAAAAGAAATATGTTCATTTGGGGGATACTTAAGCTTACTGGTTTTCATAAAAGTGCTACTTCTGAAGAGTATCTAAACCCCCTAATCTGCTGAGTGAATTCATTTTGCTAACATTCAGAACACTTGCTACACACCATACACATGAAGCAGTGGGAATATAAGCCATCAAACACACAATCCATTTTATTTAAAACTCACAATTAGTCTTTTAATTTACAACCTTACACATTCTAGAAGCCTATAGCATGCTAGAAAGAGAGCTAGTCATTGAAGAAACAAGAGTAAACCATGCCAAACCAGGACCAGTCTCTGCCTTCCAGACTAAGGGCAAGGTGAATGGACAAAAATGGGCTATTCTGGTGCTATATAGGGAGAGATTTATACGTGTCAGAACTGATCATGAAAAGCAACCAACACTAGGAAGAAGGAAATACCCATCTGCCCTGGCCTGAAGGGCTGTGACTGTGGACCAGCAAGCCTGGCAGTATGCCTTGCTGAATATAAATATACACTATGCTCTAGGAAAAGTAGGTGTGGCCCTTCTTCACTATAATGGTGACTTAAGCTGGCAATGGCAGCAATGGGCATGATTTTCATTTTAGTGTGTCTTCATATACCTATGGTCAACTGGGGGTGGTAGGGTGATAGGATCTTTGCTTTGATCACTTGTGTACCCAACAATTTACCTAGAAGAGTTCCTAGCACAAAGTATGCCCTCAATAAATATTTATCAGGTAAATAAGTGAACCTTTAAGATCTCCAATAACTGGTCTTTAAATAGGACTTGCCTATTCCCTACACTATCTATTTCAAAAAAAATTTACATTTACAGCCTAAACTAGTGATGAGAACTATTTAAAAACTGCCAGAATATATATATGAATTATTTATACATATATAAATATATATTAAAAAGACACACACACACACACACACATATATATATGACTAATATATATTTATACATATATAAATATATATTAAAAAGACACACACACACACACACACACATATATATATGACTTTTCCAGGGCTCAAATAGCAGATTGTCCTTCAAGGCTTGACAATAAATTTGGGCTGCCCAAAGTGGCTGCAGAGAGCCTTCTTTCTCTTTAGAAAAACAAGGACCTAGAAAAAGCAACAGGCTAATTGAATGCCTGGCCCAGCCTTAACTGCAGTGTTTCGTTTCTCTCAACCATGGAACAGAACTCTGAAGGCCAATTTGCAGGCTGCTGCTTAGGGTCAGGTGTGAGGTTTTTCTGCCAGAAGCAGGGCTCAGAAATAAATTGGGACCTGACTCACTTCTGATTCTACCATGCCTCTCTATCTGCCAAGATGCTAGGCCTGTGCAGAGGGCTCTGAGGGGAACTGCTAACAAGCCCCTCTGGCTTCAGCAGTTCTGTCCCCTTCAGTCCACTGTTACTCTGTGCTTTCCAATGACGTCTTGAGACCCTGGCAGTAGCATCATGATAGAAACAAGACAAGGCTAAAGGTCTCTGTGAGCTTGTGAAAAGGAAGCAGCCAGAGACTGGAGTGTCCAAGAATGAGAAGATATTAAGTGGATCCAGCAATCAGCAGGAGCCCAGCCTGGCTGAACACCTGCAGGTATTAACACACAGGCCAAGAACATAATGTCAAAGACTGCCAGTTCTTTTTAATATGTGTAATTTTTTAATTTTATTTTAAACTCATTTTAGTTATCCAGTATGTGCTTATGCATCTATTTAATAATTGATTTTGAGAGCATTCTTCTTCTAAAGAGACAAAAACAGAACAGATGAGTCAGAAGCTTTCAGCATCTGTAGGATGCTCTATAATCTAGCATCTGTTCAGAATCTTCAGAAACACTTGCTGCAAGTCTGCTTATTATCATAGGCAATGACAAAGACTAACAGTCATTGTGGTTTTCAGAGTTTGCAAGGGACTATCTCACACATGGTCTCATTTTATCCTTAAAAATAGCAGTCCTTTGAAGTAAGAATCATTTTCAATGTCATCTCTTCTTGAAGACACTAAGATCCACAATTAATAAATGGGACCTCATGAAACTGAAAAGCTTTTATAAGGCAGAGGATACTGTCATTCTGATAAAAACAGTAACCTACAGAATAGGAAAAGATTTTCACTGACTCCACATCTGATACAGGACTAATACCTAAACAATATAAAGGACTTAAGGCACTAGACAAGAAATTAAATAACCCAACTTTTAAAATGGGGTACAGATCAAAAAAGAGAATTCTTAATAGAAGAATCTCGAATGGCTTAGAAAGACTTAAAAGAAATGTCCAACATCTTTAGCCATCAGGAGAATGCAAAACAGGACTACTTTGAGATTCCATCTTATGCCTATAAGAATGGCTAAAATCAATAGCAAAAGTAACAGTTCATGCTTGTGAGGATCTAGAACAAGGGGAACATTCTTCCATTGCTGGTGTGAGTACAAACTTGCACAACCACTCTGGAAGTCAATATGGTGGAAAATTGGAAGTCAATATACCTCAAGATGCAGATATGATACTCTTGGGCATACCCAAGAGACTCTCTATCCTCCCACAAAGACACTTGCTCAATTATGTTCATAACAGCTTAATTCATAACAGTCAGAAACTGGAAACAACCTATATGTCTCTCAACTGAAGAATAAATAAATAAAATATGATGTATTTACAAAATGGAGAATCATTCAGCGGTTAGGGGTTAAAAAATGACATCACAAAATTTCCAGACAAATGGGTGGAACTAGAAAAAAATCAGCCTGAGCAAGGCAACCCAGACCTAGAAAGACAAGCTTGATATGTACTCACTTATGAGTAAATATTGGCTGTTAAATAAGGGATAATCACACTACAATCCACAGATCCAGAGAGACTAAGTAACAAAGAGGGCTTTAGGGAGGATGCATGAGTCTCCCGGGGAATCGGAAATGGAATAATTTTGCAGGTGGACTGGGAGTTGGTGGGGATGGGAACAGAAGAAATCAAATGGGAGAGTGAGAGGTAAAGGGAGACAGAATGGGGAGAGACAACTAGAATAAGGGAGCATTTATGGGTGCTGTGGAAACTTAGTACTGCAGAAACTTCTTGGAACCTATGAGGGCGACCCTAGTGAAGACTCCTAGTAATGGAGGATACTAAGCCTCAACTGTCCATCTTCTGTAACCAGACAACACTTCCCATGGTGGGACTGAGACACCAACCCAGCTACAAAACCTTCGACCCACAGCCTGTCTTGCCTGTAAGATGTGCTGGAGCAATGGTGGTTCAGAGCTTGTGGGTGTGGCCAGCCAATGACCTGAAGCCCAAGCCACAAGAGGGAAACCATGCCTGACTCTGGTGATATTGCCAAAATATCCAGGAACTGGAAACTGATGGCTCAGAGACCTAAGGAAGAATCAAAAACAACTGACGAAGTAGGTATGATGGTTTGTATAGACTCATCCCAGGGAGTGACACTATTAGAAGGTGTGGCCTTGTTGGAGGAAGTGTGTAATTGAGAGGATGGGCTTGGAGATCTTCCTCCTAGACGTCTGAGCATGCCCAGTTTGTTCCTGGCTTCGTTTGGATAAAGATATAGAACCCTCAGCTCCTCCTGCACCAAGCCTGCCTGGATGCTGCCATGCTTCTGCCTTGATGACGATGGACTGAACCTCTGAACCGGTAAGCCAGCCCCAACTAAATGTTGTCTTTTATAAAACTTGCATTGGTCATGGTGTCTGTTCACATCAGTAAAACCCTGACTAAGACAATAGGGAAAAAAATTAGTCAAATGATTCCTAATCGTATTCTTCATCTTGGGGGATTTTGTGGAACTCTTAACAGTGGGAGTGGGGGTGTTCCTGACTTTTTTGCCTGCTCATATGAATCTGCTTCACCTACTAGGTCACCTTGTGCAGTTTTGAAACAATATGAGAGAAGAATAAAGAAAAAGATACATACATACATACATACATACATACATACATACATTTTTTTAAAACACTAAAATTCTCCCATGGATGGCATCCATCAGCTTCTTTAGGCAAGCTGTGTTAGAAGTATGTAACAGTGATTTTTCAACTTGTAATTGATAAAAAAAATGTTAAGGAAAGCAAATTTGAAAAGTAAAAGAAATAAGAAAAGAGGCACCAACTGATGGAAAAAGCGCCAAGTTTACAACCAGAGGCTTAGGTTAAATGACAGGGCTTGCCTAATGACTTTGGGCACATCACTGAGGTGCTCTTAGCGTGTGTGTACTGCCAGTTCTTGAGTCAGACAAAGCTATAGCCAGATGTGGAAGACCAGAGGAGAAAGAGAAGCTGTCTGCACTCAAAGCAGAAGATATTTGTGACAGCCCTGAGCAAGGTTGCCAAGGGTGGCTAGGAATAGAAGTGAAGAATTGAGCAAGGGAGTGTTTGTTTATTTGCTTTGTTGGTTTGTAGTTTGCCTTTGCTTTTAGTTTTTGTGTGCTAAGGTTAGAACCCAGTACCTTACACACGTGAATTGCTACTGTTATGTCACCACCCTTCTTTCACTTTTTAAATTTTTAGACAGTGTCACCGGTTCATCTAGGATGTCCTTCCTTGAATTCAAGATGTAGCCCAAGCTTACCTCAGAATTGCACTCCACCTTCCTCAGCTTCGACAAAACTAGTATCATAGGCCTGTGGCCCACACCCAAAATCTGTTAATCTTAGTGGACAAGATCATTTAGAGTAATTTGAAATTGCAAATTTGTTCAAGGAATAAACAGTTGGACTTTCAGATCCAAGTGTTATACTTCCATAGATTCAAACATCTGTGAATGGAAAAATATTAGAAAAAAATGTATCTGCCCTGAACACAGGCAGACTTTGTTTCTTGCCATTATTGCCTTACATCTCTACACACAGAGTTCACTTTGCACCAGATGTTATAAGCAACCAAAGGCTGATTCAAAATACCTGGGAAGATATTCATGGGTTTTCTATGGGCTTTGGTGTCTGCTGGAATCCCAGAACCAATCCCATGTGGATACAGAGGGATACGTGATTTAAGCACATTGCTTACTTGATGAATGAGTATAGATATATTGAAGGCAGGGATTCATATTTAAAGAAAAAATAAAAAGCCCAGGGCCAGTGGTTTAGTCTAACCAACTCATCAACTTATTTGTGACTAGAAGAAGATGCACTCTCAGTCCTTTACTGGTACCTTCTTCAGCAGAATCATTCTATTCAAAGAAGTGGTCCTGGGGGATAAGGGTTTTGTGAGCCTGGGGTGCCTCTACCTCATCCTGTATCTTCCCAGGAGCATCTCACCCATGTCCCAGATACTCCATGCAACACAGTTTTAAATTTTTCACAAATATACAAAACAGGTTCTGTGCTGGGGAAAAAAAAACATTTTCAAAGTTAGTTTTAAACTTCTTTTCTCAAATCTTATTTTTAAGTAATACATCGCTTGAGATAAAAATCATTATTAGCCACTTAGGAGCTAGGAGTCTTTGCATTTTAGAAATGTATAGGAATATATAGATGGTCAAATTTAGCAGATATTCTCAAGAAGCAACGTCTCTCAAAAGAGAAACAAAATCCTAGCAATCTATAAATATATACTACCACACCTTTGGCCATGAGGCAACTGGTGATTGGTATATGTGTTCAATAGTTTTATGTCCACTTGGTGCAAACTAGAGTTGCTTGGAAAGAAGAACCACAATTGAGAAAATACCTCCAAAAGACTGCTCTGCAGGGCATCCTCTTAATCAATGATTGATGTGGGAGGGCCTAGGCCATGGTGAGTCTTGCAGTTCCTGGGGAGGTAGTCCTGCACTGTAACAAATTGAACAAGCCATGGGAAGGAAGCCAATCAGCAGTGTTCCTTCATGGATCCAAAAGATTCCTAACCTCATTCCACTGTATGTCTGGCAGTCCTATAATTTGCAGAAAATCATGAGACCAAAGGCTAATAGGTGATAGATTTAACTGTTAGAAAGATCAGCAGTCCTTTGCTGAGGACAGGATAACACCATCCAAGTCTGTCCCTGGCTTTCTTTGGTCTCACTTTGCGTACAACAGATCATGGAATTTATTAGCCTCCATAATCACATGAGCCAACATCTTATCAATATAAAAAACACAGACATATCACAGAGAAAAAAATATGTTATTGTAGAGCCCAGGAAATGGAAAGAAGTCTCACTCAGTAAAGTGTTTGCTACTCAAGCATTAATTCCTGAGCTATGGTGCCTGTAATCCCAGTACTAGCAAGGCAGAGAAAGGAAGACTCTGGGGCTTTGGTGAGAAAATCTAAGCAAATTTGCAAGTCCCTTGTTTGATGAGAGTAGCTATCTCAAAACAAAAAAGTGGGTAGCAACTGAGAAAAATACACTGCAAGTAGTTCTGTCTCCCTACCTTGCTCTCAATGGCCTTTTGAGAACTATCTATTCAGATCATTAGCCCATTTAGAGACTGGCAGATTTGTCTCGTTTTGTTTCTTCTCTCACAGGGAGTCATATATGGCCTTCACTTTGTTCATATTTTAAAATCTCTCCTAAACTATAAGATTTCAAAACAGTTCCTTCACTTCATCAGTAGGAGGAGATATGAATCTGGAGGACTACAAGCAATTAGGTAGCACAGAGGAAGACTCATAGCCTGTTGACCATTGATGATGTATGAACTAAGATCAAAATGTTATACTCTAGGCCAGAGGAGTATAGCTGTTAGTGAATTCTGGTGGCATGGGTCCTAAATCCAGTGCTCACTCAGTCTTCCACCACAGAGACCAGCAAGACATATTAATTACCCATAGCCTTGGTCTCCTTGCCTATAAAACTGAAGTGTGGGAGAATAATATCTTATAGATGTATAGGTTTATGTGTTAATGAGGAATGCATGTTGGAGGACTGGGGACTCAGTGGCAGAACACTAAGTTAGTAGGTATGGAAGCCCTGTGTTTTATTCCCAAAGCAAACACACACACACAGAGAGAGAGAGAGAGAGAGAGAGAGAGAGAGAGAGAGAGAGAGACAGAGAGAGACAGAGAGAGACAGAGACAGAGAGAGACAGAGACAGCAACAGACAGAGACAGACAGAGAGACAGAGAATGATAGAGGTAAGATTAAATATATGTAAAGCTCTCTTGCGTAGAGCCTAGCACATATCAGAAACTCTAAAATGATGACAAAAGATAACAAATGGTGTCATTACATAAAACAAAGCTAAATATTAGGATTTTTCTCTTACAAGTAGTGGGAAGAAAAACCGACTGAGACAAGACCAAGAAAGACCAAACAAAACAAGGAGTCGGGCTAAGATATTTCAGGGCAAAATCCTTCTTGTCCAAAATATTCTCAGCCTATATTTCTATATGACTCTGTGGCTGTGGGGGCCAAGGGCTGCCGATGTGGCTACCTAGCATGGGGTATGAGCTCCTCTGTGTTAGAAAGATTTCTTGTACTATAAACCTGTCTCCCTCAAGTGGAAGTCATAGTTTACCCACTAACTTTTCCAGATTTCCTTGTAACTAAGATAAGGACTTCATCTTCCCCAGTTGCATATATCCTACTTGGATTTGCAGGAGAAAGAAGTTGCCATGTTGAAATCTGTTCTCCACTGCTGCATAGAAAGCTCCTTCCAGAGGTTGGGCAGTCATGGGCCTGGGCAAATAGCATCTCACATAGAGCACCCTGGTAAAGCTGTGAGGTTGATGCCTGATAGTGGCAACTGGAGGGAGTTCTGTCTTCCCCAGAGTTGATAGTGGTGACATTTGGGTACCCATCCTGGTTGCATGGGCTCTGTGCTAATTCTTGCCCTCTATAATGCTATGAATTACCTAATACATTGGTATGTTTATTCTGTTATTTAGCTAGTGCAATAGAGTCTGTTATTTGTAGCTGAAACCACTGCCAGTTCCCTGTACACCAGATCCTCACTGCCTCAGCGCTCAGAAGCTTGGAGTCAGTAAATACTGAATGTTCATAAGAATGTTCAAAAGAAACAAAAACTGAAATGCGTTCAAAGAATCAGAATTGTAAAGTTATGATGCATTATTTAAAAGTGTTCCATTTTTGGAAACTAGCTAATCCAAAATTTAAGAAGTACAATTTTTTTTTTTTGCTCAGGACAAACTTTGTTCTTTGGTTTATCTTATATTATTTCATCAAACAAAGTTCAAATTTCCAGAATTTTATTAATCCAATGCCACATATTTACTGATCTTAATCATAAAGCCTGAATCTAAATGTAACCAAGATAGGCTAGAGGATATTGGCAACTATCAACAGCTTATACTATAAGTCACACAATAAAGACATAGATAGGGTGGAATAGAAAAGTGTTACTTGCTGTTTACAAGCACAATAAAATAAAATAACTGACTTCTAGCCATTAACTATTGTTATTTAAGAAGATAGTCATTAAGATATTCATTACTTTAATTCAATAAATATTTGTTTTTTTCAGAGACTATATACTTGATATAATGCTATCAAAAAAATATTAATAGTTAATGACACACTGTCTGCTAGTAGTTTTAGTAAGTTCAAATCTCTGGATGTTATCTCTGAATCTGGTTATCAGCCAGTATCAAATACAGTCATTTAGGTCCTTAAGACCTTGATAAGATCAGCTCAAAATTCCTTTGCATGTTCTGTAAAGTTCCAAAGCCTCACTATACAAAAAGAAGTGAAATTATGTTATTTTTTTTTACTACTACTTCCGATTGCCAGACTTGTTTGTTTATACTACTTCCATATGTACTTTATGACTTTTTTAAACCAAATATGAAATTCATATTCTTTTTCTGATCCACAACACACTACCAAAATAAATTTTATTTACACAAGACATTCATATGTGTAGCAGATTGGAGAATGGAGAGATGTTTATATTACAGCCATGCGAATAACTCTAAAATGATGTTACCTGAGCTTACCTTGCATTCCCTTACAGTGGGGCTCAGACATCCTATTACCTCAGTTCTACTCCTCACTCCATTTATTGATAATTCCTTCTCTATTCCTAAACTCCTACTACTCCTAACTCCCTCTCCATTTATAACCCCATTATTCTTTAATCTTTCTCTATTCCTATCCCCTCCTTCCTAATTGCCTCTTTTTTCCTAACTGCCTTCATTCCTAACTTCCTCTCTATTCCTAACCCCTTCCCTATGCATAAGCTCTTCTCTCTACCTAACCCCATTTGTGGTGTTTGTGTCCCTTAATTCTTGTATCTTTTATTTTTTTATAACAATAAACAACAATAAAAACACAACTCAGAACTCTGGGGTATGGATCTCAGATCCAAACTTATGATGCACATAACACTGCACATTGGTGAATCATATTTTATTCTTCTATAAAATAGAGCCCATCCCTGTGCACAATGTGTTTGTAAGCCATGTGAATTTATACATGCATGCAGCCCTCAAAAGGTGAGGGGCATAACTAAACACTGGGGTTCGGATGAGCAGTTAAATCTCCCTTTCTGTGATCTCATGCAGATAGGCTATCTCACATCCTGACTTAAATGCTAGTAACTTATTTTTCTTCCATGAGAACAGCTCTGTTTCCATTTGATAGTATAATATTTGTCATTGGCCTTAGTATAAGAACTCATTTAGCAAGTCAGGTTTGGTTTAGAAAACTAATGATTTAATTTGGAGATTGTAATCTCTATACAAGCTTTCTCTCCTCTCTGAGGCAACATCCCACTTCTGATACTTCAGTTTCCTTGAAAAACAAAAACAAAAAAAGGATAGTTTTTTTTTGTTTTGTTTTGTAATTTTTAGATGTATATAAGTATCTTGCCTGGATGTGTGCCTGTGAACCACTTGCATGCCTAGTTCTGGTAAAGACAAGAAGAGGGAACTGGGTCCCCTGAAACTGGAGATATGAATGGTTGTGAGCCAACATGTGAGTGTTGGAAATTGAACTCAGATCCTCCGAAAGAGTAGCCAATACTCTTAACCACTTAGATATCTCTTCAGCCCCGTGGGACTTCACTATTACCTGTTTCTCAGAATTGCAGTGATGACTAAATGGTAATACATCACAAAACTTAGATGAGCTTTAAGTGATTTATTAAAAATCTTCCAGGTTATTATTCATTCAATGACAAAGAGATAAAGCTACCTGCAAAGTTAACGGCAAACAATGTTGTCTAGGGATGCCCTCTTTGTTGAATGACAGCTGCTTTCTTACTAAAAACCTTGTTCACCCAACACTGTAGGCAGGTAGAGAAGCTAGAGAGATGGCTCAGCAGTAAAGAGTAGTTTGTTGTAGAGGATTGTAGATCTGTTCCCACATGCAGATCAGTACAGGTCATATCTAATACCTTCTTATGGCCTCCTTTCATACCTGGCCCCTACATAATTAAGATACATATAAGTAAAACAACAAACTTCATCTTCAAAATGATAGGCCATCAGAAATGCTTGCTGAAATCAAAATTCTATGAATGAAACATTCTTGGTTGTTGTAGGGTTTAGGTTTGACTGAAATAGGGTTAATGTTTCAGTTTACAGTTTTTACAGTTCAAGGTTTTTGGACCCTAAAGACGTAACAATGCAATGCTAAGATTGAGTGATGACCATCCATCCCAGAAGGCCTAGGAGCAGTGTTTATGAGGACATTTAGGGTTGACCATTGAATTTGCTTTTTTAAAAAACATGTACAGAGGTCCTTGTTCCCTTGTTGACTGATATATGGATGGTGTCTGTCCTTAGAAGAGACCGTACTCTTATCCAGAGTACTGAATTTGCTGAGACAAAGAAAAGCAGCCAGGACTTAGAATTTACCTGTTGTAATTCTAATAAAATATTGTGACTGCAGTATTTTACTTTTTAGTGTTCTAGTAATAGGACCAACCTTGGGTGCACTTTCTGCCCAGACCTGATGTTAACCACTTATACAGAATCCCACTATGCTTGGAAACATAAGAGCAGGCTTCAATGAAACATTCTAGTAACTCCAACTTTCTACAATATAGTAGAATAACTGCATTGCTTCCCATTTGATAAAATACCTCCCTCTAGTGAATATTCCCCTTCATTGCAAGGATTCAACCAACTCCCAACTTAAGAGCTTGCTGGTCCACCAAACTCTTTGAAAGCAGGACTTATAGTCACTATAATTGGGAAAAAGTTCAAAGACACTTGCAGGGTGTTTGGCATAATTCCAACACCTCTCTAGATGTTTTAGCTTTGCATGCTGAGATTATGAATTTGAAGAATGCTACTCTGCTGAGTTTTGATGCTGCAGATATTGCTGGCAAAATTTTCCATAGCCTGAAGTCAGTATTTCAATCCTGGTCAAACTTCAACAATGGCATATATGACTTGATCATGCTAGCCTTTCTTGTCCTGGGAATACTTTTATTCCTGCCCATCGTGTTAAGGCTTGTCTTTAACAACATTAATCTGTTGGTGGCCAAGGTATGTGGCTTGAAACTAAAAACGAAGTCCCAAACAGAATCATTAACAGGCTAGCAAGCCAGGGACAGGTAAGATTCTGCACAAAACCTTACCAACCTAAGACAGAGGCATGTGCCCAAAGGCCATGTTTATTAATAAACACTAATAAAGCTGTGTTTGTTCAGATAACACAAACAAGATGTGTGTGACCTTGAAGACAGGTAAGGAAGGCCTTCTTGTGAGAATGACCTAAGACAGGCTCAGCCTTGTTTTTCAAATAAAAACAAGGAGATATAGAGAGCCTTATTGGGGTGCCGTGCCTCCTGCCAGGAGCTTGGCATTGACCAAGGACAAGGACAAGGGCGTCAGGCAGGAATCTGACATTAGGGCATAATAGGGAAGTAGGTTAAGGCAAGAATTTTAATCTTAGGGTGAAACAAAAGAAGCAGGCTTCAGGCAAGATTTTGGGCTTGGACAAGGAAGTAGACTCAGGTATTTTGGTTATTCTGACAAGGTCTTGGAAACAACTGTCACAGGACTTTGCTTATTGCCTTGACAATTTTGTGTTTACTGTCTTGCTTGTTCCTCATTATACTACTATCGATCTTAATACCTGCATGTAATTAAATTGGTATAAAAGTGGATTGGAAATGATTAAACCTGCCTTCAATCTCAGAATTGACTGGGGTCATGCTGAAAAAATAAAGAAAAAGAAAGAAAGAAAGAAAGAAAGAAAGAAAGAAAGAAAGAAAGAAAGAAAGAAAGAAAGCAAGCAAGCAAGCAAGCAAGCAGGACTTTTCAACTCAGTGACCAACACTGGTCTCAAAACAAAAGAAGGAGAAAGATAGAGCACACTTATAGCATCAAGAAGCGATGGCTTGGAAATGATTTGGAATATAAATTAAAAAAAAAAAAAAAAAGAAGCGATGGCTCAGTATAGCCTGACCTCTGACTTACAAGCTCCCACCTTCAGGCCACACTTCTCATCTGGAAAATTAACTTTCAGTGTTTATCATAATTCAATTGATTTAAGTCACTGTGTAGAATAGCAACCTGTGGTGTGTAGTGAACTTTTGGAAATTGTCTGAAATAAATCAGTAGGCTCTGACACATACTTCAAACAAATCCCACTCTTTAGAAACATAAACTTCAAGGAACGTGTTGACATGGGCAAGATAGCAGAATAGAAATAGCTCCAGCACAAATAGACAGGACCTGGGAATTCAAGATCATGACACCAGCATCCTTGTGACTTGGTGTGAAGGTCTTATGATGACAAGTGGGTACCTGCAATGAGGCTGAACTCATCCTATTTCAAACCCATTTCCATAAAATAAACATTAACCTACTCAGGGTGATGGATCCTTCAAGTCATCAAATGCTTCTTAAAGTCATCACCACCTGTCAGAAATTGAGGACCAAGCCTCAATATGAGTTTTGGTAGTTACAAATCACATGCAAACCTTAATGGAGGGTACTAACTGTTATAGCAACTTCTACTTTTTTTTAATAGTTATTGACTCATTTAATCCTAAGATTTCTGGAAAGTAGGAAATTAGACACATTTTAAATGTAAGAAAACATTGAAAAGGAATTATTGAGTTGTAGAATAAATATTATCTATTTTATAAAACCTTCCAAAATTTTCCCATGATGCTTATAAAATTTAGTATTCACATGAATGATATATTAAAAGTTCTTATTACTCCACATTCTCCCCAAAATGCATTGTCAGACTTAATTTTCTGTCTGTATAAAGATAGATGATGTGAAGAAATATATTCACTGACTGAAATACAGTTCAATAAACAGATCAAAAACACTAAGATGGATAGGAAGAGAAGATAACAAAGTCAAAGCAAGAGGAAGGCGGTAAAAAAGCTGGGAGTTGTAAAGTCAGCAAAAATATTCTGAAAAGGCTTTAAGAATAATTCATTGATGGGGGGCCCAGAGAAATGGCTCATGGGTTCAGAGTGCTGACTGCTCTTTGAGAGTTTTGATTATTAGCACCAATGTCCACAATCATCTGTAACTGTAGTTTCAGTAGCTCTAACTCCCTCTTCTGGCCTCTGTGAGCATTAGGCACACATATCATGCACAGACATACATGCATGCAAAATACTTATACACATTTTTTTTATTAAAACAAAAAGATTAACTGATAACCTTGCATGTACCAATCCAAGAAATAGACCTGTACATCTGCCCCATATCTCAAGGAGCATTTAACTGTCAAAAACTACAAGGGACAGCTGAACTAAAGATGAAGGAATGGAAAATTCCTTTGTCTCTACCTCTCAATTCTTCTTTCCTCTTGATATTATAACTTTTCAATAAATTGGTGTCTTAAGCACTTCTACTTTCTCTTATGAATAATTCTAACTGATAGCATTATTTTTAATCTGAAGTCACAATTATCTCAGTATTCATTCATTTTCTTTTTTTCTCTTCTAGAAAGTGTTTACTATGTTTAATTTTGACTAATGGGGGAACATCTAGAGCATAAATGACAGAAGATTGGAAAACCTTTAGTACAAATCAACACACACAAAAAAACCCTGCTATTTTTTCTTTTTTTAAAATTAATATTTAGTTAGTTACATCCCAATTGTTGTCCCCTCCTAGTCCCCCCTCAAAGAATCCCTTCCTCCATCTCCCTCCCCTTCTCCTCTGAGAAAGTGCCCCCCCCCCAATATCCTCCCACAGTGGCACATCAAGTCTCTGCCAGATTAGGTACATCCTCTCCCACTGAAGCCAGACAAGGCAGCCCTGTTGGGGAACTTATACCACAGACAGATTACAGCTTTAGGAAGAGTCCCACTCCAGTTGTTGGAGATCTACATAGGGACTGAGCTAAACATCTGAAGAATTATATTCTTAATCTAAAAATATGTAAACAAAGGAACTGAACTGAAATTCTTCTTCTGTCCATACCAGTCATCAATGGTCATTCCACTTGTACTCCTGGAATAATCTTCAAATCCTCATCAGCCTCATCCCTGCCAGCCTTCTCTGCTGATGGAAGCTGGAGTCTAGCTGAATAACCCTCCCCTTAAGGGTACTCATTTGGGATTTCAGTGCATTCCAGCTAGTATATGCTGCCTGGTTGGTGGCTCAGTGTCTAAGAGATCTCAGGGGTCTGGTTTAGTTAAGACTACTGGTCTTCCTATGGGGTCTCCCGTGTCCTTAACTTCTTCCAGCCTTTCCCTCAATGAACCTTAGGGGTCCCTGACTTCAGTCCATTGGTTGGGTGTAAGTATCTGCCTTTGTCTCAGTCAGCTGCTTGTTGGACCTCTCAGAGATCCAAAACAAGCCTCAATAGATACAAGAAGATTGAAATAATCCCATGAATCCTATCAGATCACCACAGATAAAGGCTAAACTTCAATAACAACAAAAACAACAGAAAACCCATATTCCCATAGAAACTGAACAACTCTCTTGGTCATGGGAAGAAATAAAGAAATTAAAGACTTCCTGTAATTCAATGAAAATTATGACACAGCATATTCAAACTTATGGGACACAATGAAAGCAGTACCAAGAGGAAAATTCATAGCACTAAGTGTCCTCATAAGAAACTGGAGAGATTTTACACTAGCAACTTAACAGCACACTTGAAAGCCCTAGAACAAAAAGAAGCAAACACAACCAAGAGGGATGACAGCAGGAAATAGTTAAATTCAGGGCTGAAATCAACCAAACAGAAACAAAGAGAAAGATACAAAGAATAAACAAAACCAAAAGCTGGTTCTTTTGAGAAAATCAACAAGAGAGATAAATCGTAAGTCAAACTAACTAAAGGGCACAAAGACAGTATCCAAATTAACAAAATCAGAAATGAACAGGGAAACATAACAACCTGCTAATTTATAAGCCATAAGAGTCACAGTATTAAATATTTTAAGTCTACAGAAACTTCAAAGTAGACCCACTTGGGGTATCCTCAAGGTATGGGGTAGCTCTCCACCACAGAGAACATTGAGTCCTTCCTTGAACAAGTACCTTCTGTGTCTACTAGATTAGTACACTTTTATAAAAACAACTATGAAAATGTCCTAATAGACATAAGTGTCATTTTAGGAGCCTAAAGACTTCTATACTAGTAAAGTTGGGATTCTTAAATAAACTCTACAGAAAAGAATTTCAGGTTGTGTCAGTATGAAGCAATGTTAAGTTCATCAACAACATATTTTAATGTGAATTTAGGCAAGGTATTAATAAAGATATCAAGAGACTAACAAATGATTAATGATAAATAATAAATGATAATAAATAATATATGATAATAAATAATATATGATAATAAATGATAAAATGATAGTTATGTACACCCAAGAATGGTGGTCATGTGCTCTTCTCCAGAGATTTAACATTTAAATGTCAATAACAATGTATTAGCTTGATAACTTTTGAAGTGACATTGTTACAAGTTTTAAGAGATTAAATGAAAATTTTTTGATATACTTATTTTTATCTAAAGAACTTTAATGAGATCATTATTTTGAGGTTCATTATACAAATTTAGATCAAACATAGATCAAAGAAAGTCAACAGAATTCTTACTGTACATAGGTTGCAAGTAAATTAAGGCATATGCTTCACTATAAACATGGTTCATAATATTGATAGATTTTTTTCAAAGAAAAAATTTCTCACCCACCAGGGGTGAGAGGATTTTCCTCTGCATGTTTTTTTTATCCTCACTGAGATATAGCAACATTCAGGATATTGTTGTGGATAGGAATGGGGAGGAGCAAAGCACTGACACTCTCCGCTTAGAGTCCTGCAGAAACTCAGCATTAGTAAGCAGAAAAAAAAAATGTTGCTCAGACTCTCAGGTTTCACAGAGCCAAGCCCTCTACTAAGACATTGTGTGGATCCATTCTTTCAAAGACAGACTACTAAACTCTAATTGGCAGAGGAGAGTTGAACATTCTGGGGAAAACTCTGCCAACTCAAATGATGTAGCTTTATACAAATTGCAGACTTAGCTTTCTCATTTCTCATTATAAACCGAAAATCATGTAAAGTGATATACGTGCTGTATTTCTTCATGTTTCAGAATTTTCACACCAACATTAGATAAACAAATAGCCTGTTATTCATAAAAAATGTGTCCTTTGCCTTTATTTCCTGAAGAGAATGGAAAAAAAAAAACTTGGAATTTCCTAATAGAAATGAAACCATTTATTCCCACCCCAGGAAAATCACAGTTCAAGACAGTTCAATGGGCAACACAGATATGGGGGTTTAAGACACAGTACCAACTAAATCTCGTAGGAGGGGAGAATGTGTGGAGTTCAAGATCAATTGCAAATAATGGTCAGTCAATGAAATGTGCCTACATCATGAAATCCAGATGAAAACTAAACTGAGCTCAAGTGAGTTTTCCTAGGTAATGAAAATATATCAAGGAGGTGAGGAGTATCATCCTGAGGAACTGTTAAGTGTCTTACTTGGGATGCTTACAGACATAGCCTTGAGCATCTTGCTATTTAACAGTTCCTCCTCTGTGCCCGTGTGTGTGTGTGTGTGTGTGTGTGTGTGTGTGTGTGTGTGTGTGTGTGTGTGTGTGGTTGGGGACACCCCTGTGCAGGTGGTCCTAGTTCTATAAGAAAGCAGGTTGAACAATCTATCAGGAGCAAGCAAGTAAGCAACACCCATGTTCCTGTCCTGTTTGAGTTCCTGTCCGTCCTGACTTCCTTTCAAGATGAACATAGATGTGGAACTGTAAGCCAAATAAACCCTTTTCTTTCCAACTTACTTTTTGGTCACGGGTGTTTCATTGAGGCAATAGAAACTCTAACAAGAACAATGTATAAGGGCAAATATTTAGAATTTAGTTAGGAATGTTGCTAGTTCATTAAAGTGGGAGTTGTATTTTCTTCAGATAAAAATGATTTAACTAGCACAAAGTAATTAGCTAGGCTTCCAGTACCAGGCATGATATCCTTCTTGTTGAGTGACTCTTAAATCCAATTACAGAGCTGTTAGTCACTACCAAGATATGTGTACCACTACTACTGGCTTAGGGTTATTATGTCTTGTTGGCATTTTTGTGGTTCATAGGTATCAATTCTGGTTAGAATTGTTGGTAGATTCTCATAGAAGCTGGCATAAATGCTTTCTTTTATATTGCAATATATGTTTTACTAGATTCTGTGTAGTAGTCTAATAAATTATCAAACCTTAAGCAAATAACTGGAACCTCAGAAGATAAGGCCACCTGGACAACAGTACAGTTTCCCTGGGATCACCGAAGCATGCAGCTGGTATCTGAAGTGACTTAAGTCTTGTGTAGGGCTTGCCCTGAGCCTACAAAGTCTGACTTTACTGGAGAGTCACTAGAGAGTCAGAGCCAGTATTTCCTGCCATGGTCCAAAAAGTCCTACAATTCTCCTAGGGTTCTTTAAATATCAAGAGAGAGCAGTCTCTAACCAGCATCCTGCTTGCTCTAATTAAATGTACTTTCCACAATATCTTGATGAATTTTAGGATCTTTCAAGAAAAGTTCAACCTAGGATTAGGGAATGCTCAAGTTAAAGATGGCTGAAGGTCTCTCAGAATATTATAAAATATGTGATGTTAGCAAAAATATCTTGTTTGGAAAAATAGTTTCTCAGGAAAAGCAGAATATATGTACAATGATTTCTCAATATGTTCTTAAAGTCTTATAGCCCAATATGTAATCTAGAGACATTATGTCACATGGTTCTAAAGTTAGATGATAAGCCCCAGATCTCCTTATGGCATTGCTGCCTTCGCACACTTGAGCTCTTTCTAAGATGATTTTTTTACTCAATTTTCTTTTTTGTGAAATCATATGAGGCAAGCCTACAGTTTTAGTAACAGTCTTCCTAAATGTGCTGAGAAAATGATAACTTTTTTATTTTTCCCTAACTGTCTTTTGATTTCTCACAGCCACCCACATACTGACGTGTGTGTGTGTGTGTGTGTGTGTGTGTGTGTTTCATTTGTAGAGTCAAGATGATTTTTGTAGGTTTTTAAAGTATAATACACATGCACAAATATGCATGCATCATGAAGGAACAGCTATGTGAACTTTCACAAAGTAAACATACTCATTCAAGAAACAAAATGTGACAATCATTTCAGAGGATTCCCTGGGGTCCCATCTTGTTCGAGATGGTGAAGTGTAACACTTTGAAACCAGCATTCAGAGTGTTTGGTGGCAATCTGTGGAATACCTATTTGCTTTAAGAAGCCACTGACATCTGTACCCAGCATTATAAGCACAGCTCATTAGTTATCCCTTCCTACTGTATCCCATACCATTTCTAGGCACTACTATAAATCCTTCTTTACTCTGGAACCCTTTCATGACTGTCATGACATTCATGACCTTGCAGCAACACTACTCCATAATGTCATGGTGACAAGGGTCATGTGCAGAAAAAGAGTGTCTTACTTAGGGTTTCATTGCTGTGAAGAGACACCATAACCATATATTAGATCTTATACAGGAAAACATTTAACTGTGGCTGGCTTACAGTTTCAGAGATTTAGTCCATTATCTTCATGGCAGGAAGCATGGAAGCAGTGTGTAGGCAGACATGGTACAGGAGGAGCCAAGAGTTCTACATCTTGAACCGAAGGCAGCAGAAGAGGACTGTCCTTCACACTAGGCCGAGCTTGAGCACAGCAAACCTCAAAACCTACCTCCACAGTGACATACTTCCTCCAACAAGGCCATGCCTACTCCATCAAGGCCACACCTACTAATAATGCCACACACCATGGGCCAAGCATTCAAATACATGAATCTATCAGGGTCATACCTATTCAAACCACAACAGAGAAGCTTTCAAAGTTATTCAAGCCTATTCAATTCCAATGTTCTGAGGACATCACACATCCAGCAGATGGTCTTAAGGAAACACTGGCCCCATTGTGAGCTTCAGCTTTAACTGAAAACTGGTAGATTTTTCTACAACTATAGAGGACAGGAGGTCCATATGCTCTCAGAAAAGCATTAGAGAAACCAGAACTGTTAAACATGCAGACTTATGTATACCTGTTTCCATCCAAGAAGGCTGTAAGTGAATATTGTTTAATAGCCTGGTAATCTGTTGCTCTTCTTTAAAGCCAGGCCTCACTTGAGTCCTCCTTGTTGTGAGCATTGTTTCTCACTCCATAGGACCCATCCTTAGGAAAGAGGCCTCTTGTATTTGCAAAAGAGGTTTACTATTATGCTTATTACACGTGTTTCCCCTCTAGACCATTATCCTGATTATTGTGTCTCAGTCAGTTGTTTCTCAGTCCTTCTTGTGGAAGAGGTCACAGGTACCTTGCAAAAGACATGTCCTTTTTTGAAGAAGTTATGGTGTAACCATGCCTTGAGCTTTGTTGTGATAGTTGTCACGTGGAAACCTTTTTTTCTAAACTTGTACTGTGTTTTAAATATGTGAACAATGAACTGCTCACACCTAAACTCCAAAAGTTTGATCCAACATTGCTAAATCATGCTGAGTGGGGTTTCCATCTTGCCGCTCACAGTTTTTATCTCTGATGGCAGTGGTGTTGCAGGGACACCCCCCCCTCCCTCCGCACTACTACTACAGTCTTTCCTTCTTTTTCTACAATCCTATGTGCCCAGAAGATAGGATATTCCATCAACTCCTTGTACTCTGGACCAAAAGAATCATCTTTACTACCCTGGATGAAAATCAACAATGAGAGTCCTCCAGTGTGAGAAAAGAATTTCTAGCCCTCAAGAGCCTGGTTCTCAAGTTCTAGCTTTGTTCAAAGGGGTGGCAGGCTTGCTATGGTTCATATCAAGAACTGAATGTTATTTGTCACTATAAGTGTCTTCTGTAACAAGCCTAATTTTAATCCTTATTTTCCTCCAGTCTCCATCACTCTCAGTCTCTTTTAATGCCCAGAAATAAAAGCTGCCTGAGGAAGAAAAAAAAAACATCATCTGCACAGAAACATGCATTGGAAAGTATAATCATGTGCTTTAAAATAAGAACCCCGAGACACAAAATTCATTAAGGTAAACCATTCAGAATGATTTTAGTTTCTGTTTATCCCAATATCTACAGCTAAACAGAACAACACTTGGCTAATGAGTAAAGTCACAGAAAACAAAAGACACAAAGCACTTGGCAGACAAGTTTTGAATAATCACCCACACACCCTTTGACTTCCTCATATCCTTGCAGAACAAGTTTTGCTGTTTCCTTTTGTTGGTTAATGCTGCTCAATAATTTGCCAACACAGCCCTGTAATGTTGAAACCAAAAGTGTCATATTCTAAACATAACTTTCTTCTGGATCTAAGAGTAGAAATGTGTATTTGAGACACAGGTCTGCATTTGTTCCGCAAAAACATACTTTTAGGAAGTCTTCTCTGTACCTTGGGCAAAGATCACATGGAAGTGATCTGCCTTAGACAATGAGAGGGCTACAGCTGTCCCCAGAGAGTTCTCCCCATGAGGTCCCAGTGGCCTACACCGTGATTAGTGTTTGGTATTTTTTTGTTTGTTTCATTGTTCTGTTTTGCTTTCTCATGGACATGAACCAGAGATCAGAACTGTAGCTCTTACATTCTGCAAGACATGAAAAACTCAGGAGTGGGGTTGAAAGGCTGGGAGATTTCCAGACAGGAGTAAATATTGGAATCTAGAAAACAAGAAAGAGAGAAAGAAAGAAAGAAAGAAAGAAAGAAAGAAAGAAAGAAAGAAAGAAAGAAAGAAAGAAAGAAAGAAAGAGAGAGAGAGAGAGAGAGAGAGAAAGAGAGAGAGAGAGAGAGGAAGAAAACACAATATTTTCTTTTTTTTTTCTATATCTTATTCTTTTGTTATCTCTAAGTATGGGTGAGATCTGTGGCATCTAACCAACTGCTAGTCTTTACAGGATCATCTTGGTTCACGTTCTTTGGTAAAACTTACCAGAAAAGATACCTGTGGCAAAAAAAAAAAAAAAGTAAGCAAATTGACTGGAGGAGTGGCAAGATGAGACTGAGACCCAGGCTAGGAGCAGTAGAGGACTGAAGCATCTGTGGACCATTCCAGCATTACCTCCAGAGTTGCCTGATACCTAACGGCATCTACAGAGGGCGAACTCACTGTGGGACCAAGACCACTGGAGAGTAGAAAAAAAGAGGGGACACCATAGTAAGAGCAACATGGATTACAAACCCACCTGGTGGGAGCGCGTGTCCTCCTTCCTCAGTGGAACACAGGAGAGAAGGGTAGGCAGGGGGAACTGAGCAAAGAGGGCATTTCTGAAAATAACGAGCTCAGAGACAACTATTCCTTTTTATCATAAGCAATGAGTTCACTCTTGTGGATACAGCAAGAGCTTAAAACTGGAGTCAAACTTGCTTAGAGCTGAGCTGTGCCCCTTGCCATCTGCATAGCCTGGGGTGGGCCGCCCAACCCAAGCTAATTATCTTACATGTAAAGCAGAGTTGCAAAGCACCCTCATAGATGGCTCTGTGAGAATTAAACAATATGCTTCAGAAAAGCTACCTCGTTTCCTGGCCTTTAATAAGTATTTCATGGGTATTAATTTGTACAGAATCCACAGTATTGTATTGACCTTCACGTTTGTTTGGTGAGATTGTAAGCTTCAAGTTTATTGGAATTAAAATGTTCTAGTTCCTTTTGGAATTATGAAGATATTGGTTTCTTTTCTTTTCTTTCTTTTTTTTTTTTTCAAAATAATAAGGGCAGGAGGATAGCCCTCTGTTTTTCTTAGGATCAGCTTCCAACTGCTCTCAGGTGGTATTTGCATTTGCTCTGGTGCTAAATCCATGCAGGAAGCTGGGCAAACAACTGATTGCCTACAGTTGGATTTTCAATTACACTGGATACGCAGTCAGATGTCCAGATATCCTAGGCTGCTAGGCAGCATTGCCTATTTTAGGTTATTTAAAGAAATACTAGCTTACCTGCCCTAAATGTCCTCCTCCTTTATATCTCTTTGCTGTCTGGCATTGCCTTTAAATCCCAATGGCTTCCTGTGCTCCTAGACTATTTTCTATCGTGATGCAAATGTGCCCGAGATGGAAGAATAAGTTGCACCAACTCATTTTACAGAGGATAGTATTTTAAAGAGAACCATAGCAACAAATGTGAGAATTTCTTGGCAACCCAGCTGTAGGAGAGGGAAGTGTAAAAGGGGAGGGAAAGACCTGCAGAGGACAATTCTAGGCAAAGAGCAAACTCTACTTACTGGTAGAGGCAAAAGAAAAGGATGGGTTTTAGGAGTCAAACCCCATGATCCTCATTTTTGTCTTCTTGAGAACAAAAACAACTTCCTAAGGTGATTTTAGGATCAAATGAGATGATCTTGCTCCTTCGTTTTCATTGAAAGGCTTATGACTATTAATTGGAAACAAAATTATTCATTAATGATTTTTATGACCCATAAATGAATTATTGACAACCATTAGAGTTAAAGTAGTATCACTTCGATAGCTATACCTAAAACACAATTAAAGAACTTCAATATCAATTTAAAAAAGAATAAAGAAAGAATAGACAAAAAATTTTAATTGGATATTTTATTTATTTACATTTCAAATGTTATCCCCTCTCCCGGTTTCCCCTCTGCAAACCCCTTATCCCATTCCCCCTCCCCTGCTTCTATGAGGGTGCGCACCCACCCATGTACCCACTACCCTGCCTCACCACCCTAGCATTCCTCTATACTGACTGGGGCAAGCCTTCACAGTTCCTTTATGCTGCTCTCAACCATCCCATTCATCCTCCAGAAGCACCTTGTTCAGACTGAGCCACAAGGTGGCAACATAAGCTTGTCCATATCTGCATTTCCACATTATAGCCTCCTACTGAATTTCTCTCTCTTCTATTTTTCCTTTTTTGGGTCTGTGCTGATGTACCACTGGGACTGCCAGCAGTAAATACATTACACTAAATTTCACTGAGTTCTAGTAGCTTCCAAAGGATCTGTGCTGACAGCAGTTTGTGAAGTCTCCAAAGGAGCCATGCTTGGTTCCAAAGCCAAGGACGACATTCTCTTCTCTAACATATAGCCACAGATGCTTCTAGCTCAAGGGCAAAAACAGAGCAACAGAGATCTCGCAGAAAAATACAGTAAGACTGAAGCCCTTAAAGATGAATTAAGGAGATTCCAGCTAAGAATCCTCCAGGGGAAAAACTGACTTTTCCCTAGCAATCTTTGTGCCAGCAGAACCTGCTATCCTGGATAAAACAGGCCTATGATGGCTCAGAGAAACATGCGTTCACCACAGAGTAAAGGCGACTTGTCTTCCAGGAGGAGTTTTGTAGAGATTAAAGCATATCTCACCTGGTTATCCCGCTGCATTCCCAATGAACATGTGCTTAGAACTCAACAACCAGCAGAGTTTGCTGCCTGCCCCGAAACAGGAAGCAGAGCAGGGATGTTGTAACCAGTTTAGGCTGAGGCAATCTAGCCTCAGGACCTGGTAAAAGTTATCTTCTTGGAGCACACTGCTCTTGACATCAGTATGCTGGAGCTGAGTTCTAGGCCTGTTTTGGGAAAAAGCCTAGAGCACTGCTGCCTCCCTAGGACTGAGTGGTCAGAATCCCCGCTGTGGGAGCTAAAAGAGCAGTGCTGTGGTAGAGCTTCTGTTAAGCAAAGGCCAGGAAACCACCAACTAACTGCTGCTCCCTTGCTGGAGGAGGAGGTAAAATAAAATAACATTTTAGAGCCTATGCTGACTCTGGCAACTGATGTCAATACTGGAGCCTACGCTCTGAGACCTTCCCAGACTAACTACTCAAGAAAGTGCCTCTTCTGTCTGCGCCTGTTGATTTCAAAGAAGTTTAGTTTGTTTCAGGCAAAGCAGCATCAAACAGCATCTGCCTGACCCAGGCAAACTCAGGCCCCTGCTTGACTATTTCAAACTGTGCCCTTGGACCAGCAGCTGTAAAGATCCAACCACACAGGCATCTACATCCATTTTATATGCTCTTTCATAAAGCACGCCTGTGGGGATAAAACACCTACATACAAGAGTGGGATATCCTGAGGAAACTGAATTGAGAAGGACGTTAGTTGTGAGGCTATTCATGTCCATGTTTACACAATTAGAAATGAGTCAATAAATAATTCATTAGACAAGACGGTGTATGCAAAGGAGACAAGGTATAAGAATGCTGCACTAATGTATACACCACTTCTGGAAGGACGAGAAAGGAGGGGTGAATAGCTTTTCATTGTAGGTTCAATGCTTTTACTCTTCTTTTTATGCTGAGCATGAAGGTGTGTCTTATTTTTCTATTGTTGTGCCATGACACCATGATGAAAGCAACTTATGTAAGAAAGACATTATCGGGGCTTAGAGTTTCAGAGGTTCTGTCTCCGTACATGGCCATCATAGTCGGGAGCATGGCAGTAAGCAGGCATGGCTCTGGAGGAAGTAGGGGTAAGCATACTTCCTTCCATCCAAGCTTGAGGCGTAGAGGGAGAGCTAACTGGAAATAGTCATGGGTTTTAAACCACAGAGCCAACTCCCTAGTACACACCTCCTCCAATAAGGCCACACTTCCTAATTCTTCTCAAGCAACTCAACTATCTGGGAACCAAGTATTCAACTTGTATGAGCCTATAGGGGGACATTCACATTCAGACCACTACAAGGTACAAACCAGCTCTCAAGATAACTGGAGATGTGAGATCTTTAGATCAAGGATAGCCAGAAACACATAGCAAAATTGTCTCAAAATAAATGTCCCCCCTTTATAGAAGGATACATGTTGTGATGCTGATGCCACATGACAGTCAAAAGTTCCTTCACATGGATTTGTAGTACAATCCCAGCTCTCTACAAACACCAATCTTCTTCCTGAATTTGTTTTGCTAGACACTGCACATAAATGCAGCTGTAATATACTATAGTAAATTATATGAAGTACACATACTGTAAGAGCTCCTTCACTTACAATGAAATGTTTGTGATTCAGAAAGGCTTTTAAAATTTATCAGGACCACTCCCCCTTTTGTTTCTATATAAAATGCCTCTGAGTGGGTATATATTTCTTTAACCATTCACCAGTTGTTAGACATTTGAATCATTTCTAGTTTTGAGATATAAATAATAGTGATATAGCCACCCATAGTTTCTGTATGAAGTTTTCATTTTTCTTGAGTAGATCCCAAATGGAGTTGCTAGGTTGTAGTTAACTGTAAAGTTTTAAGAACCTGACATTCTATGTTTCAAGTGGAAACTCCCACTCCCAGAAGCAACTGCAAGAGAACGTCAATTTTTATGTATTCCCAATAACACTGAATGTCTGTCCTGTGTATGTATCTGCCTGTGTGTGTTTGTCACATTTGTGTGTGGTCAGCTCCCATGATGGGGGTGCATGCACATGTGTATGCATACATGTGGAAGCCAGAGGTTAACCTCAGGAGTCATCTTCAGAAGCTGTCCATGTTTGTGTTTTAGACACAAGTCTTTCATTAGCTTGGGGTTCACCTTCAGCTAGTGTAGTAGTCCCAGGAATCCACCTGGGTCTCCCTCACCTGCACCTGTATTACAATGGGCCCAGCATTTTTAAAAATAGATTCCAAGGACCAAACTTGTGCTGGTATAGCAAGTTTGGGCCATCTTCCTAGTTCTATGTGTTAGTGAGCATGTAATAGGGCTTCAGGTCAATTGCTCTAAAGGCTGATAATGTCAGTATATTTTAATAATAATGGTCATCACTCATGAGCACATTAGGTACATTTATATTTTCCTTGGTAAAGTGTCATGCAATGCTGAACTTTCTTCTAATTATTTTCTAATTTTTGAGTTTTAAGAATATATCCTTTAATTCATTTCAATTTGTGAATGTTTTCATCACATCTGTGGTTTGTGTTGTGGTTTCTTTAATAGAATATTTTGAAGTTTAACCTTTCTAATGTTTATGAAATCATGTAACATTTTCTCTTATGGACATGCTTTTGATAACATCTAAGAACACTTTTTCCAATGCCAAGTAATGAAGTTACACCCCCCCTTGTTTCTTATTGAAAAGTTAAAGTTTGATTTTATGATACACATTAAGTTGAGTTTTGTTTATGATCTACTTTTTTACACATGGTACTCAATTGCCTCAGCACAATTTGTTAAAAAGACCATGCCTTCATGGGGAAACAAGGAGCATGATTGTAAGGATTTATTTTAAACTTGTATTTTCTTTTATTTGTTTGTTTGTTTTGATATTTTTATTTCTTCAATTTTAATTATCAGGAGTGACTGAAATAAAAAAATATATAAAATAGAGCCCCATCATTACTGCCATTATGGTAATAGCTTTAAGAGAAAACTGGACAGATGAATATTATTTCTTCCCATGTTTCAACTGGTAAATAGTTGCCATTGATGCAACAGACAAGCTCAGAGAATTCTGTTCAGAATGTTCAAGGCATGGTATATTACGCAACGTGCCTGTTCTCAGAGAGAACATCTAGGATATAATTATGTGTGCTTCTTGATCTCATCATACAAGATAAGCACAAAGGCACCAACCATGCCTCTGAAAATCTTGGACCATGCACCCTTGAAAAAAAAATTCTTGCTTTCTTCATCAGGAGTGAGCTTCCACCAGCAGTCAAGCCGATACATATCAGTTCCTTTGCGTCCTGACTGCATCATAATATGACTTCAAACAGTATCAAAAAGATAGGAAGTCAGGCCTGCAACAGCAGTGACAGACTGTGCAATCATCCAGCTGGTGAAGATGTGAGTATTCCTGGGATCTGAGAGCATTCCCTTTGCAGTGTGATAGATACCAAAGTAGTCAGCTCAGAGGATGATAATACCCTGTACCGACACACTAAAGCCTTGGTACAGGCCCTTAATCCCATCAGATTTGTAGATCTTAACCAGCCAGTCAGTAAGGCCTTTGAATTCGCTTTCAGCTCCAGCTTTGCCCACATCAGCTGCTAGACAGGTACGGGCAAAATCAAGAGGGTACACAGAGTTGCGCTCCTTGTGGGATGTGGCTCCAGCAGCACCACTTGATGTCAGGTTCCCTGCAAACTAGCACATAACTGGGTCTTCTTGTCCACCTCACCCAGTAAAATATGGTTGTATTTATCTTTGAAGGCAAAGTTGAGAGCCTGGGTGAGGAAGTATCTGATGACATTGGCTAAGTCACCACAGCAGAAGGACAGGACTCCCTGTTCCTTGCAGATATGAACCACGCAGTCTATAAAGCCCTTGTATTGCTTAGCTGCCCGCATTTGCTTGCTGGCATGCTGCATTTGCAGCAGCAGCCTGACTAGTTTGATGAGGGCTACTGGCATCTTAGAGATGGCCACAGCCTCTCCACCAGTCAAGAAGTCCTTGGTGAAGGACACAGAGGCATCTGTCTCGTTGAAAGAGAAAAAAAGAGACAGGGGAGTGCTGGACAGGACTGGGTTGATAACTAGCTTTGACTACTGGACTCTAGGCTTGAACTTGTATTTTGGATTTGTCTACATGCTCATGTGCCAAGTCCATCATGCCCTAATTACTGAAGCTTTATAGTAAGGTTAAAATGTAAATTTTATAGTACTTTTACTTTATAGTAAGTAGTTATACTTTATAGTAAATACTATAAGTACAGTATAGTACTTTATATAAGTATTATAAAGTATTATAAAGTATAGTGCTTTATAGTTAAGTAAGTATTTTTACTTATAGTAAGTAAAAAATGTAAATTCCTCCCATGAATTATTTTCAAAAAAATCATTGCCTCTGGAGCAAAAGAGATGACTCAGAGTTTAAGAATACTGGTTGCTCTTCAGAGGTCCCAGGTTCAAGATCCAGCCCACGGGTAAACACACACACACACACACACACAGAGAGAGAGAGAGAGAGAGAGAGAGAGAGAGAGAGAGAGAGAGCGCTAACATACCATTAACTCTTAACTCCAGTCCCAGGGGATCTAATACTATCTTCTGGCCTCTGAAGGCACTGGATGCTGATGGTACCTAAATCACAGCAGGACCTAGTAGCATGCATTTTAATCTCAGCACACAGGAAGCAGAGGCAGGTGGATCTCTGTGAGTTTAAGGCCAATCTGGTCTACATAGCAAATTTCAGGTTAGCCAGGGCTATATAGTGAGACCCTTTGTCAAAATTACCAACCAAAATTAAAAAAAATTCAAGTCACCTTGTCCATGCTATGCCATTCAAAATAATTTGAGGTAAATATATACATAGATATTATATTTCATAATACAATATATTATAATTTATATATGTATAAATACATTACATATAATTTATAATATAATATATAAATACTATAATATAGTTACATATAAATATAATAAGTATATACTTATATAATTTATTTATTCATTCATGTGGGGAGTCATATATACACCACTCACATAGGTGTAATGGGATCATATTGGAGAAAAATTTGCAAGAATAAGATCTTGCCCTCTCTCATGCCATGATCATGTCAAAGACCACAGTCACAGATGATGGAAAAATGGCAAAGCACCCACCACCACCATGAGATTCATAGGGAAGCAAAGCCTTCCTCTGTTCCAAGTGTGAATGATAATAATATATGCAGAAAATATCCACCATAGCTTTCTGCCTCCTGGGTATCTACAGGCTGGAGACTGATCCCATGCAGATACCGCACTTCCTAAGATTAGTTATGCCTATCTTCTTGATTCAGCTGTATACCATAACCCTGCCTCCCTATTCAACTGCATATGATAAACACAATGAGCTTCCAGGGTGCTTCAGCTTTTCCATCAGAGAGCCCAGTGCACCTCTGTTGTGGTAAATATTAATTGGGGGTTTCCATCTCACCTTTGATCATTTAGTTCCCAAATAAAAGATACAAAACCTTTATTTTTATAATAAGCCTTAAAGCACTAGAGCAGGGATCTACCTCTATGCTAATATCAACCCTCTATGCTATTTTGTCTTCTTCCCTGTCAATAACCCCAAGATACAACTTGCCATGTTCCTACTCCAATTGGCTGCCCCTCAGTGCCATGCTCTCATGATCCACCTACTCCCGTGGCATCTTCCTCCTTTTACCTCTCCCTCTCCTTGTAGTCTCTCAGTCCCTAAGCCCAGGAACCCAAGTCCAGCCTACCTCTCTTTTGCCCAGGTACAGGCTGTAGGCATCTTTATTAACCAATAGTTTTAAATTAAAGACCAAGGTTTGCACAACAAAAGCTTGCATATGTGAGTAGTCTCTCATCTTGAGGCAACTAGACCTTGGGATACAGAATTTAGCTTTATAATACACAGCAACAGACCAAAACTCAACACTCCTAATTTCAGTTTTCAACCTCAACACACCTGATTCCTGTTTTTCAACCTTAACACACCTGACTTCAGTTTTTCTGTGTCCATGTGCCTGTCCTGTTTCTATTCCCTTACCACCCAAGTCAGGTCAAATCCCCTGAAGCCTTGCTAGGATTCAACAAAACAACTATCTTCTTAGGGGCTTAAAAGAATGTGTTGTATTTTCAGAGGATTGGGTTCAGTTTCCAACACCCATATTAAGCAGTCACAGCTGTCTGTAACTCGTTCGAGGAGAACAAATAAACTCCCCTGGTTTCCATGGGCACCTGCCTGCATGTGGTACACACACACACACACACAGAGAGACAGAGAGAGAGAGAGAGAGAGAGAGAGGCAAAGAGACAGAGAAACAAAGACAGAGAGACAGAGAAATATTTTAAGAAATGTATTCCTTTTATTTATAACTTCAATATTTATTTTTATCTTTAATAATTATTTAAAATTTTCTCAGCAATGTCTTTTTAGTGTACAGATTTTTGGTTAAATTTAGCTTTATTTTATTCTTGCTCAAGTTGTTACATGTTTTGTTCATTTTTTCTTGTTTATGTTATTAGAATGTTTATCAATCATATGTTGGAACACAATTTCTTTTTGTACTTTCATTTTGGTTCTAATAACTTGCTTGGCTGATTTATAACTTCTAAAACTTCCACATAAAGGAACTTGACACTTGAGTAAAAAATTATCTACTTCCTTTGAATAATCAGATCCCTTTATTTTCTTATCTATATTTTCTTTTTCTTCGTGTCACTATAGTATAGTCTAAAATGCTACTATAATGCCCCATAAAAGAGACAAACATGGACATCTTTGCCTAACTTCTAAAATTTAGTAGCAAGTGTTGCTTTTATCAGTTTCATATATCAAAAATTATGTTAGTAGGTGTATATAACTATAAATTGTTACATAACTTTTTTCCATTTATTTTACTTTGTATTTGGAGATAAAGTCTTAGTATATAGGCTAGGCTGTCTCATAAATTACAATGTCACTCCAACTAGCCTCAAGCTCACAATCTGTCTGCCTCAGTCTTTTAAACTGCTACAAGTATAACTATGTGCTACCACACTCAGCACAATGTTATTATACATTACTGATATGATAAACATTTCTAAACAATAAGCCACTTTTCATTATTTCTAATAATATCCCTTACCTTAAATTAAGGTATTTTCATTGCAACAATTTATGGAACATCTTTATTTTCAATATGACTCTCTATATAAGGGATGTCCTATAGATAACATATCATATAATTATGCTTTATATTCTGTCTTGCAGTCTTTGCCATATGGATAGAATTTTAGATAACTTATATTAATATTGTATGGCTGTATATATGTCTGTCATTTGTTTTCAGTGCCCTTTGCATTTTTGTTCTTCATTTGACTGCCTATTTTACTATGTGTTAAATGTTTTTATCTATCATTTTAATCCTACAGTTACTAGTATTATTCTTTTGGTATTTTTATGAATTCTCTAAGACATTAAAATGAAGCTCATACTCTAATCTACTTTCAATTAAGACTGCTTTAATTCTAATTGTGCTAATTGAGCTTCATTTTGCCCTTTCTCTGTACCAATTATTACTGACATTGCCATGATACTGTCCTGTCCTAGCATTACAATACAGTTTGTTACTTTTAAGTGTTTTATAATCAAAATTAATTTTTATGTAACTGTGTTTTAACTATTCCTGTTGTTTTTCTTTCCTCCCTTTCTACTTATGACATCAATTGTTTTATATTTGAAAGAATTCTTAAAGTAGTTCTTTTAAAGTATATTATATTAATGAATTTTCTCAGTTCTTATTTGAGAATTTTCTCAGTTTGCCTTCTTTTTTTTTTAATACTAGTTTTGCTGCATGTCAAATTATTGACCAGTAGGCATTTTTTTTTTGGTTGAATTATGTGTTAGGAATTCTGTTTGTTTCTCTTGCTTTTACTTTGTTGAGCATTTCAAATGCACTGTTTCCTTGTCTATGTACTTGGATAATTTCTCAGCAATAGTTATTGAATTGTTTATCCCTATATATGCTAAGCCATTTTTTACTTGCTACTTAAAGAATGTCTTTATGTTTTCAGCTATTGAAAGATTATAAAATGTCCAGGTGCAGTTGCTTTTTATTTATCCATCTTGAAGCTTATTGACATTCCTGAATATGTACATGAATGTTTCTTATGAAACCTGGGACAATTTCAACCATTAATCAAATAAATATTCTGCTTTCTCACTCTTCTCTCCCAGCACACATATTTAAGTTTGCATAGTGTTATTCTGTAGGTATCTAAGGAGCCATTCATTTACTGTGCTAATTTATTTTTTTCTTTTCTTTTTTTTTAAATTTTCTATATTCTTTATTTACATTCCAAATAATTTCCACTTTCCCAGTTCCCCCTTGCCGAAAGTCCCATAAGCTCTCTTCCCTACCTCTGTTCCCCAATCAACCCCCTCCCGCTTCTCTGTCCTTGTATTCCCCTACACTGCTGCATTCAGTCTTTTTTTTTTTAATTTTATTTTCTAAGTTTTTTTTATTTACATTCCAAATCATTTCCCCTTTCCCATTTTCTCCCTCCCCGAAAGTCCCATAAGTCCCCTTCCCTCCCTCTTTTCCCCATTCAACCCCCTCTCATTTCTCTGTCCTAGCATTCACCTACATCCAGTTTTTCCAGGACCAGGGGTCTCTCCTTCCATCTCCTTAGAAATCTATTGATATGCGAATTGTGTCTAGGGTATTCCGAGATTCTGGGTTAATATCCCCTTATCAGTGACTGCATACCATGTGTGTTCTTTTGTGATTGGGTTACCTCACTAAGGATGATATTTTCAAGTTCTGACCATTTGCCTAGGAATTTTGTGAATTCATTGTTTTTAATTGCAGAGTAGTATTCCATTGTGTAAATATACCACATCTTCTGAATCCATTCCTCCTTTGAGAGACATCTGGGTTCTTTCCAGCTTCTGGCTATTATAAATAAGGCTGCTATGAACATAGTGGAGCATGTGTCCTTATTGCATGCAGGTAAAGCCTCTGGGTATATGCCCAGGAGTGGTATAGCCGGATCCTCCGGGAGTGTCATGCCCAGTTTTCTGAGGAACTGCCAGACTGCTTTCCAGAGTGGTTGTACCAACTTGCAATTCCACCAGCAGTGGAGGAGTGTTCCTCTTTCTCCACATCCTTGCCAACAACTGCTGTCTCCTGTGTTTTTGATCTTAGCCATTCTGACTGGTGTGAGATGGAATCTCAGGGTTATTTTGATTTGCATTTCCCTAATGACTAAGGATGATGAACATCTCTTTAGGTGCTTCTCAGCCATTAGATATTCTTCAGGTGAGAACTCTTTGTTTAGCTCTGTACCCCATTTTTTTAATAGGGTTACTTGCCTCTCTGGAGTTTAACTTCTTGAGTTCTTTGTATATATTGGATATTAGCCCTCTGTCGGATCTAGGGTTGGTAAAGATCATTTCCCAGTTAGTTGGTTGCCGCTTTGTCTTTTTGACAGTGTCTTTTGAACCAGGGGCCTCTCCTTCCTTCTTATTGGGAATCAATTGATATGTGAATTGTGTCTTGGATATTCCGAACTTCTGATCTAATATCCACTTATCAGTGACTACATACCATGTGTGTTCTTTTCTGATTGTGGGTTACTTCTCTTAGGATGATATTTTCCAGTTCCAACCATTTGCCTAAGAATTTCATGAATTCATTGTTTTTAATGCTGAGTAGTATTCCATTGTGTAAAGATACCACGTTTTCTGTATCCATTCCTCCGTTGAAGGACATCTGGGTTCTTTCCAGCTTCTGGCTATTATAAATAAGGTTGCTATGAACATAGTGTAGCATGTGTCCTTATTGCATGCCGGGGAGTCCTCTGGGTATATACCCAGGAGTGGTATAATGGGGTCCTCCAGAACTGTCATGCCCAATTTTCTGAGGAACCGCCTGACTGATTTGCAGAGTGGTTGGACAAGCTTGCAATCCTACCAGCAGTCAACACCTGCTGTCTCCTGAGTTTTTGATCTTAGCCATTTTGACTGGTGTGAGGTGAAATCTCAGGGTTGTTTTGATTTGCACTTCCCTAATGACTAAAGATGTTGAACATTTCTTTAGGTGCTTCTCAGCCATTCGATATTATTCAGGTGAAAATTCTTTGTTTAGCTCTGTACCCCATTTTTAATAGGGTTATTTGGCTCTCTGGAGTCTAACTTCTTGAGTACTTTGTATATATTGGATATTAGCCCTCTGTCAGATGTAGGGTTGGTAAAGATCTTTTCACAATTTTTTGGTTGTCATTTTGTCCTATTGGCAGTGTCCTTTGCCTTACAGAAAATTTGTAATTTTATGAGGTCCCATTTGTTAATTCTTGATCTTAGAGCATAAGCTATTGGTGTTCTGTTCAGGAAAATTTCTCCTGTGCCCACATGCTCAAGGTTCTTCCCCAGTTACTTTTCTAGTAGTTTCAGTGTGTCTGATTTTATGTGGAGGTCCTTGATCCACTTGGAGTTGAGCTTAATAAAAGGAGATAAGAATGGATTGATTTGCATTCTTTTGCATGCTGACCTTCAGTTGAACCAGCACCATTTGTTGAAAAGGCTATCTTTTTTCCACTAGATGGTTTTAGCTCCTTTGTCAAAGATCAAGTGACCATAGGTGTGTGGGTTCATTTCTGGGTCTTCAGTTTTATTCCATTGATCTATATGCCTGTACCAATACCATGCAATTTTTAACACTATTGCTCTATAGTACTGCTTGACGTCTGGGATACTGATTCCCCCAGATGTTCTTTTACTCTTGAGAATAGTTTTAGCTGTCCTGGGTTTTTTCTTATTCCAGATGAATTTGAGAATTGCTCTTTCTAACTCCATGAGGAATTGAGTTGGGATTTTGATGGGGATTGCATTGAATCTGTATATTGCTTTTGGCAAGATGGCCATTTTTACTATATTAATCCTGCCAATCCATGAGAATGGAAGATTTTTCCATTTTCTGAGGTCTTCTTCAATTTCCTTCTTCAGAGTCTTGAGGTTCTTGTCATACAGATCTTTCACTTGTTTGGTTAGAGTCACACCAAGATACTTTATATTGTTTGTGGCTATCGTGAAGGGTATCATTTCTCTAATTTCTTTCTTAGCCTGCTTATCCTTTAAGAAGAGGAAGGCTACTGATTTGCTTGAGTTGATTTTATATCCAGCCACTTTGCCAAAGTTGTTTATCAGACGTAGGAGTTCTCTGGAGGAGTTTTTTTGGTCACTTACGTATACTATCTTATCATCTGAAAATAGTGATAGTTTGACTTCTTCCTTTCCAATTTGTATCCCTTTGACCTCCTTATGTTGTCTAATTGCTCTAGCTAGAACTTCAAGTACTATATTGAAAAGATATGGAGAGAGAGGGCAGCCTTGTCTAGTCCCTGATTTTAGTGGGATTGCTTCAAGTTTCTCTCCATTTAGATTGATGTTGGCTACCTGTTTGCTGTATATTGCTTTTACTGTGTTTAGATATAGACCTTGAATTCCTGTTCTTTCCAAGACTTTTAGCATGAAAGGATGCTGAATTTTGTCAAATGCTTTTTCAGCATCTAATGAAATGACCATGTGTGGTTTTTTGTTTTTTTTGTTTTTTTTGTTTTTTTTTTTTTGCTGAGATTGTTTATATAATGACTTACATTGATGGATTTCTGTATATTGAACCATCTCTGCATCCCTGGGATGAAGCCTACTCGATCGTGGTGAATGATCATTTTGATGTGTTCTTGGATTTGGTTGGCAAGAATTTTTTTGAGTATTTTAGCATTGATATTCATAAGCAAAATTGGTCTAAAGGTCTCTTTCGTTGTTGGATCTTAGTGTGCTTTTGGTATCAGTGAAATTGTGACTTCATAAAATGCATTGGGTTGTGTTCCTTCTGTTTTTATTTTGTGGAATAATTTGAAGAGTATTGGTGTTAGGTCTTCTTTGAAGGCCTGATAGAATTCTGCACTAAAACCGTCTGGTCCTGTGCTTTTTTTTGGTTGGAAGACTTTCAATGACCACTTCTATTTCTTTAGGGTTATGGGACTCTTTAGATGGTCTATTTGACCCTATTTAATTTTAGTATTTGGTATCTGTCTAGGAAATTGTCCATTTCCTCCATATTTTCCAGTTGTGTTAAGTATAGGCTTTTGTAGTAGCTTTAGTTGTTTCTACTTCCTTTTTTGGATCCTGGATGGATTTGCTCGGATCCTTCACTTGTTTGATTGTGTTTTCCTGTATTTCTTTAAGATATTTTTGTGTTTCCTCTTTCAGGACTTCTGCCTATTGACCCAAGTTCTCCTGTATTTCTTTAAGTGATTTTTATGTTTCCTCTTTATGGGCTTCTATCTGTTGACCCATATTCTCCTGAATTTCTTTAAGCGATTTTTGTGTTTCCTTTGTAAGGACTTCTACCTGTTGATTCATGTTCTCCTGTACTTCTTTAAGAGATTTATTATGTCCTTCTTGAAATCCTCTAATAGCACTATGAGATGTTATTTTAAATCCAAATCTTGCCTTTCTGTTGTGTTGGGGTATCCAGGACTTGCTGTTGTCAGAGTTGGGTTCAGATGGTGCCATATTGCCTGGATTTCTGTTAGTAATGTTCCTATGTTTGCCTTTTGCCATCTGGTTATCTCTGGCGTTAGTTGGTCCTGCTGTCACTGGCTGGTGCTTGAACCTCCTGTGAGCCTGTAAGGCTATTTCTGCACCCCTGGATGACCAGGTTTCCCCTGGCACAGATGGCTGAGGGGCTGCCCTGCTCCTGGGTGCTGTTGGAGCCCTGGTGTGTCTTGCTCCAAGCAATGTTATACTCGGGATATCTCTGTGTACCTGGTTTCCCTGTCTGGTCCGTCACCGGAGCAAAGATGGCGAAGGCTGTGAGACACTCTCCAAGCTTGGGTCACCAACCTATTTTCCAAAGAAATACCTTCTCATAGGCAATACACAAGACAAATAAACAAAGGGATCATGGAAGCAGGTGTTAAGTCAGAAACCAAATTAGCAAAGGAAAAGTTAAATTTGACCAAATAATTGCCAGTGTCAGAGAACCTTATAATAGGAATAGAAAATAAACCAAACACAGAAGCCCCTCAATAGAACATCAGAGCTTGTTCAGATGTTCATTGGCTCTCCATACCCAACAGGAAGACTCATAAGAAGAGGCATGCACATTCTCACTAGTCTGAGATTTCACTTAAAGTCATAAAGGCCTCAGCTTGTTTCAGTGGTATCATGGTTAGAATCCATTTCTACCAATGCCTTGTAACGAGAGACCCTAAGGTCAGTAACTGAAAAAGTCTGTATTATCAATTTATGGAAACAAAGGGCACATACTGTGTAGAGCTATAGGCAATCACAGTAAGGAGGTATTCCTCTTGTTTGGTTTTCTGTAGGTGTGATAAAAAAAGATAACCAGAGGTTACTTTTAGGAGGAAGATTTCTTTTTGGCTTGCATTTAAAGATCATGATCCATGGAAGAAATTTAGGGCAGGACTTATGTAAGAACTGAAGCAAAAAACATGGAGGAATTGTGTTTATTGACTCATATCACTGGTTGATGCTTGGCTAGATTTCTTATACAGTCATAATAATGGTACCATCTACAGTAGACTGACTCTCCTACATTAATCCTCAATCCAGACAAACTGACAGATGTGGCCATGGGTAAGTCTAATCATGGAAACTCTTCAGTAGAGGTATCCTCTTCCCAAGTGATTCTAGGTTGTATATAGTTCACAATAAAACCAATCTGGATGGAAATAATTTTATAAACTTAAAGGATTTGGGCTTGTATAGATTGTAGATTAGAGTTCACAGAAGTAGGACTTTGCCTTCACTGAATGCTGTTAAGATCCAGAAAGTACTTTATAACTTGGTATTTTAATAAATCTCCTGACTGTGATAGGAAGATGAAGCTAAAGCCATAGTTGGAAGTGATTCATATTCTCTCTTACTGAAGATTTTTGTTCTGTGGCCCAGGCTACAGTGAAAGGGGTAGGCTTTCTTATGAACACTGATGGTGTAGAATTTATAAGGCTCTCACTGTTGGGTGGTTTATTCTCCAATTACTCCTGTTTGTCCCTGCTTTTTAGTTTTTCTTATGATTCACTTACCTTTCCTATTGTTGGCTTTTTAAGCATTATCAGGATCATATGAAAAAGCTATGTTAGTGTATTAAAATTGTTTGAATTTCTCTTGGGATGATACTTGTTTATCTTCAAACTTTATAGGGAGAGCATCTTTTCTTCTTTCACTAGATACAGATTTGTCATGAAAAATTATGATGACGCATGTTCCAATGCCCAAGGGTTTTCTCCTCTAAGCTGTGCTCCTTTTCTGTGCTGGACTTCACTGTCCTCATTGCTTCAGGATGAAGTTTCTGGCTTTCCACCATCCCATGACATTATTTTCTCCTAGCATTTAAGGAGTGGCAGGCAAGATACTTTCCTTGTGAACGCTGTTTATATACCACCCTGGGGCCTGGATCACAGTCAAGAGAAGCTGAGCAAAGAACACAGTCTTCATTTTCAGCTCTCTTTGCCAGAAAAAATTTTTTTTCTACAATCTCTATGCAGGAATATATAGCCTATGGTGTCTTTATAGTGTCTTCACAAACTGATCATAGGGGACTAATGTCTTCCTCATCAAAAAAACAAACAAAAAAAAAACAAAAAGCAAAACTGATCTTGTTACAAAGCTTTATCTGTTAGTTCTGCTAAAACCTATTTTTCATTGGCACAGTGACCCAGTGAACACAAATGGCCATGCCCATTACAGTAGTATGAGATTTTAGTTAGATAGGATGTACACAGGAAGATCAGAGAGTTACAAAGACACAAGGGGAAAGTCATGACAACTGGAGAAATTTCTAGAAAAAACAAATGGAGAATGGGGCAGCTCGGAAGTGAGAAGTTGGTGGGGAGAGATCCTTGGAAAAGGAGAAATTCGTAGTGCTTAATCTGAGCCTGAAGCCCTGGGGAGGATAAGAGACGATATTTAGTTTACTGTAGTTCGTCCCTAAGGCCTCAAAGGTTTTTCCTTTCCAGTTAGCATATGCTTGTTGAGCTCATCCTTAAACAGTCATGTTAGTGAGATTTCGCGGGTGCCACTTCTGACATTTCTAGTGGATATGATCTCAAAGCAAACTTTCTGTGTCCCTGGCTCTTAGAATCTTTCCATCCCCCTTTTCTGCAATGATTCCTAAGCTTTAGGTACAGGAGTTGTGTTGTAGATGTATCTGCTGGGACAAGGCTCCACCACTGCACATTTTGATCGGCTGTGTTTTTCTGTAATGCTCTCAGTTTATTTCAGAGAGTTTATTATCAAAGTTTCCTTTGATAAGTGATGAGGACTACATTTATCTGCAGGTACAAAGAGAAATATTTAGAATGTAGTTAGTGATTATACTGGTTTACTAAAGTGACAGTTGTAAGTTTTCCCCTAAGGAATGCTGAGAGCAAGAGAAAGTTACTTTGCCGAGGAAGAGTACAGCAGCTGGTTATTGTAATATCACATTGTCCTAAAAACACTTAAATGCATGTGACATTATATGAACTATGCATGTGACATTATATGAACTGAACACTTAAATGCATGTACTCAGCAATGTGAGAGAGGTGTAGGTGAGAAATTGTGAGGCTGGTGGCTTCCCAATGGCACTGAGTGGCAAAGGTTTGTAGGACTTGAACTCCTAGTAGATCTGACTTCACTTCTAGCTTTTGACCAAACTCTTTAAAGCTCTTCTCCATCTTCTCCATCCAAGGTTTTTCCATGGTAACAATAAACAAGAGTGAACAGTCTTGGTGATGCCTCCTGCTTCTACCCAGTTTCATCTGTGCAAGAGCTGACAGTGTAGATGTGTGGCTATGATGAAGAGGAGTCACATGATACAACCATTAAATGAGTATCCTAATTTAGTGAAGGAACATCCTGAGGCTTATAAGGCTGAATTCCAAAGCTGAGGATCAAAGCAAAGCAAGGTAAAGAAATAACAACAGAGGTCTATGGAATTGAGCCTTGGCAGGGGAGGGGGGCAGGAAAGCTTGACTTTCCATTTCTGTGTCTTCCAGAGACACCATGGACTCATAGGAAAGACCAAGATGACCTGTTTCTTTTTAATAGATGAGAGTGTATGAGAGTGTTCTTGGGCTTGGAACGAAACAAACCCTAAAAGCGGAGCTATTGTCTAGAATTAGGTTGAAGAGTGCAGAGGCCTGAGCCTTGGCCAGGAATACCACCTGTAATTTTAGCATTAGTCATCATCAAGAAAGAGGCTATTTATTAAATTTCCCTTCCATATAGTTATATATTCATGCAAACAATTCCACTCAGACTTCCTTTCCAAATATTGCTGTCTCTTTCTGATAATACAGAGGGAGAAAACTCTAATTCAATTTTTCTTACCATAAGTTGGCAATACAATAACATCTGGGATCCCAAAAAGAACTAGGATTTTCTTGCCCATGAGCCAATAATTCTGCTGTTGACCCTAGAAGTATCTCTCATTCAGTTCATTCTGCTCTATCATGCAAGAGACAGCATTAAATCCCACAGATAAGTGTTCTGTCTCACAATCCTCCATCACTTTAGACACTGCATGCAAGTCCAAGAAAGGCTCTAGAATTTCCAAATGACAGCCTATGTGTTAGGGTTCTTGGGATCCCTTTCTTGCAGCATATTAATTTGCTTGAACAGCTCACAGAGGCCAGAATATTTATTTACACCTGCCAGCTAATTCTGCAGAATATTTTAAGGGGCAAAGATAAACAACATATGAAGGTACATAAAATAAAGTCTGGAAGCTTCCTCTCACAAGCAACCTGTTGTCTGGAGAGTAGAGGTGCAGTGTTCTGACAGCTCCGGGATGAGATTGTCTTCAACAGCCTGTGAGCCTCCACGTGTTAACCACACAAAAATTCTCATACTCCTCTCCTTTGCGGTTTTCCCATAGAAACCTCATTACATAGGCATGATTGGCAATAGACAACCATGCAGAAAAGTAATTGGACACAAAGGATGCAATCCAGTGCTCAAGAGTTTTGGCGAGAAACTCAACAAAGCCTGCTTTGAGACCTTGTTCTGTGCAGCATACCTTCCTCCAAGGCAAGGGGCAAAACCTTTTCTGAAATGAAGGGCTTTTGAACAACTAAAGACAAATATGAGAATTTATGTATGGCCATTTCAGGGTAGAAAGCAAGAGAAAATTGGGCTCTCCTTGAGAGAGAAAATTTTAATCTTGTGGTTTGTCTTCTGAAGGAAAGGGAGCAGATACAAGGAAGGTAGCCAGGCAGAGGGAGATTGCTATGCAAAGCTACTTCTGATTTCTAAAGCTTCCCAACAACACAACAGAGTATTGCCCACTCTTTGATAGTATATGGGGTTCTCTTTTGTCCACATGCTTTCTCCTATGCTATCTGTATTGCTTTGATAATTGATTCTGATTCTGCTAAGTATTGGACTGTAATTTTGATTTGCATTTCTCTGGTGGCCAACAAAATTGAGTATTTTTTTTCATAGACTTCTTAGCTTGCACTTATTTTGTGGGCTGAACATTTACATCCCTTGCTCATTATAAATGAACTCCTTAGGAGGTCATTATTGGCTTTTAGGATCATTATAGGTTCTGGATATTAACTCCTTGTCATATAATACTTTGCAGACATTTTCCCAGTCTCTAGACTGACTCCACACTCTGTGTCCTGTGTCCTGCAAAAGTTTCTTAGCTTGCTATAATGTCCTTGCTCTCATCTACTATGCTATTTAGAAGTCTTATCCTAAAAACCCCTGGCTACATAAATAATTGAAAATGTTACTGTCATGTTTTCTTCTAGTCTTCTTATGATCTTGCGTTTATGTCTTTTTTTCATTTTGAGTTTATTTTGGTTGCATGTGAGAAAAATTCCTCAAAAGCCAAAATCAATCTACCATATAATCCAGCTATCCTGCTTCTGGATATATATATAAGGGAAATAGATGCTATCAACAGATCAAAGACATGTCTGCACATCTATGTTTATTGCTCTGTGATATATAATAACCAAGAAATAGACCAACCTAGATGCCCCTAATGGATAAACAGATAGAGAAAATGAGAACATATATACACAGTGTGTGTTATATTATTTAACCATAAAAACAATTTTGCTGCAAAAATAGTTGGGACATGAGGGCATCGTGCTAAGTGAAATAAGTCAGATATAAAAACACAAATATCCCATGTTTTCTATTGTATGGATGTCCTGAAGTTCAACTATCCATTAATAGTCTATAGCACAGAAGAATAACTGTAGCTCATAATATCCTGTCTTGGGTTTTTTATAACTAGAAAAAAGAAAATGTAGTTGTAAACACTAGATACTTTGAGTCAGTTGGTATTTTTTGTGAATATGTACTGAAATATCAAACTTTATCCTATAAATATACACAATCATATTAACAAAAAGAAGAACTGTTTAATATGGAAATGTTAACCACTACCACGATTTGATCATTGAATACCCAGACAGGAAGTGAATTGTCATGACATACCCATAAATTTGTATGATTAAAATCATAATCTTTGTTAAGAAGGCTGACTTTCATTCTCATCAGTGTGAAACTACTCTGAAACTGCCTCAAGAATCAAGCAAAAAAAATTGCAAAAATTCCAGCTTTTCTCTTCTAGTCACTTGAGGAATAAGAGCTCCACATTGTAAGTGAGAACTGTGAACAGAAAATAAGGTAATGTCATTGTAGTAACTCTCTGCTGCTTAGCCTTTGAAATCCCACTTTCTACCTAGAGTTGTCGTCATATATTGATCTACACCCTGTTCCTCATTCCCAAGCCCTGCCAGCTCTCCTTCAAGCAGTTGCCTGTATCTCTCATTCTCTTTGAGAGACCAGGTCTCGGCATCTAGGCTGTGGACCCAGTTGCAGCACCTAGGGTCACAACTGTCTTGTGCTTGCTGTGGTCACAGTTGCAGCAGTCAAGGTCACAGTGATCTTCTTTGCCCACATGGTATGTGATGTGTTTCTCGAGACTGCCTTCAGTGAATCCTGCTTCATCTTTTCTCTTCCATCCTTATTGGCATTTTGCTTGGGTCCTTGTAGCATTCTCTGAGAATTATCTTTGAATGGTGATTAATTTATTCCTGTGTCCATTTTCATTTGGAAGTTCAAACAGGAAAGAGACAAGTACTATCGTCCATGCTTAAAATTCATCAGTATAACTCAAATTTACTTTGACCTAAGAGCCTATGTGTACTCTCAATCACCTTTTGATATCTACTTGCCTAAATGTTGTGATTATTTTTCAAGTTTCAAGGTCTATTCTTTGCAGTTTGAAAGTTTTTCCTCCTTTTTAGTGGTACTAGAGATGAAGCCCAGGTCCTTGCATATTACAAACAACAGTTTTCCCAACAAAGCTATACCATCGCTGAACTATATCCTGGTCATTGCTTTCTTTTTTGCTCGAAACAGGGTCTCATTGAATTGTACAGGATAAACTTAAACTCACTCTGTAACTTAGGCACACCTTGAACTTGTTTTGGCCCCATAAATAGCTAAAAATTTAGGCCTGCGTCACCTGACCCAGCATTTTACTTCAATTATCTGAAGTTAAAAAAAATAGGTTTCTTGCATGTCTGTAAAGATTTAAATGTATTTCTACAGTGACTCTTCTGAAAATTCTTTTTGGGAAGCTGTGTCTTGTCCTCCTAAATCCTCAATATTTCTAAATTTTGCCTATGTCTTTCTTTCTCTATCCCTTCCACTGAGGTGGAAACTATGTTATGACTTCTCTGCTATCTAACTGGCTACCTAATGGTTTGAGAAATGGTGTATGGTGAAGATATATGTAAGGACTATGGCCCTCTCAAGGAGTCTGCTCATGTCAGAGGACAAAACATCGGTGCACCCCCACTGTACCTAACAATGTATGCTTAAAGTTCAGTTCAGTGTTCATTCTATAAGCTTCCTCCCCACTATTTTCCAATGTATATCAAGCTAACACACACAAACACATGCACACACACACACACACACACACACCTATCTTTTATATTGGGATATTAAAGGTTTTACATGTCTAAGGATTTAAAATCTAAAACTATCCCCTCTCCAGTAAGCTGTGTAACCATTAAAAGGAAGCTATCAACGTCTAAAGTAAAACGAGCACAGGCTACTTAGAAGAGGTCCTGAGAAGTGGACCTGTTGTCTCCTGGTACATAGTCCGGTAAATGACAGGTCTAAAAAACCCTGAGGAAGTTCTGTCCTTTCTTGCAAAAATGCTAGTGTTTAAACATTTGAGTCAGACACCTTTCTCGAGCTCAATGATGTCTGCTTTATGCTGTCAAGAGCACTAGATTGGTGCCTTTTCAAGTGTCACACAAGTCCATTTTCCCCTCTCCTTATACCTCTGTGAGTTAATATTTGTACTTACTCTCACACTTAATTATTTCCTGTTCTTTGTTCAAGTTATTCTAACTGATGCTGTCCAGGCTACCTGTTAGAAAAATCGGTTTTTCTTTTCTATTTCCATCTTATTTCAGACAAACACTTTCTAAAAACAAAATTGTTTAAATTATTTTTTTTAAAAAGTCTGACTTATTCTATATTATAAATGAAAAGTATTGATAGATTCAGCACATATAATTCATGTAGAAACATATAATTAAAATAAATATTAAAAATACTTTCAAAAACTACACATAATAAAGTATGCAGTGTATGAATAACACATTCATGTATTCTTATTATTTGTGAAGAATTATGAATGAAAGAGTGATTTCACAAAAGAAACATATGCACAATGTTTAGACAAATGAATTGGTTGTTATTTAACATTTTAGCATCAAAAATATAAATAAAAATAAAATGTCTTATTAATTTTAATTCACAGAGTTTATCTTGTTCTCCTTTATTGATTATCTGATTTACTATTTCTCCAAATACAATGTTCAATTCAAGTAGGTCTCTTGTTTTAATAACACAACTTTGTCAATGAGAATATCTCACTACTTATAACCTATCGCAACCCATTATCTGGTTATTTGTCCTTGGGCATTTCCTTGTGCTCAACAATGGTGCCCATCATCTTATAAATGCCATAGTATATAACCTGTTCAGTAAACCAAGTTCATTGAGACGCTAAAGCAATAGCATATTAATTAATAGTAAATTTGCAATGAGCATTCTGAATACTAGCTCTCAACTGCCATGTTAATCCTAGCCTAGGCCAGTGGTAAGGTTTTCGAAGGCAAGCCATTGTCCTTACATACAGGACACCTGCAATCTCACTTATTTAGACATTCTCTCTCAAAAGAATGCCTAGAATTAATATTCAGTTTATTTTCACAGTTCACAAAATCATATCCTGACAGATCACACTGTATTTGATATTTATTAGAAACATTCATTGGAAGTATGTATTCAGCCCCTTTATAGTCCAGTCAAATCATGGCTTTTACAGAGACACAATGTTCTTCCTTGGCTTCAAGTCAAGATGAAAGTTTGTTTGTCATTGGTTTTTCATTATTTTGAGAGAGTCTTTTCCCGGGAGAGGGGTGAATCAGCAGTTAAGGGTCCAGTTAACCAAAACTTCAGATCAGAGCACAGTATACTTACAAGTCCAACGACACCAACTTCTGTGTTTTATTTGTATATTCAAATTTCCCACTCCCATTCTCTTACCAGCCATTAGAAGTTGCAATACCTTAACTGTCTTTTTCTTTTGCGAGTTTGTGTAACATATATGCTGTTGCAAGTTTTGCACATATTGAAATTTTAGTAAGTGCCATTTATTTTGTATTGTCTTATGCTCTGCTAGTCTTAGTTCTTCCAAAAAAAAAAAAAACCCTTCATGAAACACCCATGCCAAGATAACTAGTACTGCTGGCATTCAGTGCTTTACTTTAATTACAAAAGAAAAAAAAAAGATCCCAGGGCTAGGGAGAAGAGTCAGTGTTGTTGTTCAAGTATGAGGACCTAAAGATAGGTCCTCAGAACACTTATAAATAGCTACATAAAGTAGCAACTACTGTAACCCCAATACTGAGACAGTGGAGAGAGGAGACAGGAGTTTGATGGCCCATGAGTCTAGCCGATTAATGAGCTCCAGATTTAGTGAGAGTTTATTTTGAAAAAATAAGGTGGAGAGCAATAAAGACACCTGCTATGGACCTCTGTGGTCACTACATATACACTCATAGACTCACTGCACACCTGCACACTCATACATGCACTACACACGTGTGCACGAGCACACTCACAATCAAAGGATCCATCTGTATTAGCATTCAAGCACAACAGCTGACCGTGTTTGACACTGTGTGGGTTTTGTTTGCTTTGTCTTGTTTTTAATGAAAAAGAAACATCATGGAACAAGGCCACGTCCGTTTGTTTGCATTTACCAATGATTTCACCCTACTGCTACCATGGAAACCACGGGGTCTACAAAGTTGATTATGTCTCCTGTCAGACCCTCCAGAGAAAGGTCACAGTGCCTGGAACAGGATGATCCAGCACAGCCTCTATACAATGCTTGTTGAAAATCTATTTCTGCAGCCATTTCTTGCAGACTGAAGAGAAGCACTCAAACATTTGCCATGACTGCAGAGATTTTCCCAAGGCAACTTTCCACTTCAGACATCCCACTGTGGTCATGTGACATGGCCACAGAGCTGGCACACCCAGTCACTCCTTTAAAATGCTCCCTCCATGGGCTCCACATTAACTTCCCTGGATTTTTATGGGCTTGAACAGTTAAGCCACAGTGCACAAACTCTTAAGTCTGCATTTTAAAATAAGCCCGTAACTAATGCTCAGTTGGAAAATAAAGCCAGAGTTGGAACTGGTTCTCATTTTTCCTACTAACAATATTCTCTTTTGTTTTTTTAAAATTAATTATGGATGACAATAGTTTCCTATGCTATAGATTACCATGAAGAAATCTAGACTTTGGGGTTAATATTTAGAAATACAACAGGCACAACCACTTTGTGATTAAAGTAAGTCTGGTACAAACAGTAGACCTGAGGTCCTGGCATCAGACAAAGGCCATGATCTTTCAAAACATGATTACTCTGTGCCTTTGTCTAGAGCATCTCCTGTGGGCATGTTTTCTTCAAAACTCAGTGTACAGAGAAGCTAATGTCTTATGAAGAATGAGGCACAGAGTATGTGTCTCTTAAAAATTGGGCTTTGGTGGATATTTTTTTAATTAATCAATTAATTTAGTTTTTCTCACTCCATATTTTATTCCCCCTTCACCCCTGTCTACCCTCTGACTGTTCCGCATCCCATATCTCCTCCCTACTCCCTGTCCCCACCCCTCACCCCACCTGACCGCTAAACTCCCTGGAGCCTCCAGTCTCTTGAGGGTTAGGTACATCATCTCTGAATGAACAAAGAACCAGCAGCCCTCTACTGTATGTGTGTTGGGGGCCTCATATCAGCACCAGCTGTATGTTACCTGTCTGGTGGTCCAGTGTTTGAGAGATCTCGGGGGTCCTGATTAAATGAGACTGCTGGTCCTCCTACAGGATTTCCCTTCTCCTCAGCTTCTTTCAGCCTTCCCTAATTCAACAACAGGGGTCAGCTGCTTCTGTCCATTGGTTCAGTGCAAATATCTGCATCTGACTCTTTCAGCTGTTTGCTGGGTCTTCTGGAGTGTGGTCATGCTTGGTCCTTTTTGTGAGTGCTCTATAGCCTCAGTAATAGTGTCAGGACTTGGAACCTCCCCTTGAGCTGGATCTCACTTTGGATCTGTCTCTGGACCTTTTTTCCTCAGGCTCCTCTCCATTTCCATCCCTGTAATTCATGCTTGCCTTTTTATTATTATTATTATTATTATTATTATTATTATTATTATTAATTGTTGATATTAATTATAATATTATAATGTTATAATGTTAATATATTATTAATAATTATTATAATTATTAATAATTTCCCTGAATCCAAGAACTCTAGAAATTTGAACGTAACAACCATATCCCAATATGCGCAGTTACATTCATGGAGATCACATCATGAGAAGAGTCTAGATATCAGATAATAAGTCACTCCACCCAAAGACCTGAGAAAGCCATGGGATGAGGGCACCAGGGGCACAGCAAAATGGATGATCAGTCAACAGTGTTTTATTGATATGCAAGTGATGTAATTAGCTCTGTGCAAGCCACCTTGCCTTCATTAACCTTATGAGCTGTAATAAACATTTGCTCCATGAGTTTTCATTGCTTTGATTTCTCTTGTTTTCAGCTTCTAGCAAGGATATAATTTGAATAAAGAAATCATTATCTAAGACTTCTAACATTGAAGTGAGTCTGTCTAAGTTGACATTTTCCCAACGCATGGGTAAATATAAGCTAATCCATGAATAATGCTGTCTTTTATTTAATTGTTGTTATTTATTTCTTTTGAATTTGCTGTGCAATATTTAATGTGCACAAAAAGAAAAATGGTGGTATATATTTATTCATATATTACTCAACTTATAAAGGAAATGTTTTTGAGCCACTTAAAGCCTAAATCAGCATGATATCTCATTACTGAATCCTTTCTAACTACTAAACAGAGCAATTCTCTTGATGTTGAAGACCATTGTTACTATACTTCTCTCCATATGTTCCTAAGTATGTATTCATCTCTGTAATATGAAATGTTGTATATGGCAACACATAACTGTATCCTAATGTGCTCCTCTTGCAGATTATTTTAACAAGAATTGTTCTGAGGCTTATCCATATTGCTACAGGTAGCAATTGTATAGTATCCTATTGTGTAAATATAGCACATTTTACCTATGTCATTTTAATGTGTGTGCGTGTGTGTGTGTTATCTTCTTTCCAACTTCTTCTTATTACAAAAGTATTTTAGGACATTTATGCATACATTTCTTTTTGGACATTGAAAGAGGTTCTCTAACTTGGGAATCAAATACTAATGACTTTATACTACCACCACCACCACTAGCATACAACTTACTGAAAACTAAAAATGTAAAAATATGTTTCATAAATAGTAAAGAATTTTATCTTCACAATAAACTCTGAGACAAATTTATTACAATCATTATCTTACACATATAGGAAATATGTAGATGACTATTGTGCAATACATAAATCTTTAATTTACAATTCTGTAATGTTTGAAAAGTTGGATTTCAAACTCTTAATTGATGTTTACTCATCATTTCTATAAGCACTAAAATGAAAGGGAAAGAGTTTAAGTAAGGTTCCTGGCTCCAAAGTAGAAGGCAAGTCATTTACTGATGCACAGGCAACTTATCAGTGGCTCTTCCCTTGCTTGCACTCTCTCCTGTGATGCACTCTGCACCTTTTGTGATGCTCTCTGAACCTTGAAGGTCATGATATTGATGCCCTATTTAGGGATAAACACTACACCAATGCTCATTCGTTGCACTTTTACCAATTACAAAACTCTGCATGAACCATTGTCTGTAGCAGTAAGGAGCTGCTATGTGGAAGACAGAAAAGCACTAATCTGTGTATATAAACATTAGCATTTAGAAGGTAGTTTAACATGTCCAGTTAGCAAAAAAGACCAGCTTTACAGTTCCAGGCATAGGTGATATTAAAGATCTTATAACTGTGGTCAAATCAAACAAAAATAAAATGTTCCAGCTCACGGAGATTGTAGGAAGTGTCATTTTTCCACTAACACATTAGTATTAACACTTAAAACACAGATACTATAAAATCTTACTAAGTGGAAAATTCCATGTGTGAGAAGTGGGCTTCTCGCCCAGTGATAGCTGATTCCTCCTCTTAAATGACTCCTCTGTGTTCAGCGGATTTCAGAAACTCTGTCATCGTTATAAGGATGCTGTGAAAATATGTTTGACTAAGAAAAAGGGTAAGACTTGTTTTGCAAAAAAATAAAATCCAGGCCATAAAACGTTAAGATCTGTTCAGAACAACAGTGCTACATACTAATCATACAATCTATTTTTATGCCAAATGTCTTTGCCTGGAAAAAGTGAAGACATACTCTTACCTCTATAATTTTCTTCTCCCTTTCCCTCAAAGGAAGAGCTTTGAGGATTTGATCACTCATGGACTTCAGAGAAGCTTCTTTGTGGGCCATTAGCCAGTGCTTTGCTTCTACAGCTCCAGAAAAATTATCAATCACACCAAGGAAAGCATTCTCACTCATGTAACAAAAATCTTCAAGATCTTCCTAGTTAACTGACTAAATTAAATAAGTAAACAGTATTTTTTGAGACTATGGCTATAAAGAGACAGATCTGGCAGGTCCTTGAGACTGGTCAAAATTCCACCCCTCCCCCAGCACAAGGATAGAAGTTCCTTTTCCTAAAACAAAACAAATTCTTGCTGAAAACTTAATGATGGGAAGAGAGAGATCTTTAAGTGATATTAGTGATTAAGGGTCAATCTTCATTCGCACATAGAACTTCTCTAAAAGCTTAAAGTCTGTCGTAATATTCAAAAGGCATAAAGAAAAGCAATTGAAAATACTAAAGCTCATTTTCTGCATCATTTTTGAGCTGGAAAGTTTGTTTCCCAAGAGAATGCCAGTGTCTGACTATGGTGCATGATTGTAGAACCTGCCCCATTAAAGGCTATTCCAATAAGCAGCCTTTATGTTCAGGAAGTACTCTGCAGTCAATGTCTTTGATACCACTTAGTACCAAGAAAACAAATTCTGAGAGGTATGCCATTACCAGAGAGTGTTTTCTTCCTGCCATGAGTTCTACAGGAGTGCTCTGATACTGGTGACCTTTGAAAATGAACTCAGAACCTAGAATCCAGATGGAGACAAAAGAATGGGAGATGTGGAGAAATAAAAGGGTTGGACCTGGGGGAAACCAGGACCAGAGGAAATTGCACAGGTGAAATGAATCTCAATAATTAAAATGTCTTATTCCTCTCTGACAATTATCATGTATAAAATCTCTCCATTTCCTCAAGGAAACAAAAGATCTTTGTTGTATTTAAAGCATTCTGTAGTAATTTGTATGCAATTATACTGAATCCCAAAGATGAGTATTGGGGGAGAGAAGCAACCCAGACAATATTAGACGATAATTAATTTCACAAAACAAATTATTGAAGATTGAACTGTATAGTATACCCTCCTACTTAAATAAACCAGTGATCCTATTCCAGGATCACATTATGACTTTAATCAGAGAGCTGTGGTAGTGAAAATGAAATAAAAAGCTTTAGAACCGAGAAAACACCATGCGTGAAACAAGAGCTTCAGCTGCAAGAGCTATGAATTGGAGCCAATATTATTGTGTTTGTCTTAGTGAGGAATCCCACAGAGTCTGACCCTCAGCAGGGGTATGGTTTCAATTAGTGTAGTCATGAGGTACAGGAAACACCTGCAAGATGTTGAAGACGTGAGGAAAGGGAGTCACCCGTAATAGTTTGAGTTAAACAAGCCAATTACCACCAGAAGGCTTTGAGAATCTACAGGAATCATACAATCGGGTAATCCTTTTTGAGATACAAGGGAGTTTAAATTCTATTTGAATTCACCTTCTGGCAGTGTTCATTCTCTGACACTTCCTACACCTTCCATGAGTGGGCAACAGCATCCTCACTCACACAAGAGTAGCCCTGGATACAATAACATGAGCACATTATCCAAGAGTTGAAAAGGAGGACAATTCGCGTATCAATAGATTTCCAAGAAGATGGAAGGAGAGACCCCTGGTCCTGGAAAGACTGAATGTAGGGGAATGCCAAGACAGAGAAGCGAGAGGGGGTTGAATGGGGAAAAGAGGGAGGGAAGGGGGCTTATGGGACTTTCAGGGAGGGAGGAAACGGGAAAGGGGAAATGATTTTGAATGTAAATAAAAAAAAACTTAGAAAATAAAATAAAATTTAAAAAAAAGAAAAAAGAAAAGGAGGATATCGGCAGGGATTAGCAACGCCAGACTGTTGTACATGCCTGAGTATGAAAGATTAGTATATTATCACTCCATGTCATAACCTGTCAGAGACTAACTTCCATGCAACACAAACTACTTTGTAAAAATACTTGGTGACAGATTCTTAAGTAATCATTCATCAAGAGCCTTTTAAAAAAAAAGAATCTGTGATAATTAGCCTCCATTGTCAACTTGATAGAATTTAGAACCACCCACCCAGGAGATAAACCTTTGAGCATATCTGTCAAGATGTTTCCAGAGAGGTGTAGTGGAGGTGGAAGGATCCACTCCAGTTGGGAATGAAACCATTCGATAGCCCAGAGTTAAGGACTGAATGAAAGGGAGGAGGCTGGATCACCAGCATCCCTCTCTCCCTAGTTCCTGAACGTACACACATCGTGACATGAGCAGCTGCCCCAGGTTACTGAAGTCACAGACTGAGCCACCTTGCCCCCTCTACCCTCACCCTGGGAGCCAAGGTAAGCCCTTCCTTGCTTACATTAATTTTGTCAGGCATTGTGTCACAGCTGTGTGAAAAATATCACTGTGTTCCCCACATGGGCCTCCAATTCACTATCCTCCTGCCTTAGTCTTCCACATACAAGGTTACAACTGCACAGCTGCAGATTTATAAACCATAGGTGTATTTATTTCAACATTTGACCTGCGGCCTTACACAAGCTAGAGAAGCAATTTCCTGTTATACTCTATGCAACCAACAGAATTGTAGTGTTGCCATTTCTTCTTCCTTTAGCATCTCCTGGACTATTCAAGTCCTGGAAATGTGAACCCACCTGTCCATTTTCCTAGAGCATGGATGTATTGTCTTTTACTTCTCCTTACACAATTGCAATGATCAAAAAGAGGCTGAGGAGATGGCTCAGTTGGTAAGCTGCATGCTCTACAAACATGAGGTCCCGTGTTCAGATCCTAAGTGTCTACAGAAAGTCAGGTGTGGCAGTTTATGCCTATAATCCTGAGGACCTAGAGATTGGTCAATGTTTCACTGATTGGTCTAGCCAATCAGTGAGAGACCCTGTCTCAAATTAAAAGGTGGCGATCAACTGAAGAAGACACCCAACCTTGATATCTGGCTTCCACACACTCCTGTACCACATGCATCTATGCACACTTAGACAAAGCACACACACACACACACACACACACACACATCTAAAAGAAAGAAAAACACTGTAAATGAATCTCAGGGGCAAATGTACCATGAGAGCAAAGTGCTTCCTATCATGAGCACAAAACATGTTCTCTCCTCAATACTGAACAAAAAGTGCCCTGTGAGTTCATTTTTCAAAGGGTGTAGGCAAGCAACATGTCCTTTTTTCTCACTGCAAGGCTGTAAGTAGACTGAACCAAGAGTCATTCCACTGGTGAGGAAGTGAGAAGCAGCCTAGCATTATGTGACATCTGAAAAGTATGAGCTGGATTTGCCTTTGTCTCACTGTCCCTTATGCTTTTTTTATATTATTAGGCTTCTGATAATTCAGGGGACATTTTAGCTGAACTCAAGACTTTTGAAAAGATTGGAAAGTACACACTTCTACTATTTCCAAAAGTACATCAAATTATAAAACATAATTAAAATGTTTCAAAGAAAAATATTTGAAATGTTTCAGCTGCAATCACATCTATAATGATAGCACACAGATACAGTGACAGTATCTCTTACTTAATAGCCGCCATGTGGAAGTGATGCCGGAGCAGTGACTACTGCAGAGGATAGTAAACACAGAATCCCAGAACTCTTCCACATGATGTCATTGTCACTGTATTTGCAACATCTTCCAGGCTCTGCAAATTTTTCTAAAAGCATTCTTGAACAAAAACATGTTTGCTCACATTGTCCTTGCCTGTGTGAGGAAAGGGGGACCTTCTCTTCTCCATAACTGACCCTGTGTTTCTCAAAAATGTCATTTGCAGGCTTGTACGAATGGATGTGGCGCGAATGTACTAGGTTATGAAGCTCAGGATTTTAAACTGACTCTTTGCTGAAGAAGTAGATGTCCATATGGGCTTTCACATGGTCAACAAACCCTGGATGTCTGTACTCAGAGCAAGGGATAGAATGCTAGCAGCACAGAGAAGCAGATCTAATCCTGCCTTCCTTATGTCTGTCTACGTTTGGAATGGAGGCAATTGATATAATCCAGTTAGCACTGTACTTGATTCAGAACAGCTCAAATACGTTGTGCAAAATGCTTAAAAAGTAGTATTTGAGATTTGTAATTTTCTATTTTGAGAGTACTTCCAAAATATATACATTTATATGCATATTATACTATATATGTATATACTTTTATATCAGTTATATATCATATATCGCATATCATATATCATATATTATTACATATTGCATGTTATATGTTGTTATGTGTTATATACACACACATTTTATATATATATATATATATATTCAGATATCTTAAGAACGGGACACAAATTTAAATGCAATGTTCATTATGTTTTATATATTCTCATATATAGCCTGAAGATAGTACTATATGATGTCTATATAGGCCAGCACTTTGACTGCAACCTGTTACATGAAGAATTCTACATTGTCATATTCTGAAGTGCTGAGTTAAAAAACTTGAAGAAAGTGACTGAGCAGACACATTTGTTTACTGGATTCTTTCTAGCTTAAAGATACTGTCACATCAATTATCTGATTGTGTCCCCACTAACTGAAATTATGAGCTATTGTCCTTCTTGGAGGCATAGAGAGGTTGACTTATTTGCCAGGAGCACATCGAAGCACAGAGAAATCAATAAAAAACAGCTTTCATTTTAAAAAATGCATCTTTTATATAACTCAAGGGATAAAAGCTAAATTTGGTATTTAGGTCAGACCAATTTCTGAAAGCAGTCTTTGTGAACAACTTTTGTCAAACATAAATCAAACAGGAGCCTACTAGTCTTTGAAAAGCTGGATAAATAGAAAGCAATCTAAATTCAAAAGACTCCAAATAAGCTGTTAAGTGTCCTGTTTGAAAAATGATCACTTGGGTGTGGTGGACTTGCTTTTGCATGGTTTAATAATGTTGAATGCAGTTTGCATCTTACTGCGAGACTTGGTAAGGTAGAGAAGAAGTCCCTCTAGAGACACAACAGACTTGGACTATTTGGAGGAATAAACGTGGAGTCCAGCTACTTGGAAGCATGCTAGTATCTATGGACAGTGGTAAAGACAATTAGGAAAGGGGCTTGATGAATTCTAAGAAAATTTCCCACCTGTGTGTTGACATTGCTTCTTATGTTTAAGAGTTTGTGAAGTCTCATTCACAGCCTTTTGGAAATACTCTTGGAGACATGATCCTCATCTAAGAGGACAATACAGTGTGGCGAGGAGCCACAGACCCACTGCCCATAGCAGTGGAGGTGCTACCATGGCATTAAAGGTCTTGCCTCCATGCTAGAGAATGAACCCTACCTCTAGATAGAGATGTGAAGTTTTCTGTTCCATTAAGAAAACAATGAATTCATGAAATTCTTAGGCAAATGGGGAACAGGGGAAGGGAAGAGGGCTTATGGTACTTTCGGGGAGGGGGGGAACCAGGAAAGGGGAAATCATTTGGAATGTAAATAAAGAATATAGTAAATAAAAAAATGAAAAATAAAAAAAAAAAGTCTAAGACCAAGGTCTTAGCAAGGTTAATTCCTCTGAAGAAAAAAAAAAAAGTTAATCCAGTTAGGCTGCCCAATTATCTGGCCAAGGGACCATCCCTCAGGAATATGAGTTTCCTTAGACTATGCTAAAGAGACAAGAGACACAATTGCCCTTTAATGATGCACTTGTCCTTCCCAGAACCAACCCCACTCCCCACTTCACCACACACACCCGTGCAGGAGCCTACAAACCACAGCATGAAGCTTCGTAAATACCCCCACCTTCCTGAATTACTCAGAAAAAATGCATGTTTGCTTTTCTTCATTTTAATCTCCTCTCTAAGCATGTTATCCCTGATAGTCTACACTTTCTCTATAGCTTCCTTCCTTAACTTCCCCCTCCATGTGGCTGCTTGTCTGCTATGTGAATGACTTCCAGGCCTCAACCAGTGTGGTTCTTCTTCTCCAGCTTAGATCCCCACATATGAATCTACAATAGACTTCTCTCTAAAATTCACTCTCTGTGGTCTGTGAATTTCATTCTTCAAATTCGCAAGATAATAAGGAAAAGTCACTTGCTTGGGCAACTTCAGTGGCCATCAAATTTTCTAGGATTCTAGCTCCCAGAAAAAGGGCCATCATTATCAAACACAGCTCAATATCTCTGTATGGCAGGGAGGAGAAGAGTAAGAACAAATACCCGAGAATACTTGTGATAAATGAAACAGACCCAAGGTGCATATCTTTCTTTAGGAATTGAGCACTGTAAGAATATCATAAAATGACAGTTACTACTAATCATCAAATGTATTTTATAAACCCTCCTGGTACTCAGTTTACTATAAATAAAGATGATGGGGGTGGGAGAATTGTACCCCTTCATCCTTTGAACAGCTTTGGGCAGAAGCGTTATCACTCTAACACCAAACCAAAATACCTTTAAGCCAGCACCATTCATCTTGAACATCCCACAGGCACTTTTCAACAACCATGCAGAAGGTGACAGCTGATTTCCCTGACTCCTGAAGATACAGCTCCAGCCAAGACTGTACCAGACTTTTACTAGTCACAAGCCTCTGTGAAACATTTCCATCTTGAACAGAAGGGGCTCCCTTTTCCTAGTGGAGGGACCCTGAGAGCAACATCAGGATTGGTTGAAACACAGCCTTAATGTCTGTGACTGGTGCTGAGAGGCAAGGTTCTGATTGACCCAAATAGTGACTGTGATAGATCAAAAATGGATTTGGATGATTGCTGCAATCAAATACCTATGGTTGTTACCAGTTTCTCAAGCTATAAGTAGGCTTAGGCTCCCTAAGCAAAACCAACTGGGAGAAGCTTGTCTATACTATTTCCCTTACTGTTGCAACATCAGATCCAATACAGTGTTTTCCCCCATGGTCTTAGCTTGCCTGATTTCAAGCATTCAGATTGAGCAGTGACACAAACAATCAGCAGGGAAGCAGAGGTTAGTGATAGCAATGAAGAGGACCTTGGACTGTGGTGGGTACAGTCTGGCAGCCAAACAGAGTTTCAGCCTGGTCTCAGGCAGCCGCCAGGCATGGATCTCTTAACATTAGGCCCCTTTTGACGGTGTCTTTTGCCTTGCAAAAACTTTGTAATTTAATGAGGTCCCATTTGTCTATTCTTGATCTTAGAGCATAAGCTATTGGAGTTCTGTTCAGGAAATTCTCCCCTGTGCCCATATGTTCAAGGTTCTTCCCTAGTTTCCCTTCTATTAGTTTCAGTGTGTCTGGTTTTATGTGGAGATCTTTGATCCACTTAGAATTGAGCTTAGTGCAAGGAGATAAGGATGGGTCAATTTGCATTCTTCTGCATGTTGACCTCCAGCTGAGCCAGCACCATTTGTTGAAAAGGCTATCTTTTTTCCACTGGATGGTTTTAGCTCCTTTGTCAAAGATCAAGTGACCATAGGAGTGTGGATTCATTTCTGGGTCTTCAATTCTGTTCCATTGATCTACATGTCTGTTACTGTACCAATACCATGCAGTTTTTAACACTATTGCTCTGTAGTACAGCTTGAGGTCCGGGATACTGATTCCCCCAGAGGTTCTTTTACTCTTGAGAATAGTTTTAGCTATTCTGGGTTTTCTGTTATTCCAGATGAATTTTTGAATTGCTCTTTCTAACTCTATGAAGAATTGAGTTGGGATTTTGATGGGGATTGCATTGAATCTGTGTATTACTTTTGGTAAGATGCTCATTTTTACTATATTAATCCTGCCAATCCATGAGCATGGCAGATTTTTCCATCTTCCGAGGTCTTCTTCAATTTCTTTCTTCAGAGACTTGAAGTTCTTGTCATACAGATCTTTCACTTGTTTGGTTAGCGTCACGCCAAGATACTTAATATGGTTTGTGGCTATCGTAAAGGGTATTATTTCTCTTACTTCTTTCTCAGCCTGCTTATCCTTTGAGTATAGGAAGGCTTCTGACTTGCTTGAGTTGATTTTATATCCGGCCACTTTGCTGAAGTCGTTTATCAGCTGTAGGAGTTCTCTGGTGGAGTTCTTTGGGTCGCTTATGTATACTATCATATCGTCTGCAAATAGTGATAGTTTGACTTCTTCCTTTCCAATTTGTATCCCTTTGACCTCTTTTTCTTGTCTAATTGCTCTAGCTAGAACTTCAAGTACTATATTGAAAAGATATGGAGAGAGAGGGCAGCCTTGTCTAGTCCCTGATTTTAGTGGGATTGCTTCAAGTTTCTCTCCGTTTAGATTGATGCTGGCTACTGGTTTGCTGTAAATTGCTTTTACTATGTTTAGATATGGGCCTTGAATTCCTGATCTTTCCAAGACCTTTAGCATGAAAGGATGCTGAATTTTGTCAAATGCTTTCTCAGCATCTAATGAGATGACCATGTGGTTTTTTTCTTTGAGATTGTTTATGTAGTGGATTACATTGATGGATTTCCTTATATTGAACCATCCCTGCATCCCTGGGATGAAGCCTACTTGATCGTGGTGAATGATCGTTTTGATGTGTTCTTGGATTCGGTTGGCAAGAATTTTATTGAGTATTTTTGCATCGATATTCATAAGAGAGATTGGCCTGAGATTCTCTTTCTTTGTCGGATCTTTGTGTGCTTTTGGTATTAGTGTAATTGTGGCTTCATAGAACGAGTTGGGTAGTGTTCCTTCTGTTTCTATTTTGTGGAACAGTTTGAAGAGTATTGGTGTTAGGTCTTCTTTGAAGGTCTGATAGAATTCTGCACTAAAACCATCTGGACCTGTGCTTTTTTTGGTTGGAAGACTTCCAATGACAACTTCTATTTCTTCAGGGGTTATAGGACGGTTTAGATGGTCTATTTGATCCTGATTTAATTTTGGTACTTGGTATCTGTCAAGGAAATTGTCCATTTCCTCAAGATTTTCTAGTTGTGTTGAATACAGGTTTTTGTAGTAGGATCTGATGATTTTTTGAATTTCCTCAGTTTCTGTTGTTATCTCTCCCTTTTCGTTTCTGATTTTATTAATTTGGATACTATCTCTGTGCCCTCTGGTTAGTCTGGCTAAGGGCTTATCTATCTTGTTGATTTTCTCAAAGAACCAACTCCTCGTTTTGTTGATTCTTTGTATGGTTTTATTTGTTTCTACTTGATTGATTTCAGCCCTGAGTTTGATGATTTCCTGCCTTCTACTCCTCTTTGGTGTATTTGCTTCTTTTTGTTCCAGGGCTTTCAGGTGTGCCATTAAGCTGTTAGTGTATGCTGTCTCCCGTTTCTTTTTGGCGGCACTCAGGGCTATGAATTTTCCTCTTAAGCGGCAACCAACTAACTGGGAAATGATCTTTACCAACCTTACATCCGACAGAGGGCTAATATCCAAGATATACAAAGAACTCAAGAAGTTAAACTCCAGAGAGGCAAGTAACCCTATTAAAAAATGGGGTACAGAGCTACACAAAGAGTTCTCACCTGAAGAATATCTAATGGCTGAGAAGCACCTAAAGAGATGTTCATCATCCTTAGTCATTAGGGAAATGCAAATCAAAACAACCCTGAGATTCCATCTCACACCAGTCAGGATGGCTAAGATCAAAAACACAGGAGACAGCAGTTGTTGGCGAGGATGTGGAGAAAGAGGAACACTCCTCCACTGCTGGTGGAATTGCAGGCTGGTACAACCACTCTGGAAAGCAGTCTGGCGGCTCCTCAGAAAACTGGGCATGACACTTCCGGAGGATCCGGCTATACCACTCCTGGGCATATACCCAGAGACTTTACCTGCATGCAATAAGGACACATGCTCCACTATATTCATAGCAGCCTTATTTATAATAGCCAGAAGCTGGAAAGAACCCAGATGTCCCTCAACGGAGGAATGGATTCAGAAGATGTGGTATATTTACACAATGGAATACTACTCTGCAATTAAAAACAATGAATTCACGAAATTCCTAGGCAAATGGTCAGAACTTGAAAATATCATCCTTAGTGAGGTAACCCAATCACAAAAGATCACACATGGTATGAAGTCACTGATAAGGGGATATTGACCCAGAATCTCAGAATACCCTAGACACAATCAGCATATCAATAGATTTCTAAAAAGATGGAAGGAGAGACCCCTGGTCCTGGAAAGACTGGATGTAGGGGAATGCCAGGACAGAGTAATGAGAGGGGGTTGAACGGAGAAAAGAGGGAGGGAAGGGGGCTTATGGGACTTTCGGGGAGGGAGGAAACGGGAAAGGGGAAGTGATTTGGAATGTAAATTAAAAAAATAAAATAAAATTAAATTAAAAAAAAAAAAAAAAAACATTAGGCCCCTAAATAACCTGGCAATGCAGTTCTTGGCTCAGACTTCGAATTCTCAAAGTACCTATGTATCATGGCCTTACAGTTAGTCCCAGCAGGTAATATGTCCTGTTTCTGATACCAGGTTCAGAGCTACTCAAGAGCTCTATTTTATGACCAGCACCTGGTTCCTGAGCCCTGAGTAGACTTCCCAGAGCAAAGTCCGATGGTGCTGCTCTGTGTCTGCTTCCCACTGTGCACCAAACAGGACTAGAGGGAGGGAAGCTTAGCCAGGTGAGTGTGGTTCAGGATCTCAGTGGGCAATGAGTGTTCTTGCCATGAACACACCCAGGAACAACATTAGAGTCCTGGCTTGGTTTATTGTGGGGGGGGGGAGTATTTATGCTCCTGAAGAAGTGGCCAGAGTCTCTAGGGCAAGTTTTATGTGGCCATGTACTGTTGCCCCCAGCAGGTGTGTTGGGACATGCTTCATCTACATACTCAGGGGCTGTAGGGTCTGCTATGGTGGTGTTGAAGCTCCCTTGACCCTCCCTCTGTAACCCTAGGCCGTTACAGTCCCACAGCCGTAGCAGTTGCTATTAGACTACTGCAAAAGCCTTGAGGCTAAGACCTTGACAACAGTGGGAGGAAAAAGTCTATGCCTCAGTGATGCTGGTCATGGCAACCAGGTCTGAATTGCCCTTCATTTGGACAAAAAAAAGTTCCTTGAGACAAGCAGTCTGGAAAACAGTTGTGGACAACTGAACAGTTTAGAGCAGACAAGGCAAAAAGAATAAAGGAAACAGAAATAGAGACAATAGCAGAGAGATTGTAAAAGTTGGAAAGAATCAGATAAGAAAGTCTGCAGACTGGGTTCTCCACGAGAGTTATAGAGAATCGCCATGTCTTTAAGAGGAAGGGTCTCAGATCTAGGCCTTGTGCTGTAACGTTGGCAGCTTCCAAAGACAAAATGGTCCCCATTCCTGAAGCTTGCACAGGTACTGTCACCTAAAAGGCTGCCAGCTGCTAATGCCACTGGCAACTGTCAGTTGTTGACAAGTTGAAAGCTACTAGGGTATGGTGTCATTTAAAGAGCTTCTTGTCTGGCCATGATTTCTGTCTGAGTAGAGCAAAAGAACCCAGCTGATTGGTGACATAAGTAAGGAATATTCTAGAATTCCTTTGGATTCTCAAAAATATTTTTTCTACCTCCAGAGGGTTCAGATTACAACATAACTGGACAGTAAAGAATTTGCTTCTAATGATGGAAATGGAATTATTATATTTACTAATATTTTCTTCTTTACTTTTTTCCCTTAATTTATTTATTTATTCACTTTACATCCCAATCACAGCCTCCTTCTTCCTCTCCTCACAGAACCACCCCCTCACACAGACACACTCCTTTCTCCCATTCCTTGCTCACCCTAAGTACCAAACCCCCTTGGCACATCAAGTCTTATCTGGGACTAAGCACATCCTCTCCCACTGAGGCATGACAAGGCAGTCCAGCTAGGAAAAATGGATATAAAAATAGGCAACAGAATGAGAGACAGTCCCCACTCTAATTGTTGTGGACCTACATGAAGATCAAGCTGCTACATGTGCACAGGGGGCGTAGGTCCAGTCTATGCATACTCTTTGGTTGGTGGTTAAGTATCTGGGAGCACCCATGGGCCCAGGTTAGTTGGCTCTACAGGTCTTCTTATGGTGTCCTTGACTCCTCAGGCTCCCTCAGTCCTTCCACCAACCCATCCACAAGACTCCCTGAGCACAGCTTAATGTTGGACTGTGGGTCTCTGCATCTGTTTTCATCAACTGGATGAAGCCTCTCAGAAGACACTTGTGCTAGGCTCCTGTTTGCAAGAATAGCAGAGTACCATTAATAGTGTCAATGGTTGGCTCTCTCCCATGGGATGGGTCTCAAGTTGGGTCAGTCATTTTTGGCCGTTCCCTCAATCTCTGCTTCATCTTTATGCCTGCATGTCTTGTAGACAGGACAAATTTTGGGTTGAAGATTTTTGGATAGGTTTGTATCCACCTCCCACCACTGGAAGTCCTGCCTATAGCTATTAATATTTTTAAGGTAAGCTCTCACTATGATTCTCAGGCTTGTCTTGAACTCATGATCTTCCTACCATCATCTCCCAAGGCCTGGAATTACAGGCATAGGCTTTGAACTTGTAATAACTGTCTATGCCATTCTGTTAGCAAAAATTAAGAGTCAAGCCATAATTTCTGTAATTAAATATTATATTTCTTCTATATTTTACATACAAGTGAATAATTTTCTCCAAATAGGAAATATGTTCATTTTATTTATTTGTGTGTTGTGTTTTTAGGCCACAACTCTGTTCAACTGTCATCCATATGAAGAATATTTTGGTGAGATACCTATTTCATGCCAAGCCACAAGATGTCAGCCTATTCTCAGTTATCTCTGAGTTTTCTGGCTGTTGGAGCAGGTTTGGTTTTGTTTCATTGGTTTGGTTGTTTTGTTTTGTTGCTTACTTGTTTATATTTATTTTATTTTACTTATTTTTGCACAAGAAGAATTATGAAGACCTAAAGACCATTGTGTTCACATACAGATCATATACAGAACCTGCAGAAATTGAAACCCAGGATATTTGTAGCGCTGGTAACAGCTATCTCCAGGGGATAATCAATAGAGTAAGACAAACCAGATCCTCCCTAGCATGTGCCATGACACCACAAGAAACTCTGCTTCCAAATATAGTTTGCAAATACCTTTACCATTGTCCTTGCACTTGCTCTGTCCTCTTCCCTTTTCCAGTTCTCTTTGGTTAGTTTCTGGACAGATGAGCAAACTCTGCATCTTAGAGATGTATATCTGGGAATGAACTTCCGACTTCCCTCTTAGCAGCAACCCCATTTTCATGAGCAATTCTCTTAGACACTGCCATTAGTTGGCATTGAATGTGAGAAGACATGTTTTTGATGAATATTTACTTCACCACACTCCTATAAACATCCCATTTATATGCAGCTTTTGTAATCAGGTCTTATTTTATAACTGGGGAAGGGTGAAGAACATAGGGATGGTATAAGCTTCCTCTTGGCAATGTCAAGGTATGGCCTGTCATCTGCAGCTTGCAGACCTGTTTAGCAGATGGGCCCTTAACTTTAAAATATGTTTAATAGTTTTTAAATTTTACATTGTCAGCTAGTAAAAAGAATGTAACTTGTGAGCTATGTATGATAGAAACAGCAAAACACAAACATGTTAGAAAATTTTATTTCCCCTAATTTTTATAAGACAGTGAAGCAGTAATACCGTTGCTTGATAAAGGAGAAAACATTGAACTCAGAAAGAACTCCAGTAACTTTGTTCTATAATATCTTGCTTATGATTAGTAAGTGAAACAGAAACAGATCTATGTGTTTATCCAGTCCTACTTCCTAGTTTTCAATAATTCCTGGGCAAATCTATATGAACAAAAATGACTTTGGGAACTGTAAATCTCTCCACATAGGAGACCACCACAGACTGGCTTGTCAGTGTTTCTCTACCAGTTGGAGCTTCTGTGTGCCTGCCTGGTGAATAGAACTGAAGAACCAGAATTAGAAATAGACACAGGTAAACAGGAGATGCAGACAGTGAGCAGGCAGGAGAGGGTTGTACTGTATTCCTAGGTATAGGATTGAACTAGTAGACAAAGTCCAAGATGAATGGTCCCCTCTCCCATTTGCCCTTTTGTGCTAACTGTGGTTGTTTAATGGAAGACAGTAAATAATTACTAGTCATTTTTTTCATGTTTTCTCTCACTCTCTACTCAACCCCAGTAAAGCTCTCAACATTCTCTCTACCCAAGTGAAGTTTACCACATCAATTTTTATACCAAACAGTTTGTAATATCCCCTATCACCTTGCAATGAAATCCACAAATCCTAACTAAACTATCCAATATTTAAAATAAACAGTAGATAGAGATGTGTTTTTCATTGCATAAAAACCTCAGTGTTGTGCACCGTGCATTCCCTGTTTTTCCAGCTTGTGTCTACATGTGTCTTTGATTACTTTTCTTTATCTCCTTTTTAAGCTATCTTTATCACAAACTACCACATGTTCTCCCTTTGTCCCCACCATTACCCTTCAATTTACACACCCCTTCTCCATTTCTTATGACTTCAAAACTAACCCCTACTATTTCCCTGATTTTTTTTCTTTCCATTCATCCCACAGTAACTACCATATGATTATGTGACTATCAGGGCCCCTATAGTTATTAAAATAACTGTTGCTTAAGAGTTATTTTTAATGTAATTATTATTGTTTCTTCATAGTGTGCTTAGGACCTAATAGTGATCACTTTAAAAGATAGTAATCTACTCATGCAGGAATACTGGGTGTGGTGGTTTACGTATATGTAGACTGTTGTGTTTGAAAGCTTAGCCCATAGGGTGTGGCACTATTAGGAGATGCACCTTGTTAGTGTAAGTGTGGTCTTATTGAAGGAAGTGTGTCACTGTGGAGGTAATAATATGCTCAAGCTATGACCACAGTTGTACACAGTTTCCTGTTGCCTGCAGATCAAGATATAAAACTCTCAGCTACTTTAACACCATGTCTGACTGCACACTGATGTTATTAAACAAAATTTCTGAAACAATAAGCCAGCTCCAAGTAAATGTTTTCCTTTATAAGAGTTGCTGTGCTTATGGTATCTCTTCACAGCAATGAAACCTTAACTAAGGCACTGGAGATCAAAGATAGTGCCCTGAGCACTAATTAAGGAAAATGACACCTTGACCCTACTGCATCATAGTCCTTTTCGAACACTGAAAACAGTTCCACTGAAAAGAAATGAAGCTGACTTTAATGAAAATTCAGCCAACAATCACTATAAGTCTCAATGCAAAAAGAAGAAAAACAAAGACAAGAAGACATCTCCACAAATTACCAGTTCCAAAATAATGGTCCTAATGAGAATGAATCAGGTGAAATTCCAAAAATAAAAAATAACAACAAACATTCAAATATGTTCAAAGGAAAAAAGGACATGGATAAACTCATAAATTTTAAGAAAATGGTTAATAAAGTCAGCTGAGGGAAATAAGGAAATCAAAGTAGGGTATGAAAATGGAGTTCAAGATAGAAATACTGAAGAATTTATCAAGCTGGGGTGCTGGAAATGAAGATTTCAATGTCAAATTAAAAGTTCAGTGGAAATTTTCACCATAAAAGAACAGTGGAAGGACAGAATATTTTACCAGGACAGAGAAGCGGGAGGGGGTTGAATGGGGAACAGGGGGAGGGAAGAGGGCTTATGGGACTTTCAGGGAGGGAGGAACCGGGAAAGGGGAAATCATTGGGAATGTAAATAAAAAAATATAGAAAAGAAAAAAAAGACATAGTAGAGGAATGGGAACTTAAGAGAGTGTCAGAGTAGTATGACCAGAACAAATATGTGAATCATGAACATAGAAGAATTTCATGCTGAAAGAATGGAAACCATTTTCAATAAAATTGCAGGAAAAATTCCAAACCTAAAGAGAGAAGTACCCTAAGTATAAGAGGCATTTGGAGTACCAATAAACCAAAAGAAGAAAATCATCCTGATCTGTTGTAGGTAAAATACTAAATGTGCTGAAATAATAAAAGTGCAGAAGTACAAGAGAAAAACACTGTGTCACTTGTAAAAGAAAGGGCCATCAAAAATAACAGAAACATAAAGCCAAAACCTCTTGAAATTGTACACTTTAAGTTCTGAAAGAACTGGCTACCAACCAGTTCTGTTACACTCAGGAAAATAATTTTTCATCAAGAAAAGAAACCATGTCTATGATGAAAAAACAAAGACAAAAGAATTCATAACTACTAAGCAATCTCTAAAGAAGACTCTTAGAAGGCACCTAGAGACACATAAATGAATGAAGCTATAGGGAAAACCCACACAGAATAGCAGTTAAGAAAATGTAGAATATGAAAACACTAAACACTACAAATCAACACCATAGCAATAATTATATGTACTTAAGCATGTTTTGAATATTAATGGTCTTAATTCCCAAACCTAAAGACACTAATTATCAGATGGCACTAAGAGACAAAATGCATGTATTTATCATCTCCAAGAAACACATCTCACCACCAATAACAGATTTTACATGAGGGTGAATGATGGAAATTGTTATTACAAGAAACAGAACTAGGAAACAAGCAGGTGTCTTTGTGCAAATATTTGATGAAATGGACTTCAGGCCAAAACTAGTTAGAGGGATTCAATTCCCCAATTAACACAAACCAAAGACATTTCAATTATAAACATATGCACAAAAATGTATACACCCAATTTCAAAAGACAAACATTCCTGATGGAAATATTAACCACTGCACAGTAACAGTAGGTAATTTCAAAACTGTACTCTCATCATAAAAAGTCGTTGACAAAAACTAAAGAAGCATCTGTACTAAATGACATATCTACAGAACATTTCATCTAAACATGACAGAATACACATTCTTCTTAGCAGCCATTAGAGTTTTCTCTAAAATAGATCATCCAGTGGGACACAAAATAAGTTTAACAAACATAGGAAAATGGAGATGATTGTTTGTACTATATCTGAGCATAGTGGCATAAAGCTGAAACTAAGCAAGAGAAACTATCAGACATACACAAGACACTGAAGATTGACAGACATTTCCCAATCTCAGCTCAGAAGCAGAAGTTCCTGATTGAAATGGTTTCCTGTCCTGAACCATTTTTAAACCTCCTGCTGTATTCTGAACCATTGATTCCCCTTCCTGTGTATGGAAGAGTGGACTTAGGTGCTTCCTTCTGTCGTTTTGCCTTGCTCCCTTCACTTCACTGTCCAATTCTTCCCATGTTCTCCGTGCTTATCCAAGGGAAGGCTATTTAGCAGAGATCTGACATGACATGTGCTCTTTCTCACATGCTGCCTGCTGTAAGAAGGATCAAGAAAAATCTTCCATCTCATCTTTTCTCTACTTTTCCTGAAAAAGAAAAATCACAGGGCAATGTAGAGGACAGTATCTTTGAATCCTTTTCTCATTGTGATTCCTCCATTACAGGACTAGTCAGCTCAGCTACTATTGTGTATCTTATTATAAAAAGCAACAGACATACAACTGTAGCTATGGCCTGCTTACACTTCTTTCCATACATGCTACCTTCAGGGACAGCACCATTTTCTCTATGGTCACTTTGGGGGACACTCCTATAATCACATGACAGATCTCATTAATCAAGATGTCATACTATACCACACTACATAGAGGACTATATCCACCCAAAGATTCTCTTCAAGGGAATCGCCATTTTCAGACAGCTCAGAATTGGTTGCATGTCTTACAACAAATGAAGGGAGCATGCATCTGGCACTACAGGAAGAATGCATACCACATGGGAAAGGTTGCCATTCTGGGATTGTCTCCATGACTATTTATATGTCGTAACATCCACAACAGGGTACATCAACTGCTCCTCCACTATTCATGGCTTGGATCCTTTGGTCTCAGTTCAGGCAGCAATTGTGTTATATGGTTACTCCTGGAGAGACATAAACAAATGTTTATTAACCTTAGATAAGACACCATGACAGACATCCAAATCTAATCTTAGTGAAGCAGTGAATTTGCTGGAGGGTTACTAGAGAGGTGTGTGTAAGGTATGATCCCTTCTTTATAAAATTTATTTTGAGAAATTACGGAATAAATTCTTACTCAAATGAACTAATGCAAAGATTCACTAAGGAAACATTAAAATTTATCCCACTATTCCCTAGATATAATCAGAGAAAGATTTTTAGTTTGGTTTGATTTGATTTGGTTAGTTGGTTTTGTTTTGTTTTGTTTGCTTGTTTTAGCAGCTGTGACAGGGGATTTGCCCCCCCCCCCGACTCGCTCGTAAAAATAGATTCTTCTCTCATTCAATAAATCCTAACCACACTGCCCCCTCTCTCCAATCCTCCCTACTCCACCCTCCCTCCAATCTACCCCAAATATACTCTCCCTTCATTCTCACTTCTGAAAGGACCAGGCCTTCAAGATACAAGAACCAAACAGGACAAAACAATATAGAGTCAGACAAGGCAAAAGCTTTCCTAGGAAGGCTGGTCAAGGTAACCCAATAGGAGGTAAAGAGTTCCAGGAGCAGGTAAAAGAATCAGAGATACATCTGCTGCCACTTGTGGGAGTCCCACAAAAACACCAAGTTTACAGCCATAACATACACAGAGTACCTGGGTTTGCAACAGGCACTCAGAGAAGCATTTTCAATTATATTCATTTACTGTGTGTGTGTGTGTGTGTGTGTGTGTGTGTGTGTGTGTGTGTGTGTGTGTTAGTGCATGAATGTATGTGCACAAGTGCCACAGCATGTATGTAGAGGTCAAGAAAAAAACTTGCTGGAGTCAGTTCTCTCTTTGTACCACATGGACCCTAGGCATCGAACTTGGTTGTCAGGCTTGGTGGCCAGCACCTTCTTCCACTGAGCCTCTAGTACCATTACACAGTGATTCTGTTTTATTCACAATTGTTCTGCATTATTTTTCTCAACCTTCTCTCTCACTATTCTTCCATGTTTCTTTAAATGTAACTTAGAGCACTGGAGTTAACTGTTATCATAGAAATACAATGTCTTATCCTATAAATACAATGCAAACTCGAGTTTTATCTAGGCAGTTTTTGTTGCTTTTGCTTATTGTTTGGGTTTTGTGGTTATTTTTTTCTACAAACAATGTAGTTAAAACATGAAGTACATAGCTTTTGAGATTTGATGTGGCTGGTGACATATGATAGATTCGCAAAAGCAAGATCACTGGGACAAAGGACACATGTATTTCTATTTTATCAAGTGTTACATATTTTTATATAGCTAATATGAGCTTTAAAAGATTAAAATCTATCATCTACCATGTGTCAGAATCCCCAAATTCTTAGAGCAGCCTGGAGCCCAGACTAAGGAAATATGAATTACTATACTGAAGATCTTAGGGGCTTTTCATTCTGTCTGTCAAGATAACCTAATATCAAATCAGCCAGAAAACATTCTTATTTTATATTTGCTTTCAAAGTCTTCCTTCATCTTCTAGACAACCTTATTTCCTTTATTAGAAAAAAAATAGTTTTACTTGAAACTTCCTCTTCCTGATTTGAAAATCTGTGTTTTCTATAGTCTTGATTTCTGTTTGGGTTTCTTTCTTTTTATATTAATAAATGTTTTTCTGTGACAATTTCATACATTCTAGTTACTTTCTCCCAACCCTGTATTTCCCTCCCAGGCCCGCCAGTCTGCCTCCTTCCATACAAATCTCTGCACCATTCATTTGGTTTTTGTTTTGTCTAGTGTTCAGTGGGGTTTTACTAGGAACTGCCTGTATAATCCTGGGTTTGGAGCTAATTGTCAGAGATTGGTGGGCTCACATGTGTGTAAAATTGGGCACTATCTCTTTCTATTACCTGCAAATAGATCAGCATAATGTGGAAGGCCCCAAGCCTCTTCTTAGTCATATATAACTTTTAATAGGACCTGATCTGTGTGGAATCAATGCCAGTTGTTACAAGTACTCGTGAATTCATGATCACTATGGCTGTGCTGTGCTTGAAAAAATGGCAGTTTTGAAGCCCTTCTTCTTATCCCTTTGCCCTTCAGTTTCAATCCCCTCTTCTGAAAGGATCTCAGAGCATTTAAAGGAGTGGAATGAGCTTCCCTTTTCAACCTTGTGCTTTTTCTACGTTTATGGTACTATGTATAAACTTTCTCTTGTAGAGTAGGCCTCAAATTAAAGAAGGCAGTAGTTGGTTACCCCTATAATAGAAATGTCATTATCACACAAAATATATGTATCTTTACTGGCCGGTTTATATAGAATTCATAGAATTCACAGATGGGTATGACCCTTGACACCTTGATTGGCAACCCCCTGAAGCCTTTGTAGCACATCCAACAGTAGCTATGAAGGAAGCTCATTTAAAGCTAGATTTCTCTAGATATGACATCCAAGGTATGTGGCATCTTCAGCAATGGGGTAGTGTCAACAGATTTGAGTAATTGAGTAATCAGGACAAATAAGATGCTTCATTATTTTAGGGGCTTCTGGGGTCTCCCTGGCAACAACTTCTATGGAGGTGTCCCACACCTTGCACTGGGTTTTTTGTTTAGTGAATCCAGAAACAAATAGAAAACTGTTGACTGCTTTACTATCAGAAATAATATTCTAAAGCAGTGTTTGTGAAGAAAGATCTGAAAACATTATAACCTTTATACTTTCCTAGTTAAACATAAAGTAGTTCAACTAACTTGGAGAGCAATCTGGCACTTCCTAAAACTAGGATGCATACATTTATGCAAGTTCCTTCTATAACATTATATTATTATGATCAACCATGCCAACTGCAGACTAAGCCCATGTCACTTGCTCATTCAATACATTCAGTTTGGATTCTGAAGCCGAAATCCTCCTTTAATTTCCTATACTTTGGCAGATGTCCTAATCCACAAATTTGTGATGTGCAAAACTAGTTGTTAAAAAAAAAAACTCTAAAGCCAAGTAAGATCAAGTTTTCAAATTTGCTATTTTAGGTACATTGATGACTCTTATCATTTTATCATTAGCCAGTTCCTACTGGTAGAGACTAAGTAATAAAATAAAGACAATGGCATCAAAATACTGTCTTGACTGCAAGCAAATACTTTGACCTTCACAATGTCTTTGAGCATATGTAGTTAAATTTCTCTCTCAATTAGACAAATTTTGATCTCACATTTGTCTATAAAACAGTGGAGGTCTTTAGCAGCAGTCCAAGGAACACTTGACCTTGCAATTCTGTGAAATCACCTTGTTGGCTCATCCTGTGTACTTATGCCAGCAGATAAAGAGCATCCACAATGAAATCTGCAGAGAAACCCAACAAGAATTCTAGTTCCTCTAGTCTACACTAAGCACTGTATTCTTCCCATAAGTGCTGGCTCCTGACACAAGAACTTCATTCTCGAAAAGCTCTGGCATTGTCAAAGAAACCTGTCACAAGCATCTAGCCATCAAATGTCGTTGCTATACAAAAGCAAGATGTCCTGTGCCTACATCCCACAGATTTGCAGAAAAGTCATTGAATTCTGAACAGAGAAGTCTATATATTTGTACTAAAGTATATAAAATACCCATATTGCATTATGAGAAGGTCTCATGATGAGTTCTCAAAGGTTTCATGCCTTATATAAACCTTTCTAAGTTTCATATAAACCTTCTGCTATATCTGAGTTATTCTCTGATTTATGTGATAAGATACCGTGATCAAGAAACTTGTACAAGAGTTACAGTTTTAAAGGGTAAGTCCATGAGCAAGCAGGTAGGCATAGGCTAGAGCAATCACTGGGAGTTTACATCCTTTTCCACAAGTAGGAGACAGGGAACCACATGTCCCTACTGCCAAGTTTGGCTGCTTGCTTATGAGAAGGCAGAGAGAAGGATGAGGAAGACTGGGAAAAGGCATGGCCTTTTAAAACCTCAAAGCCTGTTCCCAGTGACACACTTCTCCCAACAAGGCCACAACTTTTCCAAACAGTCCTACCAACTGGTGACCAAGTATTCAAGTATATGTACTTAAGGAAGTTATTCTCATTACAGCCACCATATTCTACTCTCTGTCCCCAAAAGGCTTGTGGATATATCATAATGCAAAATACATTTAGTTCAACTTCAATAGTCCCCATAGTCTTTCAATGTCTTAACCCAATTTAAAGGTTTAAAATCTCTTCTGAGGTTAACTGTAACCCTCTATAAAATCAAAAAGCAAAGCAAATCCTTCCAACATTCAATGGCACAAAATATATATTACCATTCCAAAATGGTGGAATATGGATGTAGGGAGGAAATATGGTACCAAACTCAGATGAGAACTCAGCAGGTCAAACTCCAAATCCTGTAATTTCGTGTCTGATGTAAGGGCTTCACTGGCTCTACTCTCCCAGCTTTGCTGACTGAAGTATATTTCTCTGTCTCTCTTGGACTAATTCCATACCCTGTCTGCTGCACTCCTTGTGAAATATTTCAGGGCTCTATCATCTCCATCACCTTTGGATCTCCAACACAATGGAAGCTTCACTTTCCCAGCTTCACACAATGCCCTCTTTAGGTTTCTATGCAAGAACTCCCCTTCCACACTCCTGCCCATGGGACTGTTCCTTAAACATGCAAGAAGATTTCACAACCCCTTGCCTCTTGCATTCTTCATAACTCAAAATAAATAACCATATGTGCTGCTGCTGACAAGTTTGGCAGCTTGCTTGGTAAATAACCTGTTCTGTCCTGGAATTATATTTGCATAAGCTTCAACTTGTTGAGGCTTTTCTTTTCACAAGTTGCAGGATTAACTGGGTGGCATCTTCTCCTTAAGGCTCCCTTTAATGCATTCCTCCTTGCCTCTTTCAGCACAAGTCTTTGCTCCAACATTAAATTTTCTGGTGCCCCTTTTCTCTTTAAACTGTACATTTTAAATTTCTTCTGCCTTTTAAGCTTTTTTTCACTGTAGATCAGCATAAAAGTGTTTACTAATAACCAAGTAACAGACTCAATATTAGGCTGTTTTAAAATCTCCTTTGCCAAGAAAAGTAGTCAATAACTTTCAATTAAGCCTCAGGCATAGATAGTATTAAGACATTGACAAAGGCAATAATTTGGTTTTTTTTGTTTTTTTGTTTTTTTGTTTTTTTTTTTTTTTTGGCCAAAATAGCACAAGAAAGTTTTCTAGCCAGTTACTAATATTGTTTCTCTTGAAGACCTTCTGAGTTGAGCCTCCAGAGTTCACACTGCTCTCAGCATCAGTATCTTCTAAGCTCCTATTATGGAGGCTTATTTTATCCAACCTATAACATTAAAGTGCTTTCCTAATCTAAAATCCCAAGGTTTTCCACATTCCTTCAAAAAATAGCATGGTCGGACCTATGACAGCAATAGCAAACATCCAGGTACCAACTTCTCCGAGTTAAATATAAAACTGCAGTGATGAGTTCACTATGAACGAGACAATTTATAGAAGTAAGAGTTTATTGGTGAATACAGCTACAGAGGGTTAGATTCCATGACCATCAAGATGGGGAGCATAGCTGAAGGATAGCAGGGATGGTGCTGGGGCAGCAGCAGCTGAGAGCTTACAATTTCTATGCACAAGCACAAGGTAGAGATTGCACCAGCAAATGTCAAAGGCTTTTGAAACCTCAAAACCATTTTCCAGTGACTCACCTCCTCCAACCAGGCCATACCTCCTGACCCTTCCCAACCTGTTCCAACAACTGGGTACCAAGTATTCAAATATATGAGCCTCTGGGAACTATTCACATTCAAACCACAGATAATACAAAGCATTCTGAATAGAATCATCTATCTGTTGGATCATATTTTTACATATGATGTGTCATACTTCTTAAACAGGCATATGTTACCTTATTCAATGCTTGGAAGCCAAGAAGAAAATGAGCAAAATTTTACTTAACAAACAGAAACTGGAGCTCTAGAGGAAGAAGTTGGATTAAATTTCATTTGAAGAGAGTCTGGAGGTTAAGGGAGATAGGCCTCAGCAGGCCTGCCCTACACAGACAAACTGGAAGATTCAGAGTTTCATTATCTGGCAGATCTGCTAGAGAAAGAAATGCAAATACTGTGTCAAGCTGTGTCTTAAAAGACTTTCTTCCCATAAGGTTAAAGACCTGTTTACCTGACTGAGTACCTTGGGACCCAGGCTTATACCAGTTAAACTGCCAGGTTTAGGGATACCAAGAAAAGTCAAAATAGCCACAGTCAATGGGGGATCATTGAGTCTCTTCATAACAGCTTCATACAAAAAGATGGAGGGATTTAGAGCCAAAACTTGGGTTCTACAAGTAGTTTTAGGAAATGGAAATCTATGCCTTGCCTTGGGGTTAAAACATAAGTTGGAAAGTGGGTTGGTCAGAGAGAGAGAAAGACTTTTTCCCCTGAAACCTAAACCAATCTTATATCACTGTCTAATGCTTTTGTCTCTCTGGAGCTTTTGGAAGATCCTTCCAGGAGCAGAAAAAGATGCTTTAACAAAAGATCCACTAAGGTCCAGCTATCACTGTATTGAAGTCCAGCAACCAAAAACTACTCTAATTATCATGCTCAAATCAAAATTAATCTACTCATTCTAACATGGGGTTCCCCTTTTCCCTTCACAAACTGCCATTTCCCATGGACCATGTCTGTCTCCTCTCATTCCAAAGGCTTTCCTTTGTCCCTCCTGGGAACTTGTTTGTCTCCCTTGTTTCATTTCCCTTCTCCCTTGGTCCTCTATCTGCTATTTTTTTCTCTTATTCC